>JAHSPW020000016.1:47500-647500 GCA_019985065.2 Arctostaphylos glauca | reverse complement strand
AGGGTCCTTTCTACTCCTTCAAATTAGCATTTCATCTCATCCACTTTTCAAACTTATGTTTTCATCCTAATTGTATGGATAGACGATTTTGCCATTACTTTTGAGAAGTAGTTTACCGTTTTATCCTGTAGTTAGTTAATATTTGAATTGTTTGGTTTAAATCTGCAGCATGTTTTTAGGCTTAAAATATGGGATCACAAATCTCTTTAGGAATATTATTCCCGAATCAATTAGCACGTTTTTAGGCTTAAAATATAGGATCACTATTATCTTTAGGAATATATATATCGAAATGGCAGTTGAGATTCTTTTCTAATCATATTCCCGGATCAATTAGATTTGGCCAGAATATTTACCATTCGTGTTACTGGGTCGAATTGAAGTTCTCCGGCTGGAAGTGTACCATTTCGTGGGAAATATACCATGACTTGCCTGTGATGTTAAATAACTGTAAATTTACCATGATGTTTACTAATTTGACCATAACCTACAGATTGATTGATTTTACCATGATGTGGATATTGATTGTTTGTCACATAATTTACCACGCAAATTGAAATGTTTACTAGATGTTGTGCGTGACCTCCAAATTTACCATGACATAAGCAAATATACCATGGATGACAAGTGTTGCCATCTAGCGCGCAAAATTACCATGAAATATGAAAAATTTACCATATATTATTTGTTACATCCGGTTTCACCATGGTATATGCAAATCTATCATAGATGGCCGGACTTGATGTTGACCGGCAAATTTACACATGAACGTCATTCAAATCGTACCATGGTATATTTGATTATCATGGTAAATTTGCGCGCAAAAGTAACAATATTCAAACCCACTGTCATTCAGATCGTACCATTTACGGTCTTCTATAAATATATCATGTATGAGCAATTTTCATGCAAATCAAATGTCTATCCCAACATTTCGTACCTTATACTAGCCCGCAGTCTGACGAAAACTGATCGAATGCCGTTCTTCTAGTTCGGTAGCAGTCAAATCAGGTGGTCGTTTTTCGTCGGAGTGGTGCATTTTTTTTTCCGCGTTTCCGATGGATTGATGGAATCCGAAGACCTAGATTTGTGGCGAGATCCCAAAATGGACGATGGTGATCGAATTTTTCTCGGTCCCGTAATTTTTGGAGATGATTTTTTCTGTTTCGGAGATGAAGACTATATTCCGGTGCCCATGTATTTACGGGTTATAGGCGTTGGTTTAGGGATTAGATAATAACTAGGGTTAAATAAACCAGAGGGTAGGTTTTGGTATTATTTGAAAAAAAGAACTGAAACTTAATGTGCTAAAGTGTTTGAGATGAAAAAATAATAAACACTAAGAGAAGAGACTGAAATATAAGTCCCCCTTTAAAAAATCCATTTAGGTTGCACATAAAACGTTAAAGATTTGGTTTATTGAACGATAAAGGTAACCACGATAATGGATAGACTGGATTTTCCAAACCTAACTCTTAGAATGGAGAATGCAGTCTTAATATTCGACCTAGCTAGAGTTGAATTATCTATCTAGAGTTGGATTAGGGTTGGAATAGACAGGTCTAGATCGATTAACTCATTTCTGTTAATACTTTCTATTGTAAAAACTCTATACATTATATCAAATAATAAAGATCGCTCTGCTGCCGTGGATGTATTTGATTTTTTAAGAACCACGTAAATCTTGTGTTGATTTGTTTACTGTTTTCGTATTCTATATTGTATGTGTGGTTGTTAATTGCGTTTACAGAACCCAACCTGCGAAAGCCCAATGCAATTCTTTAGGGCGGAGGACTTTTAAACCCTCAGAAGTTCAACCTGCTCTTGTTCCCAAAAGACCCGCTTGCGATGGGGCATAAATCGGCTCCAAGACCCAAAGCAAGACCACAAGCTGCTCGTGGGGCAAAACTCACTCATGTTATAGCCAAACTAGAGAAGCTTGAAAGGGCTCTTCAAAAGTTCAAATACTTGAGGGCCCACACCTTTGACATGGAAAAGCTCTGTTTGTTTCCCAATATCAAACTTGCAGTGAAACTTATAATGCCTGACTTTGCAAAATTTGATGAGACTAGAGACCCCAAATCTAATTTGATGGCTTACATGCGTACTCTCATGCCAATGGAGATTGAGTTAGAATTGCTAGCTCAACTATTCCATAGGAAGTTAGCCGACATAACACTTTAATGGTTATTGTCTTTACATACATCCAAGAAAAGGACATGGGATGGCATTGAGAATGCTTTTTGTCAGTCAGAATTCTTGTAATGTGGAGTTGAAGGTAACAATGAATGAGTTAGAGACCCTGAGAATGGCTGCTGAAGAAACCCTTGTCGAATGGAAATGAGTTGGAGAGCAAAGGTTGCGAAGATGGTAGACCAACCTAGTGAGAAGCACCAAGTTAGAATGTTTGTCAAGAACCCTCTTCCTTCTTACTCAAAGCATCTGGTGACTAAATTCATTTCGACACTAGAGAGTCAATACCAAGCCACAATGTCTATCAAAGATGCTGTCCACTCAGGTTTGCTGGACAAAGAAGATTTGAGCCAGGAGGGGACACTTGGACCTAGTTGGGATTGTGGCTCGATTATTTTTTAATCTTCTTGACGAAGCCTTGTCCCAACATCAACGAATGACCATGATGCAAAGGCCAATCTACAAAAGAGATATTTCACGAGTCTTTGTAGTTGTCGAGTCATTGTCTTTGTTTAATTTGTTTCAGTTTGATGGCCGTGTTTGAGTCAGTATGTACTTTGATTCTTAGTAATTTGAGTAGCCCCAAGTCTAGCTAGCTTGGGCCCTATGTACTTTGAGTCCTTGAGTTTGAGATTCTTGTATTTGGAGTCAATTGGTTGATTGAGTTTTTTAACAAACTTTTAGTTGCAATTGATTGTCATGCCCAAGAGGAATGTAAATATTTTGTTAGAACTTTTGATGTCTTAGCATCTAAGAACAAAGAAAAGGTGTTTAGAAAATTTTCCTTGTTCGAACAACGCAAGGCCTGATTAGGTTCCTAATAAAGGGATACGTAGGCAACCTTAGTTGTTGGGTTCAGCCCTATTTTTGGAAAAATAATTTCCTGTTAGGTGTAATGTGAATGAATTGTTACAGTAACCTTGAGTATTGAGAACAATCCTTGGAAGATCAAAATCCTGAGGGGATGATGAATGAAAAGGAAAGAAATAAACTTCCTCTCGATATAGAGTCTCCAGCGAGTTCGTGAAAGAGCCCACATAGACATATGCGACCACACTAGGGAGGAAGAAAGATAAACAGAAAGTTAAATGTGCCAGATAAGCATAAAGGAAGCAAATTTTTGACAGCATGATAAAAGTAAAGAAAATGTCCTCACAAAACAAGGAGCAAGCTATCAAGGAAGATGAAAGATGGGTAACAGTTATAAGAACCAGAGAAAAATAAAAAATATTTGAGCCTGTTATTGTTTCTTTGTTTAGCCCAACATTGGCTTACGTTATAACCGAAATAAAGTCGTTTCGAATTGAGGAGCGCAGCTTGGAAGTGAGAATCCTAGGCATTAAGGGATATCCAATGTGAAATGTTCAAGGGCCCGAGAGGAGCGCAGCTTGGAAGTGAGAATCCTAGGCATTAAGGGATATCCAATGTGAAATGTTCAAGGGCCCGAGAATTATATTCAACAAGGGCCACGGAAGTTACCGCTTTGAAGACCAAGAAAAAGTGCAAACCTCACTTTAATGGAAGCCAAAATCTTGAGGGATAATATATCCAATGAAAAATTGATAGGTCATCTTAGGTGATCTGGAGCATGGGTTCATGATAAAACCCTTCGTGTTTTGGTCATAGTTGAATGATTTCAATGCATATAGATTGGTAGAGGAGTGAAATAGTTTTGAAGTCTCAGAAGGAAAACTTCTGAAACTCAATTTGTTATGACGTTTTTGACGTAAGTAATGAGGCACGATCTTCTTTAAAATCATTGTTTTCGTCGGTTGTACATTTATAGTAATTTTTGTCTTGTCATCATTGTCATTGGAGTCGTGGACTCTTGAAAGAATTCTAGTGCCTTGAGAAACCTTGTAGCATTTGTAGGCAATTCTTTCTTAGAAAATTTAGCAGAACAGTCTTGTCGCCTAATCAAAAAGAAATTAGAGCCAAAGTTTGCACGATATTTTGAGATGTTCAGAATCTTGTGAATCTTATGACAGCTCGTGTAGCCTGACCTTTTCCAAAACAGTCAGCATGATAACTCATAACTAAGCTTGAAATTTTGGCTCGTTTAGTTTGGCCTTGTTTGATCTGAGTTGTCTGATCATGGGTTGGGTTGTTTGCCTTTATTTGTTCTCATACCCGTATAGTTTATGTTAGGATTTTATACTAAAAGTCATGACTTTATTTAATGGATTAATATTTATTTGAATTATTTAAATAATTATTATTTTTCTTGATGGGCAATATTTGTATTATATTATATCATATTGTGCATGAGTGTCTCTTATTCTACATAGTAGATAATCTAGTGTGTAAAGTTTGGCTTATATATAGAGGATCAAATTATTGATTCTTGTAGAATATAAGTCTTTGGTTCACAGTCTTAGGTGAAATTAGCCACATCACCAGTATGACTGTAATCCAGTTTTCAGTAGGTCTGTTTTGACTATGAAAAATAGTATAATTTTAACTCACTGTGTTAGTACACTTTGTGTGTATTGAACATGACTACTTTGAGGTAATTATATTTATACTGACAATATAATACAAATCACACTTCATGGTTATTGTGAATGTCTGTGCTATTAACTCAAAGATAATTAATGGATATGTACATTTAATGTTGTTGACTTTGATTCACTATACAGTGAGTCCTTGTGGGCCAATAGTTTCGATGAGTTAGGTCATAATATTAAGTATATAAGATAACTGTTAATTATTAATGGAATCCACGTCCCTTTGTAGGAATTGATGATATTCTTTTGAGGAAACTTATAAATTTTGATTATGTCAAACCCTGCAGGGGGATATTAGTATCCGACATAATGAATAAATTAAGTCGAAACTCTCAATGAATTTTATAGATGTTAATTAAATAAATTATCAATAATTTATTTTAATTAACGACTATTTGTAATCTTAATGTGAGAAGACAAATAAATATTTAATAGCATGAATCTCAAAATATAATTTTGAGATATGAAAAGAAAATGCTGTCACGACCCGTCTCAAAAACACATGGTCGCGACCGGCTGATGGGATTTAATCCATCAAGGCCTCAATTTATAAAACTGGTTTAGGAATTTTCGTAATATCAGAGTGCGATATAAAAAAAAAATAGTGCGGAATAACATTAAAATTATCCTCGAAGTGCTAGTGATAAACTAACTATTACATCGTCCATAATAGAATCCTCGGCTCGGCCACAAGTGGCTCGGCCAGGTATCAAAAGGTACAATAACATCTGAAATAGGAAATACATTACTATCAACATGAAACATAATAACTTGACGAAGGTACACAAAATCATGTAGCATCTTTGACTTCAAAAGTATCCGTAGTTGTAATCAACAACAACTCTTAAGCACTAGGCTACTGTGAATTTCGTTATAACAGTGTTTATCGAGTTTTAGGTAGAAAATGACTTTTCTCGTATGCGTGCAATTTAAAATAATTTACAGTTCACAATTATGTCAAGCGATCCATTACATTTGTAAAGAATCTTAATTCTTTTTCTGAAGTCTAGCTTCTCATTTCAGGTTCCAAGTGAATTTTCACTTCTAGGAACAATTTCCATTTAGGATAATATTCAGTTATTTTGCTCAACGGTCACCGAATATAGGGAGCTACCCTATTAGATATAAAATCGGTATGACGTCATCCGGCAGATCTATTGGTCGTCGATCCTTTAACTATATTTCATTCACCTCGTCATATTTCTTATCCCCTGGCGGTCGGGGCACCGTATGATACATTGAATTGATAATTCTCCTCAAAAATTACTTTCAACAATTACGAATGCCATGGAAATATTATTTGTCAACCACATTTTCAATAAACATGTCAATTTTGCCAACTTTCCAATTATGCCAATTTTCATAATCTAATAGCATGTCAACTTTTTAATTAAGCCAATTTCCATAATTTATGCAATTTTCATAATTTCGATAATTATCTCAATGTTTCTTTACTTGATTCAAATATGAGAATCAATACGAATAACATGAATATTAAAGACATAATTTTTGCCCAAAAAATGATAAATAAGTATTTTTTTTCGTAAAATTGTTAAATAAAGCATAACAAAACTCACCTTGGTAGTTGTTCGCCCGAAAGCTCTCGTACTGCCCTACGCGTCACCGACCTCGGGATCTAGCGTAAGGGTTATAGGATTTAGCATGATCGTAATCTATTTTTTTTTTTTTATAAAAACCTTGCATATTCCGACGGTTTATTAGATTGTGTCAAAAACGGTGTTTGATGTATCCAAAGGTCACGTGGTCAAATTTTCTCGAAGTGTTCAGACTAAAATACTATTTTTAAGGGTTAAGTGACGAGTCTCGATCAACCACTAAGTTTTGGGTTGGGTCTAAAAATAGTTTGGTTCGAATGAATGTTTCCGGTAAAATAAATATTTTTCGTTTTGAAACTCAAAAAAAATGCTCGTATGAGATTAAACTCGAACAAAGTTTACTAAGTTTGTGTCAAAACTATCCAAAAAAGGGCTGCCCGAGCAAGATCTGCCCGAACCAGGGGCTGCCCGAAGAGAAACTGCCCGAACAGGGGCTGCCAAAGTTGTCCGAACGAGGTCTACCAAAACTGGCCAAACCAAGGGCTGCCCGAACAGGGTCTGCCTGAACCAGGGGCTGCCCAAACAGGGTCTGTCCGAATAGGGGGCTGCCCGAACTGCCCAAAACTGGACAGTGTAAACTGTCCAAAAGCTGCGTTTCAACTGCTGAAAAATCAGCTACGTTCGACAGTGAGTTTCTCCCATTCCCAAGCCTTTCGAGCCTTGGATCCAACATGCATGCGTACTAAAATATGTCTTCTATAACCCCTAATAAGTAATTTTCTTAGAAATACATTAGAATAAAAACTCCAAGTGATTAAATAAGCCATGCTACTGGTAAAATTGGACAGTGTACTTTTTTCCATTCAAATGGCCAAAACTTCGTATTATTCAACGTAACAACCTCGGGTTTGGACATATATGAGTAGTATGGTGTCTTAGCTACGAATCTTATCAAAAATCTTGACTCGAAAAGAAATGCAATAAAAATGAAAAGCATTCAAACGTAAGGTGCGTAAAAGAAACTAAAGTAAATCGATACCTTTGGTCGCGTTTTACTTCGGATTCGAGTGTCCCGAGTACGTCCCGAGACTGACTCGAGCCTTCTCTACCTCTCTCTTGCTAGTTTGGCTCCTCTCTCTCTCTCTCTCTCTCTCTCTCTCTCTCTAAAAATGATCCAAAACTCAAAGTATAGAAAGTGCTAGTGTGATTATGAGGTGTGTGTACTTATAGGCCAAATGGATTGTGCATGTGCCAAGAGTGTGTGTGTGTGCTGCCGTGTGAAAGAAATGGAGGAGCAAATCTTGCTTTCCAAGTCTTCTAATGCATGTGTTTTCGTTGGCCTTCTCCAAGTATGCATGTACTTTTAATTAATTTTTCAAATGCATGCATGATTAAAATCTTAGTGCATAATATAAGTAAACTTAAGAAAAATATATTCATGATGGCCTACACCCTCCCCTAGCCATAAAAAAATTAGGTGGGGCCTACCCGGTCCCGTCTCGACTGTTCGGTACAAAATCTGATCAATTTCGATCGCGGACAAACCTCGTAAAATCAATGTATATAAATTTATATATCCACGCGATCGAAAATTTTACGAATTCGATAATTTCGAGTTATTGGACATAATTCTTGTGTCCCTCGTCGATTAATAACATCATCACACTTTCGATATTTTCGTTAAAATTCGAATTTAGACAAAATAATCATTTTTTTAAAACTTCATAAAATTAATAATTATAAACTTAAAATTTCAAATTTTCAAAATATTCTAATTGATTAAAAGGATCGGGGTTTCACAAATGCAATTATAATTCTGTAGTGGTATGAATTATAATTTATATAATTTGAAATTAATCCGGGTTGGATTAGGATTTGTAATTATCTAGGAAGCCCAGCTCGTACTTCTCCTTGGGGTCCTTATTGTTGCCTATATATACACCACTATGCCTTATAGGTCAGAGACAACTTAATACTTAAAATATTGCAAGAGGTTCTGTGAAGGCAAATAGGTTATGTTCTTGAGCCCACACTTAGTTTATGATCAAGGTGTAATAGGATTACAGTAGAAATCGCGAGGTCAGTCGAGCAAGATCATTCCAGCCATCCTCCTACTTTTGTTTGACCGAACTGTGAAGGTTGTTGAGATCAAATCAGAGAGATCTCAAAGGTATGAATCCTAGTTCTGCCTTGTAAGGTTTTATATTTTTTGTTGTATAATCTTTACGCGTTCATCATTGGGTCTCGGAAATCGATTCCTAACAGTCTAGTCTTGTTTACCTATTTTGCCCATGTAGTCTTCCCTTATTTTTTCTTAGCCTACATAGTCTGTCATGTTTATAATCTTGGCATGTGTAGTCCAGCTTTGTTTGTTGTCAGACCCATATTGTCTAGCCATGTTTAACTTTTGGTCTATGCAGTCTGATTATTTTTCTCAAACCCGCATAGTCTAGTCATGTTTACCCTTTTGGAACATGGTCATGTTCACCATGTTAGCCTGCATTGTCTAACTCTATTTGAACTGTGTCATCCAGTATTGTTTCACTTTTGGCCTAAAGTTTGGTCTTGTTGGACTTGCGTTGTTCAACCAAGTTTATTTGGTTGGCCTACGGAGCCCGGCCTTAGGTCTTGTTTAACCTTTTAGCTTGTAGTCTGGCCTTATTTATTCTCAGACTCGCATGGTTTGATCTTGTTTAACTTGTTGTCCCTTGTAGCCCGACTTCATCTGAAAAATAATGAGTTTACCCAGTTTGCAACTTACTCGGCGTGTTTATTCAAGTCATTTATCACCTAGTGAACGTATCTAGCTATTAAATTCTTATCCAAGTCATTTGTTTCTTAGTGTGCTCAG
Source organism: Arctostaphylos glauca (assembly GCA_019985065.2). Classification (NCBI taxonomy): domain Eukaryota; kingdom Viridiplantae; phylum Streptophyta; class Magnoliopsida; order Ericales; family Ericaceae; genus Arctostaphylos; species Arctostaphylos glauca. The sequence continues at coordinate 638,393 of JAHSPW020000016.1, read as the reverse complement.
CTAGCACAGTGAACATCTGGTGTGCTTATCTAGAGGATTGCATGTTTATCTAGTTTGTGACTTACTTGGTCGATTTAGCCAAGTCATTTGTTCCCTACTGTAATTATCTAGCGCAATAAACGTCTGGTGTCCTTATCCAAAGGGTTGCATATTTATCTATTTTGCAACTTACTCGATGGATTCATGTTTATTCGAGTTTTTTTGTTGCCTAGTGTTCTTATCTAGCGCAATGAACATTTGGTCTGCTTATCTAGAAGGTTGTATGTTCATCCATTTTCAACAAACTTGGTGTGTTTATTCGAGTCATCTGTTTCCTAGTGTGCTCATCTAGAATAATGAATGTCTGGTGTGCTGATCCAGGGGGTTGCATGTTCATCTACTTTGCGAGTTACTCAATCCATTTAGCTCAGTTGTTTGCTTCATGTAGTGCAATGAACATCTGGTGTGCTTGTCCAAAGGGTCGCATGTTTATCTTGACTTATTCGGTCCATTTATCCAAGTCATTTGTTCCCTAGTGTGATTATCTAGAACAATGAATTCCTGCTATGTTTATCCAGAGGATTGCATGTTTATCCATTTTGCAACTTACTCAATGCATTTATGTTTATCTGAGTCATTTGTTTCTTAGTGTTCTTATTTAGCGCAATGAATATCTGGTCTACTCATCTAGAAGGTTGTACATTCATCCATTTTCAACATACTTGGTGTGTTTATTCGAGTCATCTGTTTCCTAGTGTGCTCATCTAACACAATGAACATCTGGTGTGCTAGTTCAGAGGGTTGCATGTTCATCTAACTTGTGACTTAGTCGATCCATTTAGCCCAGTTGTTTGTTGCTTAGTGTGCTCATCTAGTGCAATGAACATCTTGTGTGCTTGTCCAGAAGGTTGCATGTTTATCTAGTTTGTGACTTACTTGGTCTCTGTATTGAAGTCATTTATTAGCTAGGGTCCTCATCTAGCGCAATGAAAGTCTAGTGTGCTTATCCAGACGGTTGCATGTTTATCCAGTTTCTGACTTACTCTGTCCATTTATTCAAGTCATTTGTTGCCTAGTGTCCTCATCCAGGATGGTGAATGTCTAGTGTGCTTATCCAAAGGGTTGCATGTTTATCTAGTTTGTGACTTACTTGTTCTATTTTATTGAAGTCGCATGCTGCCTAGTATGCTCATCTAGCGCAATTAAACGTCTGAAGAAGCGGATTAAGTAGCACCAATTGGATAAGCAGATTCATTTAGACTAGTTATAGATCACGACCCAGAAGCTGTTAGAGCGGATTCCATTCCATAACCACAACCACCATCAGTAGTTTCAGTAGCAACCCTACTAGTTCCAGATCGAAAGCTATCAGTAGCCAGAGCAGAACCTATTTTATTTAGATACCCATCAGCAGCGAAGGTCAAGGCAGGAGCCGTATTGGTCGCCCGTCCTAAAGAGCCAGTCCCATAATCATTTTACCGCATTTACCTAGTTAGTTCTTTATGTGTGCTTATTAGAGATTTGTGCTTCTATCCTATTTATGTCCTATTTAGTGTGTTTATCTAAATCATTTGTCCCCTAGTGTGCTTATCTAGCGCAATCAATGTTTGGTGTTGTACGGAACATCTCAGTATTGAAATTTATTTTGAATTATTTAGTTATTCTGGGAAATTGAGGAATTAAGGGCATTTTTATAATTTTTGAAAAGCTAGGGACCTAATTTGAGAATTGAAAAAGCATTAGGGATTATAGTGTAATTTGATTATTCTTAAGTATAAGGATTATAGCCTCATTATATTATTCTTAAAACCTAACATACGAAATCCTAAAGTACCCATATTCATCACTAGTGGGAGCATCCATATTCTGGATTCTCAAATAACGTGAGGAAAGAGTATCAATCCGGGTGTCAAAAGCTTTGATTCAATCGGGTATTCTTGTGTTTGGAGATGAATTGAATGGATCACAACGTGCTAGGGTTTGAGTAAATCTTCTTATTGAGCTAGGAGTCTTGTTAAATTTTGTTTTAAAATTGTTTAACACGTGTTATATTGTATTTTGCTAGATATTGGTGTATTATGTGGTGTTTCTTTTGTGAACGTTAAGGGTTGGTTCGTAACCTATTACATTTTGCATATTTTCGAAAAATCCACATTCTACTAGTAGAAGGTTCGTATAAATTAATAGAACCAGTTTTGAGAAAAATCTTTCATAAGTGATTTAAACCGGTTGAGGTTATCTTGAACTGGTTGAGGCTATTTTTCACAAAATATTCCATTAGCAGTTTCATCCGATTGAGAGTAAGTGTCCAATAGTAGAACTTTTTTCTAAATAAATTCTAGTTTTGATTTTAACTGGCTGAGGCAAGTTGCAACCGATATAGCTAGTTTTATAAATATTTTCCAATAATGTTTTGAACTACTTGAGCAAGGTCTTCAACTGGTAGAAAGAGCTACTTTTCATAAAATTGGCTACGGTGAGAATACTTTGGGATGAAATTTGATGGATGATTCTGGATGGACATTGTTGCATGTGCATGGTCATGTAGTGATGGTTGGGTCCACATCCATGGTTATGGTTGAGTTGTGATTACCTTGGACCAGTCTTTGTGTGATTCCTTTGGTGCAAGTCTATAAAACCCACTACAAGGTTCCCCGTGTGTGGCATTGCATGGCCTTAGATGATCAGGTTGATGAATGGGATCTATATTGACAAGGGCTTGATACTTGCGGTCAGAGTTCTTGTCACAAAGTCATGTCGTGAGGATGTACTCCGTGACTTTCACATTCGCGTCTTGTTGTGCATTTGGATCGTACGAAGATGTACCAAGACTTGCGACAACAATACTAATTTAAGTGAATAAAATAGGATGTTGCACAGCTTGTGTCAAAGTGTTTGATCTGTCAGCAGGTTAAAGTTGAGCATTAAAAACTAGCTAGATTATATAGCCTTTACAAGTGGCTGAGTGGAAGTGGGAACATGTCACTATGAATTTTGTGATAGGACTTCCTAGATCATTAGTGAGTCAGGATGTAGTATGGGTGATTATTGATTGACTAACCAAACGCCACACATTTTGTTTCTATTTGTGTGGTAGATACAATAGGGGCACTCAGTGTGTTATACATCTATGAGATAGGCTAACTTCACAGGGTTCCTATGTCTATCATGTTAGGTTGAAATCCTAGGTTCACTTCACAGTTTTGGCAGGGCCTTCAGAAGGCAATTGGTACGGACTTATATATGAGAACTACTTTCCATCCCTAGATAGATAGAGAAGGATATTGTACCATTTAGATTCCAAAGGATTGGTTATGGGCTTGTGTTTTGGATTTTCATGGTTCATGAGAGGATCATCCACCATTGGAAGATTTTGTATTTAATAATTGCTATTTGTCCGACAATGAGATGGCTCTGTATAAGGCTCTGCATAGTAGGCCTTATCAGTCTTTGGTCTGTTGGGCTGAGGTTGGGAAAGCTACTATGTTGGGACTGAATTTTGTGAAGGAAACTACTTAGGCGATTGTCAAGATACGACAATGGCTACTTACCGAACAAAGCTATTAGAAGTGTATAATGATTGCAGGAGATGACCCTTAGCTATTGAGGTGAGTGACCATGTGTTTGTGAAGGTCACTCCAAGGAAAAGGTTAATGAGATTTGGAGGCAGTGGGAAGTTGTCGCCCCGATTTGTTAGGTCATTTGAGATCCTTGAGAGGATAGGAGAAAGGCATATCGGCTTGCTTTACTGCTTACGATGTCAAAGGTTCATGATGTGTTTCATGTGTACATGTTATGCAAGTATGAACCTAACCCTTCACATGTACTTATCTGAATAAAGTTGGATGTCGAAGAGGATATTTCGTAGGAATAGCGATTGGTGAATATTCTAGATACTCAGGAACAAGTCTTGCCAGGCAAGACGATTCTGTTGGCCCAAAGTTTTGTGGTGTCACCATGGAGTTGAGAAAGCCACTTGGGAGCGAGAATCATACATGTACTGGCTTTGTTATTGTGTCGAGCTCTTCTAAATCTTCGACGTGAGCAAAGCCTTCAGAATGTTAGAAAGAGGACTTTGAACCAATGGCTAACCCTTTTAAAAGCAAGTTTTTCTCCAGCAGTTGTGGCACGAGAACTTTGGAATTAGAACCTTTCTCAAACAAGTCTAGGTTGGCGTGCCACTAACGAATAAATCTCTCTATGGGGCACGTCCCTCCTTGGCCAAAGTCAGGAGACTTGAAATTGGCTAATTGAGTAGCATAAAAGGCATAACTTTCTTTGTTCAAGTTTCACACAACTTTCCTGACCTATTGAAGAGTGGGACATTCAAGACACCAAAAAAAGAAAGGAGAGAAGATTGCTCAAGACCGAATTGCGTAGTAAATTGTGGGCTCAACAAAACATTTGTTATTGCGGTCGGACTTCAACCCAATATGATGTTCTCGAGCAAACAAAAAGCCACATAAAGCTTGTTGATGAAGTTATGAAACTACGGCCTTGTCTTTCATCAAGTCTATAACCTGAAAGGACCAATAGCAGAAGGGGTTGAGAAGGGCAAGAATAGAGAAGCATCCATACCTCTGGAATGTTAATAGAGCAGATGGAGGTATTCACTCATACTTTTTTCTTAGGATCGTGAATCTCTCCCCACTTTGTGTACATAACCCAAGAAATATCAAGCAAATTCAAAAGAGAGGAATGAGCTAGCCAATACCTTCTTCCCAAAGTGGCACAAGATATGTTTCCATAGTGTATATAGAATGAAGGCAAAGTATTCTCTATTGGACACTTCACTAGTCTTCCTTTCAGTTGCAATAAAGTTGCTGTAAACACTTTGCGTAATGGAAAATTCAAAAAGTAAAATGTTGGTGGAACAATGATAGTAAATTGTTGACTAGAGGGGTGACGACCAAGTAGTTGGGAAACATCCATTATGGTGGGGGCCACAATCCCCTAGTTGAATCGGAAAAAATTGAAACAAGGATCCCAAAATGTCAAAGTAGTTTCGATAAGATAGGAATCTTGAGGAACTCTTCTTCAAAGCAAGCACATGATCTGTCTTAGCCTTATTTTCTCTAGATGGGCTTCTAGGCCTTGTTGAATCCAAATAGACCAGCTGTCCCATGTAGAGTCATGCAAAGGCCAACATGAATAGTTCTTCGGCCATGTGAATCAATGGAAGTCCTGCTCATGAATAAGGCGATAGTCATAGAGATTGGGATATATGTCATGACCCTTCTTGGGGTAGGACGGGTTAGTGACCGGCCAGTGAGCGGAACTCACTAAGGCCTAATTTAATATAGGTTTTAGAACTTCTGCGAGCAGCTAAGCAAAGATATAGCAAAACCACAAGATTATCAAAGTACGTCACAAATACATGATAATTATATCATCCTATTCCAAGGAACGTGCAGAACATAGATACATGCATCCCAAAGTAACTTTTAAAAACTACATATACAAGCCTTCCTGAGCAACCCAAAAATCACGTGCGACTTATTACAAAATATACAAACAAAAGAAAATAGTGATCGATGTCTCCTTATGGCCTAATGTCATGCTCTTAGTGACCTGACATTTTGCATAACAACATTCATTAGCAAAGCTAGTGTGAATTTAGACATAAAACATTACAAGTTTGTCATGAAACCACTTTAACATATGTATATGATAATCAACGTTCATAACATATTCAATAAAAGTTTATCCAAAATCACAAGAAATCATAATGTGGTTTTTATATTACCATTAGCAAATACTGAAGATTTCACATGCTCATATTTAAACAATAAACCATGAAGTTTCCCTCTTTAACATTTTGTCCAACGGTTGCCAATTATTTGTCGGTGGAAGCGACCCCCTTTATGCACAAAGCGTTATATGGTATGACTTCATCCATTTCATCACATTGGCTGTGGTTGCCTCCCTTATTTCATCACCTCGCTTTATTCTATCCCCTAGCGGTTGGGGCACCGTTGGACTTAAAAGCAAGATCTCTCCAATATGCTTGTTAGTTATTCATGGCTAAGAAAAATGATATTTAGGCTGATTATACAAATTCTTAAGTTATTCAACACTAACCAAACCCATTGCATGCTCATTTTAGCATGTTCATCATTCAGTTTATGACTTAAGAAGATACCAAAATCAAGTATAAGCATGTTTTATACAAGTTCAATAAATTGAGAGTAAAATTCTATATTTGAACTTACCTTGTTGATCGACCGGCAAAAGTGTCACTGATGCGCCGGCCAAATTATTATTTAATATTAAAACTGATCCTTGCCTCAAAAGTATAGAAAACTAGTAGAGCAGCAAGATAGATTATCGATCCATGAAGAACAACAGGAAGGTGAATCACGAGACTTGGAGTTGTAGCATTTCGGACGCTAACCTTTAATTGGTTTGGTTGATTTTAATATCTAAAGTTGCAAGTTAAACTAAAATAGGAAACTAATCGATTAAGAAAGTAGGCTAGATCCGTGGAATCCTTCCATCCAATATTTTAGGTAACAACATCTTCCTTTTTATAACTCAATCAAGAATTCAGGCCAGAGAATCTTGATCAGAAAATAATTTGATGAAAAATAATTTAACTCAAAAGATGTATTCAAAATTGATTCTCGTTCAATAAAAATAAGTCAAATCATAGGAGGACATCGACCCAAGTATTTATCGTACCAAATTAATGACGACGATTAATCAAGAGCATAACACTCCTTGTTTGGTTCGAAAAGTGAGAACTTGAATCAATTTGAATCAACGGTGGAAAAATATAAGAAGATGTTGAAACCGTAAATCATGGGATGAAATTCATCCTTGGATCTTGCCTAGAAGATTTAGCCTAACATATTAACGATAAAAATTAAATAATGAATTTAAAATATCTTACCAAAATTTAATGAACAAATAAACTCAAACAATCTTACTTGAAACTTGAACGAAAATTTGAATAACTTGAACGAAACTTGAAAATTCGAAGTAACAAATTCTCTGGAAATTAATTGCTAAGAACAATGGAAATCTAATAAAACTAATGCTAGGAAATGTATATTAAATGTAAGCCTCCTAGGTCTTTAATAGGGAAAACCTAGGAGAAAACTTAGGAAGAGGTTTCCTAATTCTAATGGAAAACTAATTACTTAATTAATTGAATAAAATAAATAAATTCATGCTTGAAAGCCTGACCAGTCAGGGGTTGAGCTTGAGTGCGCGTGACTGGTCACAGGAAGTTACTGGAATTTGAGGTTTATCCGCATGATTAGTCACGCGATTTGGCTTATTGCGCATGATTGGTCACGCGAGCCTACTGACCTAATTGTGCTTTTGGCCTGACTGGTCACGGATTCTGGCTAATCTTCGCGTGATTGGGATTTTCCTTCTCTCACGTGACTGGTCACGGCTTGGGCTTTGCATGCACGTGACTGGTCACCCACTCTCGTGTTGACTTTCTTCCTCGTTTGACCAGTCATGCCACTTCTTCTTTTTCTCTTGATTTCTTCAATTTTCTTCGCGTTCGCATTACCCTCGGCCTCGGCGTTCCTTTCAATTGCACTTTCATCCTTCCTTGTGTGTCAGGAGCTTCCCCAAGCATTTGGATATCACCAATTTATCGCTAAAACACGTTTTTCTTCATAGAAAACCTGAAATTGGACAAAAACTACCCAAAGTGTATTATTCGATAAAATTGATATTTAAGTATTGTACATATGCTAAATAAGACATGTTGAACCGGTTATGTGAGATGTATTACGGTATCAACACTTGCCAATATCACGAGAGGAACCACCTGACAAGTTTTGACTTTACTCCTTCAGCCCAATAACCATGTCAAGTAATCGAAGTTAATATCGAAACTGAAACCTCAAAATAGAACTATAAGCTTAAATTTATGTGACCATAATCTAGTTATTCGGATTCCTCGACAAATTGAAGGTCTTAGAACTGCTCACTAACTTCTCAAAATCCCCCTCAATACCACAAAATCATATAGGTCTTGCTGAAATAATCTTACATGTGAACATAATATCAAAACTAAACTAATCTGTCAGTCTTGGGCTGTGCCAATCATCCAGCTTGGAGATCGGCATGAGAATCGGGCTAATGACCGGACTGAAGACAAAGACAAACCAAAACCTAGAACAACCATTGATGGTCACTAGAGCTTTAATTATTTCCTAAAACTTCAATTATATCATTACTCGAACTTCCTAAGGCTCTGACTACAATGACTTAAGTACTATCTTCTCACTTCTTGGGATTTAATCTCAACTTCAATGGCCACTTTCTTCTTCTTCTTTTTCTTCTTTCTCTCTCTCTCTCTCTCTCTCTCAATAAATTCAATGCAAGAGTAAGGAAATGAAGTGGAAGCCTTGGGTTTATATGGATGAATGGTTCATGGAGATGTTGGCATGTGGATTAATAGGTATCAAGGCGACTTCCTCAATCTGCCAGCTTCCCTTACATGCACGATCAACCCCTCTAAATGTTAACAATTAATGCCTCAAACCAACATGTTAAGGCGTGGTAACATTTCTATCACTATACTATATCCTAGATCATATTACATCATAAATTCCTCAAAGTGGTGTTAATTTCAAAATAAATTCTAGCAATTCCCACTTAAGTAAGGAAATGAAGTGGAAGCCTTGGGTTTATATGGATGAATGGTTCATGGAGATGTTGGCATGTGGATTAATAGGTATCAAGGCGACTTCCTCAATCTGCCAGCTTCCCTTACATGCACGATCAACCCCTCTAAATGTTAACAATTAATGCCTCAAACCAACATGTTAAGGCGTGGTAACATTTCTATCACTATACTATATCCTAGATCATATTACATCATAAATTCCTCAAAGTGGTGTTAATTTCAAAATAAATTGTAGCAATTCCCACTTAAATCCCAAAAATCGATTCCCGATTTAAAAAAAAAGTTTAATAACTTCCGAATTCTGGGTCGAATTCTCACATCCTCCCATCTAAAGAAGTGTGGTCCTCCAAACTTGCTCACAATTACCTCAAAGTATAATGCTAATAGAACAAGTTCAAATAAATTACAAGGGTGGATGAGTCATATCTTAGTCAAATAATCTCGGGTATTGCTGTCGTATGTATTATTTTTTCTCCCGAGTTGCTTATCTAGTGCTTTGGTTCTCCCACCAGACTTTTATAGGTTGTATTTTTTTTTCTCAATTGTTTGATATGGGTATCTAAAATTCTGATTGGACATTCTTCATACCGCAAATTATTCTTGAGTTGCACTGGTGGTTGTTCCAAATCATGACTTGAATCTGCTATGTATTTCCTTAACATAGATATATGGAAAACACCGTGCACTCAAAGCTAAGTCTAGCGGTAAAGCTAATCGATATGTAACCGGTCTTATTTTTTTCAAAACTTCAAATGGTCTAACAAATCGAGGGTTTAATATTCCTTTCTTTCCAAACGCATAAGTCCCTTTATAGGTGAAACTGTGAGGACGTAGTCTCCAACTTGAAACTTAAGTTTCTATCGGTTTACATCAGCATAACTTTTCTGATGATCTTGTGCCACGTTTAGCTTGTCTTGAATAATTTTGACCTTTTCAATTGTCTCCTACACAATTTTTGACCATGTTAACTCAACATCCCACGTTGCTGTCTAGCAAGATGGCGATCTATAATATGTTCGTCCATATAACACCTTGAACGGAGCCATGCCAATGCTAGCCTAGGAGCTATCGTTGTAAGTGAATTCCGCCAATGGCAAGTGCTCTTCCTAACTACCTTGGAATTTTAATACGCATGCCCGTAGTAGATCTTCCAATGTTTGAATAGTCCTTTTTGACTGTCCATCCGTCTGTGGATGAAAATCCATCGTAAAATTCATCTTAGTTCCAAAAGCTCGTTGGAGTGACTACTAAAACCAAGATACAAATCCCAAGTCCCTATCTGAAATAATATCTACAGATGCCCATGCAACCAAATAATCTCCTTAATGTATAAGTCTGCTATTTGATCGATTGAGTATGTATTCTTAATTGCCAAGAAGTGTCCCAATTTAGTCAAACGATCAACGGTCACCCATATCAAATTATTATCCTTCGATGTCTGTGGAAAACCTAAAACATAATTCACTGTGATTTCTTCGCACTTTCATTTAGATGTTGGCAGGGGTTGAAGTAATGTTGCTGATTTCTGATGCATAGCTTTAATTTGTTGGTATTGTGGACATTGACTAACATAATCAACCACATCACTTCATTCCCATCCACCAATATGGTCTTTTCAACTCCTGAAACATCTTCATCATCTCTGGGTGAATAGCTAACTTTGTTCTATGGCCTTTCATCCAGTATCCTTTGCTTTAGTTCCTCATCTCCAGGCAAACATATACGATTCTGAAATCTCAACATTCCATCCACTTCTTTAAGCTCGAAATTCTCGTTATTTTTTGATTGCTCATAAATCTTCCCTAACTTAGGATCACTCATTTGCTTCTCCTTAATCTCTCCTAAAACTTCAGTTTCAACAACAATCATAGAGTGAATCCCCTCATGACCTACACCCAAACTGTAAGGACCCATATTTTCATAATTCTTTTAAAATAAATTCCATGTATTTAACTCATATTTTGCGTAATCAAAAATTAATTTTTATAACATAATTAAAATTTGTGAGAACAAGTTTAGATATGCATTCTTCACCTATGATAGATATGTGTGTGTATATAGCAGTAGTTACATATATTGTATATACCTTTTATATCCCTAAACTAAAATTTGTTCCCCATGTTACTTTCATGACCTCATCCATGTTTTCCCTACTCCTGTTTTTCCATTCGTAGCCCACAACCAAGATCACCTCAGCCTACCATGGGAGTCAAATCCATGGTAGGAGAAGTCTTGACCCCCACTCCTTTGTTTCTCCTCCCTTAGATTTCAAAGGTTGTTTCCCACACGTTGGATGAGTTTCTACCCTTGCCTATAAATACTCTTCCATGTCTTTGGTTTCCATTCACTATTGTGCATAATCCTGAGCTTGAGAGAGAGCAATAGAGTGAGGAGATATCAGAGAAGAAGAAGAACAAGAAGAGGAAGAAGGAAAACTTAGTTGACAATTCACCAATTCGGAGCTCGTGTTCACTTCCAAATTAATCCAATTCATTCTTATTCATCGCCTAGATGAAAGTTTTCCAATCCTTGGTTTTCAATTTTAATGTTTAGAGAATGTTCATAAGCTTGGAGTGCTTCAATGGAGGAAGTAGCTCTGCCATTTGGAGAAGACGACCTTCTCAACCGGATGGTCAAAGATGGCCCATCCGGATAAACCCCATTTTAGGTAGAAAACACATCCCATCTGGATGACCATAGATAGCCCATCTAGATGACCTTCACTGCTGTAAATGAACTTTTCTGTTTAGATTTTTATCCGAACTTCAAAACAACCGTGCGAATGCTACATAACTCGGAATGACCCCAAATGTGGTAGAGTGATAGGCAAATATGTTATCTTACATCTCCAATTTGAACCAACTCATTTGGACTTATAAAACTCTATATATAGATATTGTAGTAAACTATGGCAGATTGTGACCAAGCTTGTTATCGTCATATTTTGACCAACATAAAGTCACCTCCAAATCTCAAGCCCTTCATAAGAAGTATTCCCAACATATTGAACTATATTCTTGTAAAATTATAGAACATTTGGACTTGAATTCATACCTTAACGTTACGATTTTATCAGCTAAAATTTAAAAACAAGGACTAGCGATTTCTATTTTAACTTTCTCGGACCCCAAAACCTCCCATGCTTACTCACTTTTCCTTGTTAGGAAAACATATATGCTAAATCAAGAATGTTTGAGGTTTAGGACGTGTGACCATCATTTTGCCTTAGAAATTAGTATTTCAACCGGATGACCCAAAACCTATCCAACCGGAGAAGTCACCCTCAATATCTTATTTTGCCTTAGAAAGCACACTAACAACTGGATGGCCCAACCCATCCATCCGAATGAGTTACGCCACTGTTGTGTTTTACTATCTTAAATATTCAATCCAACCAGATGCCCATGTTACTTCCATCTGGATGACCTAAACTTAACCATCTAAATGACTTACACCTTTTAATGTCAGTTTGACGTGGAAACCTTCAATCCAACACGATGAACCAAGATACCTATCCGGATGACTTTCATCTTTAGAAGTCATCTTACCTTAGAAACATAAATTTCGACCGGATGAATCCTAAATACCAAACCGAGTGAACTTACCCTTAGCCTCAGAAATTATTCATGAAACAACTAGAAAGCCTCCACACATCTCGAACACCTATGGAATAAGATAACTATCATTTGCCTCTTATCCATGTTAGTTTGTTTAAAGCATACTTAGATTACTATTCAAACTTTACGCTCCGAAATGATTAAATTACACTAAGTCATGCCATCTTATTGTGTTAGAATGCTGTTCATATTCCCTGAAACACATCACTTTATTTTGTTATGCTATAATGACATATGTTCTATACTATGAAATCAATCGCATGACCACCTTGAAAGCATGGATTAGTTGATATAGATATGCAAATTTGTGCAACGTTGATTAGATATTGACATTAGGGTATCCCGTGGATACCCGAGCTGGAAACTAATTGAGAACTATACTACTGATTAGTTGTTGTGGATATATTCTCCGTGAGAATATCTGTGGTTGTCTTTAGCTGTGATGCGATTTAAGCCGACCTTTGTCTGAACTAGAGGTGTGATAGACCCAAGCGATGTATTACCCAAGCGATGTAATTTAGCCGTATCATGCATTTAGTCAAACTATGTTCACGCCGTGTTATATTTAGCCTTACCATGCCTTTGATTCAGTCTAGTGGTAGTCAAGTGAGTTAGGTGTATTTTGGTGTTGGCATGGTAAGGAACATATGACGTCTTGGGAGAACATATTGATTGGGAACATGGCGGTTAGGGCATTGCGGTTGAGAAGCACAGTTAGCATGACGGTCAAGATCGTTATCATTCGGGAGTACCATAATTGGAAATAATGATTGGAAATATATGACGTCATAACTAGAAACATTGATTGGATATATATGACGTGGTCATAAATTGGAAACATTGATTGGATATATATATATATATATATATATATATATATATATTGGTCATACTTGAATTGGTTGAATTGAGAGCTTTGATAGTATCTGGAATATTGTGATATCACTGATCAAACGAGACTTGACAATTTGATACTTTAGTTTAGTACTTACCTGTTGTTGTTTTCGCATATACTGTTCATTCATAATTATACATCATGATATTACAAACATTAAAAAGAGAATCTAAAGGGTAGGATCTTCTTACTGAGTGTCAAAATTCATGGTGCATCTTTATTTTTGCCCCTGGCATTTCATGCCAGGTATGGATGAAGACGGAGCGGAATCCTAGTACTCGATCCAGGATGATACCTGTCCAGAAGACGACGTCGTTGAACCTTGATTCACCTAGTTAGCCTAGAGTTGCTCTGACTTTCTTTTAAAATTCTTTTTGATGCACTTTTTGTCCGCATTTATTTATGAACTTATGTATTTTGTTAAGAAACGATTATTTGTACAAAACTCTATGTTTGTAAATAAGAGATTCAAAATTTTGATTACTTTATAAAACAATAAATGTTTTATTATTATTCTTTTCTTTTATTAACGGTTCCGAAAAGTCAGGTCATTACACAACAACTACTATTCCACAAACATCCAATTCACTTTTCCTATTGATTTACGGCTCAGTGCATTAACCACTGCATTGGTTTTTCCTGGATGATACTAAATATTAATATCATAATCCCTTATTAGTTCAAACCATCGGCGGTGCCTCAAATTCAAATCTTTCTGAGTGAAAATATATTTTAAACTTTGACGGTCCGTATACACGTTACATGTAATGATGTACAAATAATGTCCCCAAGACTTCAGGACAAATACTAAAGCTGTCAATTCCAAATCATGCACCAGGTAGTTTTTCTTGTGGGGTTTGAATTGTCTTAATTCATATGCAATAACTTTCTGTGTTGCATCAAAACACACCCTAGCCCTTGATGCCACACATCACTACCCTCCAGTAAGGCGAGAATCACTATTGTAGTAAGTCTCTTCTTTAATTCCTAAAAACACTCCTCACAACTTCCCGTCTATACAAAAGCTTCCCCTTTGCGTGTCCATTTAGTTAAAGGTACGAGTATCTTAGAAAAATGTACGAAAAAAAAATTTAACTTCTACTACTGTTGTGGGTCTAGGCATTGTATTGCTTGTATATTCTGATGATATACTGCAACACATTCTTTACTAATTATATGCCCCAAAAATGTTACACTCTTCAACCAAAATTCACACTTCTTAAACTTGGCATACAATTTTTGCTCCTTTAACGTGTGTTACACTACCCGTAGATGCTCCGCGTGTTGCTCCTTGTCCCATGAATAAATTAAAATATCATTAATGAATACAATAACAAAGTCATACAGATACTGCCTAAAAACTCGGTTCATCAAATCCATAAAGGCAGCTGCAACATTAGTAATTCTAAAGGGCATTACCAAAAATTCATAATATCCATACCTTGTTCGAAAGACCGTTTTCTCAATACTTTTCTCCCTCGCCTTAAGCTGATGGTATCCTGACCGTAGATCAATCTTGGAGAATACACTCACCCCTTGCAACTGGTCAAATAAATCATCAATCATGGGCAAAGGGTACTTATTCTTAATAGTCACCTTATTCAACTCCCGATAGTCTATATATAGATGCATCGTCCTATCTTTCTTCTTAACAAATAACATAGTTGCAGCCCAAGGTGAAGAAGTAGGACTAATGAATCCCTTATCTAATAATTCCTGCAGTTAAACTTCCAGTTCCTTGAGCTCCATTGGAGCCATCCGATAAGGTGCCTTAGATATATGTTGAATTCTAGGTACAACATTAATCACACAATCTATGTCCCTATTTGTAGGTGTACCAGGTAAATACTAAGGGAAAACTTCAGGAAATTCTTGTACTCCATGTACATATTTTATCGTCGACTTATATGATTCGGATATCGCCACACTACAAACATAACCTTGGCATCCTTTGCGTATTAATCGTCGGGCTTACGCCATTGTTACAAAACATGGGGTTACATCCACTCTTTCTCCTTTAAATTCAACCTCTTCCTGATCATTTCTATATGTTAAACTCCTATGAAAACAATCAATCGTCGCCCCACTCTTACTCAATCGATCCAGCCCAATGATTATGTCAAATGATCCATGTCTAGTAGTATAAAAGCCCATCTTGGTTTGAATTCCACCTATTTGAACACTACATGCTCGATATATTGTGGAACACATTGCTTATAGTTTGTAACGCAAAGGTTCTACTTATGTATCTAACTTGTCTGTAAAGGTTCTAGACATGAGTGCATGTGTCGCACCCGATTAAATAAAGCATATGCAGGTAGTGAATGTATAAGTATGTTACTTGTGGCCACATTATAATTGTTTCTCGAGTTGCCAGGTACTACAGCAAAAGCTCTCCTTTGTTGCGATTCCTTTCCATTCTGATTTTGTGGCCTTCTTGGTTTTGTCCTCGCATTGCGCTCATTTCCTTGACTTTAATTTTGACCATCTTGATTTTTTATCGGAACTACGTTAGCTCATGTTCCAAACTTAAGTCAATTTTCCATACATGCCCTTCCTGCCCACAACTATAGTATCAAACGGAACCTTCCTTCTCCAACCTTCCCCAAAATGGCTTTTTCCACAAGTCTGACACTTTGGCAGTGGACTCCCCTGATCATTCCCCGCTAGTATTCTGCTTCTTTTCACTGTTGGATCCTCTAGTCAGATAACCCCATTGTCATTTCCCGCTTCAAACTTGCTTGACTCATCGACATCTTGTTCGACCAAAATCAATTTGTACAAAACCTCTACATAACTGGATAGTTGTAGTAGTTGTACCCCTCCTCTTTAGATCATATCACAAACCTTCCTCAAAACTTCTGGCTCTCATCTCATTAGTTGTGACCATATATGGTGCATATTCTACCAAATTAGTGAAGCTGCTTTATATTATGCTACTGACATCGCCCATTTTTCTTAACTGCTCAGATTTCAAACACTTAGCATTTTGCATGGCTTTTGGCATGTATTTATCCTTAAACACCACCCTAAATTGTTCCCAGCACATCATTTTCCTTTGTTCGTCTATCCTTTTTAGGTTCCACCATCTACCCGTCTCTCTTTCCAGTAGGTAAGAACCTATCTCCACCTTTTGATGTTCATTGCAACCCGCTATGTGAAAGTTCTTTTCCAATTCTGCTAACCATTCGTTAGCTCTTATTGGACCCATACCTCCCTCAAAATGTGCGGGTTCAACTTCAAGAAGTTCTTAATTACTATTACATCTACCGTAGGTAATACTGGCAAAACTCTCACTTTGGTTTTTGTTAGTTGTTCACCCAATTTCCCCATTTCAAGATTAACCTCAGCAACACGGGGTTGTATCACATGTGTTTGTATCAACTATTGTTGTGTTTGAACCATTCCTACAAGGTTCCACACCATATCTTGTAATTCTGTCATTTGGACATCTGCATTGTCCTCTGGGTGTGTTCTTGCGGGCATTTTTCGTTCTTGTGGTCATCATCTTATGTCTCCAGTAATAATACTTAAGTCAATCCACTATTTATAGTAAAATATATATAAGTAATGAATATATATATATATATACAAACACACACATACATATACATACACACACACACACACATATATAGGGAAACGGTAAAACTAAAACATAACATTTGTATAATCACAATATCTTATACTGATAAATACAAACGTTGAACATAGTACTACCCACATAATACTACAAAGTACAATAGCTTCCACTACATTGCATACCACTTCAACCTATTAATAATTCAAACCCTTACCACTCATTTCACCCACATACATACATAATCCCAAAATGATTCTCCCTTATCACACTAGCTTCCAAACACAATATGTACAAAATACTCACTCCAAAACATCTTCACACATTACTTACTATCACACACAACATTCTCCACCAATCTTCACTACCTGGGACCATTAACTAAAGCCTTTGAGCCATCCATGCTTTCTACATCATATTCTTCAGGCTTGTGCAGAGTATTGAGGTCCTTGGGATCATCATCCTCTTCCATATGCTCACTGTCCACTTTCTCTCCCACCAGTTGCTCCACCTGTGCATCCAATTCCATTGACTACTCCTGGGGATCTGGTTCTATCTACTCTTCCACCTTTTCTCCTTAGTGCCTCAAGCTTTGTCCCACCGAAAATGTGGATCCCCTATCCAAAGCCTGAGGGAGCCATTGACATATATCACCATTTAGTATCATCTTATTCAAAACTGCCTCTTGTCCTTTTATAGTATCCATCTAGTCAATAGCTAGGTCACACACATCTCGATACAACCCCAAACGACATCAAACAAGTTGGTGTTGTATCTCATTAATGTAAAATGGTTTGGATGTTGCTACATCTTTAGACTTTTTATATGCCAAGGCTGCTGCAAAGTCGCAAATTTGGTTGTCTATGGCCTCACCTATTTTGTAACCTATACCTTGAAAATTGACATGATACATCCCCATACTATCCTCATTGTCATAACCAACATCTTAACATTACTAGAATATATGGATAAATAATCACAATAATAAATAAAATACACATGTGGAGTGCAACTGTAGTGTCGTAACATCTATTTCCTTATGTTATTTCGCAAAAGTTCATAAACTAGCTCTGATGCCAACTCTGTCACGACCCATCCATCCTAACGTAGGATGGTTAGTGACTGGCCAATGAGCGAAGCTCACTAAGGTCTAAATTAATGCAGGTTTTAGAACTTTTACGAACATGTAAGAAAATATACAGTAAACCTGATTATGAGAGTACGCCACAAATACATGGGAATTATATCATCATATTCCAAGGAAAGTGCACAACATAGATTCATACATCCCAAAGTAACTTTTCAAAACTACATATACAAGTCTTCTTGAGCAACCTAATAAAACTATGTGCAACTTACTATGAAATATATAAACAAAAGAAAATAGCTAGTGATCGATGTCTCCTTATGGCCTACTATCTTGCTCTTGGTGACCTGGCATTTTGCATAATAACATTCATTAGCAAAACTAGTGTGAATTCAAATATGAAATGTTACAAGTTTGCCGTGAAACCACTTTAACTGCATATATGATAATCAACGTTCATAACATATTTCATAAAAATTACAGCCGAAATCACAAGAAATCATAATGGTTCTAATATTACCATTCGTAAAAACTGAAGATTTCACATGTTCATATTTAAACCATAAACCATGAAGTTTCACTCTTTAACATTTTGTCCAATAGTCGCCAATTATTCTTAGGTGGGAGCGACCCCCTTTATGCACAAAACATTATATGGTATGACATCATCGATTTCACAGCATTGGCTGTGGTTGCCTCTTATTTCATCACCTCACTATATTCTGTTCACTAGCGATTGCTGCACCATTGGACTTAAAAGCAACATATCTCTCAAATATGTTCATTAGTTGTTGTTGCTCCTTTAAATCACACACTTGTGAGAAAAAGAGCACACACTTGCGACAGTTGACACGTGTAAGGATGTGAGGGTGAGGCGTGCTAGGAGCTAAAATCACTCCAAGTAATGATAAATTGCACACCAAATCCGTCCTCCTCGGGCGTTGTGCATGGCGTAACGAAAGATGAAGATTAGTTAGTTTGGATTTTGTCTCAATCAAGATGACTTCTGATTTCAAGGGACAATAAACTAAGCTAATATAAAACTGAATAGACTAAATTATATTGAATGACTGGGAAAAATGAACAAATCAAATCACAGAGGGTTTCTTCTGCTTAAATAAGTTGAATAGCTTGAAAACATGTAATGTGTGTAATGTTGGTTGGTGCTGGACCCCTTTCCCATATGGCCTTGCATTATAGGCTACCTTAAATTACTAGCTGTTAGCAACTAATCTCTCTTTTTTAGCCCATCATCTCTATACATCTGCGCAACAAATGTTCCCTAGATGCCAAGTGGTGCACTCACTATGTAACTGCTTGAGAAAATAATGGTTGGAACTCCCCACAATGCCACGTATTCCCATAATTTTGGGAATGAACTCCTCTCGGGCCCTGCCTAATTTCTTTAGTCAAAATTGGATAAAAATCAACTTTTTAAATTTCATCGGGTCCCGCCTTTTCAATATACTTCTTTGACACAACACTCCCCCTCTCAAACTCTTGATTTAAAGGAATAAATCATGGTTTGGGTATGTCAAAAACCTCAAACACTTATCTAAGTATAACCGCCTCTTTTGCTTTGATTAGACCTCTGCCACACCATTATGGCTTTATCACTATTAGCTTTCTAAATATTCAATCGTTATGCCTTATGCCTTGCACTTTTCTTCAGACCTTCTCTCTATCTTCTCCCTTTTTTCTCCTTTCTTTTACCTTACCTGAATATCCATGGTGACAGATCGATTGAATGCTCCTTCATGAAACTCAAATAGCCCTAGATGACAGCTTTAAATACTCCTACTTGAGAACCAGGCCTTCGTTGATCATGCTCTCCTCATTCCTATTTTTGGTTCTCAAACCTAGGATAATCTTTTTGGATTGGGCCCTTGCTCCACAGGTCTAGTCCCCAACTATGTTAGTGAGTTTTATCCCCTCTTCAAAGGCAAACTCCCCTTTCATACTCTTAAGCCCGAGTGGAGCCGTTATAGCTCAACCAAACCTTTCTATTTATGAGTATCTGCTTCCCTGAAGTATGATCAATGGTTAGAGCAACTTGTTGCCACTCATCGTCTCTTTTGGAAAGAGTTAGGCATTTATGATGCTTTAATGTTGAGTAAGGGTTCCATTTCCATTGGTAATGTTGTTATCTATTAAGCTGCATTTTTTTTTCTCCTTCCACCAATGCATTCATGTTTCGTTGTGGAATGCTTTTCTCCCTCTCTTCAAGACATTTGTTTCCTCACTTGCCTTCGCGCCCATGGGAAAGAGGCCAATCCCAATTAACCTGTCCTCAAATTGAGTTCTCCTACCCAAGAGGCAAAAAGGAACGTAGTTTTAAGTTTTTTAGGGACCATTATTGGAAAACCAATTTTGAACCCGTTTTGGATGAAGAACATGTGGCCCTACTCAGGTTTAGATTTTGGGGGAGGATCTCTAAGACGTGGTCGCTGGCACTTCAGTTCCCTACTGATCTCCCGAGGGCACACTTCTGGCATTGATAGAGATCGTCTACAATGATGGTTTTTCATCTCAGCCAACCATTGCCGGACATATCCCAGTTGCTACTTCACCATTCGCAGATTTTCACAGCATCGCCTCTTGCACTGTTGGCCGTACTACAACAGCATCCTCAGTTGCACTACTTGACACTGCTATATCCTCCCCCGCGAATCTTGCCACCACGAGGCCTACTGCTTTTGAGTTCTCCTGCGGACCTACTGTCATAGAGTTTGTACTGCTAGTTTTGGGATGCTCGACAGACTAGGTCCGAGACACTTTCGACTACTTCCGAAGGCATGGGGCTTCTTAACCTTCTGGGGTAGTTTCATCACTTCGTCATGACCTCTCCCTGGGCTCCCATGATCTCAATGAGGAACCCTCTTTCTACAGTGGATTCACCCATATTCGATGCCAAGGACACCTTCTGGGCTCCGCCTGCTGCCATGTTTTCTTTACGACTTCCACACAGTCATCAAGGCGGGAGATAGGGGTTGAGGTCCTTCCTCTGGGGAGTGCCCACCACTGTTCCCTGTGAGTCCTCTGAGAGAGGAAGTCCACGAGGGACATAAGGCTACTGTAGGTGAAATTTTTTTGGTCAAGACCTCATGGACGCTAAGGGAGGTGGGAGTGTGGCTTCTCGCCATATGCAAGTTTCTGACACACAAGGCATGGGATTCGACTTTGATGAGTTCATGGGTTTTTACCTTTCCTCAGGCTTTGGCGGACTTGTTTCATGTCATGCTGGCACATTATCGTGAGAACTTCATTCAGTTCTCCAGTTAGTCAGAGATCATAACTTCTATTTTTTCGATGGCCTGCCACTGCTTCCTGGACCTAATTCGCCCGTTGTTTGTTTGCGACTTCAACGGCTCCAGTCGCTCCACTGCCTTGTTTTGATTGAAGAGTTGAAGAAGATCGGCTTGAATGTTCCTAGCTGCTACCTCGGCTTGATGAGGCCTATGTCACCTATACAGCCCATACTGCAGAGATGTCCATTGCGAAGTGCCGCGAGGCAGTAGACCAATACTGGAGGGAGTTACTTCTGTCAGATGAGAGGTTAAAGGCTGCCTTGGTCACACTTGCCACTACCTCCTCACCTATTGGGTCAAATCTGCAGCATTTTGACCTGGTTCTGAGGGGTTTTTTTTGTAGTAGTTTTTCTTTCCTCTTTTTTGTTCAATGCACATGTACTCTTACTAACTTGTAATAGCTGCTATCATTGGTCTCTGTGGCTTGGTAGGGACCCTCCCACCCAAGTACTTACCGACTTCCAGACTAGGTCTCCCTCATTGAACGCCCATAGCACGACCGCTTTGTTTTAAAACTTGGCCACACAGATTGCTAGTACCTCTCAAAGTTTTGGGCCGCTGCATCATGCCTTTCTTCCAAGGCTTCATGATCGGCTCATCCCTTCCTGCAGTGTGACCTCTGCGGCTAGCGCCAACCTTGTAAATGGTATTGCAATATTGACTGGCAGCACTGTCATGGCTTCGTAAACCAGGTTGTATGGACTTGCCTTGGTGGATTTCTTCTTTGAAGTTTTGTTGGCCCAAAGTGCGACCACCAGTTGGTCGGCCCATCCCCCCCCTACTCGTCTAGCAACTTGCTCAATATTCGGATCAGGGTCTTATTCATCGCCTCTGCTCGGCCGTTCCCCTTTGGGTAGTAGGGGGATGATGTCTTGTGTTTGATCTCATATGACTCTAGCAAGTGCCACACATCTCTTTTTATGAATGGGGTCCCGTTATCAGACAATATAACTTTCGGTATCCTGAACCTGCATATGATATTTTCCTTGATAAAGTTTGCCACAGTCGCCCCCGTTGCCTTTCTTATTGGTAATGCCTTGACCCATTTGGTTGATATCTTTGTGGCATCAAGTATCTAGTGGTTTACTTGTGTTGGCGGGTGAATGGGGCCAATGAGGTCCATCACCCAAGTATGGAAGGGCCGTAGAGCCCATGTGCCATGTAAGTCCACAAAGGGTGCGTGAACTAGATTTCCAAATTTTTGCCATAGTTGGCATCGTTTCACGTGCTTCTTTGCATCCACCTCCTTGGTCGGCTAGTAGTACCCTAAGGTGATTAGTTGTTCATAGAGCTTTCGCCATCCTTGGTGTTCGAACTTGTGGCCTCCCCTCAGGACTACTTTGATCTCAGCACCCGCTAGGCATCTTAGTGGGTCTCCATCAAATGTTCTCCGGTGTAGCTACCCTTTGTTGTAGGAAGAATCTCTTGGCTTGGTATTTGACTTTTCCTGCATCACTCGAGTCATAGGGTAGGGAGCCTTCCTTTAGATATCTATGTACCTCTAGCAGTTGTCAGTCTGTTCCTCTATGAAGTTGGATTCCTCGTAAGCCATCCGAAGCGAGCAGCAGGGGTACTCCTTCTGCACAAGAGTTGCATTGCTTTTCATCTCTTGCCAGTAATAGCCCTATGTCTGCACCATCCAATAGAGCGCGATCTCGTCCTCTCCATAAGTGTCTCTTTGTATTGTGTGCAACTTTTGTTTGTCCTTCTCAGCCCATGCACATCTCACGAGCCACCCCTAGGGACCCCTTAGTACAGCTTCCCACAAAGGATACATTACTAAGCTACCATCGCGAGAGCCATCAGCCCACCTCCTTTGCTGACCTACTTGTGGATTGAGCTTCTCCAGTCTTCTAATGTTGTATGTTTGGCGAGGCCTTGGATCTTCATCGCTTTGTCCTTCTTGTAATTTGAATTGCCCCTTCATTTTGCTTGAATTTTGTCCTTGCCCCCATGGTCACGAGGGCATCAAGGAACCTGTTATTAGTCCTGAGTTGATGTGGCACTTTGACCCGGGTGAACCTTTCCAGTAGGCTTTGGATCATGGTGCGGTAGGGTGCCAGGGATGACTCCTTGAGCGCATAGCCCCGAGTGGTCTGCTTGATCACGAGCTTAGAATCTCCCAATATTTCTAGTTTTTTATAACGGTGGCTTTTGCAGCTATCAACCTAGAATCAATGGTTCCTACTCGGCCTAATTGTTTGTGCAATGAAACACCCACCTGTAGGTTAGACACCTTTTATCCCTTTGGCCATTTTGGGGCATGATACCCGCTCCACCGCAGCACCATCAAAACTTAGTGTCCACTCTTCCTCTACGTTAGCCGTGAGTGCTCTGAAATACTCTCTAGGCAAGTTCTCCTCTGAAGGTTTGCACTATTCACTTGGGAATACGGCCAAAAGATCTGCTAGTGCCTGACTTTTTATAGCCTTTGGCACGACGCATGTGATGTCAAACTCAGCTAGCGAGAGTAGCCACCCATGGCCCTTTTAGGACTGAATCACTTTTGGTGACCACTTGCACTAGGATAGTAGGTACCGTACTAAATCACTTTTGGTGACCACTTGCACTAGGAAGGCGAGAAAGCAATGGCATAGTTTTTGTGCTGTGAAGACTAGTGCAAAAGAGTGTCGCTCTAGTGGCATGTATCGCTCCTCTGCTCCTTGGACCTTCTTGCCAATGTAGTACACCGACGGCCCTTGTTCGTTAGTCTCTTGGACCAAGACTACCCTGACGGACTTTAGCATGGATTTGAGGTAGAGCATCAGTGTCTGCCCTTTCTTTGTTGCCACCATGGTCTGCGGGGATGTTAGGACCCCCTTCACTCAGTCAAATGCCTTCTTATATGCTTCGCCCCACTTGAACTGGCAGTCCCCCTTGAGCAAACTGGAGAATGGGGTTGTGATTTTTGCCAGTGCTGGGATAAAGCACCCCAAGTACGACACCTTCCTAAGGAATTTCTTCAGTGACTTCTAAGAAGTGGGTGGTGGTATCTCTATGATCGACCTAATTTTGTCTCATCTGTGTCAACCCTGTGTCGATGCACCAATAATTCCAAAAACTTCCCTGTCACTACTCTGAAGGCAATTTCATCGGGTTCATCTTCAGTTTGTACTTGCGACTCCTATGGAACACTGCCTATAGATCATTGAGGTGGCTCTCTCAATCCTTGGACTTCACCACCAAGTCATTGGCGTAATCTTCCATTGACTTATAGACAATATCATGGAAGATTGCCATCATGGTATGTGGCACATTGCATACCTATTGCTAAAAGGCATGACAATGTAGTAAAAAATTTTGAGAGGTGTTTGGAAGGCTATCCTCTCGACGTCACTTTGCGCCATCTTGATCTAGCTGTACCTGCTGAACCTGTCCATGAACGAGAACATCTGGTACCCAGAGGTTGCATCCAATAGAGTGTCTATGTTGGGCAGTGGGAATTCATTTGTTGGACATGCCTTGTTGAGGTCTCAAAAGTCCACGCATACTTGGAGTTGTCCATTCTTCTTATTGATTGATACAATACTTGCCAACCAATCCGAGTATTGGATGGAGCAAATGAAACTAGCCTTTCTTAGCTTCTCGATCTCTTTCTCGATCTTCTCCTCCAAGTTAGGATGATACTTCCTTGGTGCCTGCTTGACTAACTTGGAGTTAGGGAACACATCTAGGTTATGTTTTACTAGTGTACCATCTTGCTTGGCATCTCGTCATAGTGCTGGGCGAAAATGTCTTGATAAAGAGATAATAAGGCCACCAGTTTTTCTTTCTCCTCCCCTGCCAGTGACTTTGTGAGACCCCAACCCAAATTTGGGCTACTAAGGGTGTGATTGACTCAATTAAGTAAAATTTGAGGTCAATTAAATTTTAATCGAGGCACGAGATGTGAACTTGGAGTTGATTTTGTGTGCGTATTCGAATTTCTGGAATTAGGTTGATGATTAGAAGATATGGTTATTAGGGGTCCTAAGTGTGAATTGAGTAAGAGTTAGGGGTATTTAGTAATATTTTCCTTTTGACTAATATATCAATCATGTGTGGGGTTTCATACGTTAGTTTTTCTTGAGGCTCTTGCTTGGGTTACACCTAGGAGCTTGACGCCACCACTAGCTTGTGGCATTTCTTGAAATTGATCAAGAGATGTGAAGCTTCTTGCTCATTTTCCATTTCCACAACGAGGAGAAAACCTTGAGGAGGGGAAAAAGAGAAATCGAACGGAGAAGAAAGAGAGAAGGAAAGTTCGTGTGAGAAGAATTCGTTGGTTTGGGTTCAAAAGCTTGGAAGGATTGGTTTTGGATTGAAGTTCTACTTCAAGTGAGAATTTGTAGTCATTCATCTCTTTTGAGTTTTGCATTTTTGGGGTTCTAAAGGAAACCCAGATTTTTGTATGAAACTCTATTTTGAGAGGAATTGAGTTCTATGAGTTTGGTTTTACTTTTGATAAGTTGATAGAGTTGGTTTGGAGGTGTCTATTAATTCTATTTTGAAGTTTTAGAAGGTCAGGATTTCTGGGTTTGAGGAGGTTGTGCGAGAGGTTGAAAAAGCTACACTCAATAGTTCTTCTAAAAACCCAAAACATCCAGATGTTGAGGTGTAATATTTAGATGTTTGTCACCTCTGTCTAATTTTGAGTTTAGAAGATCCGGATGTTTTTGACAAACATCTGGATGTTTAATTGTTTCATCCAGATGTTTAGTTAACCATCAGTATGTTTCAATTTTAGGTTCACATATAGGACACAAACATCTGAATTTTTGGAAATTTCATCCAGATGTTTGTGGTTCCATCGGGATGTTTGGACAGGATGTTTGAACTGCGTTCTGGACAAAGAAATGAAACATCCAGATGTTTCTTGGTAACATCTGGATGTTTAATTGGGTCATCAGGATGTTTGTTAGAACATTGGGATGTTCATCAGGATGTTTGTTAAAACATCAGGATGTTTCAAGGTTTTCATTGGGACGTTTGAACGCTATAACAGGATGTTTATCCTATGAATTTAGAGGAGGTTTATAACATAGTCAATGTGATATGTAGGATTCAAGAAGGATGAAGCACGTTGGTCGTTCGGGACATAATCCTAAGAACAGGAGCTGAGTTCAAATATGCATTCCTTACATGGAATTGAATTGTTTTATCGAAACATGAGTTGTTTAAATGTTAAATGCTTGATAGCATGTTTTTAACTAAAGCCATGCTTAGACTTTTTGAATAAGTAATGTCGATTACTTGAATAGCCACGTGTTGAATGTTAAATGTTGAAACATGACAATGTCATGGGTAAAGGAAATGATCATGCTTCGACATGATATGTAACAATCCTCGTCCGCCAGAGGTTAGAAAGTGGCGAGGTGATGAAATAAGTGTGGCAACCGTAACCAATGCGGCATGGATAATGTCATGCTGGTTAAGCATACGGACTAGCTTAAGAGGAGTCGCTCTCAATTGGAATACATTGGTAAACCGTTGGAAACGAATGATTAGAAATTCGTAATTGAACATCATAATACTTGATGGTATTTGATCACGTGACGATCGGAAATGAATGAAAGCATATTTAATGCGTGTTCTCGGCTATGACATTAGAACTGTAATATGATTTTGTTGCTTTTGAGCATGGGTTAAAAATGAAACACTTTGTGGTCTTTTCTTAATGTTTAGCTCTATTAATCTGTTTAAGGCATGATAAACTTGTAGTCTTGTTTATTTGAATTTACACTATCTTATAGCTAATGAATGTTGCTATGCAACATGCCAGGTCCTGAAGAAGAGACGACAAGGCGTTAGAGGTGTTAATAGAACAACTTACCTTATTTTGGGTGTACCCTTTTTGTAAAGGCTGTTTAAGCCTATTGTACTTTTATATAGTAGTAGTTGGTCCGTGTTTGGCCATGACTTGTAAACTTTTTTTTGTTTGTACAGTAGTAGTTAGGTTGCATATTATAAGAGTGTGGCACACCCTTTGGGTTGTTTTCTTGACATTTTCATGTCGTTGCGTACTCTAATTACCTTTTAAGGTATTTAATGGATGTTGATAAACCTACAAACCATGAGAAAATGAAGGCCTTAGTGAGATAACTTTTAATATGTGTATCAGAATTGCACACTATTTATTTTGCTTGAACTAGACTCATAACAAATGTATATTTTGTGTTTTATTTTTATCCGAACAAAATTAGTTTTTCGATTAAATTTGATAAAGAAGTTTTGGTGTTTTAAAGTGAGGTACCCAACTTTGAACCAACACAATGGTGTCATCCAAACTCCATTTTTAACCTATTACACATTGTTTGAAAGCTTATAGAGTGTAGCTTCTATTGACATTGGACCTAATATCTATACTTAAAGATTATAATGTTTTAGAATCTTACTATATAGCTTTATTCACTCGAGTGGCCTATTAATGTTTATTTTTGGATTCCCAACCTGTTTTTTGCCTACCGGTCCATTTGTGGTTACTATAGAAGTCTGGAATTGTTATTATTGGTTCATATGATCATGATGGATGTCGAATACCGGATAGGAGATGGCCCGATAGTCGGAGCAGCCTCTGAACTCTACTTGGTGTCCTTCTGATTTCTCCAATGAAAGACCGTGAAACTACCAGGTAAGAGCTTGTCCGACGGTCGGAGCAACCCATGAACTTGACTTGGGGTCTTTATTGTTCCTCCGGCGAAAGATTGTGAAACTACTAGGTAAAGAGGTGGCTTGACGGTCGAGGCAACCCATAAACTCTAAGATATGGTCCCCGATGTAGGCAGCCTGTGGTGCAAGACCATCAAACTTCTGCATGAGTCGCGTGATAGCATTGTGGTCATTTAGTCGATTATTTATCTTGTTGTTTATGCATATTATATTATTGATGCGAGCATGCTTTAATCAATATGACTTCCAAACTGAGTTTCGGCTTATGTTATTTTTTGTAAACTAACAATTTAAAGATAATAATGTGGATCAGAGGACTTAGGCCTCAGCTTTCAAAGATAGATGGATCATGATATTTTGTATTTATTTTATGTTAGCTATTTCTATCTTTTAGAGCTTAACTATTTGTTGGGCATTGTGGGTCCGTAGTTGATTGTTTGTTATTGATTCAGTAGTTAGATTTCAAATATCTATTTTTATTTATTTTCTGTTTACTTTGTCATTTGGTGGTTTGTGGGCCGTAAGAATTTTATTTTGCATTATTGGAGCTATTTTGGATGATCTTGAGGTTTTAAGATTTTAATGGAATTGATGGAGGATGCACTTTGGGTTTACAACACAGAGATTGTTTTTCAAGTGTGGTTTCAGATTAATTACATTTTATTATTATTGCTCTGTCATACTGTTGAAGTTTGGGGTGTGACAAGTGTTGACCAAGTGACTTTTAGGAATGTCTACTTTTTTAAAGGTGGCGAGGGGCATGATGTTAATCAATGCACCTTCATCGAGGAAAGTGCGGTGTAAATTCACATTGTTGATGTAGACAGTGACATAGAGGCTATGATTGTGAGGAAAGGTCACCCTCTTGTCACTGTCAGAGAAGCTGATAGTGTTGGCTCCCTTGCGCAGCAGGAGTGGTATTGAGTCACTTACTGCCATGCATGCTTCCTGGTGCACTTCCGCTAATGTCTATGATGGCCTTGGTGATGTCTTTCCTCGTAGTAGTTTCAATGCCTAAACCGTCGAAGAATGCTCTAAATTTAGCAAAATTTTGGAGAATCTTTATTAGTGCATCTGGGTTCGATACCACCGCCGACGTCTCATAGCTGGCTATTTTCTCGAGATAGTCATTGTGGGATGCCATGAGGACTTCCTGTTTTGGGTCTTCTTCCACTAAAAATCTATAACATACTATCATATTGATTGCTCCGCCGACTTCTTAGTGTTTAGGGTACGACATTTCTTGAACATCTTTCTGTCCAACCTCCCCTACCTTCAGTTCATTGACGGTTTGCTTTCTCTAAAAAATCCTCTTAAGGGTCTAGTAGTCAATTTTTGGATACTTGGTGTGCCTGTGGTATATGCAATAGGCTGGGTTATCACGCTCCCTTCTCGTAGGCATGAGGTCGACCTCAGGAATTTTTAGTTCCCCATTGGCCACCCACTCTTTCACCAGTGCTTTCACCTCTTCTATGTTGCAGGGGTAGTCTGGGCCATCACCTGTACCTTTTCTCTTCTTGGACCCCATAGAGCCCTCCCCCTGCGGCTTGTGCGAGAATGAAACAGAAGTCATAACAAAGACTGATTAAGTCCTGGAGGGTTGCCAACTATCGCGCGTAGGCAGTTTGACAATGGTGTGGAGGTTGCATGTTGTTTTGTAAAGAGCTAAAAAGTTGGGAGGTTGATGTCGATCAGATGGACTTGGTACTCTCAAATGATGCCTTTAACACAAACACTGACCAAGTGAGACTCGTCCACTGGCTTGTGGTAGTCTACCGCTCGGTCTTGAAATCTGTTGATGAAGTCCAAGATATCTTTGTTGTGACTTTGGCTTTCCTTGACAAGGGATAGGTTCATGACCTTCTCCAGTATCTGGAAGAACTTGATGTAGAACTTTATTCACCATGTCCTCCCAGGTGAGGAAGGAATATGGCACCAGGTTGACATACCAACTGTAGGCTTGGTCAGTGAGAGATTTGGAGAAATCTCAGAGGCATAGGTTGTGGTCAAAGCCATATTGGCCCAAGGTCTCAATGAAGCAAACCGTATGTTCCTGGGTGCTACCTTCTTTGCCATCGAACTTGACAAAATTTGGCTGTTGATAGCCATCAGGATAGGGTATAGAGAGAAGGGTTAGAGGGTATGGTGGCTGTATATCAGGGTTGGATAAGGAGGGTAAAAGTTTTTTGGTTCTTTCCTACTAGAGTAGGGCATGCACACCGGCAACTGTAAGATACTATTGTCTATGGTTTAGGGAGGGATGAGCTCAATTTTTAGTTCGGCCACGGACTTGGTCCACTAAATCTGTCCCATGGGGTGGTAAAAAACTAGAGTATTGTTGATAGCTGCGCCATGGCCCTGTGTGATAGCTACTTCCTCCACATGGATTTGTCTGGGGTTCTCCTGTTGGTTGGTGGTTACATGTGGGATGACCGAGAGAACATTATCAGTCAGTGTTTGGAGGGAAGTGACCAACTATTTCTTGGTGTCTTAGATGGCCTACAGAGCATCTAGGGTAGCTAGTGTACAGCCTGTGCTGGTCATCGTTTCCCTCATGGCCAGAGGAGTCATGTTGCTCATTGTCTTCAGTAGCCATTTAAACACTTTGAAGTAGAAAACCACTTCCATGGCTGACCATTCACTGAACTACCTCCCCAGCAGAGTTGTCAAAATATAGGGGACGGATTCTGCAGAGTGAGAATATTCGAAGAGCATATGCTGGTGAGATTAAGAACAACAAACTCTGGTTAGCCAAAAGGAAAGAAGAAGTGGAAATGGTGAAGGAGGATGCAAATAGCAGGAGAAATAAAAAATGACATCTATCTCTAGCCCTGAAGTAGGCCTAGGAAGGTAGGTCGAGTGGACAAGCACTAGGAAGTAGACTAGGAAAGGATAGAGAAGATTTCTCGCTCCAGCCCAACTGTTGTCTCTCCCTAAATAGCTCAAATATTTGATCAGTCAACCCCTAACTTGACGTGGGGTGTAAAGAACACATATGCACACTAGGCCATACTCTGGTGTAAAGTGTCCTGATGTATACTTAACACGTGTCCCTTTCCTGACATGTCTGAACATGGTGGCCCTGTTCCCGCTACGACTTGAGGTTATGGTAGGTCTCGCGACGATCCTCCTACTTTGAAGCCACTGATCCACTAGTCCCCTTTCTTTTCTGTGAGTAAATTCAGAGATAACGTGCTTGGTCCTTTCCGGACTGTTGTCGTCCCATCTCCGTGACCCATTTGCCCGAGCCCTACCATCTCAGCTTGGGCAGGCACGCATTAGGAATGGTGTTCCGGACCTTGGGATTTCACTTTAGTCGCATTCCCATCCTCTTGCTTCATTCATATTCTAGCCACCCGACACACGGTCGTGGCTAGCCTTGATCTTTGCTCTGTGATCTCGGTTTACACTTTACATCGATGCTCAAGTTGTGCCCTCTATGGAATCTCATGTTTTATCGCGACCCAATCATTGTCGGCCTTGGGGTCTTGGGTCTAGTATCCCGGGACCCACAATCTTTGGTTTGTCATGACTCAGCCTTCGTCGACCTTAGGGGCAAGAATTGTGGTCTCGAGTCTACCATGACTAGGCCTTCACCGGCCTTGGGTCTTAAGCCTCGAAGGTGAGGCTCGAAATCTCGATTTTAGTGTGACCCAACCTTTGTTCACCTCAGGTTACAGGGCTCGAAGGCAGGGCTCAGAATCTCAAGTTCGTTGTGACTCTCCCTCGTTAACCATGGGTAATCTTCGAAGCTCGGACTTGGTCCTCATCAAACTTGGACCTCAAAGCTCGTGAGCAGGGCGCCCTGCATTCTCTCTCTCTCTCTCTCTCTCATGGTTCACCCTCTGTTCTCTCTCCATCTCTCCTCTCTCCATATCTTCTCTCCCCTGCAGTGGCCTTCCCCGTTGCGGCGGCCTCCCCTTCGCAGCAGGGCTCTTCTTGTCGGTGCCACGGTTGGGCCCCATGGCTGGCCACCGCAACTTAGGCCTCATGGGTGGGTTTTTTTCTCGCAGTTGGGGTTCGCGGGTTGGTCACTGTGGCCTCGCCCCTTTAACCCCTGTCATCTGGATTCAGGTCTTGGTCTTGGCCACATGGTTGATCCCTACAACTCTAGTCCCAAAGTTTGGCCTGGGAACCTCTGTGGCCTTATCTCAGTCCAGTACTTCGCTCGCGAAATCTTTGAGCCTTTTCCTTAGCCCGTGATTTGGCTTGCAAAGTCTCGTGGCTTTGTCTTGGCCCACAAACTTGTGGCGGCCTCTTTTTGGCCTTTCGGCCCAAGTTTTCCTAGGCTCAAGCCTCATGGGCCTAAAATCTTAGGTGTGGTCTACACTTATAATTTGGCCACCAATTGTTGGATTCAATGAAGGAAATTTTCTCACCATGGAGAGCTCTTTAAACACATGGTATAATTGGTTCCCTCCACAAAATATATTGTTTTTGGAAGTAACAGTCTCAAAGTCATACTCATGACAATTATGGGCATAGGAAAACAAAACCATTTCAGCATACCCACCATAAAGGGGATGCTAAAGATGAATTCAACTCACAAAGGGGCAGACCAAATGTAGGAAATGAATTGTCTCAATCTAGGAAAACTACGTTGGCCACAAATAGAGATGGCAGGGTTCATTACATCTAGGTTGCTTCTATCCATGGAAATGATGTAGCTAAGAACCAAGGCGGTGGATGGAATCAAATCAACTAGAACCTACTCTTTGAACCAATAACTGAGGAGTTAGAAGAATACAATAGGCCAAGTGTATGGAACCACTACCTAAATTCCACTCGTTGCACCACCTACGGTGCACGCACATGCCCTATATGAAATTCAGACTCCAGGGCCTTATCATCCCTTTCAAGGGATGCCTTTCCCTAGAGAGCTGCCCCAATGGTTGCCTTCCATCAAGGGAGTGTTGGAAATGTTCCTTTGGGAAGATTATGTCACATGCCTTATACAAGAAGTCAGTGTGCCAGTGCAATGGGTCCAAACCCTAGTTCACAAAAATTCGTATACAAAGAGGATTGATAGACAATATGAATTCACTAGGGAATTTAAACTCCCTTCTATAGGGATGGAAGACAATTCACCTGAGAACATATGGCTAGATTTATCACACAATGTGAGAGTTGACCAATAATGGCTACACGAAAGATAGATTTTTCTCAAACTTTTTTTCTGGTAGAGCTTTTGCATTGTACATAAGTCTAAGTTTTGGGACAATTACAAGTTGGCAACAACTAGAAGATTTTTCATACTAAAATATTCCAAATTAGAAGTCTCTATGACTGACTTTTGGCCAGGCTAAAACAAAGACCTAATGAAAAAGGTCACTCAGTTCATAAGTAGGTTCGAAAGAGCCAAAAATAAGTGCATGGTAACACTTTTAGGCACTAAATTTTTTAGATTAGCCCAAGATTGGTTGGAAAGAGAACTTCAAAATAAGTTCAATTTGACTTAGTTAAAGGATTTAGCAGATTTGACTTATAGTGTGTCTAAATGTGAGTCCTTACTTGAAAAAGAACTAGATCAAAAAAATTCTTCTTGGTCAACTTGTTATGAATATTTTAACTATGAGATTTATGATGTTGAAAGGATAGTGCAAGATCCTTGTGTATGGAAGGCCTTGGTAAGGAAAGATACGACAATTGATTAAATGTTAAAGAAAGACAAATCAAGAAAGTATACTCTTTTGATGTTTCTAAAGCAGACAAAATATTTAATTCCTTGCTAGCCAAGAGAGTTATTAAACTTCTCCCAGGCCTAAAAATTCCAACTATGGTGGAAATGTAGGGAAGTCATAGTGCAAATGGCATGATTCGTGACAGGGTGCAGGAATATCAGGAAAGGAAGGCTGAATGTTTTCAAAAAAAGTCTATGGGAATAGACATGGACCTATTTCCAAAGATCAAAGAAGGTTTTGTCAACATAAGTGTACCAATTTCAGTGGCTGCGAGAGTGGAGAATAGCCTAAAACGAAAGAAAATCAAAATAGGCATGAACACCTCTAGTTTCAGGGGAAGAAGGCCTTATTATGCTAGGCCTTGAAGCTTGAATGTGAATACTAATTCACATGCTCAGGTCGATGCTGGTACGACATCAAATGAACCAACAACACATAGTAAGGTAACAATTCTCCCAATGCTAAAAGCTTCATTTCGAGAATGCTTGTGTGTGGGATGCAAGGCCAATTACTTATTATTCAAAGATTTAGATATAATGTGTGAGAACTTTTCCCCAAAAGGTTTGGGAGATAAAATATCAATGGAGAATTGAACACTAAGCATCAAGGAAAGATACTACACAGTAGGTGATCTCAAGTTTTGGGTTTCCCATAAAAGAAATGTACCCATAAACCCAACTCCACCAGCTCCCAAAAGGGATTTCCTCCTTCAAAGAGGATAGGTGATTGTAAAAACAAACAAGAAAGCTAAGATGAATTCCCTCTTATAAAGTGGGTGCCAGATTGGCTCCAAAGATAGATCAAGCCTGAATTATGTCATAGTCAGAAGGAACTGTCGAAAATGGGTAGGAAGCCTTTCAAGCCTCATGGTTAGCTCCAAACCAACGGGTGCTTCTTAGTAACCCCAAAACCAAGATCTCTCGAATGGTGCCTATGCTTTCTAGGGCTCAAAAGAGGACATTATAGAGAAAAATTATATATTTTAGAAAAAATAGACAATGCCATGAGAAGACACTTAGACAATAATGAAGCCAAATCCTAGATTCTCTAGACACCACAACGAGGATCCAAAGGAGGAACTTTGAAGGGATCTCCACCAGAAAGAAGTTGACACAATAAAAGTTGTTCATCATTACTTCATGATGATGGATTACAAGAGAATACTTACATATGTTAGGGATCGAGGTTTGATCTCAAAAATCTTCAGAGTTTAATCCTGATCGAACTTTGAGCACGACTAAATTAATCTTACTCGACTAACCTTAAGATCTT
Source organism: Arctostaphylos glauca (assembly GCA_019985065.2). NCBI lineage: Eukaryota > Viridiplantae > Streptophyta > Magnoliopsida > Ericales > Ericaceae > Arctostaphylos > Arctostaphylos glauca. The sequence goes on along the minus strand of JAHSPW020000016.1, from coordinate 603,673 downwards.
CTATTGTAATCCTATTGCACCTTGATCACGAACTGAGTGTGGAAACAAAAATATGATCTCCTTGCCTTCACAGAACCTCTCTCAATATTTTGAGTATTCAATTGTTCCTGACCTAGAAGGCATAGTGGTGTATATATAGGCAACGATAGGGACCCCCAGGAGATCCTAATCCAACCCAGATTAATTTTGAATTATATAAATTACAATTCATACGACTACAGAATTATAATTGCATTCCCTTCCCATATCTCAAAATTATATTTTGAGCTCCATGTTGTTAAATGCTTATTTATCTCCACATGTTAAGATTACATATACCCGTTGATTAAAATAAATTACTGACAATTTATTTAATTAACATCTATAAAATTTCTTGAGACATTTCATTTAACTTATTCTTTATGTCAAATACTAATATCTACTTGAAGGATTTGACATAATCGAAACTTATAAGCTTCCTCAAAAGGATATCATCAATCCCTATAAAGGATAGTGGATTTTATTAATAATTAACGGTTATTATACACTTAATATTGTGACCCAACTCATCGAGATTATTGGTCCGCAAGGCCTCACTCTATAATGAATCAAAGTCAACATTAAATGTACACAACCATTAATTATCTTTGGGTTAAGAGCACAAACATTCATAATCATGAGGTACAAATTGTATTATATTGTCAGTATAAATACAATTACCTCAAAGTGGTCATGTTCAATACACACAAAGTGTACTAATATAGTGAGTTAAAACTATACCATTTTCCATAGTCAAGACAGACATACTGAAACACTGTGTTACAATTCGATTGGTGGTGTGTCTAATTCCACATAAAAATGTGAACCAAAGACTTATATTCTACAAGAATCAATAATCTGATCTTCTGTGTGTAAGCCAAAATCTACACATCACATAAAGTCATGATTTTTAGTATAGAACCTAAAGTCATGGTTTTTAGTATAAAACCCTAACAACATATTCCTAATCTCCAGCAAGCTATCAACCAGGCTTGCTCAAGGCAACAATTATGGAACAAGGAAGAATTAAAGTAGTACATTCACCCATGGAAGTGTCAGTACAAGTCGTTTCCTCAGTTAAAGAGGTAAAAAGAAGAAAGGTAGAACAAAAACCAATAGTTAGGGCACCAACCATATATAGGTTGGGACTTTATCAGAGCCTCCTTCGAATATGGTTTATGTTCTTCCTTCAACATTCCAGGGAAGAAAGTTGGTCTCCAATTGAACACTACCCTGATTTTGACTAACATCTTAGGAAGAAGATGGGATATGTTAGTGATTTAGGATGAGTCCAAGGAGGTAGCAGCATGTCGTGACCACAGTGATGAGTTACAATCGTTGCTCATGATATCAAAGTTGTTCCAAAATAAAATCAATTGAAAGAGCTAGTTTCATTACCAACGTCGACTCAGATGCTGAGAGCCCTTTGTTAATGGAATGCTACCATGCTATTATCTCTTACCCTTTTAAGGCTCCTAGCCATCGGGCAACATTCAAAACCTTTGTACAACAAGGCTTGTGTCGATGAGATCCTTCTTAATAGGGTGCTGTTAGACAGTGGGCTTGTAGTAAAAATCCTCCCTTTTAACACGTTGAAGAAGTTAGGAAAGGAAAAGGTAAAGTTGATCCCTACAAGTTCCACAATTTTGGGATTTACTAGAGAAATTGAGCATGCTAGAGGTATCACTCGATCATGCTAGTAGTTGGAGATATAAAGATTGACACTGCTTTCTTTACGTTTATTCTAGTGCAAAGTATAATGCATTTCTAGGAAGGGATTGGATCCATGTTAATAGATTTTTTTCGTTTTCCATGCACAAAGAGCTAATGGCAACCAAGTATGATAAAGGAGAGGAGGTAAGAACTGCAGAAGTTAAGGCAGACCCTCATCCTTTCAACGCAACAACAAATTTTGTTGGAGAAACAATGTACAAGTCTGACGTAGTTCCACTAAGTGTTTCAACAATGCCGCACCTGCTGCAACCAATGATTTAGAGATGGGAGAATTGGCATATTTAAAATTGAAGCTTATACAAGTAGTCAAATATGAATAAAAAACCCTAAAAGATGACAGTGATTGGCTGTGAGCAAAGGGAGGAAGAAAGAGAGGCCAACCCAATGGTCTCAATAAAGTATGTAGCTTTCGACATCAAACGACATGTTCAAGAAGAGATTGCATGTACAGATCTTGTTTTGGAAGAAGAAAAAGAGTAGCATGATTTGAGTATGTGTGATATCAAAAAGTTGGCTAGGGGACTAATCGATATGGAAACCACTGAGGTTAGTTCCCAGGGTTCCCTGAAGAAAGTCAATTTGGGGGATAACCAAAACCCCAAGCCTACGTACGTTAGAAAATGGCTTCATCCAGTTACAAAACTCAAGCTAATCATTTTATGAAAAGAGTTTAAAGATTGCTCTACATGGAGTTATAATGAGTTTCCAGGACTTGATGGAGCGCGGGTGGAGCTTAGATTGCATATTAAAACACATTGTAAGCTTTCTAAAAAATAGCCCCAAGAGAATTACCCCATAGATTGTTGATAAGATCAAAGATAAAATCTCAAGGTTACTTGATGCAGGTTTTGTATGAACAATAAGGTGCGTCAAATGTGGTCCAAATGATCAAGAAGAATGGTAAACTCACGGCGTGTGTAGATCTAAAAAATCTGAACAGTGTAACCCCTAAAGATGAGTATCCAGTGCCTATTGTTGACTTGTTAGTCAATTGATCTACAGAGCGTCAGATGTTTTCCATGATGGATGGGCATCCTGAGTATAATCAAATCTGTGTAGTAGACGACAACGTCTAGAAAAATAGCTTTTAAGTGTCCAGAAATTTTTTGGCACTTTCGAATGGATCAAAATACCATTTAGATTAAAGAATGCTAGTATTCCATATCAAAAGTCATGAATACCACTTTTCATGATTTGATAGGGAATTTATTCTATTGCAATTTGGTGACCTTATTGTAAGATCTTAATCAAATTAAGAACATCTATGGAATTAGAGAAATCATTCCACAAAATGAGATATTATAAGCTAAAGTTGAACCCACTAAAATGTGCATTTGGAGTGTGTACTGGGAATATCTTGGGATATATAGTTCACAAGAAAGGAATCTATATAGATTGAAATAATGCCAAGACCATCATTAGGGCCAAGCCCCTTGCAAGTAAGAAGAAATTGCAAAGGTTTTTTGGGTCAATTAAATTTGCTTCGTTGATTTATCTCTAATACTGTTGGAGAAACTAAATGGTTTTCTTCTCTTTTAAAGTTAAAATAGGAAGAGACCTTTAAATTGACAATAGACCATGAGGGAATATTTCGCTAATCCACCTGTGTTGATGCCACCAAGGGAAGGAACACCTCTAAAACTATATCTAGCAGCAACAGAAGGCTCAATAGCAATTTTGTCAGCCCGACCCAATGAGGATGGCAAAGAACAGTTGTATACTATTTAATTAGGTTCTTAAACGGTAATGAGTAAATATTTGGCTATAAAAAAGTTGTATTTGACTTTGTTCTTTGCTGTAAAAAAAGATGAGATATTATTGCTATCTGGGGTAAGTTATGTTATTTCTCCAGTAGATGTGGCAAAGTATATGTTGGGACAACCAATACGTAGATGCAAAACTTAAAAAAGGATGGTTTCTTTGGCTAATTTTGTTTCAAATATATGTTCCCAAAAAATCCACTAAAGGCCCAGTCTTGGTTAACACTACAAGAAAAAACATCAACGGTGACACCCTTAGAATACAACTTGTCACTAAATATAACAAATAGTGACAAGGCCGTCTGACCTTGTCACCAAAGATGTTGAGTTCTGCGCAACAAATGAAAGCAATTTATGGTGACAATATTTTGATTTTAATGACAAGTTTTGATGTCACAGAATATTTAATTTTTGGTGACAATGACGTTTTGTCACTAATTATCTCAATTTAGGTGCAAGTAGGAATTTTTTTTTTTTGGTGGTCATTGAAATTTTGAGATTGTCACTGAATAAATGGCACCAAAATTTGGAGGGAAGAAAAGGTTAAGTATTAGTGACTAATTTTTTGTCTCAGATGAAATACTTTTGGAGACCACTAAATTGTTAGTCACAGAAAATTTGAGATGAAAATTTGTACGTGGGAGTCAAAAATATTTGGGGACTAAAGCAATAGTCACGGAAAGTGTGAGACCTCTCAAATGAAATACTTTTGGAGACCACTAAATTGTTAGTCACAGAAAATTTGAGATGAAAATTTGTACGCGGGAGTCAAAAACATTCGGGGACTAAATCAATAGTCACAGAAAGTGTGAGACCTCTCGGATAAAATACTTTTAGAGACCACTTAATTGTTGGCCACGAAAAGTGTCTAATTGGCCACTTAATAGTCTACTTTATAATATATGTATATATATGTAAGAATGTATGCATATATATTATAGAGTATTTATGGTTGTAGGGTGTATACAGATTGCATGTACTCTCTCTATATATATATGTGACACACACACATGTACATATACATACATACATATAGGATATATATGTATGTATATATATATGTGTACATGTGTGTGTGCTATATATATTATATATATGTATGTATATATATGTTATATATATTCGTATATTCGTATATCTGTGTGTGTGTGTATCTGTATATTCGTATACGAATATACAGATACACACACACACACACAGATATACGTATATGTATGTATGTATTCGAATATATATATTACGAATATACAGATACACACACACACACAGATATACGTATATGTATGTATGTATTCGAATATATATATTATATATACTCCGTATATGAATATACAGTTATATATACACATACATGTATATATATGTGTATACTATATATATGTACACAGATATACATACATTATATATAGTAATATATGAATATATATAATATACATTATAGTATGTAATATATGAATATTGTATGTATACATATATATACATATACCGTATATAGTATAGGAATATACATATATTGTATTTGTAGATATATTATATATAGTGTATATAGGAATATATACTATTTGTATATACGAATATATATATGTATACATAGTTTGTGAGTTCATTTGATATAATAAATATTTTTATTTTCATTACTAAACATAAGTGTGTAAGTGGCCTAGTAGATAGGTGTTTGGTTATTATGGAAGAGTTGGTGAGTTCGAATCTTGGTAGTGACATATTGTTAGGGTATATATTATCATGATTCTGGTACAGTAAGTGCCATGTAGATGTAAGAGGTCCTATGTGGCAATGTATGTGGAATTTTTTGCTTATGTCAGCGCCACGTGGATGTTATAATTGGCGACTAAATTTTTTAGTCGGCAAATGCTTTTGGCGACTAAATAGTGGACTATTGGCGACTAAACATGTAGTCGGGAATTGTGTTTTTTCTTGTAGTGAATTTGGTCACCGAAAAAATAGTCTTTATTGACTAGACATTTTTTGTGATCAGCTTAGTTCGTCACTATATGATAGCAATAGTGATCACTGTTTGGTCACTAAACAAAATGTTTTTAGTGACTAAACGTTTTTCATGATTAAATTAATTGGTCACTATAAGACACAAACAGTGACCACTTGTGGTCATTGGAAAAAACATTCAGTGACGACCAATTATAAGTGACAAATCGATTTGGTCACGGAAACGCACCTTCAGTCACCACGGTTTAGTCACTAAATTTTATGCTTTTGTGACCAACAAATTGGTGGTCACAAATATCTTTTTGTGACTAGGGTTAGGTGACTAAAATACTTTTGGTCACGATTGACTTTTGGTGACTATATACGACCTTTTAGTGACCAAATGCTTAGTCACAAAATGTGTAATTTCTAGTAGTGTAAGTTCTTGATGCCGAATGCATTAGAAACACATGGATTTAGAAAAATCGATATAGCAGTTGTGTTGCCCTAGAAAATGGAGTTTGATGGTTCAAAAACCATGAAAATGGTTGGAGTAGTGATCATAGTTCAATATCCGCAAGGATTAAAAATCAAATATGGGTTTCAAATTAATGAAGGAGAACGTTCGAACAATCAGGCAAATTATGAAGCCTTAATAGTGGGTTTAGAAAATTCTAATCTTAAATGTCACTGTGGTAGAAATCTTTTAAGACTTCCGATTAGTGATTAATCAACCAAATGGAGAATTTCAATGTATTATTGCCTCACCCAGATTTACGAATGAGAGCATGAGCTCAAACCTTCGAAAATAGGAAACACAATGAAGAAATTTTAAAAGTAGTTACAAACCAGTCTAAAGACTGGAAGCAACCCATTATAGAATAGCTAACCCAATCCAGTGCTAAGGCTGACAGGGCCACTAAATTGAGATCCTTGAATTACATTATATACGATGGCATCTTGTATAAAAAGAGGCTTAGATGGATTACTTCGCAAATGCCTAGGGACGATGGAATCTTTTAGGGCCATAGCCGAGGTACATGAAGGATCATGCAGAGCTCATAAATTTGAAATAAGAATGAGATGGTTACTTGAAAGATATGAATATTATTAGCCAACCATACTTAAAGGCTGCATAGACTATGACAAGGGATGTCAACCATGTCAAAAGACTGATCCATTGAAATATTTACCAAGAACAGATCTCCAATCAGCTGTGAAACCTTAGGCCTTTAAAGGGTGGGCCATGGATATGATTCGAATGATTTGCCCCCAGCGTCTGATGACCACAAATTCATTTTAATAGCAACTGATTATTTCACCAAATGGGTTGAAGCTCAGGCATGTAAAAGTATTGGTCAAGTTACGGAGTTTATTGAAATCGTTATCTAAAGGTTGAGAACGCATAGACTGTAATAGTTGATTGCAACTATCTTCAAAGAAAGCCTAGTCAAGGTTTTTCCTGATGTGGCCCAAAAGGTAATCCAATGGATAGCTTCAAGGTTTATTAGGATGATAATTGTTTTGATTTAGAGATGAAAATTGGGTAACCAAAAGGTAATCTACTGAGAACAACAAATACCCGCATTCATTTTTGGAGAAAATTTTTGGAACATACTCAAAAGCTCAATTCGCAGTGAATCAAACTTTGCCGTCAAGATTTTCGGAGAGATTTGCAGGATCACTTTGCTTTTAGAGTATTCCATAGCGGGTAATTAAATGTTTAGTGTCAAAAAATTTAGGCAGGTTTGCTATAATAGATTTTGAATTACGTTAAATTTCCTAAACTTAATACCGAAATTGTAGCACATCAAATTTTGACGCCAAGTTCATCCGGGAATTTGCCCAATCACTTTGATTTTAGAATATTCCACAACGGGTAATTAGATGTTTAGCGCCAACAAAATTTAGGAAGGTTTTGTATACTATATTTTGAATTTCATAAAATTCTCTAGACTTGGGCCTTATTTGCCAAAGGTTCCTATTATTGAATTTTTGGCCAGAAGAAGGAATCAAAATTCATGCTGTTTGGACTAAATTATACATATCAATGCCAACTCCATCATCATATATCCGGACCATATGTTTTTGAGTCATTTTAATTGGAGGTTGCAAAACGACAATATTGCTCTTGAATTATGCACCGAATGCTTTAAGGAGATAAGTCCACATTGAGAGGCATAATTACCTTTTCAGATTTATTTCCCTCCCAAGTTAAAGTAAAAGGGAGACAAGTAATTATTTCAGTCAAAACCCACCTCAAATAATTTAGTCCAAATGGACTAGATTAAATTAAATTCTAAAAAGTACTTTCACAATTCAACAACCCAGCTAATGATGCCGGAAAAGGACGGACCTCCGTATGACCGGTTGAATGGTTCCTGTAGACAAGTCCAACGATTGGGGGGTGGTCGGTCGATCGGGTGGTCATGGACCCTTTGATGATTAAGTTATAATCGTGGTACGAAGAAGATGAAATCTTCAGTGAATCTAGAAAGTAATGAGTGCATACCTTTTTCATCCCCTTCGTGCTTATTAATACCTGAGCAAGAGATTAGGGGTTGGAAATAATTCTTGGCCATGATTCCAACAACCGAGTGATCCAAAATGATTGCTCTCGCGCCATTTGGGGAATGTCAGAGGATCTAGGGTGCTATTAAATAGATTATGTGGATCCCCTGGAGGAGTATCTGCGGAGCATTCGTAGTGCCAGGCTCAAAGGGAGTCTGGGCCAAGCAGCCCTGCTAGCCAAGTGGGTAGTAGACCAACTGATTGGCTTGTGGCTTGGTCGGTCAGTTTGGTTGGCTGTTCTGGTCGGCCTGTGTGGCCGTTCTGGTCGGTCTTTATCGAGCCCATATTTTCAATCTTTAGTAGTCCCGCATTCCCAAGTTATAACACGCATGGGATTTTCCCAAGTTATATTTTGCGTTGGCTATTCTGATCGGTCTATTTTCCAAAGGGACTCTTCGTTCCTAACCCTATTCTTCTTCTATTGCTTTTAGCACTCCCTCCTTCTTCATTCATTAGATCTTTAGCTTCTTCTGTACTCTCTCATACTAAAGCCTGACATCCCTCTTGTCTTTGAGGGGGCTTTCTTTCCGACCTTCTCTGCTTTACGCCCTGTACTTGTTCGTTTTCCGCTCTCTTGAAACCTCTAGCAACCCACCTCCTCTCAATTACTGGACTAGTAGCAATCAACTGCTTGTTGCTTCTCGTTCTCTATTTGTCCTCGCCTTGTTTGTTCCACGTGACGGGACTGCCCAATTGCCCATTGAGTTTTGGTCATCTGATTCCAACTTGGATTCCTCTTCCGAATCAGATTCCAGCCCTATAGATTCTCTAGGGGGAGAAGTGCTGAATATTACCCCTTTTATCCACGATTTTTCCATCGAACGCTTCTAGAGACTTGCCTTACGCCACCACAGATATTAAGTCAATCTTAACTGATCAAGACCTAGCTGACATTTGGGCCCGTCGTGCTCTCCTTGAGTCTCTTCATCGTTGTCTATCTCACACGGACGAGCGAGCCTGCTCATTCTTGGAGGATGAGATCTATCTGTACAAGAGCAACCTGCTATGTGGACTGTGGTTTCCAATGCACCCGCTTGTGCACGAATTGCTACAACATCTCAACTTGGCCCCCAACCAACTGTACGTTTAACTCCTTTAGTTCTGCTGGAGCAAATCGATAAGGTGCCACGTAAACTAGAGTTCCGGGGCTCAAGATCGATAAAAAATTCCACTTTTCGTTGAGGAGGTAAACCCACAATATCTTATAGAATAACATCTAGAAAGTCACGATCCACTCTAGGCAACTCCTCCCGATTCTAATTGCCTTCGTCATCTCATGTCACCACAAACAAATAGCCAAATGTTTCTCGAGCTCACAACTCATGAATCACTGACTAGATGTCTCCTTGATCTCCCCCAGAACTGAAAAGTATCACCCTCCTGAATGTTGGTGGTCACTCTACTTCGGTAACAATTAATTGTGGCACTAAAGAAGGTCAACCAGTCTGTGCTCAGAATAACATCTAAACTAATATTGTCTAACAAAATGAGATCAAAGAATAAACTGTGATCAACAATCTCCATCTCACATGACCAACACACGTGCTTTAGAACCACATCGCCCCCAACAGGCATCTCAACAGATAGAACAAACTCTAACATACTAACTTTAAGACCCAAGTTAGTAGTAAGATTAGAAGAAATAAACAAGTGTGAAGACACTAATTTAGGTGCGAGACAAAAAAAGGTACCTCAAAAACATCAATTCCCATCGTGTCCCGCTCTGTCAGGTCAAAAGATAGTCTAAGGTCGCCTGTCATAATCTCACATGACTAACAACACAATTAAGGTCACCACACAACCAAAAAGGACCTCTTCTAACTAAGCAAAATCTAACAACTCATTTCTTAGACCTCGACGCGGCGGCATACACCTATGACACCAAAGAACAACGACAACTATCAGCAAGTATTCATGTAAACACATAACACATAATCATGCGAGCACATAAATACGTAAGCACGTAAAACACATAATGAGAAGTGCCCTTAAGAATATCAGCCCAATGTTTCAATTAACTTTCTTGGACCTCCAATCAGAAGACACGGTGATTAGGTGCCTCTTTTAACCAAATTCCATAAGTAGTTGCATGGTCGTCTGAAGACAAGACATGACATTTTATGACACAACTCCACATAAACATGCAGACCTCCAGACCTCTAGGACCCTATCCACGACTGTAGTTATTCGAACTATGCTCTGATACAAAGTTGTCACAATCTAAACTTCTAGGGTCTGAAATAAGCAACGGAATATACAACCAATACTTAACATAAACATAACTCCAATTGAATTAAATAAATCTCCAACTCCAATTATCAATTATCAAGTAAACAAATGAACCATCTCTCCTAATCTAAACAAGACTAGTCAAAATAGGCCCACAATGCCCAAATAAATAAATAAAGTTTGAAACATCTAAAAACATGGATGTACTACTACCAAAGTAAATATCTTCATACACGAGGTCTAAGTCCTCGGGTCAACGTTATCCCTATAAATTGTTAGTTTACAAAAAAATATAAGTCGAAGTTTGAGTAGGAAGTCATATTGAAAAACATCAACATATTGAATAAAGCATGCTCGCATCAATAATATAATATGCATAACGACAATATAAACCATCAACTAAACATCCACAACACTATTATGTCCTCATGCGAATTATGCATAATTTCGATAATCATGCACTGCAGGCAACCCACATAAGGACCATAAAATAGAGTTCACAGGCCGCTCCGACCGTCGGGTCACCTCTTTACCCAGTTGTTTCACGGTCTTTCACAAGAGCATTAATCACAAAGACTCCAAGTGGAGTTTATGGGTTACCAGATCGACGGGCCATTTCCTACCGGTATCCGACATGCATGCTCATATGTACCAATGATAACCAATTATAGACTTAAATAGTAGCTATAAGTTTATCGAAAGACATGAAACAACCAAAAATATAAAAGAAAACAGTTTATTTTTCAATAGGTTGCTCAAGTGGATAAAGCTATATAGTCAGGTTCAATCTTAAAAATTCTAAAACGTTATAATTTGTAAGCAGAGGTATTGGGTCCAATGTCAATACAAATTGCACTCTACAAGCTTTCAAATGATAGGTAATAGGTGAAAAATAGAGTTCATAGTTGGATACCTTATTTCGAAACACCAAAACTATTTCGACAAATTCAATCGAAAAACTAATTTTGTTTGGGTAATAATAAGATGCAAAATATATATTTTTTGAAGCTCTATGTGTCTAGTTTCAAACCAAATAAATGATGCGTAATTTTGATACTCGTACTAAAAGTTATGCTCATTTTTCCCAAGTGTGTCAATGCAGCCAGAATAGTAGCAAATCCGTTACAGTTCAGTAACGGATTTGTGTAGAATTGTGTACTTTCAATTAGGCTTCAAACTTTTACCCCAATATATTAGACACACAAACCAAGGCTCACAAAGAACTTTAGAAATTTTAGAGTTTTAGAATAACCCTAAAGAAATTTCCTAAAATCATATTATCGTTGTGCTCTATTTTTTTCAGATTCTGTTCTTTACAAATGAAATTTGGACATCCCTCTTTTGGCCTTCATGTCTGCAATCTAACTGTCCAAAAATCCCAAAATCTACACAGAACATTCATGACCCGATCACACGCCAAAAACAACATATATATATACCACCAAATTAAACATGATCTACGCAATATCTTAACATAAATCAAAATGAAATCATACCTCAATTGATAAAAATGCAAAAAATGATAAATTGCTCGGAAGACCCACGAACTCTTTGCATACTCGACTATTCTAGAACTCTATGTCAAGCTCTCGATGTCCTCTATGACTTCATAGTTGATCTCATCGCATTTATCTTCTGTCTGGGCAAGCATCCCATTCTTCTTCCTCAAATAAAACTAGGGTTTAGAGAGCTCTAGAAAATTTGTCTACTTTTTATAAAAAAACTGATTTAGGTTTTCCTATCCTTTTATATTAAGATTTAGATTAATTATATTAACCCCCCTCAAACTACTATAACCCTCGCATCGAGTCTGATCAACCGGTAAAAGTGTTGCTAATGCGCTGGCCAAATCAATATTTAATTTTATTAAAGCTGATCCTTGCCTCAAAAATATAGAAAACCAATACAGCGGCAAGATAGAGTACCGATCAACGAAGAACAGCAGGAAGGTGAATCATGAGACTTGGAGTTGTAGCGTTTTGGACGCTAACCTTTGATTTGATTGGTTGATTGATTCTAAAACTGCAATTTAACTAAAATAGGAAACTAATGGATTAAGAAAGTAGCCTAGATCCGTGGAACCCTTCCATCCTAGATTTTAGGTAACAACATCTTCCCTTTTATAACTCAATCAAGAATTCAGGCCAAAGAATCTTGATCGAAAAAATAATTCGATGAAAAATAATTTAATCAAAAGATGTATTCAAACCTGATTCTTGTTCAATAAAAATAAGTCAAATCATAGGAGGACATCGATCCAAGTATTAATCGTACCAAATTAATGGCGATGATTAATCAAGAGCATAACACTTCCTATTTGGTTCGAAAAGTGAGAACTTGAATCAATTTGAATAAGCGGTGGAAAAATATGAGAAGATGTTGAAACCGTAGATCATGTGATGAAATTCATCCTTGGATCTTGCCTAGAGAATTAACCTAGCATATTAAAGACAAAAATTAAATAATAAATTGAAAACATTTTACTAGAATTGATGAACGCAATAAATTTCTAATAATCTTACCGGAAAACTTGAACGGAAATTGAATTAATTGAATGAACTTGAAATAAAAGTTTCTAAACATTGATTGCTAGAACAATAGAAATCTCATTAAACTAATGCTAAAAATTGTATGTAAAGTTGAATTAAAAAAAAAGGTGTCTAGATCTGGCTATGTTCATTTAGAGAGTTTGGGAGATTTTTTCCCAAACAAGTTTCTGCAACATGTTTCTCAAATATTTTTAATTTTTTTCCAAACAACTTCATCTCTCTATAAAAAGTGTTTCTGGAACACTTTTTTCCTAAATAAGTTTCTGAAACACTTATATCAAACAACGTCTCAGACTTTTGTTTCTAAAAATTATTTCAGAAACACTCAAAATGACCACACCCTAAAAGCCTCCTAGGTCTTTAAATAAGAAAAACCTAGGAAAAAAATTAGGAAAAAAATTCATAATCCTCCAAGAAAACTAATTACAATTAGAATAAATAAAAGAAAAGGGAAAGGTTACCTAATTCTAATAGGAAACTACCTAAAAAGATTAAATAAAATAAGAAAATATAAAAAAATAACTTTAATTCGCGCGCAAACCTGACTGGAAGGTTCCAATCAGATTTGAATCTGACCGGTCAGCTTTGGTCACTGGAAATTTTTGGTGCTTTTCTTCAAAATCTGACTGGATGGCCCGACTAGATGTTCCAGTCAGGTTTCAACTTGACTTGTTCATCAGGTCAGGTCAGATTTTTCTTCCTAGAGGTTCAGGTCAAATTTCAACCTGGCCTGTTTATCATGTCAGGTCAGATTTTTTTCTTTCTTCATTCTTCTATCCTTTCTTCCAATCGTGCTTCCATCCTTCCTCGGGTGTCGGGACTTCCTCCGAATTTTTGGATTTCACCATTTTATCGGTCCAACACCTCTTTTAACATAGAAAATCTCAAATTGGACAGAAACTACCCAACGCGCATTATTCGATAAAATTGATGTTTAAGTATCGCACGTATGCTAAATAAGACATATTGAACCGGTTATATGAGATGTATTACGGTATCAACACACCTCCCAACTTGAGGGTTGCTAGTCCCTAGCAATGAAACTACGAAGACAAGTACCAGTATGACCTCCCTTGTACGAATCATGAAATTCAATCATTGAAAGCATTATGGGAATTCAGAGTACGATGCTTCTAAAATTTAGTGTGCTAACAAACAAATTGTCCATTCAAAACTTAAATATTCCAAAACATCACGTGTTCTAACGAATGCATGCTTATCACAACCTATGCAATTAGGACTTCAAAGCTCACCAAACTCTCAGAAGGAATTGGATTAATTGTACGGCTATCCCAACATACTCACACAAGATATTTTAAAGAATTTTAAGTGTAATAGCACAAAGATGCAAAAGGTGGCAGAATATGCTATATCAGCTTATGCAAATATAATGCCACAAACATTCTAAATCTGAGTCGCACATGGGATCAAGCGTAGAACTTTTTAGCCTGTAATGACCTTGGTTTATCAAGAAAATTGGTGAACGAAGTTGGTAACGACTGAAAATTGACTAATGGGCAACTACCCCGGTCTCCGTCACCAATCAAATATAACATAATACTAACCAAAAACTGTAATCATACTATCTAGCAACCTCTTTGCTTATCAGATTAAAACAACGAATCTGTGTAATAGTGTCATTCATCAACAAAAATAAAAAATGACTGTATCAACACCATACCCCTACAACAGATATCCAAAACAAAATAGTAAAAGTTTCCATGTATGATTAGAACTATCATGCCATATAGTACTACGTCAAACTATACTATACCACATGTAACATATGTCAAAAAGTATCATCTGCTCATCCCAGCTAACTCTCCGGGTCTTGTGATTTTTGAATCTCAATGGGGATTGAATTCGGCCTGCGATGGAGGCAGCACCTGGATTCTTTCTTCTCTTTCGCTCTGTATCATGCCACAAGTAACAAGGTTACCCACTTAGAATTGGGTTGGGGCTTGGGTTGGCCCGCGTCTCAAATTGTATTTTTTTCTTTTTTTTTTTAATTTTTTTTACTTGTCTTGACTGGTCAGGAGTACAGTCTGACTGGTTAGGAATTGCTACTGCCTAAATTTTTATTTTTGCTCTGACCTGATGAGAATTCATGACCTAATGGCTTGACGGGTCACCCGCTTTGCCTTCTCCTCCAACTTCAGACTTGATTCTTGTTCCTCTTCAATATATTTCGCAATTTCACACCAAACCACCCTTATGTCTTCTGATTTCCTAGGTTTTCAAAAAAAAAAAAATTGGAAACTTGGCTCAAATTTTTATAGTCTAGGTGACTCATATGTGGTTTGATTAAAGAAGAATGGCCTAGTATCACTTCTCACTTGCTTCACGGATTATCAAATGATGTATGTACATGTTAACACAACTAATATATGGCATAATTGGAGATCAAGAAACGAAGAGTTTAAAATTTTCAATTGGATGCCTCACATAAGTCTTCATTAACACAGAATAAAAAACTTGATTCACATACATATGTTATGCTTGTGTTGTTTCAGAGCAGTTCAGCTTTCATGAATGAGACGAATGCAACACATTAATCTTATAAGCACATGACTCTTATTCCTATGCTCGGCATTTATGGTAAGTCGTGATTTGCACAAGGAAAGATTGACTCATATAGACACCAAAAAAAATTGAAATTGAAACAGATTTTAAATGAATTAAAGCAAGGATGATCATAGGGACTAGTTGCTCCCCCCAACTTGAATTGTGCCATGTCCTCAAGGCACGAAGACATAATGAAATGGAGGAGAAGAATGAGAATACCTGCACCAGAGATGGTCAGGAAGGTAGGCCCCCCAACTGGAATTGTGAAACCTGCAAGTGTTAGGCCTGAAAATAAGATTTATGTCCACCACTTTCTTCATGCGAAAGGCACGGGTACTACTTTTCTCCCTATTCGAAGACTGTGTTCCCCTATTTGTTGGAAGGACAGTATGCAACAGGTTCAACAATATCTTGAGAAGAGGAGCCATCATCTAATGGCTACCTCTCCCTTTGGGAGCGACCCCAAATTCCTTATCCATCACTCTACTTTGAAGCAATCTCTATAGAGCTCGACACTAAAACATGATGGTTCAGACAGATTTCTTGTTGTTCGATGCGCATGCCATCAGACCCAACCACCTAGCTACTCCATACGTAGATATGAACAGGTGGCTATACCGGACCAGCAGAGGCTGTTCGAGCACGGAGAACACTGGAGGTATCTCAAACTCCATGGATTTATAGTCTCCTAGACATATTGAAAGCTCATTGATCTGAATAAATAGGATCAACCATGTCCTCCTTATATTCTGGCAACATATGATTTTGCTGCAAAATCAAACCAGACAAAAACACATTCTACGTTAACCCATGTGAGTTATTTAAATAATTTGAGCACAGAATTTTTAACGAAAAAGTCCGGAATGGATGAGGTACATGCGGATGTGCTTGGTCTACCAGAGAGACCGCGGTGTGATTATAACCTGAGTGGCCATCTTTCCTCGTAGAGAAGCGATTAGTAAAAGGCAGAGGAAAGTGGTCTTTTCTAAGATTCCAACTAATGGCCTTCTTGTGTTGACCCTCAACTTTCGCTAATTTGTATTCATGGTGATCCTTTTGAATGGAGGAGACCACAACAGGGTGTATTTTGGTTTCACCAACAAAATGTTCTTTCAATTCCTCGGGAAAAATTTGCAGTTCTTTTTGTGGAGATTGGACATTGGACAAAAAAGTTTGTGGTTTGTCGGGTGGTAATGGTTCAACAATGGGCACCCAATTTTCTGTGCCCATGATCTCTTCTTCCCAGAGAAAAGCATAAAGGTAATCCACCTCTTGAATAGCAGTAAGGCAATCTCCAAAAACATCAAGGACTAGAGGAGATATACTCGATGGACTAGTTGTTGGTTTGTTAGGAGATAGTGGTTCAACAGCGGGTTTCCACCTTTTTGTGTCTATGACCTCTTCTTTCTCGAAGAATGAGCACATATTATCCACCTCCTGTAAGTCAAGAAAAACAGCCGCTTTAGTAGTGAGGTAATTCTCCGAAGGGTCGAGGAATACATGAGAGTCCCTTTGTGCTTGGTCTAAGGCATCACGATGATCCACATCATGAAACTCATTATCATCGTCCTTAATTTGACTCGCAACATTGAGCATAAGGTTCAACTCAGTCATTTGGGAATGGAAGGCTTGCGTGTTCTGCTCAATGATTTTGGATTGGCCCTGAATGATTATCAACATGTCCTCTAAAGTCGACTTATGAGCCGGTTAGTATGCCTCAGAAATCACAGCGGGTCACGCCCTTCAGAGTAAGAACCATGAGTTTTAAAATTAGATGGGTATAAATAGTCTCTCATGGTCCTCAGAGGTATAGCATTATTGGCCCCTAGTAGGGCAACCATCACATTGTTGGGGAGGTTTTCAGTTCGAATAAGACGATTTGTGTGGTCTCAAGTGTAAACACTCATGCACAAAAAAATTCTCACCCCAACAAAGATAGATAACAAGAAAAGAAAAAAATAACAATAATAGACAACTACAAATTCAAGTACCTTGCCTTAACTGTTCCCCGGCAACGGCGCCAAAAATATGATCAACCAGTGAAAGTGTCGCTGATGCGCCGGCCAAATCAATATTTAATTTTATTAAAACTGATCCTTGCCTTAAAAATATAGAAAACCAGTAGAGTGACAAAATAGAGTATCGATCCACGAAGAACAGCAAGAAGACGAATCATGAGACCTGGAGTTGTAGCGTTTCGGACACTAACCTTTGATTTGATTGGTTGATTGATTCTAAAACTGCAATTTAACTAAAATAGGAAACTAATGGATTAATAAAGTAGCCTAGATCCGTAGAATCCTTCCATCCTAGATTTTAGGTAATAACATCTTCCCTTTTATAACTCAATCAAGAATTCAGGACAAAGAATCTTGATCTGAAAAATAATTTGATCAAAAGATGTATTCAAACCTTATTCGTGTTCAATAAAAATAAGTCAAATCATAGGAGGACATCGACCCAAGTATTAATCGTACCAAATTAATGGCGATGATTAATCAAGAGCATAACACTCCTTATTTGGTTCGAAAAGTGAGAACTTGAATCAATTTGAATACACGGTGAAAAAATATGAGAAGATGTTGAAACCGTTGATCATGTGATGAAATTCATCCTTGGATCTTGCCTAGAGAATTTAGCCTAGCATATTAAAGACAAAAATTAAATAATAAATTGAAAACATCTTACTAGAATTGATGAACGCAACAAATTTCTAATAATCTTACCGAAAAACTTGAACGGAACTTGAATTAATTGAATGAACTTCAAATAAAAATTTCTGGAAATTGATTGCTAGAACAATAGAAATCTCATTAAACTAATGCTAGGAATTGTATGTAAAGTTGAATAAAAAAAATAGGTGTCTAGATCTAAGCCTCTTAGGTCTTTAAATAAGAAAAACCTAGGAGAAAAATTAGGAAAAAGATTCCTAATCCTTCAAGAAAACTAATTACAATTAGAATAATAAAAGAAAATGGAAAGGTTAAAATTCTAATCGGAAACTACCTAAAAAGATTAAATAAAATAAGAAAATACAAAAAAATAACTTTCATTCGCACGCAAACCTGAATGGAAGGTTCTAGTCATATTTGGATCTGGTCGGTCAGATTTGGTCACTGGAAATTTTTGGTGCTTTTCTTCAAAATCTGATTGGATGACCTGACTGGATATCCAGTCAGGTTTCAACCTGACCTGTTCATCAGGTCAGGTCAGATTTTTCTTCCTAGAAATTCAGGTTAGATTTCATCGGCCAGGTTAGATTTTTTTCTTTCTTGATTCTTCTATCTTTTTTCGCATTTTCTTCGAGTTTTGCATCACTCTTGGTCTCAGAACTTCTTCCAATCGTGCTTCCATCCTTCCCCGGATGTCGGGACTTCCTTTGAACTTTTGAATTTCATCATTTTATCGGTCCAACGCCTCTTTTAACATAGAAAACCTAAAATTGAACAGAAACTAACCAACACACATTATTCGATAAAATTGATGTTTAAGTATCGCACGTATGCTAAATAAGACATGTTGAACCGGTTATACGAGATGTATTATGGTATCAACAGAGTCCCAACATTCCAATTCATTACGTTAAGCTACAATTAAATATTAAACTCAAAACCATGAGTTCTCAAATAAACTAAAAACAATAAAAACAAAAGGTCTAACCTAGGGTCCTCACACATTGTGTCCAAGTTAGGCTTGATAGATATTTTCGCACCAATTTGAAGAAGAGTGTTAAGATACGGATCTAATTTTATATTAGTAGTGAAATTGGACTAAAAATGTGATTAGCTTAGTGTCAGGGGTCAGAGTGTAATTGTGTCTCTGTTGCACCTATATATTGATCGCAATGAGAAATAAACCCTAATGTTTTGGGTGATTCCAAATTGTTAACTATTATTTTACAACAACTAGAAGTTCTTTCGCTTCTTTCATTTTCCTATTGTGGTCATAAGGAAAAACTAAATAGTTGGCTTAAGATTCTAGACATCTATAATAGAAGTTGGCTATCTCTTTGAAACAATTGACTTTGTCGCTAATAGGAGTCAATTTAGGGAACTCTGTGAATCCTGAAGGATAAAGGACTTGATGGAATTTGTTAGACCATTGAGTTTTCTAAGTTTCAATCCCTTGTTTGAGTTCAACCTAACCAAGAAGGTTTGGTGTCTCTTCTTGTTCCACAACTCGAAGAAAGTTGGGACAAAAAGAGGAAGAGTATAAAAAATCCATGAGACTGAAGTGGACATTGGTATCAGCAAAGGCAATATGGTAGAGACTCATCACCCTCGAACGAGAATGATGAAAAACCCTAGGAGATTTAATGCCACCCATGACGACTTGAATCATGGTCGAAGAGGGAGTAACTGAAGGGATTACCCAACTAGATCTTGGAAGGGGATCATAGATCGGAACTTTGTCATCCGAATCACTTGACATTTAGTTTGAAGGGCTGGGAATTTTAGTAGCCGTAGTAGGGTTGGCTTTAGTGACAAAAAGAGTTTCAAAAGTCTTGCTAACAACTTCAAGAGTCCCAATGATAACAAAAGTGGAACATGAAGGAATGTGGCCAGGAACAATTGCAGGAAAAGGAGGGGAGTGTGGAAAAGTGATTGTCCATCAGAGCCATGATCTGGACCCATTTTGCAAGTAGAGAAGTCTTACAAACTTAAGTGGGCAACTAAGAAATGCAAGAATAAGGACTGTGCATAGAGGGTTGCCTGTAAATATGAGGAGCAATTGAAGAGAACCCCCTGGACACCCTAAAAGACTTATTTTTCATATTTGCCTTTTGTTCTTCTTTAAGATACATAGTGTAGGCAAAGACGTGGTGTTAATTGTACTTAGTTCTGCTCGTAGTTTGTAGCAGTTAGAGTAGCAAATTAGTGTTATTCGAAGCAATTGGATCTCTTTGTAGTTCCTTGAATGTAAGTTTGTCATCAAGTTTACTATTCAAAATCACATTCAATTCACCTTCTTGTGAGTGTTCATCTTATGTTTCTGGTTTTGAGCTCCACATGTCAATACGTAAGGAAAATCCTCTTAGTTGAGGTAAGAGAATAGATAACATAAACGCTCGATAGTTATTGGTTTTAACTTTTTTTATTAATGTTTTCTAAGAAGGATAATTATAAGTCTTTTCTAGTATGCTCGCAGACAAATATAGCCCTGGGACAAAATTTGAGCCAATAGTATGTTAAGGCCTATCCTAGACATGGTTTGTTTTATTGATCTAATGATCATTTATGTGTTGAGGCCTTCACTGATGCTGATTGGGCAGGATCACCACCGGATAGACAATCAACGACTAGCTATTGTACTATTATAAGTGGCAATATTGTTAACTGAAAGAGCAAGAAACAAACGGTCATTTGCGATGTCCATACAGAAGCTGAGTATAGAGCCATAACGAAAACTACATGTGAGATTGTATAGGTGCAATCTATACTAGAGGAATTAGGGTTTGGAATGCAGTTACACATACCCATGCACTATGATAATCAAGCAACAATTTATATTGCTTCGAATCCCATGTTTCGTGAGAGAACAAAGCATATGAGGTAGATTAATTGTCAAATTGTTCGAGAAAAGGTCGAACATGGTGTGTTGGCTACCCCTTTGTGTTTACAAGGGCTCAGTTAGTTGACTTGCTCACTGAGCCTTTATTCAAACCATAATTAGAATTATTGCGTAACAAGTTGGAATTTAGAAATATTTACTCTACAGCTTGAGGGGAAGTGTTAGATAAATATAGTGTAAGGTGTGAGGTGTGAGGGAGTTTAGTCATTTATTATTATTTTTTTATTAGCGTACTCAATCTCTCCATGTATATGAATGATATTTGTGTAAAGCCCTAAACACTTTTTCAGTTTTCTCACAAGAAGCCCAATGCCCAAGATAAACATGGCTCCAGATTGCCTCCCCTAAGCATCATGTCAAAGTTGCTTCCCAAAACAAATCAAATGCATGTGCTTCAAATTGGTAGTATCCTGATACCAATGAGGAAATGTAGAACATTTGCTCATATGTCCAAATTGATGAGATTCTAAAACAGATTTTGTCATACCGAACACTAAAAGATTCCACCATTCCTAAAACGGATGAACTTTCCCTATCTCCAAAGTCTTGGAGGCCTGATCAATACCCCAGGCACGGCTTCGTGCTCCACCATTACAATGCCCAATGATAGGTAAATTCCAAAACTATTCGTCATAATGGAAACCGGTGATGAATAAAAAACATAGAGCAAGAATTCTCATTTTCAAGTATCCAAGAACCACAAATAAGAAGAACACCCCAATTGTGACTCTGAATCACCAACCATGGCTCAAATAACCATTCCCTAGAAAATCCCCCATCACAAGGGAACAAGTCTCAATCAAGAGACAACAATTGATATCCAAAAGATCACAAGGACCTTCAAGGTTCACAAAGGTCAAACAACCTACCACGACCCTTTAGAGGAGCACCAAAGAAGATGTTCAGAATCTCCACATAAGCCCTAGAACTTCATCTAGATATATGAACAATGTCTGGATCAAAACCAGGCTCCACCATGATTATAATCCGCCAACGCCCTAGGCTTAATCATCCCTGTTTCAAGAGACTCTGCCTTTGGAACTCTTCGAGCTCCACCATGGACAATATCGGATGCCGAAAATGCCAAAATGAATGTTTTAAGCCAAAAATAAGTTCACCAATTTAGAAGAATTACAGAAAGTTGATCCCACCTTTGTATCTTAGGAGCCAATCCCAAAAATGTTTAATAGGGACTAAACTAGAAGTTTAAAAGTTAAGGGACTGAATTGCACTTTATCGAGTTAACTAGGTTAGTTAGACTCAACTGGGTCAAGTCTGTTGACTCAATCCATTGGGTCGGATTGAGTTAATTGGGCCTAATTGGATCCAATTGAACTTAGTTATACTATATCCCCAAATGTGCTTGCCACACTAGCGTACACCTTCTTTCTTCATCTTCTTCTGCAAACCAAAAGAGAATGAACATAGCTCTGGAGAAACGGAGAATGCGTTAGTGCTCTGATCTTTGTGTTGTTTCACTCCGTTGAACTCATATCGATGAGCTCTTTTATAATGGTGTCCTCCAAATTGGATTTTAGACAATTTGAACTTTTAGTAAATTGGGGCAAGTTCTGGGTACTAAGCTATGATACCACTTGTTGTGCCCAAGAAACTTAGAAATAAATATACACACTCAAACACAGAGATAACAGTTTTTACATGGTTCGACAAATCACCTATTCTACGAGCATCGAATTTGTATTTTGGAAGATTAACAATCACTCACCGACGCCAATGCAAACTCACCAAATTTCTCTCTTAGTCTATATTCTTTTGCTGTTACCCGCTAGAGTTTCAATGGAGGAGGAGCTCACTCCCTCACAAAGGGGAAGCCCTCTCTTTGTTCCCGTGGAGGGCCGAAATACAGGGCCGACCCATCTTTGATTAAATAAGAATTGAATTGGGCACAGGAAGATGGGCCGTCTCAGCAGCGTGGGGCTCGAGCCGATGTATTCCCAAACGGGCCTTTTTCTGGACAAGTCAGTGTGATGTCATGGGTCCAATTTCGATGTCATGGGTCCAATTTCGATGTCAGAAGGTTCTCGTGTCTTTCTCGTGATAAGCCTGTTCAGTTCTTCATTGGCCAAAGCCCATGAAGAACTGACCTATTGTCCTACCTATCGGTCAAGGTGGTGGGAACCTTCTGGGATGGTGGCAGATCAAGATTCAGAAAGTGCAGATTAAGGTAGTATCTAAAGTTGGGAATGCGCCATGTTTGGAAGCTTGCCTCACATGTAAATATTGTGATTTGATATCATTGAATAAGGGAAGATTCCCTAGAGATTGTGCTACTAAATATTGCACTTGATGGCTTATAAATAGGAGATCATAGGCCATTAATCAGGTAAAGAATCATTCATTGTGCAATTACTATTGTGCTTTGATCTCTCAGCGTTTTGACTTTAGCATTGGAGTGCCATCAGGTTGGAAACAACCCGTTGGTGCTAATTGGCTATTCTTTGTGTAGGAGATTGGAGCAATTCAAGCGGAAGATTATTCGCAACCCCCACAATTGGCGACTCCATTGGGGACGATAGTCTCATTCGTCTGAAAAGCATAAATGGCTGAAATTAGAACCAATAGAATCGACGAAGATGGACAACTGGGGGCCTGTGCTTCAAAAGACAAGGGCTTTCTCCCCATCGGCAACATTCGTTCGGAAGGACGACATTTGGTTGAACCTTAAAAACTGACCACTCATGGATACATCAAACAACTGGAGCAAGATTTGAAGAAAAGGAATGATGTCCTGAATAGTTTGCACGTGGAACTTATTCAGCTCAGGGTGGACGTGCACAGAAATCAGGTTCCAGTGGCGACCCAAACTCGAGATAAAGAACACACCAGAACCATTACTCCACCCCGTGGAGAGCGTTCTAGACATGTTCTCGTATCATAGAGCCTGGGCTTAAAATCTATGACCGACTGTCGTGATAGTGGGAAAAAGGCATGCTGAGCGCAAACACTATCTCCCGATTGATAGCCATGCAAATGGAAAGATGGTGTCAGAACTTCTGCATTCGACATGCTGGGTGATCAGGAGGCGCATAGCTACCCGACAACCAACCACCAGGCTGCAGGTTGAATCAAAAAGTGGTATAGAAAGGATCTGAGGGATAAGCTAGATAGAAACAGGCGTGGGCCCAAGGACGGTTGACCGACGAACCGACCCAAAGTGTTGGCTCAATCTCAGTCAAAACCTGCACACAAACGTCTCATCTCTACCCCATTCACACAAAATATTGAGTCAGATAAACCTCCTCCTAGGTTCAATCATCCCAAATTCAACAAGTATGAACCTAAAACTGACTCGTACAACCATTTGGTCCACTATCGACAGATGATGTTGTTGTACTCCAGCAATGATAAACTTATGTGCAAACTATTTCCTTCAAGCCTTGGGGAGCTCGGACATCTGTGGTTCTACAAGATCCCCGAAAGGTCAATCAGCTACTAGAAAGACTTTTGTTTGGCATTCTTGGCTCAATTTATCACTAGCACAAAGGCAAAGAAGGAAGTGGATGTCTTGCTCGGTCTTCGCCGATCAAAGTATGAGTCACGAAGACAATACATGGCTCAGTATTAGAAATTATACAATGAGATCGATGGCTGCGTTCCCAAGATCCCTGTCACTTCATTCAAGCAAGGTCTTGACTCATAGAGCAGGGTGTTTGAAGATTTATTGCTTGTTCTGCCGGCACACATGGATGAGCTTATGAGCTAAATTGAATGGCATGCTCGGTTAGAAGAAGGTAGGGAAGAGAGGAGCATCGCCAAACATAATGGACAGGGTTGAACATAGTGGGAAGGGACAAACAGAGGGGAGCAAGGAATGCCAATGAGAGACAAACGTTGTGCAGACAAGAGAAAAAAAGGAGATTCAGCAGTTCGAATATGTGGCCGAGAAGACGGTGTTCAAAATCCCTTTGTTCCAACTTGTTAGAAAGATAGAGCACGAGCTCTTCTTTAAATGGCCAAACAAGTTGATGGCGGAGTCTAAGTCAAGGAACGAGAGGTTGAGATGTTCATACCACAGGGACAAAGGACATATGATGGAAAATTGCCAACATTTTAAGACTTCCTAGAATAAAATGGTGGCCGAGGGTCGCCTAAAAGAATGAATAAATGAGGAAAAAATGAAGGCTGGCATATAGAGGGATGTCGGCAATCAAGCGGTGAATGCCAAAGCGGTACGTACCATCAATGTTATTCACAGTATGGTGGACCATGAGAAGGAGGAAAGCTTAAGGCTGAACTATAACTCATTGCAAGATAAGAGGTGATAAACATGGAATCAGCTCTTGAAAAATGCCAAAGGGAGCCGGAGGGGGTGATCACCTTCACCGACCGAGATCTAGAAAGAGCACGGCATCCACACAACGATGCCTTGGTCACAAAGTTGGACATTGACATGTGGTTTGACTAGAGGATCTTGGTGGACTTGGGCAGCTCGGTCGAGATAATGTACTACAGCTTGTTTAGAGAGGTGGGGTACAAACAATCTGACTTGCAACCAACCAAAGTGTCGTTGGTCAATTTCAATGGAATCCGAGTCTAGCCACTCGACAAGTTCACAATCCCTATAGTGGCGGGATTTGTGACGCTGCCGACGCAATTCATAATTGTGGATGTACCATCACCCTATAATGCGATTGTTGATAGGAAACGGGTGCACAAGCTGGGGGAGTTGCCTCCATATACCATCAGGTGCTGCGATTTATCGGTCCAAACGGGGTGGAAAGCATATACGAAATTCAATTATCGGCCAAGCAGTGCTACATCGCCACAATAAAAAGTAAATCTACCCCTAAGCAGGTCAATTGGGTGTAGGTAACAGACCTGCCAGTGCTGGAAGATGTCGGCATACCAGTGGCCGAAAAGGTAATGGAGGATCCGGTTACCATATTGACCAGCCGGCAAGAGTGTGCGTCGTTAGGGCGCCGACCTAGGTCAATGGTTTAATTTCATGAAACAGGACTTTCCTCAAATAATTTAAAGCAAGTATAATGGATAGTCCGGAGTATCGATCCACAGGGAAAAGATAGTTGAATTCAAAGATTTCGCAAATTTGGTTTTTCGACGTTTCGGACGTCAACCTCAAAGTTTGTTTGGTGATGGTTAACAAATATACTACTAAGTGAGGAAAAGAACTAGATTAAGGGGTGGGGTTAAGTCTCGAAGTTTGGTCCATTCAAAACTTCCGTTGGTCTATCTCTTCTCCTTATAACTCAATCTAGCCCCCGGATCGGGTTTTAGATCGGAAAATACTTCGATGAAAATAAAGGTTTTAATTCATAAATGGTTTGACGGATCCTTTCAAGTTCAAGAAAATGGGATGAAAAGATGAAGGTCATCGATCCAAGTATTAGATATACCAACTCTAAGGATGGCTATAACTAAGCAAGAACTTAACTCTTCATTTCTTTGTTTCAAGAAGAAGAACTTAGAAAGATCCATCAATGGGCATTAGATATAGGTTGAGAAGATATAGACCAACATGGTTTAGAATAAACCTCACATCTAGACTTAACACACACTAGTTTAGCTACTCATATTTACCATAAACATGAGAGAAGTAAGAGAAAACATGATTAACAAACTTATCTAAAGAGAATAGGAATGATCTAACCAATACTATACTAGAAATCTCTTAGAAAATCAAGTTTTAAGATGGGAAATGCAATACTAATGGAAACATAAAAGTAGATCTTACCAATATTTGAATGATTCCAAGAGAGTGAATGGATTCACAAGAGAAAACCACCAAAGATTAATAATCTTACTCAAAACTTGGAGCTTAAAACATGAAGAACAAACTATCCTAAGGCAAAAGGAAGGCAAGAGCTCTCTAACAATCTAACAATCTGATATTATCTATGTATTGTGTGTGTATATGTGTAGAGAGGCCCTCTCTTGCCAAAGAATAACAACCTACAAAATATCTTAAATTACCTAGGTACTATTACAATCCTACCCTACAAATTGACAAGAAAAGAAGCTTCTTATTCTTTCTCCAGGCTAAAAGCCTTCTTGTCCCCTGATTTGGCACACAAATCAAGGTAAGGTGGTCCCCAAAAGTCAGCCATCCCAAACCAAATGTTTGCTTTGTCGAACTTGATACACCGGTGTCAAGGAAATGAGGCACCGGTGTCACTGGTGCTCTGTATCTGGTATTGTTGTGAAAGGAGGGACACCGGTGTAAAGGAATTGAGGCACCGATGTCATTGGTACTCTGTATTTCTGGTTCTTCTTTGAAATAGGAAGAGACACTGGTGTAAAGAAATCAGAGGCACCGGTGTCACTTGTATTCTGCATCTTGGCTCTTCAGTGAAACAGGAAGAGACACCGGTGTGTTGCAAATTGAAGCACCGGTGTCACTTGGTCTCTGGAACTTGGTTTCTCAGTGGAATAAGGGGAGACACCGGTGTCACTGATCTCTGGAACTTGGTTCTTCCAACCAAGTTTGGGCTTTGACCACTCGGACCTCGTGTGACCTCTCCGGGCCTTCTTTGACTTTTGAAGAGTTGACTTTCGCACTTCAGGGTCCTCTTTTCTCTGTTTGACCTGCGAGGGACATAAAATACCTTTTCGTGCATTATCGAGTGTAAACATGGAATAATATATGCACACAAGTTAAAATAGACGTGTTGAGCCGTAAAATACACAATAACATGCGCTCATCACACCCCCCAACTTGAAGGTTGCTAGTCCCTAGTAACTAATTAGGCAATCTTATCTCCTTAATGATGCGAGTGAACGATTATATGCTTCTTGTAGTTTCCCAAGCGGTTCGTATCATCAGATACCACAACCAACTCGTGCACAGTGTTATGAACCCAAGTTGAACAATTCCGATCATTAGATGTGTGCAAAGTGTATGGTTTCAGATCTCTCTCACTCTCAAAAAGGGATTCTCTCCAGTATATGGCAATAGTCACCTCCACTTAGTGCGCACAATAATGCAAAAGCGAACAAGAGGTTAAGCATTCCACAGAATTCAATAGACAATTAACGAGAAGTATGTACGCACATGATTCACACGGAATAAGAGAAGAAATGATTACCATACATTCTACACCACAATGCATATAATTAGGAATCCAATACACACTTAAGATCAGAAAGGACTTTATAGCTTATAACGATTCGGTTTTCAAAGAGATGTGTAACAAAACAGTGCCGGCATACAATGAATGGCTAAGGTCATGACTACCCCAAATTTGCCGGCACTACACCACAACTCAATGCTAGATATGTGATAACAAAGCAAAACAACTAAAACAACTAATCAAACGACCACCGACTCCACATATGACACATGAATCTAAACTATCTCTCCACAAGCCAAGTCGAGTGTGTGTAGCATGCAATCATTGCTCCGGTGGTGGGGGCACATACACAACCAGTGCCCTATCTAACCCTGTCACATCTTCAATAGACCCACCCTCTGCTGAATCACTCAAGTAGATCACATCTGTACCGGCTGGGGATTCAGAAGCATGGGTGGAGGGTGGATTGGTGGCACGTGTCACAGAAGGCCCGGGTGGTGTATCATCCTCAACTTCTTCAGCCTCTGATGACACCGGTGTCATCACCTTTTTCTTCCCCTTTCCCCTCTCTCTGCTTTTCAACTCTAGTGCGTCATCGAAAGCCTTGGTGCGACGCTCCGGGAGATTTCCAGCAAAACTTTCCTTTTCTCCTCCCTTGTCACTCTCATCTTCATCTTCACTGTCGTCCTTTTCACTATCCGTCTCATTTTCATTGACTTCATCGTTCTCCTCCTCATCCTCATCCTCATCATCCCCACTTTCTTCGCTCTCCTCATCAGAACTCTCCACGAATCTCTTTACTGCCAACTCGCCCATATATTTGGCTGTAAACCGGGAAATGCTCAAACACTTTTGGATTTTTCTGTCCGCTTTGTCCTGCCGTTTATGCACCTTTTTCAGCTCGCTCAAAATCAAGGCTTGGCGTTGGACAATGATCTCATTCCATTGCTCTTGTCTCTCCCGGGGGTTCTTGGATTTTGGTGCTTTCACACCGGAATGGAAGTCGGGCTTGGGGTGTTTGTTGGATAATGCATGGCTTTTGGCTTTGGAGGTTTCGGTGATTGGGCCGGGCACTCCCTCAGTCATCTTTTCACCTACCCTTCTAGGCACCTTGTGTTGCAAACAGAAATGAGTAACCATGGCCGGGAAGACGAAGTTTGCATTCCCACTTGTCCTTTCTCTGAAGTACACCATCTCTTGGAAGATTGTTCGGCCAAAGTCTATCACCTTTCCTAACATGAAAGCATGCATGAAGGCTATCGTTCGCGGGGGTACCCTTTTGTCACTTGCCAAAGGGTACACATTATGCTTCATTATCTTGTTGAGGAGACAGTAGTCCTCATGCAACGCCTCGGGTGAGAACTTGCCCTTGTATTCCTTTGGGTTGGTCATTACCCTCTTTGCAAACAACTTCCCATCGAAAGATGCCGGATCAAAAGCATACTTGGGAATAATAACGGTCTCTTGATCGGGTATAGGGCATTGCAAGTATTCTGATATCCTTTCGGCGGTGATCCACACGTTGACCCCTCTCACTTCCGCCACCATTCTTGGTTCGGCGGTGTTCAAATTTTCCAACCTCACCGACCGATAGAAACCTTCTACCATTCCTCGAATGTAGCCCGGAACCACTTCAAAGAACCAGGTCAAACCCCTTTGGTCTAATTTTTGAACAATCACGTTCGAATCCGTCAAACTCTCCCTCAACACTTGCCTCTCACATGTAACCTTCATTCTCTCGCATTTTTCTTCCCAATTTTTTTGTCCCTTATCCCCCTCCTTTGTCACTCTCTGTTTCTTGCTCCTAGACCCACTTTCTTCCCCTTGATTTTTCCATTTTGAACTACTTGGAGTCTTTGAAGTAGAGGATTTCTTTGGTGTGGGCTTAGTTTTTGACTTGGAACGGGAAGTAGAGGACATAGGGGATTTCCCCTTACCCCTTGGTATGGCCATGGCCGCGTTTTCAAGTTCCCTCCATATGGGATCGTCATTATCCGAATCGGATTGTGGTGGGGTGTCATCCGGGTTGGGCTCTCTAATAGAGATGCCCTGGCTCTTACGTCTAACCATTATGAATACGGAGAGAACGAGTCAAAATCTTACCCGTTGAGTGCTTCACACCAAGAGAGGGAGAAAACAGAGCACTTATCCAAACCCAGATCCCAAACCCTGACCCTTTGTTGCAGTCGAACCAGGAGGAGAGAGAGAGCAGCGCGGTGGAGAGAGGAAAAGGCGCGGTGGAGAGGTGCGGTGGAGAGGTGGAAGGCAGAGAGAGAGAGAGAGATGGCGGTAGTTATAGAGAGAGAGGGAGATGAACCAGTGTAAGGAGAGAGAGGGAGGCGAAAAGGTGGGAGAGGAACCGATGTAACCCTCCCCAATCGTTATAACGATTGGGGTTTTATAACCCTGGTATTTTTTTTTTTTAAATTTGCTCACGAGGCACCGGTGTAATGGTTTAGAGGCACCGGTGTCAAGAAGCCTCTGTATCTTAGTGGTTTGTGTTTGGGAAGAGGAGACACCAGTGTCATGGAAATGAGGCACCGGTGTCTTTGGGCTCTGTAAAATTCCTTCTTCCTGAGATATTTCCTCCCGATTGCAATACCGCACACACCAACAACAATACCCCATCCGACCTTATCTCATCCGGTTTCCTAAGCTTGTTTCAATGGATATGAATTGGACAAGGATCAAATCAAGGCCAATGAGATTCATATGTGGTACGGATCATGGAAGATGGCCTTTCATCATTTCTCAAATGTTTCATGGATTCCACAATGATGCACACAAGTGTAAAACATGAGTAAACACACAGTTGTAGAAACAAGAGATCGATGAATTCAACTCTGTGGCATAGAATGGGTTAACGTTGGATCTCCACTCACATCTTTTGATTCCAAATTGTTCAACATAGTTCATGGTCGATGCACATGTAGTGAAGTAGCAATTCATTGTTCAACGTGATGCTGATGTGAACTTATGTTAAGTTACTCGCAAGCATTTCAGGAGAAGATTTCCTAATACAACGATGTGCCAATTTGTATTTATTTTTTTCAAAATTTTCCATGCTAAATGGGGCTAAAACAACTAAAACAACAATGGGCTAACACACTAATGAATCATTCTCCTCCCCCCCCCAACTTAAAGTTTGCATTGTCCTCGATGCAAGGAGATAACGCATCATAAAGCATAAAAAGAGGGACGATCATACCTGCGAGGTGGAATGTCAACCACCATATACCTCGACCAAGTTTGAGGATTTATCGTCACGTGCACTGTTTGTCATTGGGAGGGCTTCCAAGGTGTACTCTTTCGGCTCCAACTTGTGGACCATAGCTAGTCACATAGGATCATTGCCGGAGCTTTGTTGGACTAACAACCGTAGCACATAGCTACACCCATGACTTTGGGCTCTTGAATGCCGCAATCACCCCGTACTTAGACCCAAACTACCAAGGTTGATGTGGTAGCATGCACACCTTGCGAAGACTGAACCACCAACTACCTACTAAGAGCAACATAACTTCATGGAACACAAAATTTCATTAGCGGGTTAGCCCAAAAATGACAATAATGAAAATAAGCAATAAATTCACCACTTCTTCACGCGAAGGACACGGGTACTACTTTTCTTCCTTGTCGAAGGCTGTGTTTCCCTATTGTTGGAAGGACAGTATGCGTGGGGTTCAACAATATCTTGAGAAGTAGCGCCATCATCTAATAGGCTACCACTCCCTTTGGAGGGGGGGGGGGGGCCCAAATTCCTTACCCC
Organism: Arctostaphylos glauca; assembly: GCA_019985065.2. Lineage (NCBI taxonomy): Eukaryota > Viridiplantae > Streptophyta > Magnoliopsida > Ericales > Ericaceae > Arctostaphylos > Arctostaphylos glauca. The sequence continues at coordinate 571,914 of JAHSPW020000016.1, read as the reverse complement.
TTCATTCCGCTTTGAAGCAATCTCCACGGAACTTGACATTAAAGCCGAAAGGGTTCAGACAGATTTCTCATTGTCCACGCGCCTGCAGTCAGACCCAACCTCAAGGTACTACATACGTAGCTTCACAAGGTGGCTATACCAGACCGTCAAATGCCGTTCGAGCACGGCAAACACTGGAGGTATCACAACCTCCATGGATTTATAGTCTCCTAGACTGCACATAAAGCTCACGGACCCAAAGGATTGGGGTCCACATTGTCGACATCGGACCCCTCATAGACCGGGTCACTCAATTCCTCAACGGATTCCTTTGGATCAAAATGTTCAATGAAAGGCTTCAACCGGTGGCCATTCACCTTAAATGTGGTTCCATTCTTAGGATTCTCAAGTTCAACCGCTCCATGAGTGGAAACGGTTTTCACAATGTAGGGACCTCCCCACCGGGATCGAAATTTACCCGGAAAAATATGCAACCTCAAGTTGTACAATAACACTTTTTGGCCGGGGGTGAATGTCTTACGGACAATGTTCTTGTCGTGAAAGCCCTAACCTTACACTTGTAGATGTGGGCATTGTCGTAAGCATCCCAGCGGATTTCTTCAAGCTCATCCAATTGGAGCTTGCGGTGGGCACCGGTTTCGGGCATCCGATAGTTCAACAGTTTAATAGCCCAAAAAGCCTTGTGTTCCATTTCCACCAGTAAGTGGCAAGCCTTGCCATATACCAAGCGGTAGGGAGACATGCCCAACACTGTTTTGTAGGCGGTACGGTAAGCCCACAAAGCATCAATGAGTCTAAGAGACCAATCTTTGCGATTTGGGTTCACCGTTTTCTCGAGTATGTGCTTGATTTCCCGATTGGCCAACTCAGCTTGGCCATTAGTTTGGGGCTGGTAGGCAGTAGACACCTTATGGTTGACACCATACTTGATCATGAGGGCGGCCATAGGTCAGTTACAAAAATGTGTGCCTTGGTCACTAATGAGGACCTTAGGCATCCCAAACCTTGCGAAGATGTGTTCCTTGAGAAATTTGACCACAACAGAGTGGTCATTGGTGCGAGTAGGGATTGCCTCCACCCACTTAGACACATAGTCTACGGTAAGAAGGATGAATAGATGCCCACAAGAATTAGGGAATGGTCCCATAAAATCAATCCCCCAACAATAAAAAATTTCAACTATTAGGATGGGGGTGAGGGGCATCATATTCCTCTGGGAAAGAGCTCCCAATTGTTGACACCTATCACATAATTTGCAATATTCAAAGGTGTCCTTGAAAAGATTTGGCCAATAGAAGCCACATTGTAGAATCTTGGCAGCGGTTTTCTTGGATGAAAAATGGCCACCACATGCTTCGGTGTGGCAAAATGAGAGGATGGCTTGTTGCTCATCGTTAGGCACACACCGCCGGATAATTTGATCCGGACAAAATTTAAATAGGTAAGGATCATTGAAGACGAATCTCCTCACCTCCACTAAGAATCTCCTCCGATCTTGTGGAGTCCAATGCTGGGGGGGTTGCCCCGTGTCCAAGTAATTGACAATGTCAGCATACCACGGGCAACTAGAGATGGCCAAGAGTTGCTCATCGGGAAAGGAGTCGGGAATGGGCATGTTAGTGGTATGATCCTCAAACTCGAGGCGGGACAAATGGTCCGCCACCACATTCTCCACTCCTTTCTTGTCTTTGATAGTGAGATCAAACTCTTGGAGAAGTAATACCCACCTAATTAGCCGAGCCTTGGCATCGGGCTTGGTCATGAGGTACTTGAGGGCGGCATGGTCGGTGTATATCACAATGGGCGATCCTATGAGGTAGGACCAGAATTCGTCAAGAGCGAATACCACCGCCAATAACTCCTTTTCGGTTGTCGTATAGTTCAATTGGGCATCATTCAAGGTCTTGCTTGCGTAAGCAATGACATGAGGCACCTTCCCATCCCTTTGGCCTAAGACCGCCCCAATGGCATAGTCGCTAGCATCGCACATGAGCTCAAATGGTAAGCTCCAATTAGGGGATTGCATGATGGGAGGAGTCGTGAGAGCGACTTTGAGTTTCGAAAAGGCCTCCTCACAATCATGTGTCCACACAAAAGCTGTGTCTTTTGATAGCAAGTGGCACAAGGGATGAGAAATGGCGCTGAAATTTTGAATGAAGCGCCTATAGAACCCGGCATGCCCAAGGAAAGAACGGATATCCTTGACACACTTAGGGGTGGGTAGTTTAGAGATAAGTTCCACCTTGGACTTGTCTACCTCAATCCCCCTAGAAGAAACAATGTGACCGAGAACAATGCCTTGGGTGACCATAAAATGGCACTTTTCCCAATTGAGCACAAGGTTTGTCTCTTCACACCTCACAAGTACAGATTCCAGATTATTAAGACATGACTCGCATGAGTCTCCAAAGACAGAAAAATCATCCATAAACACCTCCACTACCTTCTCAATCATGTTGCTAAAAATACCCGTCATACACCTAGAGAAGGTTCCGGGAGCATTGCAAAGCCCGAAGGGCATGCGACGGTAGGCAAAAGTGCCAAATGGGCAAGTGAAAGTGGTCTTTTCTTGGTCTTCTAGGGCCACCTCTATTTGGTTATATCCAGAATAACCATCTAGGAAGCAATAAAATGGGTGACCGGCTACCCTCTCCAACGTTTGGTCGATGAAGGGGAGAGGGAAGTGGTCTTTCCTTGTAGAGGAATTCAGCTTCTGGTAGTCAATGCACACCCTCCATCCGGTGACAACACGTGTGGGGATTAAGTCCCCTTCCTCATTGGCCACCACAGTAACTCCGGAATTTTTGGGAACCACTTGGATGGGGCTTACCCACTTGCTATCGGCAATAGGGTAGATGATTCCCACATCCAACAATTTCAACACCTCATCTCGCACAACATCCCTCATGATGGGATTCAAACGGCGTTGGGGTTGGCGAGATGGTTTGATGTCACCCTCAAGGTATATGTGGTGTTTGCAAAGTAAGGGACTAATACCTTGGATGTCGGCTATGGTCCACCCAATAGCTTTCTTGTGGCCCCTCAAAATTGTCAAGAGGGCTTGTTCTTGGTGATTCTCAAGGTTTGATGAAATCACTACCGGAAATGTTTCGGAGTCACCAAGAAATGCATACTTGAGAGTAGAGGGAAGAGTTTTGAGCTCAAGCTTGGGTGGTTGGATGGTAGAAGGTAGAGTTTTGGGTTTTGCTGGTGGTAATGTTTCAAAAGTGGGTACCCACCTTTCGGTACCCATCACTTCTTCCTCATTGAGGAGGGAGTAAATGTACTCCACCTCGGGTGAATCTAAGAAAGCGGTCTCTTCTGCTGTGAGCATAGCCTCTAGGGGGTCGGAAAAGAGATGACAATCGACGTGTTCTTAGACAAGTGTGTCAATAATGCTCACGTCACGGATGTCATCATCATCCCCCATTTGGCTCCCAATGTTGAATATGTTCAGCTCAAGGGTCATGTTCCCAAACGTCATCTTTAATAGCCCATTCCGACAATGGATCACTGCATTGAATGTGGCCAAGAAGGGCCTTCCAAGGATGATAGGCGTTTGGGCTTGAAGATTTGACGCGGCACAAGTGTCAAGGACTATAAAGTCCACCGGGTACACAAAATTGTCCACTTGGACAAGCACATCCTCCACTAATCCCCTCGGTACCCGGACACTACGGTCGGCTAATTGAAGGGTCACCGAGGTTGGTTTCATGTCACCCAACCCAAGTTGCTCATACACCGAGTATGGCAACAAATTCAAACTAGCCCCCAAATCAAGCAGGGCTTTCTCCACCATCTTTCCCCCAACTCTCACATAAATGGTAGGACAACCGGGGTCCTTATACTTGGGTGCAATGGGGATTTGGATAATCGAACTCACTTGTTGTGTCAAGAATACCTTCTTTTGAACGTTGTGCTTGCGCTTGATTGTGCACAAGTCTTTCAAAAATTTAGCGTAACAAGGTATTTGCTTGATCGCATCAAGTAACGGGATATTGATCTTAACTTGCTTGAAAAGCTCAAATATCTCGTTGGAGTTTGTCAACTTAGGTAGAGGCCTCAATCTTTGTGGGAATGGGGCCGGCATTGGACAAGAAGAGACCATGGGTTCTCCCGTAGGAAGGGATGTGGAAGTGGAAGGAGGTGGTGGCAAATCACTTGCCGGTTCATTGGTGGTAAGTGGGGACGACTCATCACTTTGGGGTTGTAGAGTAGGAGCCGGAGGAGGAGTGGGAATGGTTTTTGGGAGAATGGTCTTGTCGACCTCTTTTCCACTCCTCAATGTGGTAATGGCCTTGGCTTGCTCCACATTGGACCCGCAAGGAGAATTTCCTTGCACAAAATGTTGACCTTGGGGGTTTGCTTGCGGTTGGGCTGGAAATTTCCCGTTCTCATGTTGCATGGTCCCCAATGTTGTGGTCAACTTGGTAAGTTGGGAGCGGATGTCCCCAATGGCTTGTGTGTTTTGCTCATTGACGTTGGCTTGCCCTTGCATGAACATTTTCAAGGTATCCTCCAAACTTCGCCGGTTGGGCGGTTGGTAAGAGTTGGGACCCGTGGAGGGACCCGGAGGATTGTAAGCATTTGGTGGATACCGAGGTGGTGCAGGCCCTTGTGCATTTTGATGGGCCGGGTATTGTCCTTGAAATCCCAGGGTCCTTGGGGTTGGCCACCCGACTCATTGTTCCTCCAACTGAAATTGGGATGATTTCTCAACCCCGGATGGTAAGTGTTGTTATAGGGCAAGTTGGTGGGCTTTTGCCCCTGGTGAAGGGCATGGACCTCAGCTTGGTCCGGACCATGAAGTACCTCTTTGAAAGCAAGTATGGTTGGACAAATGTTTATCGTATGGTGCAACGTATCACAAATGGCACAAGCCTCCCCGGGCTTAGAAATGGAAGAGACCTCATTCACTCGATTGATTTCTAGTTTCTCTAGTTTCCTAGAGAGGTGATCAAGGCGTTTACTAATGTCTTCCTCCTCCCTTGGCACGTACTTGCCCAAACTTCCGTGTTGAGTGGGGGGCTTATATGAGCGGTCATTGGGATCCGAATAATCCCAAGATTGATTGTTCTCCGCCAACTCATCTAAGTAAGCTAGAGCCTCGGAGGCTCCTTGGTTCAAAAGCTCGCCACTAGTCATGAGGTTAATGAATTGGCGATTGCAAACTGATATGGCCTCATAGAAAAATACCACAGTTTGCCAATCCTCATACCCATGATGAGGAACGGCGAGGAGACGCTCTTTGTATCTTTCCCAACAAGAACAGAAGGATTCGTTGGGTATTTCTTCAAAGTTTTGGATTCTCTTTTTCAATGTGGTGGTGCGGTGTAGTGGGAATCATTTCTTGTGGAATTCTACTTGCATTTCCACCCAACGTGTCACCGAATGTGATCTCAAAGAGAGAAACCAACGCTTAGCCTTCTCCTTGAGAGAAAAGGGAAAGAGTTTCAAACGAGCCATCTCAAGGTGAGTGGCCACGTTAGTGAAAGTGTTCACCACCTCCTCGAACTCCTTGATGTGAACATAGCAATTTTCCGATTCCATCCCATAGAAAGTAGGCAACATACCAAGCATGTTAGGTTTAACATGGAATTGATGCCCTTCGGGAATAACAGTAGGAAAAAGGATGCACGAGGTGGTGGTGGTGTGAGTAGGGTGCAAGTATTCTCGCATGGTGCGAGCCATGGGTGCGTCATTGGCCTCATGTTGTTCGGCCATTGGGTTGAAAGGAGGGTTGTCTTGGCGAATAAACCGATGTGTAGCGTCACGAGTGTAGACACTCATACACCAAAGACACACTCCTAACAATCAAGTGTGAGTACAAAAAGAAGATAAAATTTTCGAAGTGCACGTTCCTTTGGCTTGCTTTACACCTTAGGTTTACCAATATGGGTAGGTTAAAGGTTTCCGCCAAAGAAACTTGCACTTTGCAAAATCTGCGATTCCTCTAAATCAACTATTCAAGTCGCCGGCAACGGCGCCAAAAACATGACCGGCCGGCAAGAGTGTGCGTCGTTAGGGCGCCGGCCTAGGTCAATGGTTTAATTTCATGAAACAAGACTTTCCTCAAATAATTTAAAGCAAGTATAATGGATAGTCCGGAGTATCGATCCACAGGGAAAAGATAGTCGAATTCAAAGATTTCGCAAATTTGGTTTTTCGACATTTCGGACGTCAACCTCAAAGTTTGTTTGGTGATGGTTAACAAATATACTACTAAGTGAGGAAAAGAACTAGATTAAGGGGTGGGGTTAAGTCTTGAACTTTGGTCCATTCAAAACTTCCGTTGGTCTATCTATTCTCCTTATAACTCAATCTAGCCCCTGGATCGGGTTTTAGATCGAAAAATACTTCGATGAAAATCAGGGTTTTAATTCATAAATGGTTTGACGGATCCTTTCAAGTTCAAGAAAATGGGATCAAAAGATAAAGGTCATCGATCCAAGTATTAGATATACCAACTCTAAGGATGGCTATAACTAAGCAAGAACTTAACTCTTCATTTCTTTGTTTCAAGAAGAAGAACTTAGAAAGATCCATCAATGGGCATTAGATATAGGTTGAGAAGATATAGACCAACATGGTTTAGAATAAACCTCACATTTAGACTTAACCCACACTAGTTTAGCTACTTATATTTACCATAAACATGAGAGAAGTAAGAGAAAACATGATTAACAAACTTATCTAAAGAGAATAGGAATGATCTAACCAATACTATACTAGAAATCTCTTAGAAAATCAGGTTTTAAGATGGGAAATGCAATACTAATGGAAACATAAAAGTAGATCTTACCAATATTTGATTGATTCCAAGAGAGTGAATGGATTCATAAGAGAAAACCACTAAAGATTAATAATCTTACTCAAAACTTGGAGCTTAAAACATGAAGAACAAAATATCCTAAGGCAAAAGGAAGGCAAGAGCTCTCTAACAATCTAACAATCTGATATTATCTATGTATTGTGTGTGTATATGTGTAGAGAGGCCCTCTCTTGCCAAAGAATAACAACCTACAAAATATCCTAAATTACCTAGGTACTATTACAATCCTACCCTACAAATTGACAAGAAAAGAAGCTTCTTATTCTTTCTCCAGGCTAAAAGCCTTCTTGTCCCCTGATTTGGCACACACAAATCAAGGTAAGGTGGTCCCCAAAAGTCAGCCATCCCAAACCAAATGTTTGCTTTGTCGAACTTGATACACCGGTGTCAAGGAAATGAGGCACCGGTGTCACTGGTGCTCTGTATCTGGTATTGTTGTGAAAGGAGGGACACCGGTGTAAAGGAATTGAGGCACCGGTGTCATTGGTACTCTGTATTTCTGGTTCTTCTTTGAAATAGGAAGAGACACCGGTGTAAAGAAATCAGAGGCACCGGTGTCACTTGTATTCTGCATCTTGGCTCTTCAGTGAAACAGGAAGAGACACCGGTGTGTTGCAAATTGAAGCACCGGTGTCACTTGGTCTCTGGAACTTGGTTTCTCAGTGGAATAAGGGGAGACACCGGTGTCAAGGAAATGAAGCACCGGTGTCACTGATCTCTGAAACTTGGTTCTTCCAACCAAGTTCGGGCTTTGACCACTCGGACCTCGTGTGACCTCTCCGGGCCTTCTTTGACTTTTGAAGAGTTGACTTTCGCACTTCAGGATCCTCTTTTCTCTGTTTGACCTACGAGGGACATGAAATACCTTTTCATGCATTATCGAGTGTAAACATGGAATAATACGTGCACACAAGTTAAAATAGACGTGTTGAGCCGTAAAATACACAATAACATGCGCTCATCACATATCATTGAACGAATGAGATCCGGACAGATTTTTCTTGGTCGGCTCATCCCTGGCAGAGCAAGAAAGAGAAGAGATGGTAAAATTCTTGATTGGTAATATCTCGATTTTTGCATGGACCCATATGAAATGTCTAGCGTCGATCCTAAGTTTATCTGCCATGAACTCAAGGTCAACCCCACCTATCGACCGGCTGTGCAGAAGTCTCATCAATCGGCCTCGATTATACAGATGCAGTGATTGAGGAGGTTGACAAATTACTAGAGATTGAGGCAATTAGAGAAGTGCAGTATCCGAGTTGGTTAGCGAACACGCGATGGTGGTAAAAGAGAAAAATGGTAAGTGGAGAGTCCCAAAGATAGCTTTCCTTTGCCTAGGATTGATCAGCTGGGGGATGCAACGGCCAAAAATGAGCACATGGTGCTTTATGGATGCCTATCAGGGCAACCATCAAATAGCTATTTTTGGCCCAGATCAAGATAGGACGCCTTTCATCACACCGAGGGGGCTCTACTGTTACAGGGTCATGCCTTTCGATCTAAAGAATGCTAGAGCGACGTATCAGCGGATGATCACCAGGATGTTTGAAAAATAGATCGGCAAAACAGTTGAAGCCTACATGGACGACATGTTGGTCAAGAGTGCCAAGGTCGAACATCACCTAAGGGACCTGCAGGAAGTATTCAACATTCTCAAAAAGCACAAATTTAGACTCAACGCATCCAAATGCACATTTGGAGTTGGCTCTGGGAAGTTCCTAGGCTACTTGGTGACAAGAAGAGGAATCGAGGCCAACCAGAACCGAATCAAGGCAATCCACCGGCATGGTAGCAGCCCTCAGTCGTTTCATCAGCCATTTGTCTGATAAGTGTTGGCCATTTTTTTAATGCCTGAACAAGAGTGGTCATTGCAACTTTCTGTGGAACGAGGAATGAGACAAAGCCGCCATTCGGCTCAAAGAATATCCCACCACGGCCCCACTGTTGACTAAACTCACTGTGGGCCTCTATCTTTATCTGGCCGTATCTCCTCATGCTGTCGGTTCGGTGCTTGTCCGATATACTGAATCCGGGGATAGCGCTGTGTGTTACGCGAGCAAAAACCCTGTTGGACATTGAAACTAGGTACCTTCCTCTTTAAAATCTCGCTTTGGCACTCGTAGTGGAGCAAAGGAAACTCGCCCCTTATTTTTAAGGGCACACGATCGTAGTCCTTACCGAATACCTGCTAAAGAAGGGTCAACCTTTCAGGGAGGATATCTCGATGGGCCATCGAGTTGGGCAACTTCAACATCAGATACTAGTCCCAAACGACCATCAAAGCTCAGATCCTTGCTGACTTTGTGGCTGAATACACACCTCGGTCAGAGTTCGTGATTTTGACTGCCAAATAGAGAAAAGCCCCACTTTGATGAGAAGGATGGGTTCGACAATAGTGTTTTGGATGTTGTATGTGGACAGAGCGTCCAACGCAAGGGGCCGGAGCAGGGGTGTTACTTATTTCACCAGAAGGCGTCCTTCATGAACATGTCATCTGGCTTGATTTTCATGCCATCGATAATGAAGCCATTGACAGCTGGTAGTGAGTCACATTTTAGGAGAATACGAAGCAAGGGACAAGCGGATAGGTAGGTACATGAGTAAAGGCATTGAGTTAATTCAGAAATTTCGAAAGGTCCAGTTAGGACAAGTCACTAGGTAGTGGCGCAGGTGTGGCTTCGGCTGCGGAAGTCAACGATCACCGAACAATTTCAATCGGTATACTTGGTCAAACCATTGGAATCCGTTGAGGTACTAATGACCGAACACGGCCCGAGCTGGATAAATCCCATTATTGCACACTTGAAAGAAGACAAGTTGCTAGCCAATAAGAGGGAGGCACATCGCATAGTTCACAAGTCAGCCCAATTTTGGGTTTAGCCCAAAACCAAGCTCTAGCATCAGTTGTTTACCGGATTGGACCTGTACTATATACATTTGGCCATGACCGAGAAGGTATTGTACGAAATTCATGCCGGAAGTTGTGGCTACCATTCAGGAGGACAGTCTTTGGCCCACCGAGCAATCACTTAGGGTTACTGGTGGCCGAAGATGATGGAAGATGCACATAAATTTGTGTAAAAATGCGACAAGTGCTAGCGTTTCTCTCCACTGATTCGGCAATCGGTCGAGGAGCTCTCACCCCTGACAAGTCCACGGCCGTTCGCTATGGGGACTGGATATAGTGGGGACAATGCCGACAGCTCCAAGTGATTTCAAATTCCTCATCACAGCCACTGACTACTTCGCCAAATGGGTTGAGGCCGAACCATTGGTCACCATTGAAGAGAAGGATGTCAAAAGATTTGCCTAGAAAAACATTATCTCCAGATTCGGCATCCTTTACATTGTGCTATCTGCAGAGTAATGGGAAAGCCGGGGCATCAAACAAGACAATGGTATCGGGAATCAAGAAAAGGTCGTTGGCAGCAAAGGGGAGATGGGCAGAAGAACTACCAAGCGTACTTTGGGCATACCGAACCACGCCAAGGCGATCCACAGGGTAGACTCCATTCGCCATAGCATTCGACATGGAAGTCGTCATTCCACCATAAGCAGGATTGCCGATGATCTGAACTGAACATTTCAAGGAAGACCAGAATAGCCAGGAAATCGCCAAGGACTTAGACTTGGCCAAAGAAAAACATGACAGAGCACAAATCCGTCTCGTCGCCTATCAGCAAGAGGTGGCTAAAGAGTACAATCAGGGGGTCCAGTAACAAACATTTCGATTGGATGATTTGGTACTAAGGAAGGTAGTGGCCAACATAAAAAAAATGATTGTAAACTTGGTCGAAATTGGGAAGGGCCGTATAAAAGGTTATAGAGTTGGTCGGCACAGGGGTGTACCAACTTGGACCAGCAAGGCTGTGTCGAACCCCTGGAATGCAATCAACCTTAGAAAGTATTGCCAATAGTTATTTCCCTTTCTGTTATGTCATCATTTGTAGAAGCTCAAACTCCTTTATCCAGCAATAAATTATATTTTTTTCATCATTTGTGACCTTGTAAATGCATGCCAAAGCAAAAATGTTAAAGGTTAGGGTCCTTGACCAAAGGAGCCCTACACCAACCTCGGTTTACCGAGGCGATGCTCGCGAAAGGCTAGGGTCCATCGGTGGGTCAACGAGAAGCTCAAGCCACTAAGAGTTTGCAACAAAGAGACCATTTTCCAAACCATTAGTGTGGGAGGAGGAAAAGGGCAAGTGGCATATCGGCCATTACAAAAAAAATATTAAGGCATGTCAGCGAAATAAATGATAAAGCTAAACAAAATGCAAGAATATTGATTGGAGTAAATAAACAAAGGAGATAAGAAACAACCGCATCCATATGAAAATTAGTAGCAACAATACGCAAGGATAGAAGTACAAAAACTACCGATAGAAAGCCACAGATTGGCGTCGAAAGAAAGGAAAAACTGAACAATTACAAGAAAACAAAATAAATCTACTGCTCACCAAATAAGCCACAGATTGGCACTTCTTCTTCTTGACTGACAGGCAGGTCGCCATCATAGGCAAATGCTTCTGCTTCTGTCGGAGCGCCACTTGGGAAAGGGGAGAGATTTTGTAGAAGTGGCGATTCATCGGCAACTTTAGACAGTTTCAGCCCCTCAACCCACCCGCGCTGGTATATGATATCGTGAGCCTTTATCAGCACCGTCTCACATTGGGTTTTGGATTTATCAAACGTGGCATTGTAGGCTGTTGTCGCCACCTCTTTATGCTTCTCCCTTAGGTCTTCGGCCTCCTTAAGTAGGTCATTATTAGCGCTTCGAAAGATGTCCAGATTGGAGGTCAGTTTTGGCCACCTCATCCTTTAGCTGGGCAATCTCTAGATCCTTTGCCTTCTTTAGAGCATTTTCGTTAGCCAACCGACGGATGGAGCGGCTAGTGATCTTCATCGAATCTAAGAGGTGCTGGTCGAAGGCCGCGAGAGCCTGGATGGTCTGAATGAAAAGGCAGACAGCAATGTCAGAAAATAGTTAAATTGAAGAGAGCAAGTTGAATACTAAAATAACTTACCGATAAAGCATCTTTAAGAGTGGTCCGATAAAGAGGTTTGATAGCTCTGGCATCACTTTGGCATCCTTTGGTAGCAAATCGAGTGAGCGAGCACACAAGCAGTTCCGTCTTCGACGATAGTGCTAGAGCTCATGACCTGTTGTCACGACCCATCCTATTATAGGAAGGATCATTGACCAGCCAGTGAGTCCATCTCATTAAGGCCGTCTCATGGTTTCTAGGTTTATTAATAACCATTAAATTCTCTTTCTTGTTAATCAGGTACGCTATCATCCATTGTACAATTACTATTGTGATTTGATCTCTCAGTATTTTGACTTTAGTATCAGAGTGTCATCAGGTTGGAAACAACCCATTGGTGCTAATTGGATATTCTTTGTGTAGGAGATTAGAGCGATTCAGGAGAAAAATTATTCGCAACCCCCACAGCAGGCAAAATTTCCGGACGAATAGAGTAAGGGTCTGGGGCTCATCGGAATGATATGAAAGTCTCACTACAGAAAGGCTACTGACATGACATGCTCATCGGAAAAGTTGATGGGACAATATCAAGGGCACTGTTCAGACGTGAACAGCGCCAGAAAACTAAAAACTAAATGTTCTAAAGAGAAGTATAAGCAAAATATAAGGTCAACACATGAAAAAGGGCAAGCATAAGAATTAGTTCTGGTATATTTACCTGAGATTGAAGCACTGGTGTTGAGCAAATTGAAGACTCCGGCGAGAGTTCTTAAGCAGTAGAGAGGAAGAAGAAATAAGAGAAAAGAAAAATGGTTTCTCTCCCCCCTTCCACCCCATATATAGGTCTGAAAAGAGGCGTTAGACGGCACACGGAAAACAAAGCAGTGAGAGATTGCGTCGCCCATGTGGAGCAATTTGATGTGTATGGCAATTAATGCCTCTAAAAAGGCGTGTGCGAAGGCGAAACGACAGCTTGACATACGACAAATCAACAAGCGGCGCGTGTTCAAAAACTATTGCCACTCTATAGGTCCAACCACTTATATGTCAACCAATCGTCAACCGAACCAATGGTTAATTGAGGGGCTATTGCGGATGGCCGAAACATAGGACTGACCCATCTTTGATTAAATAAGAATTGGACTAGGCAAAGGAACATGGGCCATGTCGGCAGCATGAGGCTTGGGCCGATGTATTTCCGAACAAGCCTTTATCTGGATAGGTCAGTGTGATGACATCGGTCCAATTTTGGTATCATGGGGCTTCGACCAATGAAGATCCGAACGGGCTTATCACGAGAAAGACATGGGCTTTGCCCAGAGCCGACCTATCATCCTGTCGTTAGGTTGAGGCGGTGGGAACCTTCTGAAATGGTGGAAGGTCCCAATTAGGAAAGTGTAGATTAAGGCAGTAGCTAAAGTTGGGAATGCACCATATTTGGAAGGTTGCTTTACATGGAAATATTGCGATTTAATATCATTGAATAAAGGAAGATTCCCCAGAGATTATGTTACTAAATATTTGCACTCGATAGCTTATAAATAGGAGATCATAGGTCATCAATCAGAGATGCTATCATTCATTGTGCAATTATTGTTGTGTTTTGATCTTTCAATATTTTGACTTTAGCATCAGAGTGCCATCAGATTGGAGACAACCCGTTGGCGCTAATTGGCTGTTGTTTGTTTAGGAGATTGGAGAGATTTAGGTGGAAGATTATTCGCAACCCCCATAGCTCCTACCACTCAGTGCTTGCTTGCTTTGCTAGGATACCTTCTTTACAACAACACATATGTGTTTATATAGGCAACCAAGGGAAGAAAATTGCAAGAGTAATTAGTACTCCTTCATGCGTGATGTCTTCTGAGATTTGACAAACCTAATGTGCATGAGCTACTGCCAATTCCTTACTCTTTCGTTCAATGGTTGGGCCCCCGCTTGAGGCAGACTCCTATAAATATGCCTCCTTTTACGTTTTTTGGTTAGCACCTGTATCACTTACTTTTGATTGGTATCCTTGTTGTAGTCACTCGTAGTAGTAGTTATGAAAACAGAAAATGGTACGCACAAACTAGATAACTGTTTTTGCAAACTCAAAGTGTTTGGGTCAGCTTAAGCGCACTTCGGCTAATATCTGGGAGACTAATCCCACTGTTCGCTGCCAAAGACCAAATTAAAGTCAGGACAAAGCCTTGTATAGAGTGGCTTGACAAGAGTTGATAGCACCTGAGGCACAGACTAGATAATTGAGGACCAGTCACTTGCTAGATTAACGAAAATTTTATCGTGCCTTTCTCATTGTTTTTCTAAGACTTTTCCTCTTCTTAGATAAGAAACAACTACAAATTCATGTGGAAATCAAGGATGATGCCAACATGTCCAACATTACAGTCTTAAATAGTTGAATAAAGTCTATAACATAGAAACAGACCTTAATAACTTCGTAGATTACTCAGGGATATTAAGAGGGTGGCCTCTTTTATTCTTTTGTCTTTCTGAATTATATAACCCTTGAGAGAATCCTATGAGTATATGCCACGCAAGATACTCTACTAATAACCACCCAGGAGGTGAACCTTGCAATTACAATACACAACCCACCGTTTAATACCCAAGTATCTTAAGCTCAGCACACTATAAGACTGGTTCTTTGTTTTAGAGCTCCAACACCAAATCTGCAGTGCAAACAATAAAGTTAAGTATGGTTAGTTATGAAAATAGGGGCACCTTTTGAATTAGTAAATTCCCGTTAATGCCTTAATGTGCCAGGTGAGCCGGAAGTCATAATATCTGAAGCCATGTGTTACTTGTACTAATTTTATAGTGTAGCAAGGTAAGGATTGTTTTGGATGTCATGTAGGAGGTCTTTCCTATGTGGTTATCAAGAACAGAAGTTGCTCAATGTGCACGTCATAGGTCCAAAGACTCCAAACAGTAAATGTTAAAGCTATTTCTATGGTCAGGGTTTTGTCAGCAGTCCAAATTTTAATTCGCAACAGAGTCTGGAGCAAGTGGGTACTGTAGATACATGTATACTTACAGTCTGTGTCGGTTTTGATCCAGCATTCCCTGTTACCATTTGAATCACTTCCACTGGTTGCAATTTGAGGTGGGTTTGAGTGGCCACTGATGCATTGCATGTGCTCTTTTGAGACTTTTGAGAGGGAGCGCTGCGGAAATATGATAATATCTTCATCGAGCATACAATCTGCATTACTGGGCCTCCCCTCATTGGTATTCTTGATTATACTTTTATGGGGCTTGTCCAATTTTTGTGCTACTGTTGAGCTTTCAGGATAGACTTTCTTGTGGAACTTGTGGAGAATCTGCTGGCAGCAAAATGTAGAATTAGGAAGCGGAACACAGAATTTTTACCTGGACATGTAAGCGCATCAAGTGGATTTCAGATCCAGATAAATTCCCCGAAAGCAATTTGATAAACACAGCTATTGGAATAAATCACTCATAAGTAAGTAGTCTATGAATTCCAAGACAGGTTAATGTGGTCTGTTTAATTGGCCGTACTCTATAACAGGACCAGTTTACTGTTTGATAATTTGAATTTCTTAAAAGTGCATTGATTAATTCTCGTATTTGATTGACTAGTGAGCAATGTATTGATTGATAGGCATCCATAATGGGAAGCTTTTTGTGTCTAGTTCTGTCTACGGTATCACATCATTCCTGTAGCAGTGTCTCGGTACATCATCTGGTTGTATCAAGCATCAGTTGTTCACGAGATCAGTTTTGGTGACACTGATGCAACTTGAGTTGTATAAATTATGATGAGTTTTATCAGTTGGAATACTGTAGGGACTATGTAATGTATGACTGATTTATTGCCAATGCAGAATAGCTGTTCTTCGTTAGCAAATCACGGGTGATGTTGCAGTGATTCCTACAACACAATTTTAGGAGATGCAGTGCTCAAAAGTTGCTCTTATGAGGTCCATTATCCAGTGCTAGACGTATGCATACCTTGCGCAGTTTTGTTTCTGTTGAAGGAGAGTCGACATTTGCTCCCGCCAGTGTGGTGGGAGTTCGAGACAAAGCATGGACCATTTTTTTCTTCAGCATCTTTTTCACACTGTTCATGGCAGATTTGTCCGTTTCCTTGTCTGCCCGTTTTTCTCCCCTTTCCCATTTTGAAGCAGAGTTTTCCTCGGCTATTTTTGTCCTCTGAAACAGTTCCCCAAGTGATGTTCTGTGTTCCTTCTTTACAACTGTTGTGTCTAGTAACTCAATTGCTGACCCGAATAGATAGCCCTGGAGTGGACAGGTTGTTGCTTCGTTCCCACTAGTCTCTGTGCCTTCCAATGGCTTACCACTTAGCGTAATTGTGCTACAATGGCTGCTTCTCCCGGCGCTAACATGGCTGTTTCTCCCAGATGAGTCATTGCAACCATCTTCAGCCCCTAGCACCTTCTCCAGCTCATCATTAATTAGCTTCAGATCATTCTCTGTTACTTCTGTTTCTTTTTCAGTTATGTTGTCAACAGAGATGGAAAATGTTGGTGTAGATGGGTGACTGTTGACTGGCTCTGACCCAAGAGTACCAATGGTAAGAAAGCCATGGAAGAACTTGGAAATTGCGGCCGGGGACTCTTTTTCAAAGTAATCTTCTTCCGCTCTTGCTGCATCTAGACTGGCAAATGAGTTTCGGAGATAGTTGTCTCTCCGAGCTTTGCTCAAGGGCTTGGTGCCGCAGTTTGACTGGGGGCAGAACAGTTGCTCATCCAGTGATGGCTGGCCTGAAAGACAAGCACAAGAATTCCCTGACACAGGAAATGCCAAATAAATGCGATAAACGGTGAAGCTAGTAAGGGAGGAAGATTTTACTACTCTGTGGTCCATCTTATGCTCATCATGAAACTATACTCCCACTATAAATAAGCTTTTTCCGTGTGGTGTTTTGAAGCATACAAGTCTGGTGCGGCTTAATAAATAACCTTGCAGCATGGGTATTTTCCTTGTATACAAATCTTTTGCAGTTTAATTTTCGGACTACTACACCTTGAACCTATATTTTTTATTGGCAACACCAGTGACCCACTATTTATGGTACTAGATCATATTAGCATTGACATGGATATTATGCTTACAATTTTCCTGCAGTCCAGTTTAATGCTTCACTTACAGTCCGACTATAATTGGTACGTAAATCTGTTTTCTATTGCTTTAGCAATGTTAGCGTAAAACTGTGTAAGAGGAAACATGTCTTACTAGTGGAAAAGTCTTTGAATGGTTCAGCGGACCGGAACTTGCGATGCATCCAACCGAGTAACTGCAATCAAGACATGCTATAGAGTCAGTTATACCAATTTTCAAATCTTCCAAAGTTCAACAGAGATTAAGATTACCGTCATTTTATATCTTTCTTCAAAGAGCTTGACTTAGATCACCTGTGCAATGAGAAGGAACTGATAGAAGGTGCTCTTCTATATTGTTGGTGTGAGTACTTAATAAGTTTGATGCAAAAAAGAAAGACCCCCCAGCCTCCAAGAGCTGGACGACGAGGCAGGTAGAGAAAAACGTGGAGAAAGTTACAATATTTGGGTAGGGTGTTTTGTGTCAAATAGCAAATCATGTTGCCAAATGGCGAGTGGCAAAGGACCCACCTGATGATTCTACCTGGAGATGCACTTTGACGAATTCTTATATGAGCTTGTTTGCCTGGTCTTAGTTTTATTCGACATTAGTGGTTTGGTAACAGCACCCTTTTAACACTCAAGGTATAACTAGTGTCATGCCTCACACATATAATGGACTAGTGAGCTTGCATTTCAAGATGCACGTAAGCATGTTACGTTGTGAACTATTTTTGTTTTTAGGCCTTGGTGTAGTTGTGCAATTGTGCATACATTTGCAGCTCTAAATGGCATTACAAGGGAATATATATAGTCATCTTTCTAATTTGCAGCACACCCAACATGAATAGAGTGGAGTCTGCAGAATTTTTTCTCAGACTTTAATCAATTCAAAGGTAATATTGCAATGTAGAAGCATTAGAGGCTCAAATCCAATCCCAGTGCTTTTTGGCAGGTCCACCCTTCTGAGGGCAGTTCTAAAGTGAGTGAACTATTTCTTGTTATATTCTTTGTTCTCTTGGTGCTGAAGGACCCCTATGTGACGGCTTATACTTATGTTACTCTAACAGCTCTTTATTTTTGATATTAGAAGCAATCAATATATGAGTGTTGCTATTTGCTGAGGACCAAATTAACTGACAGTTATTTCATGTGGTTTATTGCTATTAGGAGATTCCATTTTCCTAATTCAATAGGTAAACTGAAAATCACACAAAAGATAGGTATATCTTTATGATTGGCAGCAGAAGTAATGCCTAATGGTTGTGCTAGGAGATTCCACTTTCCTTGTTTACTATTGTTGGAAAGTGCCTTGAATTTGGAGAAGGAAAGTATTTGGGTGGTAGCTGGTATTACCGGTAGTGGTGTTGGAACTACTGGTAATAGGAAGTTCAGTGTTTGTGCAATGACCAGTACTACCGGTAGTAGTGTTGGTACTACCGGTAGTAAAAGCTACTGATTTTGGACAGCTTGTTTTACTACCGGTAATAGGGCACCACCGGTAATAGGGCACCTATTACCGGTAATAAGGTGTACCCGCGAGTATCCTAGAAAAGTTTGAGAAATTTGTTTTCCTAGTTTATTTAGGATATTTTCCTACTATTTAGGGATTTATATTCCTATTCTTTAAGGATTGATACTCTTCCATATTTTTTGGGGTTTCCTATAAATATGATAGACATGGTTCCCTAAAAGATATCCCTAGATTTCTAGTTGAGATCTAAATTGATTGGGCACCTCACATTAGGGTTTCGGAACATAGCCGGCCCTTGTAATCTCTCCTGATCATAGTGAAAGAAATCTCTTTCCTCCCGTGGACGTACGTTTAAGCTATTGCTTATTCGGAACCACGTAAATCTCTGTGTCTTTCCGTTTTCTTGTTGATTATTTCTTCTTTGTTTATCGTATTTGTCGCAACAAATTGGTATCAGAGCTTTGGTGATCGATCCATCGATTACGGTTATGGCGGCCAAATACGAAGTTGAGAAGTTCGATGGGCAGAGTAGCAGCTTCAGTCTATGGAGAGTGAAGATGAAGGCTTTGTTGGTTCAACAAGGGTTGCAGAAGGCTTTACTTGGATCTGCCAAGAAGCCAGGAACGATGTCAACAGAGGATTGGGAGGTTGTTGATGAGAAGGCACTCAGTTCGATTCAGTTGAGTCTAGCAGATGATGTGTTTCGCGAGGTTGAGGAGGAGACTACAGCGGCAGGATTATGGTTGAAGTTAGAAAGTATCTATATGACCAAATCACTGACAAACAGGTTATATCTGAAACAACGCCTCTACACGTTTCGTATGAGGGAAGGTACGACAGTTAAAGATCATCTTGATGAGTTGAATAGAATTATTATGGATCTGAAAAATATTGATGTTAAAATTGATGATGAAGATCAGGCTCTAATTATTCTGTGTTCCCTGCCCCCATCTTATGAGCACTTTGTTACTACTTTACTCTACGGAAAGGATACAATCTCAATGGAGGATGTAAAATCTAGTTTATATTCTAAAGAATTGAGGAAGAAGGTATCTGGTGAGAGTGAGGAGTCTGGTGAGGGGTTGTTTGTGCAGGGGAGAACAATGGAGAAGAATAAGGAGAATAGAGGGACATCTAGATCGAAGTCGAAAAACAGGAAGAAGATTCGCTGTTTTAACTGTAAACAGAAAGGCCACTATAAGAGCGAATGTACAAAACCGAAAAGGGATAATAAGGAGGAAAAGGTAGTTGCTGGTATCGCTGAGGATTCTGATGGGCTGGAAAACGTTATATCAGTTTCAGCCGGTGATGTTCTTTCAGATACAAAGTGGATTTTGGATTCTGGTTGTTCCTATCACATGTATCCGATTAAAGATTGGTTTAACACCTATGAATCGGTACATGGTGGTTCAGTTTTGATGGGCAATAATATGGCCTGCAAAACTGTTGGGCTTGGAACTATTCGGATTAAGATGCATGATGGTATTGTGAGGACACTATCAGATGTTCGGCATGTTCCGGATTTGAAAAAGAACCTTATCTCTTTGGGGACCACTGATTCGAATGGCTGTAGGTATACAGCTGAAGGTGGAGTTCTGAAGGTCTTGAAAGGTGTGCTGGTTCTTATGAAAGGTCAGAAGGTGGGTAACCTCTATGTTCTACAGGGTAGTACAGTTTCAGGTGCTGCAGCAACAGTCTCATCATCAAAGGTATCAAATTCAAATTTGACTCAGTTATGGCATATGCGCCTTGGGCATATGAGTGAGAGGGGGATGACAGAATTGAGCAAATGGGGTTTGCTTTGTGGATAGAAGACGGAGAAATTGGATTTCTGTGAGCATTGCGTGTATGGCAAGCAGTGCAGGGTGAAGTTCAGCACAGCTATTCGTCGGACTAAAGGTACGGTGGATTATTTTCATTCAGATCTTTGGGGTCCTTTTGTTGTTAAATCTAAGGGTGGTTCTCGATATTTTATGAGCTTGATCGATGACTATTCCAGGAAAGTTTGGGTGTATTTGTTGAAAAACAAGAGCGAGGCTTTTGTTACATTCAAACGGTTTAAGGTCATGATTGAAAAGCAAACAGGTAAGAAGATTAAGAGATTGAGAACTGATAATGGTCTGGAATTTTGTTCCGGAGAATTTGAAATATTCTGCAAGGATGAGGGCATCGTGAGGCACCACACGGTGAGGAAGACCCCTCAGCAGAATGGTGCGGCTGAACGGATGAATAGGACTCTTTTGGAGAGGGCTCGTTGTATGCTATCCAATGCAGGTTTGGGTAAAGAGTTCTAGGCTGAAGCAGTTTCCACTGCTTGTTATTTGGTGAATCGATCTCCATCAACTGCCATTGAGTGCAAGGTTCCTATACAGGTATGGTCTGGTTCTTCGGCTGACTACTCAAATTTGAGGGTGTTTGGTTGTCCTGCTTATGCTCATGTCAATGAGGGTAAGCTTGAGCCTAGAGCTAAGAAGTGTATCTTCTTGGGTTATCGATCTGGGGTGAAGGGGTACAAATTATGGCTTTTTGATGGAAAGTCATCCAAACTTCTTATCAGCAGGGATGTGACCTTTGATGAAAACTCTATGATCAAAGGAAAGGCAAGTGCAGATGTTCAAGACAGTGGTGAGAGGATTCTGAAGCAGGTGGAGTTAGAATGTGAAACTTCCGAAGAGGAGAAGAACAGTGATCAGCCAGTTGAGGAAGAGGTTCATGATTCAGACACAGAGAATGGTGCAAAACAGCAACAACCATACAGTATTGCAAAAGATAGGCCAAGGAGGGAGATCCGTCCACCTCAGAAATATGCTTATGCAGATATGGTTGCTTATGCGTTGTCTATAGTAGAAACAGTGGAGTATGAGGAGCCTTCTTCCTACCATGAGGCTGTCACGGGGAAGGAGGCTACATAGTGGACTGTTACTATGAATGAAGAGATTGAGTCTCTTCATAAGAATCAAACTTGGGAGTTGGTGAAACCGCCTAAGGGGAAGAGAATTGTTGGCTGTAAGTGGATTTACAAAAGGAAAGCAGGTATCCCGGGAGTGGAAGATGCAAGACTTAAAGCTCGGTTAGTGGCGAAAGGCTATAGTCAACAGGAGGGAGTGGACTTCAATGAGGTATTCTCACCAGTTGTTAAACATAGTTCTATTCGTGTTATGCTTGCCATTGTTTCGCATTTCGACTTAGAGTTGGAGCAGCTTGATGTCAAAACTGCATTCTTGCATGGTGAGCTTGAGGAGCAGATTTATATGCATCAACCAGAGGGATTTGCAGTTTATGGTAAAGAAGATTTCGTTTGCTTGTTAAAGAAATCTTTGTATGGCCTTAAACAATCACCTAGGCAGTGGTACAAGCGGTTTGATACATTCATGATGGGTCAAGATTACTCTAGGAGTGAATATGACAGTTGTGTGTATTTTCGAAAACTTCCCGATGGTTCATTTATCTATTTGCTGTTATATGTTGATGACATGTTAACTGCTGCCAAGGATATGTCGGAAATCAATAGGTTGAAGAAACAGCTTAGTGGAGAGTTTGAGATGAAAGACCTAGGTGCAGCAAAGAAGATTTTAGGTATGGAAATCAGGAGGGACCGAAAGGCTGGAAAGTTATACTTGACACAGAAGGGTTATCTGGAAAAAGTATTTGAGCGTTTTGCTATGCAAAATTCCAAGCCTGTGTCTACACCAATGGCTACGCATTTTAGACTTTCTGCAGACTTGTCACCACAGACGGAGGATGAGATGAAGCACATGTCAAAGGTTCCATATGCTAGTGCTGTTGGGAGTTTGATGTATGCTATGGTATGTACTCGCCCTGATATTTCATATGTTGTTAGTGTTGTTAGTCGGTATATGGCAAATCCGGGGAAGACACATTGAGAGGCAGTGAAATGGATACTGAGGTATTTGCGAGGGACTGCAGATGTGGTTTGGTGTTCGACAGTGGTGCCGATAAAGGTGGACTTGCTGTTGGTTATGTGGATTCTGATTTTGCTGGAGATCATGACAAGAGAAGATCCTTGACGGGATATGTGTTCACTCTTTCGGGTAGTGCTATTAGTTGGAAAGCTACCTTGCAGGCTACAGTTGCGTTGTCCACTACAGAAGCAGAGCATATGGCGGTGACTGAAGCTATTAAGAAAGCATTGTGGATGAGGGGACTTCTTGGGGAACTTGGTCTAAAGCAGGATGGAACTGTCGTTTATTGTGATAGTCAAAGTGCTATACATTTGACTAAAAATCTTATGTACCATAAGCGGACGAAGCACATTGATGTGAGGTATCACTTTATTCGAGATATCATCTCTCAGAAACAGGTTGAGGTGAAGAAGATAGGTACGGCAGAAAATCTAGCGGATATGATGACTAAACCAATTCCGGTTGTCAAGTTCAAGCTTTGCTTGGACTTGATTGGTGTTCGCAGTTGTTGATTGCCCTTCGGGGCTTTGGAGGAGAGAGAGGTGCAAGATGAAGGTTCCGTGTTGATTGAGTTCGTTGGAATTCAAGTCAAGGTGGAGATTTGTTGGAAAGTGCCTTGAATTTGGAGAAGGAAAGTATTTGGGTGGTAGCTGGTATTACCGGTAGTGGTGTTGGAAATACCGGTAATAGGAAGTTCAGTGTTTGTGCAATGACCAGTACTACCGGTAGTAGTGTTGGTACTACCGGTAGTAAAAACTACTGATTTTGGACAGCTGGTTTTACTACCGGTAATAGGGCACCTATTACCGGTAATAAGGTGTACCCGCGAGTATCCTAGAAAAGTTTGGAAAATTTGTTTTCCTAGTTTATTTAGGATATTTTCCTACTATTTAGGGATTTATATTCCTATTCTTTAGGGATTGATACTTGTCCATATTTTTTGGGGTTTCCTATAAATATGATAGACATGGTTCCCTAAAAGATATCCCTAGATTTCTAGTTGAGATCTAAATTGATTGGGCACCTCACATTAGGGTTTCGGAACATAGCCGGCCCTTGTAATCTCTCTTGATCATAGTGAAAGAAATCTCTTTCCTCCCGTGGACGTACGTTTAAGCTATTGCTTATTCGGAACCACGTAAATCTCTGTGTCTTTCCGTTTTCTTGTTGATTATTTCTTCTTTGTTTATCGTATTTGTCGCAACAACTATTTTGGCTTCCACGATAGCAACAGGCAGTCCTAAACAAGTACAGATAACTTTGGTACTCCATATATACTGAAGATAACATATAAACCATATGGGAAAAGTTTTGCCGGTGATCAAGCTTGTGTGCCTTGGTTTTATTTTTTACTGAAAACAATGGTTCTTTCTCCTTTTCTTACCAACAGGTTTCTAGTAGGTCTGAAGTCGTAGTTTATAGACTTCAGAGCGACTACAGATCAATCTCTTGGAAGTCTGAAAGGTTATTCAGGCAAAGCATTCTAAGCCCTTTTATGGAAGTCTACATTTTAATCTGAGTCGAAGGTGATGCAGCACACCAAAAGCTTCATACAAAAAGATTAGAGACTAGTTTGTATGGAGTTCGAAAAGGCCTTATGGATGATGCTAACAGTCTATTTGTTTTAAAATTGAAGCAACACATTATGGAAATAGTTTTTAACTAACAACATTTTATACAAACAGAGGCCCGTCTGATGTGGGGCATTGATTGCTTTAGAGTGGAATCAGCTAGTTCTTGATGGAGGGCAAGGCATTTTGTTTCAATGGTGCAGAAATGGTGGTTTAGATTTTCATTTTGAACTAGTTGTATTGCAGTCTATATCATGCTCATCTGCATTGCTAGCTGTGAGGAGATTTGTATCCCTTTTACAGCTGTAGGCCATTGAAGTAGAATTCATTCCAGGTAAAAGTGTTTGGTTGTTTTGTGTTGATTTTATCTTCTTTGTGAAGTCAGTGTACGGAAAAAATAGTTGGGAGCATGCTCGGGAATTCTAAAAAACATACATATATTAATCGGTAATCGAAAATTACAGAATATGCATGGTTAAAAAATACAGATCGAAACAATATGAACAAATACATAAACTGTAAACTCGGAAAGTAAATTTACGATACTGAAGTGAGTCTTTTGTGTACACAGTTCCTTTAAGACTGATTCGCCGCATTATCGTGGTTGTTTGAGGATCACAACCGATACTTGTCTCCCAGGGTAAAATGGCTCAATCGGATTTAAGAACACCAACCTTCACCCCCCTATTGAACTTCATTGTGTTTGCCTCTCTCTCCCTCAAAGAACTCGAATATAGGATGAAAATTGTACATGGATTTTCAACTACTTAAAATCAAGATACAGGACTTCTATTTATAGAGTCAGAGGGACCTTTGGGATGCAAAATCTTTGAGTTGCATGAACCTGTGAGTTGCATTCATGAATGGAGACATGGAGATCTCTAGGCAGTAGACACCAATGACATGCATGAATTAGACTTTCCAATTACCATGAGATCCTCCGATATCCTAAATTCATTCACCTGAAAGTTCAAAACCCTTTGGAATTTTCAACAATCCCTCACCTGAATGAAATTGGGAACAATCAGACACAGAGTACATAGCAGACCCGGAGAGAGAGAGCACAACGGAAAATTCTTGCATACGATAGATAGTTTTTGGTCTTAAACATTTTCTTGTGAAAGCCTACCGGATTTAGTAACTAACCAATGAATGTGATGGAGTTGTTCTGTTGTTTATGCAAACCGAGACAATAGACTCCACATGAGAACTTATTCTGACAAAGTTCAGTTCTCGCTGGTGTATTTATTTTGGCCATGAACACACGTCCTAGTTCTGCAAGTATTTTAAGAATTTTGCCTTCCCAAATTTTATTAAAGCGGCCCCTCTTCACACTTACATAGATGACTCCTTATCATGAGTATGTTACTGACAAAGTCTTAAATTTTCACATTAAAGCCCACTAACTTGCCTTTGTTAGACTCATTACTAGGTTACTTGAATCTTAATTAATGAATTTTATGATTATAAGTTCTCGTACCCAGTTGTACGAAATTGAAAGTTAATTGCCTGTTCGAAAGAGTCAATCAATAAAAAAAAGGAAAATAATTTTGGAAAAGTTGGAAGACATGAATCCTGGACTCAATCAAAAAAATTAAAGGCCAAGCAAAATTAGAAACAAAAACATATAATCACGTAATAGGGATGTATGTGAAAAATATTCAATATTTTGGTCATATCTCTCAGTTTGGGTGTTCGATAAATACAAGGTTTGGGGCATTAGAAAGGGAATTCAATTTTCTAAAACTTTATAGTTCAGAACTTTTCCAAATTCAGCCGTTTGAAAGGTCAAAAGTAGGCTGGAAATATGCTACAAAACTAAAAACGAGATTTTTATAAGATTTAGTTCGATTCTTTTGTCCCACATCGAAAAGAACACAAATATTAACTCCAAGAGGAGTGCTATATAAAGCCCCCACCTCTTTACTTTAAAAGGGAACGGAGAGAAGCTGGAGTACAAGTTAAAGGTAGCGATTTCACTACTTTGTTAGGGCTCAAGCAAGTTTAATATTTCCATGGAGGTCATCATTGAAGAGTTAGAGTTTCCTATATCCATGAGTGGCTAAGCACTTTGGTTAGGGTAACAAGGAAACCTAATTGATTAATTTTTAGGGTTTTCATTCAATTATAGTTGTATGACTTTAGACGATTCATATTATTTTTATGAAAGAGCATATTTTTCCTATTGATCCGTGTGTTTGTATTTATGATATCAAACATATTCATACAATCGTTTTAATTGTTTCGCGATAGTCTTTGAGATAGACTATACGACGTAAGATGGATCATACCGTTGGTCTCGTCCAGTGAGACGATCCATCCTGTACTGAGATAGTTTATACAGAGTACGAGTCTTGAGAATATTTATGGGGATTATCATTAGGAATTGTTGCCCTATCAGTCGTTTGGTTTATAAGTTGAATGAAACCCTAGTTTTTGCTTCAGTTACATTACAAGGGGAAGGTAGAATTGAAACCCTAGTCCCTTCTCTCACTTATTTCCACAACTTTACTCATTTTCTAGTTTACTTTAGTTTAATTAATCAAAATCCAAACTACTTTCTTATTTTTGATCGAATCAGATATTAATTAAAAGTATCGTAGCTTAGCTTTTCTTTTTCCGTGGATGATCTTGGTCTTTCTACTACCCTTCGAGTTAGCTTTAAGTTCTGATTTTATAAATTTATTTTTAGTGCGTAAACAACAACATCAAAACAATACTCCATTAGGAATCGTAATTCTAACACATAAGAATCATTAAAAGCATACAACAAATGCTTAACCTCAACAATATCACTTTGCACCATAGAAAAGGGTATGTGATTAAATCTCCTCAGTGATCTCCAATACCACACTCCTGGTCTTTCTACTACCCTTCGAGTTAGCTTTAAGTTCTGATTTTATAAATTTATTTTTAGTGCGTAAACAACAACATCAAAACAATACTCCATTAGGAATCGTAATTCTAACACATAAGAATCATTAAAAGCATACAACAAATGCTTAACCTCAACAATATCACTTTGCACCATAGAAAAGGGTATGTGATTAAATCTCCTCAGTGATCTCCAATACCACACGTGATTAGGTTGTCCCTTTGAACCTTGATATTGGGATATCCAGTCAATAAGGTTGGGTTTTATTCAGGGTAGTTTTTGATGTCTTACGATTTAGTCCCATTTCCATCGATACTTTAACAACTAGCTCTCAAGTTAACTCTTTGGTAAGTGGATCCACAAAATTGTCCTTTGACGGCACATGGTCAATAGAGACAATCCTAGTTGAGAGTAGTTGTATTATATATATGACGAATATGTCTAGACATGTCTCTAATGTTCATTTGATTGAACTTGCCCCTCCTTGGATCTGCAGGGAAATATATTTCAAAGAATGTTGCATTTGTAGGCTTCATGATCATGTTCTTGTGTATATCTGATATCTCATATTCATGCACAATAAATCTATCTGCACTACTATTGTGTGCATAACTGATGAACACGTAGTCAACGATTTTAGGACCTATCTTCACCTTATTAGGTGGAGGTATTGCCACTTTTAGAAAACACTCCCACATTTGTAAGCACTTATAGGAAGGTATCCGATCGTTTCAAAGTTCATACGAGGTTTTGTCAAGCTTCTTTCATGGGACAAGCCAAAACTAATTAACATGCCATTTATCATATCCTTTAAGGTATGATTCTTGTGCTTAACAATACCATTGTGCTGAGGTGTATAAGGTATCGTGGTTTGGTGTACATTTTCATACTGCCCATGGCATTCACCAGAGGGTGCTTCATACCCACCACCTCAGTCACTTCTAAGCACCTTAATCTTTTTGCCAATTTGATTATCTACTTAACTCTTGTAAGGAATAAATTTATCTAAAGCTTCATCTTTGTTGTTTAACAAGTATACATAGCAATATTTCGTGCTATCATTGATAAAAGTAATAAAATACTTGTTCCCTAGTTTGGTTTGAACAAATTTTAAATCGCACACATCAGTGTGGATTAAACCTATAGGTTCAGACTCTTTTTTAACAGGCTTGAAAGAAGACCCCGTTATCATAGCTTCCACACATGTTTCACATTTATGAGATTTATCAATGTGAAATCCAAGAATATGGTCCTAGTTAATTAACTTATGCAATATATCAAAATTAACATGACCTAGTCTACTGTGCAACAAATTTAAAGACTCAAACAAGTATGAAAAAGGGCTTTAGTTTCATTATTGTCATGAGGATAAATAGTCATTACACTGAGCTTAAATAGCTCGTCATTGACCTAGCCCTTCCCCACATACAATCCAATTTTGTTGAGCATAACCTTATCAAATTCGAAGACCATCATGATGCCATGCTTACTTAGCAACGAGCCAGAGACTAGATTCTTATGTATATCTGATGCGTACAGAATATTCTTGAGAGTTATTTCTCTCCTTGAAGTCATCTTCTGGATCACCTTGCCTTGTCCAACAATAATGGAAGTAGCTAAATTGCTCATACATAGCTTCTTACCCTCAACTGCAGGCTCAAAGGGATTGAACATGCGTCTACCAGAATAGATGTGGCGGGTCACCCAGGTGTCAATCCATAATTTCCTCGAATTAGAACCCACCAGGTCCACCTCTTATACCACTGCAGATAAATTGACATCATTCACGTCTCTAGAAAGATCTTCCATCATATGGACTCTAGAATGATGCCCATCGGGATTTCTCTTCGGCTGGTGACAATTAGCAAAGCGATATCCCACCTTATCACATTTATAGCAATGGCCTTGAAACTTAACCTTCTGTTTCTTGGTGATCCCACCCTTCGCTCTCAATTTTTGACCCTTTCCAGACTAGCTAGATTGCTTGCATGGCACTTTCTTTCAAGTGTAAAAGCTATGACTGTGATCCAATACATAAGCCTTGGACATATAAGAGGATCTCAAACTCTTGTCCATACTCCGATTCTCCTCTTTAATCCAGAGCTTGCTCTAAAGAGCCTCCAATGACATCTCCTTCTTCTTGAACATAAGGTAGCTCTTGAACTCCTTCCATATAAGGGGCAACTTATGAATCACAACAGCTACCTGGAAAGGCTCGCTCTATATCATGCATTTAGCTTTGATCTCATTGAGAATATGTTGAAGCTTCTGGATTTGACTTCCCAAAGTCTTGGGGTCTTCCATGGTAAAATACATGAAAAGGCCAACAAAATATTTCTTGACGTTGCCACCCTCTATTTTGTACTTCTTGTCTAAGGACTCCCACAATTC
Organism: Arctostaphylos glauca; assembly: GCA_019985065.2. Taxonomy (NCBI): domain Eukaryota; kingdom Viridiplantae; phylum Streptophyta; class Magnoliopsida; order Ericales; family Ericaceae; genus Arctostaphylos; species Arctostaphylos glauca. Next base: position 542,770 of record JAHSPW020000016.1, on the reverse strand, counting down.
CTTAGTTGATGTTGCCTCACAATACACATTGTATAGAGAGTCATCCCGTGCATTCACGACATAGTTCCTACAAACGAAGTCAGAATGCTTCAAGGCATTCACAACGATGAGTATATCTCCCTGTTAGTCTCATCTTTATCCTCAACAAGTGCATCTTCAGTCATGAACCTTGCAAGGTTCGGAGTGGTGACATAAAACACATCTTCTGCTGCCATCCAACTTCGAACATTAAATTCCCTGCCTACTTCGAATTCAAACTTCGAACTTCAACTGTTACAAATTTGAACTTCGAGAACAACGACTTCGAATTCAGAGGTCACAACATATTGCAAAATAGAATATGTTTTGGAATTCAAAAAATCAAAATTCGAAGTACGAATCAGTTTTAACCTTATAGGAAAAAATTAATTTGAAGCATGCTTGGAAATTTCAAAAAATATATGTCCACTAATCAATGATACAAAATTACAAATCGAAATGATATGAACAAAATTACATAAACTGTAAACCCGAAATGTAAATCAATATGATAATGAACCTCCTTTGTTTAGCAAAAAAAAAATATAATAATGAACCGAGTCTTGTGTATACACAGTTCCCTTGAGATTTTTCACCGTCTCACCGTGGGCGTTTGAGGATCACAATTGGCATTTGTCTCCCAAGGTAAAGTGGTTCAATCAAACATAGAAATACTGACCTTCGTTCGCATGTCGAACTTTACTATGTGTGCCTCCCTCTCCTTTAAAGAACTTGAATACAGGATGATAATTATAAACGGATTTTCAAGTGCTTGAAACCAAGATATGGGACTTCAATTTATAGAACCGAACAGACCTTTTGGATGAAAAACCATTGAGTTGCATTCTGGAATGGAGACATGGAGACCTTTGGATGGTAAACATCAACGTATGAATGAGACTTTCTATGTGGTATTCGAAATTCACTCACCCAAAAATTCAAAATCCATTGGAATTTTCAATAGTCAGTTCCCTTTAAATTAATCTGCCCATTTGTATTGTCATCTATTTATTACGATTGGTAGACAATGGGAGCAAATTCTCCAATTTCTTTGTCCAAATGCACTTACGACCCAAGTCGAGCCGTTTGTGGTTTCACTTGACTTCCATTGTTCATCTTGATCTCTTTTTTTTTTTCCTCTATTTTTCACGAGCGTGTCCATTTGCCACAATGGTGTTGCGGGGATGAAGCAAAGTGAGATTAGGAACATCTACACTAATGAGAACAGTGAGAATTTGGATGGAGACATTATGACAGAAGTGAGGTTGGAAAACTGATTTGGGGGCGGGGGGGCTCTCTCTGGATGGATGAGTCTATCATGCGCTTCAGAAGCCAACGATGACCCAACAGCAGCTGAGAACAATATACTGTCAACATCACCAACCCAGCAAGAGACATCTAAAAGGTTGTATCAATGGTCCATTATTCTTGTAGGGGGAGCCCTCCGCCCACTTGTAACAACTAAGATAACAGAGAAAGGGAAATGAACTTAGCTTTTGCACCGTTCCATAGTGTAAGTTATATTGAAAAGATTAGACGTGCTAAAACTGTAGGTTCAGAATGATTCTAATATCAATGTTCAACCACAAATGGTTCAAAAGATAAATCTTTTTAGTAGGTGTGATGCTCTGCATTTCCATTCAGTCTTAAAGGAGTGCGGTCTATGGTGCCAACCCCGCTTAATATTCTGGGTGCATAATAAGCTGCTTCTGTTTTTTTTTTTTTCCGATAAGTATTCTTGTTCGATCATAAGTGATAAATCGGGCATGAACGAGTGGGCTTTTCATGTGACAACTAATAATTTCATGTTGCCCTAAAGTTCTGTGGGGACAATTATGGCTGTCATGTGTTTCTCTACAAGGAAAGGGATGCTGAAGCATGAAGCACGGCCAAGATGGGTCTTTTGTCGGTTAGTCGTTGTATCAACTGTCATCTTAGCTTAAAAGTGTAGTTGTGTGGGGTTAGTCTTTTTGCTTCTATTCAAGTTATCAAAATAGAATTATCTATGAGGAGGCATTGTGATCAAAAGCATTCATATACGTGGTGTCAAACATACTCCCTTTTAGTTAATTTAGAGTGACTTGACACCTCAGGAATATATGGCTTAAATCATATCCAAATTCAACAATTACCAGTATCTGTTCTGGTGCTCCTGTAGTACTCATGTGGGCAAATAAAAGGGCCTATATATAGATTGCTTTGCCTTGTACTCATCAAATCATTATTGTGATTTGACGGTTTAGGGGCCTGGTGCTTGAAATGTGCGTTTTTACCTCACTTATCTTGGTTTGAGTCCCTCAACTTGCAACTATCATGGGGGGGCTGTCTCTTAGGCCTATAAGCTACCAGCTGCTAGGTCGAAGCCGATGTCTCTTCCAATGTACTTGTTCCCGTAGTGTGATTCTGTAATTTTTATAAGTCTGAATAGAAGAAGCAACATATACATAATTCCAGCATAGAAGAGAACAAACTGAATAATTGAATGACCTTTCTGAGATCTTTCTGTTTGTCTATTAGCTATAATTTGTTCAATAAAACAACCACTGTGATTTGCGTGATCAAAGGGCAGCACCACCTTTTGGTAGGGACATCAATAGTGGATCCAGGTTTGTTTATAGTGTAGTGTCGAAACCATCCATGTGACGGGTCCATAAAGTTTGTGCAATTCCGCATCAATACACAGAGGCCACCAGTTATTCCCCCTATTTTTTTTCGGACTGGAATATCAATATAGTTGTTTCAGGCATGATTTTGCCCAAATTTCAATGCAAAGCAAGTTGATCACTTGATCAATATATAGTGGTTTCAGTGTTAGGACTACCAATGGGTTAGTTGGTGATGGGTTTCGACTACTGTATTAAGAACAAGCTGTTGTGTTGTGCAATTGATCTTAGAGCATCCGCATCAGGCTCCCCAAACAATCTCATTCTCTAATTTGAGGAGCAAATCTTCTTAACAACCCCCACATCAGGCTCCTTATTTCTTCTCCTTATTCTCCAAGATGAATAGTGACTCCCTAGTTTTAGGGTGTCACTATTCACTCCTACCATTTTATTTTTATTTTTTTCATTTATTTCTCCTCCCCTATAACATTTGAATTAAATATAAAAAGAAAAAAAGAATATTTTAATAGAATAGGGATAGAATAGAGAGTCTGATGCAGGTGACATTCCAAAATATGACTCCCTAAAATAGAAAAGTGAGATTTTTTCTCTAATTTGAAAAAAAAAATGAAGAGGCTAATGCGGATGCTCTTAGAATACACCGGCATTAGGTAATTCCAGTTAAATTATTGCCATTTTTTTTGGGATCAATATTTTAAAAACAATTGGTGTAGAGTACACAAGAAGATCTGCCGGGCATATTTAACTCACAGATGGGGAGATTTTAAACTTAGATTAAATCTCCATAGAGGAGAGTGCACTGGTGCCTAATTGGGACAATTGATTGGAGATCATGTTTAATAACTAAATCTGGGAGGCCAAGCAAGCCAACGCATCAGTATACTTGTTCTGTTTTGAGCTTGTTAGGGATCGATTCTTGAGATCTAGTGATAAACGCGTACAGATTATACAAAAAAAAAAATGAGACCCTACTAGGCGGAACTATGTTTCATACCTTCGAGATCTCTCTGATTTGATCTCAACAATCCTCACAGTTTAATCCTGGTCGAAGTATGAGCACGATTGGAATGATTTTACTCGACTGACCTCGCAATCTTCTACCGTAATCTTATTGCACCTTGATAATGAACTGAGTGTGAACTAAAACACGTGATCTCCATGCCTTCATATAACCTCTCTCAATATTTCGAGTATTAAGTTGTTTCTGACCTAGAAGGCATAGCGGAGTATATATAGGCAACAATAGGGACCCCAATGAGAAGTATAGGATGGATTTCTTATATAATTCAAAATTCTAATCCAACCCGAATTAATTCTGAATTATATAAATTACAATTCATACTACTACAGAATTATAATTTCATTCTCTTTCCATATCTCAAAATTACATTTTGAGCTCCATGTTATTAAATATTTATTTATCGCCTCATATTAAGATTACAGCTACTCGTTAATTAAAATAAATTACTGACAATTTATTTAATCAATATCTATAAAATTTCTTGAGACCTTCTACTTAACTTATTCGTTATGTCGGATAATAATATCCACTTATAGGGTTTGGCATAGTCGAAACTTATAAGTTTTTGCAAAAGGATATCATCAATCTCTATAAAGAGACGTAGATTCCATTAATAATTGACAATTATCATACACTTAATATTCTGACCCAACTCATCGAGACTATTGGCCCACAAAGCCTTACTATAATGAATCAAATTCAACAACATTAAATGTTCACATCCATTAATTATCTTTGGGTTAAGAGCACAAGTATCCATAGTAACCATTGTGCTGCGAATTATATTATATTGTCAGTATAAATACAATTACCTCAAGATGGTGTTCTTCAATAAACATAGAGTGTACTGACACGCTGAGTTGAAACTATATTATTTTTCATGGTCAAGACAGACCTACTGGAACACTGTGTTACAGTCCTATTGGTGGTGTGTCTAATTTCACCTAAGACTATGAACCAAAGACTTATATCTTACAATAACCAATAATCTGATCATTTATGTGTAAGCCAAACTCTACACACCAGATTATCTGCTATGTAGAATAAGAGACACCTATGCACAATATGATATGATATAATATAAACATTGCCCATAAAGATTCTCATCAAGAAAAGAAATAACTGTTTAGTAAATACTTCAAACAAATATTAATTCATTACATAAAGTCACGGCTTTCAGTATAAAACCCTAACAGAGCTTACTAGGACAATTTTTGTTGATGAAAACTTCTACAACTCTTCCTTCGCTTTCTTGGCATAGAAAACCATCTTCTCATTCCTTGTAGCATATTACTTAGATAATTGATTGATAACCAACTAGGAATTCCAATAAAATACAATCTCTCTTGCTCCAACATTGTAAGCACATTTCGGTCCACAAACTAGAACCTCGTTCTCAGATACATTGTTCAAAGTACTAACATTGAGACGAATTGATTGCTCAAAGGAGTAACCCTCTAGATCGAATAGTACTATACCAACACCAGAACCTTTGATACATGCCAATTCATCCACAACCATCTTCCAATGAAGAGTTATGTCAGGCACTAGCTCTATCTATACTTCCAGATCGGGGGTGGTGGTTTTGTCGTTGTCGACGTTTCTAATTCATGATCAGGTCCAAACTCAACAACAAAGTTAGCCAAGATCTGCCCATTCACTGTTGTTTTGAGAAGATAACAAATATCGTATTTGGCCGAGTTCTACCGACCATGCTACCACCATACCCGAAAGGTTTCCTTTTCTCAAGGTAGAACTAATTGGGTGTTTGGGGTATTTCAGCTGTGTGATCAAGAAAATATGATTGTACCTTTTGGGAAGCTACAACTAGTGCTAAAATTAATTTCTTCAAAGCTAAGTACCTGGTTTCTGGGTCCAATAGTGTCTTGCTCACATACTACACTAGCCTCTGATCGGCTCCACTTTCCTTGATAAGTATGACACTGATTGCATGTTCGGAGACGGCAAGATAAAATTTTAGGATGCCTCCTAACTCAGAAGTTGTGATGAGGCGTGGGGAAGCCACGTAGATTTTGATATCTTGGAAAGTTTTTTCACATTCTTCTCTCCAAAGGTATTTGGACTACTTTCTCAGCAGTTGGAAGAATGACTTGTATCAGTCTAATGATCTGCTGATGAATCTATTGAGAGCCGCTATAATTTTGGCTAGCCACTGAACCTCTTTGGTTGTTTGTGGCCTCTACAAATTTCGCAAAGCCATGCTCTGATAGGGGTTGGCCTCTATACACCAACGGGTGACCAAGTTCTCGATGAACTTTCCAAAATTTATGTAAAAAGCACTCTTCGAAGCGTTAATCTTTATCTTGAATTCTCTCATAATCTAGAAAGTTTGACAGAGATCAATAATATGGGTCTCGACTTCTTTAGATTTGACCATTATATTATCAATGTAGATTTCCATACTTTTGTTGAGAAGATCTTTGAACATCAATTTCGCCAACCTCTGGTAGGTGGTGGCAGCATTCCTAAGCCCAAATAGAATCGCCTTATAGCGATATAACCCCCTTGGTGTGATCAACCTCTGGTAGGTGGTGGCAGCATTCCAGAGCCCAAATAGAATCACCTTATAGCGATATAACCCCCTTGGTGTGATGAATGAGGTTTTCTTGTGATATGGTTCAAACATGGTGATCTGATGATAACCCCAATATGCATCGAGAAAACTCATACTCTTGTACCCAGCTGATCAACCTCTTCTATTACTTCTTCAGTATGTTGAACTTTCAATCTCCCCCTTCTTTGCATAACTGGCTTATGTATCAGGTCGACATTCAGGTGGTGACAAATTATATATAGGTTTACACCAAGTTGACCAATTTCTTCAATATATAAAACTTTAATAAAAAAAAATAACACATTAAAAGAAAAAGGGTCAGTCTATTATTTTATTTACAACACCCTGTGTATATATAAATATGATGAGTTAGAATGTACATTAACTTCTCATAGATAAAGTTTAAGTAGAAAATAGCCAAAACATGAGAAGTTAAAAATATTTATTTTAATTATGAAAATATAACATTTAAAAATAATTAGATAAAATCAACCAAACCCAATATTTGAAGTTCAAATAAAAAAAATCATGTTAAGGATAATGGTTAGGAATAAAAATGAATAATTTGTAGACTATAATCATTTTTGTATCACGTGGCTTTTTGCTTAATTACCCGAAGCCCTTAGAGCAAGCCCATCAAACTCTCCAAATGGGTATTTATAGGTATTTTAGCTAGCCAAGTCTTAAAATAAAGCTCCAACAAACTCAACAAGAAGAGCTACTTTAATTCTATAGAATACTAACTAGCTATTTTTACCTAGCTACTATTCACCATGTATCATATTTTTTAATTATTTTCTCTCTCTTCCATTTCTCTCAACAAGTTTTGAGAAGGTGATTTTAATGAAAAAGAAAAAAGAAAATGAATATAAAAAAAATATTTTAAATGGTTGATTGGTAAAATAGATGAGATTGTTGGAGTACTGAAAAGAAAAAAAACTAGCTAAACAAAAATTATATGAACTGTTCATGGGTTAATTTGGCTATTTCTTGCTGAACGTGCTCTTATATATGATGTTATGCTTAATTCCCCGAAGCCCTTATGACGTTTTGCTTAATTACTCGCAACATCCTTATAGTTTGGTTTACTTTATCACAATTAATAATAAACTACAAGAAAAAGCCAAAAAAAACAAAAAACAAAGAATTAGGTGATTGACCGACAATCAGTCTTCGTCGCCTTCTTCATATACCACCCACCGAATATTCTATTGAAACTTTAGTTTGTGGATGCATATGAATTGTTCTTGTACTTTTATTGTTAATTTAAGACATCACTTTTGGCAGACAACTTTGAATTTCAAACAAATCTGAACACATTCTACATTCAATGCTTCAATTTGATCACCTACTAAAGCGCCAAAAAAAACAAAAAATTTGCCTAAAGTCTAAAGTTTTGATATATTGCCTTCTTCATTTGCATGTGGTCCTAGGGATGACAATCTTGTCTGATTTGATTCGCGCGCACTCTGATTCCCGCCCCGAACGGATCGGAGATTCGGGGATCGGATCGGATCGGATTCGGGAAATAAATTTTAAAAAAATTCGGGAAACGGGTAGGATGCGGGTCCGTGTACCCCGATCCCCGCCTCCATCCCCACCCCGTCCCGTTCCGTTAACCCTTATTTAAAAATATATTAGGGACTTAGGATTTGTTGATTTTAGATTTTTTAATTTTGTGTTGATAAAAATATGTCTTACATTGTAATATATTGAGGCAAAACTATATTGCATAGTATTTTTTTATTTTTAGTTTATGAACTTTTGCATTTTTTGTGTTAACTAACTATGATGGCTATTTTTATCGGATGAGAAGTCATAACTGGCGGTTGGTGTTTGAGTGAGATGTTTATGTTTATGTGAGGAGTTAAGCCCGGCGGTTGGTGTCTCACCAACCCTCTGTTATGGGTTTAATGCCCTTCTGTATTTCTGTATTTCTGCCTTATTTATATAATTCCTTTTTCCAGCGAAAAAAAAAAAACTATGATGGCTATTGTTTATGACTATGTTAACTATTGTTCAGAACTCTTACACTTAATATGAAGAAACTTAGTCTTCATCCTAAATAAAATACATAATTTGTTAGTTATTTAATTAGTTCTTGAAATATATTTCACCTTAATATTCCCCAAACTACATGTTGGTTTCGCCCCCGGCCCGCCTGTGTGTGATCCTCTCATTTCCCATAAAAAATAACAAGCATCTGAACCTTTAATTTGTTGTCATGGTAATATATGAAATTTACATGGAGAAGTTACAAAACTTAAGTAAATAACTTATAACTGCTTCTTTTGCAACTAGAAAATGGATTTGCAATCTGGACCAATCCCTGGATACATACGATCCAATTGCAGAAATAATCCCCAAAAGAAATTGCCATCATTTTGTCTTTCTTCAACTTCAACAACGCTATTTACAACCCAAAAGAAACAAATAAGAAAAAGACAGCAGCTCAAAGTATTAACTCACATATTCTGTTAGTTAGTTAGATTAGTAATCTGTTAGCTGTTAGTTAGCTTCTGTAATCTGTTAGCTATTAGTTAGTTAGTTAGTTACGTAATCTGTTAGATTGGTTAGCTAGCTAAAGTCGGTGGTAGTTGGCCTATAAAAGGAAGCTTTTCCTTTCTTTGGATGTACGTTTTTACCAGAAGTAATAAGAGAACTTTTCTTCTTCTTCCATTACTTCTTCTGCAAACTGTAATATGGTATCAGAGCACAAAATTCCATAGACACTCTTCCGCATTCAAACTGCAATGGCATCATCTGGATTTGAGAATTCCAGATTGTTTGCCTCCAATGAATCCTCAAGTCCATACTTCCTGGATCATTCAGATGGTCCAGGACTCAGCTTAGTATCTCAGCCCTTGACTGGCGAAAATTATGCCTCCTGGAGCAGAGCCATGTTGATTGCTTTGTCTGTCAAAAACAAACTTGGATTCATAGATGGATCGGTTCCAAAACCTCAAGGTAATGACGCACAAACACTGCCACTCTAGATTAGAAATAACAACGTCGTTATATCATGGATTCTTAATTCCATTTCAAAGGAAATTTCAGCTAGTGTAATCTATGCTGAAACTGCACAAGAGATCTGGATTGATCTCAAAGATAGCTTCCAATAGAGCAATGGACCTAGAATCTTTCAACTAAGATGAGATTTGATGACCTAGTTCAAGACCAGAACTCAGTTAGCACCTACTTTACTAAACTCAAGACTATTTGGGAAGAATTAAGTAATTTTCGTCCTCTCTGCTCATGCTGCAAATGCACATGTGAAGGAGTTAAGAATCTGCAATCACACTACCAAATGGAGTACATTATGTCCTTTCTTATGGGATTGAACGACTCCTTCTCTCAAATTCGTGGACAGTTACTCTTATTGGATCCTCTTCCACCTATAAAGAAAGTATTTGCCTTAATCTCTCAAGAAGAAAACCAAAGAAGGATTGGAACTCATGTGAATACTAATCTGGATTCATCTACTTCACTGGCTTTTGCTGCCAACAATGAACATACCAATCGTTCTGGTCAAGTTCAGAAACCAAGCTATGGTTCATACAGAGGACAAAAGAAGGACAGACCATTTTGCACTCACTGCAACTTCCCTGGTCACACCATAGAAAAATGTTACAAAATTCATGGATATCCTCCTGGATACACTCACGAAGGGAAGACCACTCTCTCCTCATCTCATAAAACCAGTGCTAATCAAGTCTCTGACTCGGTAGCCAAACAAAATCTAGAAGATAACATCAATATTTTTCTGAAAAACCTTAACACTGATCAGTGTCAACAACTGATGACAGTTATCTCCAACCAATTGGCTGCTAATGTCACCACTAAAGCTGAAGAAGCACCAACCAATTCTTACAACACAGGTATGTGCTTGTCTGTATCAGTTCACTCTGGATTCACTCCTGATCAACACTGGATTCTGGACTCCGGTGCCACACAGCATATCTCCCCTAATGCCAATATTTTTCTCTCTTTGAAGACTGTTGAGCACTCTTTTGTTGTATTGCCTAACCATACCAGAATACCTGTTACTCACAAAGGAGATATTCTTCTCAACTCCATGCTCATGCTCAAAGATGTCCTATTTGTTCCAAATTTCAAGTTTAATTTGCTGTCCATTAGTGCTCTTATCAGAGATTCTCCTCTAACAGTCACTTTTCATCATGATCATTGTGTAATTCAGGATATTACCAACCAGAAAGTGATTGGCAAGGGTGATGACCACAATGGCTTATATGTTCTGAAGGCTGCACCAGTTTGTCACACCAAACCAGTGTACATAAATAATTGTTCGGCTCAGATTTGGCATAATCGCCTTGGTCACTTGTCTTTCAAGCAATTGCATGTGTTACGTGATCACTTATACTATACTATCTCACCTGATACAGAACCCTGCTATGTCTGTCCTCTAGCTAAACAAAGAAGGTTACCTTTTGTCTCCAATAATCACATGTCTTCTTCTCCTTTTGATTTGATACATTGTGATGTTTGGGGCCCATATCATGTACCATCTTATGCTGATCACAGATATTATGTCTCTTTAGTGGATGATTGCACACGTTTTACATGGGTATTCTTGCTCAAATAGAAATCTGATGTTGGGAACATCATTCCCAGATTCTTTTCCGTGGTTGCTACTCAGTTTAACACCACTATCAAGATTTTTAGATCTGATAATGCTCCGGAATTGCTCTTTATAGACTTCTTTGCTGCCAAAGGTGTTATACATCAGTTTTCTTGCATTGACAGACCTCAACAAAACTCTGTTGCCGAAAGGAAACATCAACATCTTCATAATGTTGCTCGTGCTCTATTTTTTCAGTCCCATATACCTGTTCCTTTCTGGACAGAATGCATTCTCATAGCTACCTATATCATTAACAGGACTCCTACACCTCTTTTACACCAGAAATCCCCATATGATCTCCTTTACCATAAACCAGTTGATTATTCTCACTTTCGGGTTTTTGGTTGCCTTGCATTTGCTTCTACTCTCAAGTCTCGTCGTACCAAATTTCAGCCTAGATCACGCCCTTGTGTTCTGTTAGGCTATCCTCCCAATATTAAAGGTTACAAACTTTATGACCTCCTTTCTCACCAAATATTCTTGTCCAGAGATGTCATTTTTCATGAATCCATTTTTCCTTTTCATTCCCCTACCCCTCATTCCTCTCCTTTACTTGATCCTTTTCCGGATCTTGTTCTCCCAATATCCTCACCTGCTCCTATTTTCCCCCCCATCATCTCAGTTGATACTCCACCAGGAGCCCTTTCTCCTGCTCTTCCCATTAGGAGGTCTTCTCGCTCTTCCCACCCTCCCTCCTATCTCCAAGATTACCATTGCAGCCTTTTACAACACCTTCCCCTTCCTTCCTCTCCTACCTTATACCCCCTTTCCACCCATGTGTCCTATACTTCCTTATCTCCCTCTTACCAGCACTTTGCTTGCACCATTTCTTCCATTGCTATTCCAAAATTTTATCACCAGGCTGTCCTTTCCCCTCACTGGCAGCTTGCCATGAAGGAAGAATTAGATGCTATGGCCTCTAACCAAACTTGGACTATTGTTCCTCTCCCACCTGGCAAACATTCCATCGGTTGCAAATGGCTATACAAGGTCAACTATCATTCGGATGGCAGTCTTGAACGGTATAAGGCTCGTTTGGTTGATTTTCTCCTGTGGCCAAAATGGTCACTGTCAAGGTTCTTCTTGCTCTTGCTCTTGCCTCTGCCAAACACTGGCCGCTTTACCACCTTGATGTTAACAACGCCTTCCTCAATGGTGAATTATTGGAGGAAGTTTACATGGACCTCCCTCTTGGCTATTCTTCCCAGGGGCAGTCTATTGGCTCTCGTCCGGTCTGCAAATTACATAAGTCCATTTATGGCCTCAAACAGGCTTCTCGCCAATGGAACTTCAAGTTTTCTCAGGCTCTTCTCACCTATGGGTTCACGCAATCCAAGGCCGACTATTCTCTCTTCACCAAAGGTTCTGGCTCTACCTTTGTGGCCTTGTTAGTCTATGTTGATGACATTGTCATCTCTGGACCGAATGCTGACATTGTCCAGGCTCTCAAAGTTTTTCTTCACTCTCAATTCAAACTCAAAGATTTGGGTATTTTGAAATACTTTCTTGGCCTTGAAATTGCCCGTTCTGGTAATGGCTTGGTTCTCTCCCAGCGGCATTATGCTTTCCAATTATTGGAAGACATGGATATCTTGCTTGCAGACCGGCTTCTTCTCCTTTAGATCCCCGGGTCCAATTGCATGCTTCAGCTGGTGATTTACTCCCTGATGCCTCTCCTTATCGTAGATTGATTGGGAGACTTCTTTATCTCACCATCTCCAGGCCTGATATTACCTTTGCTGTTCACAAGTTGAGTCAGTTCTTAGCCGCCCCTCGCAGCTGTCATCTTAAAGCTGCTCATCACTTACTCCGTTATCTCAAAGCCCATCCGCCCCAGGGCTTATTCTTCTCTGCTTCCTGCAGTTTTCAGGTTAAAGCCTTCTCTGACTCAGATTGGGGTGCTTGCTTGGATACTCGTCGTTCTGTCACGGGTTTTTGTATCTTCCTTGGAGATTCCTTAGTCTCTTGGCGTTCTAAGAAGCAAACTACCATCTCTCGTTCTTCTGCTGAGGCTGAATATCGTGCCTTAGCTGCCACCGCCTGTGAATTGATTTGGATTCACCAATTGCTTCAGGCCTTCCAGGTTGCTACTTCTGCTCCATCACTTCTGTTTTGTGACAATCAGGTGCTCTTCATATTGCTTCCAATCCAACTTTCCATGAACGCACTAAGCACATTGAATTGGATTGTCATTTTGTTCGGGACAAAATCTCTGCTAGTGTTCTTCGTCTAATGCCCATTCGTACACATCATCAGCTTGCAGATCTTTTTACCAAAGCTCTTCCTCTCTCTGCCCTTCAACTGCTCTTATCCAAGATGGCCATCAAGGATCTTTGTTGTCCATCTTGAGGGGGAGTATTAACTCACATATTCTGTTAGTTAGTTAGATTAGTAATCTGTTAGCTGTTAGTTAGCTTTTGTAATCTGTTAGCTGTTAGTTAGTTAGTTACGTAATCTGTTAGATTGGTTAGCTAGCTAAAGTCGGTGGTAGTTGGCCTATAAAAGGAAGCTTTTCCTTTCTTTGGATGTACGTTTTTACCATAAGTAATAAGAGAACTTTTCTTCTGCTTCCATTACTTCTTCTGCAAACTGTAACGTAACTAACTAAGTGACAGCTAACAGATTACAGAAGCTAACTAACAGCTAACAGATTACTAATCTAACTAACTAACAGCTAACAGATTACTAATCTAACTAACTAACAGAATATGTGAGTTAATACAAAGGACCCATTACATCTACAATTATTTGAATACACCATATGAACATATAGCTGGTGGACTTATATCCAACCACTTCTCCCAAATTTTCAGCAGGCAACGCGAGAACAAAGTTGGGCGATATTCAGTCAAATTTTAAGGTACAAATGACTTGATAAGGAGGCTGCGTCTGCTTTCAGCAAAGTTTTAAGCTGCGACTGAATAGCGGGCACGTTCTATCCCTCTCGAACCTGGAAACGCAGGAGTCAGTGACATCAGAAAAATAAAACAAACAAACAATAGTGAACACCGTGCCACACTGATGCAAGTGTGCTCTGTTCTCATGACGTCCAAAACAAAACACAAAAAATCTGCCAGATAAAGCATCTAAGCATTTATAAATGACGCAACTTACCGTGCGCACATTGAGCAACATCACAATGCACACACAAAGCCCGAACCAGGCCAAGGAATGCATTTTGTCACCAATCAGAATGCATTTTCGTTCAACAGGCATTGGGTGATTGATTTTAGTTATACATGATGAGAGGTTCTCCATCTCCGGTGGATCTAGTTGCTCTGGATGCTTGAGGGTGGTGTAGAGAAATGCAAAGTTCAGGCAGAAAGTTGCAAAAACTATGCTACACCTGCAGAAATTGATAAGATACTACATTTGCAGCAGCTGTACAACATAAGGCTGAGATGAATATAAGAAGCAGTTCCGTATGTCAAGAACTTCAAGCAGAGTTAATCAAAAAATTGAACTTCTTTAGTTTTTTTCTCCCATAACGTATAGAGTGAATTCCTTTGCATTTGACTCACACCATGCAGCATTAGGCTAAAAAGGCATGTCTACTGTATAGTTAATCAAAATCTACAGGTTCAGCTGGATAGTTAATTAATATGCCCACGTATGACGAATTTGAAATCACTCCTACTATATAGTTAATCAAAGTCCATCATAATAAAGCTGTCAAAAAATATGTCCAAAGGCATGTCCCAACGAAATCTCAAAATAGACACCAAATGACGTACATTTTCGTAAAGTAGAAATCCTTCATTGATGCATTTTATCGAACGGTTGGTGATAAAATTAGCATTGGACATTTTTTGTAATCCACAACATTTTACTTAGCATGGGGATTTCAATTACTTTATACATTATCACAAGACTATGTTCTATATAGACAAAATTAGTGGTTAAATTTTTTCCAGAAAACCAAAGATTTTAAAAACAATTACTAACTAGCAGCTTTTTTGTTAGGCTTCAAAGAGGAACAAAACATAATCGATTCGAAGTGGAACTATGAGTGTAATCTAAATCACTTACATGATACCATAACAATGAAATAAACAAGAATCTCAATTACGTTTGTTATGCCCCAACTTTTGCCTAGTCTTTAATTTGGAACTTAAATTTTAAAATTATCTACTATAGACATTAGTTAATTATTTTTGTATAAATTAGCAGCACCAAAGACATGATTGTCATTTTACGATAAAAGATTATTTTAAAAATTTATTTTGTATTGGGCTTTTATAGTTTAGAATCTGAGTTAAATATTTTATTCATAGTATTGACATTTATGGCATGATTGTAATTTTATGAAATAAGCTTCTTCTTTTTTTAAAAAAAATTCCTATATATAAATAATTCCTTATTCTCTATTTACTTTTAATTGAGGTATCGTGACTTAGTGGGTTAGTGTTGTTGGGTTTTTCCATAAATATATTCAACGATAGATTATGGCTTAAATTTGAGAACACTTAGAAGCAGGTAGCAGCCGCATGATCTTGGGATTTACATCTCGATGTACGGATAAGTTCGATTGTGTTCTCTTCCAATTTTTTTTTGTCGACCTCTTTTTTCTCCTCTTCTCTTTCCCACATTACAGTTGTGATTGCATAGAAAGGAGAAAAGATTTTGGGTTGGTATGGATCGATGTAGGAGGATGGAAGATGTAGTGGGTATCTTTCAGTCTTTTTTTTGTGATCTACCGCAGCTAGATATGGTTGGGGTGATTAATGGGTTTTTGAATTCGTTGTGGTTCAGGGGGGTTTGGATTACGGTGTATGTGGTGCTGTGCAATGTGGTGTGATGTGAGTATTCTCCTTGTGTAGTGCTAATTTAGGCTTAATTTTGGGCAAGTATATAATTATATTTAATAATTTATTATAGGATAGAAGAGAGAACGGATGGTTAACAATAGAGTTCCTATGTTGATTGAATGTGGAAACATGTGTTGGAGATTTGAGGTCTTGATTTTTGTTGGTAATTATGGTTATGGTGGGTGTGATGTAGAAACTTTACGAACAATCATACCAAGGTAAATTTTGGGTTGCCTATGCTAGTAACTTATGTTAAGTTGGGCCTAGGAAATTTATTGATATTAGTATTCCTAATCTAAATAGACATTGTTGTACTTTTAGTAATTAGTGACTTTAATCATAATTTATTTTGTACATGTTAGTCTCATTTGTATAGTTGGAATATATTATCTTCGGATTGAGGTGAGTGGTTAAGCATGTTACGTATTTTCGAAATCTATTCGTTTCCTTAAAAATATTCTTTTAAAACCTATGTTTATATCTTATGAATTGGAAAGCATATTTGGTATTTCATTGCTCAAAAAGGCATACGGTTAATGTTCGATCAATTGTTTAATTCTCTCAATGATCTTTTTAGGGAAAACTTTGTGAATATTATTTGGGAACATATTTTAGAAAGTCAAAGAAAATTAATCTTCTGTGTGCAGGTGACTCTGGCCATTAGAGATGATTCTTGGGTTAGGCCGAGTGACCTAATGCTCAATGGTTGAAGGCAAAGTTATTAATCCGTACCGTACCGCCCGGTACCGGGCGGTACGTCCCGTACCAGAGCCAAAACAGGACATATGTGAGAGCATACCGCTCCGGTGAAGTTACCGGCGGTGTACCGGATCTCGACCGGAACTTTTTTTTGGTCTCTGGTGTTGCCCAGGACAGCGAGAGAAAGAATAGTTCATTAGAGAGGGAAGGGGGGAGGGGGGTCGTGAGAGAGAGAGAGAGAGAGAGAGAGAGAGAGAGGGGCCCGTTGTTAGATACTGTACCAGAGAAAGGAAGATGACCGAGTTGTATCACTGGAAGAATCACTAGAAGAAGATGACTGAACTAGAGAGAGATGAAGGTACATGGGTAATCAGAGGAAGCGTGTAAAGCAAAAGAGGAGGGCTAGAAGCCTGAGCCTAGAAGTCTAAAATGATAGCAGTTGACAATTGTGGAAAAAAGAAAAATTTAAGTTATAATTTATGTGATATGTCATATATGTATATATATAGAATTTGATATTATTTTTTAACGATAAATCCGAAACGGTACACCGGTACGCACCGGTAACGGTATGTACCGTACCAATAACAAAACCGGTACACTCACCGGTACGAAATTGATAACTTTGGTTGAAAGAAAAGTTCTTGGTGCGTCCTAGTGACCTTCACCGGATCATCTTAGGAAAAGTTTTACGGGCTGCCTACTCGTGGTGACTGTAAGTATAATATTGAATCTAATTTTTGAATTATTTATTTTACTGACATTTGATACTATTTGGTATTTGTGGTTCTCCTTATTGTTTGGTTGGATATCAGGTTGTGATCACCATTTATATTCATTATTGGTTAAATGAAATATTATTTATTTTATTTGGTTGTGGTACACTCTTATACTTTATTTTATGTTGATAGTTTAAATTATTTTAATCCCTATTTTAAAAACCTATTGTAATATACATGATTTGTCATTCATTGAGTTTTCAGTTGATGGATATATTCCACATCATTTTTCAGGCGAGATAGGATGCTAGATAAAGACTTTGGTGGCATCGTGAGATTTATTTTGTTGACCTCCATAGGACATCGCATTTAGTCTTCAAATTTTATTATTTTGCTTCCGCATTTCTTTTTAAAATTTTGGTAACTGGATTCCGTTAATTTATTTACTCTATTGAGATATATTTTTATTGGATGGTTCATGAGATGATTATGCTTCACAGTTGGTTTGAAAAATTTGGTTGGAATTTGGTGAAATGAGAATTGGACGAAATCAGTCCTTTTTATTTAACAAACTAAAAACAGGTTAACACAAATAATTTTTTTATTTTTGTTTTTCTAAAAATAAAAATAAAAATTAGGGAACAAAAATAGAAAACACAAAACGAAAAAACAAGAAGTGTTACCAAACAAGCCCTTGGTATTCGACATTATTTTTGTTATTTTGAGGCTGCGTGTTTGACAAATTCAAGAAATTTTATAAATTACAACTTGGTGTGTTCTGTAGACTTGTTTTCAGTTGAATTTTTGATCATGTAATTAAGATATTTTATGAAAGTATAATGCCTTGGATACTTCAGTGTCCCGATTTGCAGGATATTACGTCAAATTTTTAATTTGGGTAAATTACACTGACGTCCCTTGAGTTTTATGAGAATTGCAGAACTTTACATGCAAATGAAAAATGTGAGAAACTTTTTGGAACTTGGCGTGACTGATTTAGCGTGTCCCCGTGAACTTGTTTTTAATTGCTTTGTTTGAGTCGTTGATTGCCTTGGATACTTCAATGACTTGATTGGCAGGATATTAAGTTAATTCAAGAGTGCTACATACACATCATTTTAACACATCACTTTTACACATCACTTAAAACTATGTCGTTTTATGTTAAGAAAGATCCAAATATGTTTTCAGCGATATGGGTCAAAAACAAATATGGTTTTTTTTTTCAACACAAAACTACATAGTTTTGAGTGATGTGTGAAAGCGATGTACAAAAGTGATGTGTCTTTAGCATTTTTGAAGTTAATTTTTTGGTTTGGGTAAATTGTCACTAACTTCCCTTGAGCTTTCTAACAATTACATGAATCTCTCATGAGGTTTTGGAAAATGCAGACCGCTCTCCTACTTTAGAAAATAAGGGTAAATTAAATTAGGGTCCTTTCTACTCCTCCGACTTAGTTTTTCATCCCATCCACTTTTTGGAATTATGTTATCATCCTATAATAGTGTAGATGGACAATTTTGCCATTACTTTTGAGAGATGGTTTACCATGTTACCCTTTGTGTAGTTAACATTTGATTTGGTGAGGTTAAATCTGGAGAATCATTTTAGGCTTAATTTTAGGGATTTGATTTGTTACGGATTTCATTTGTTATGGAAATATTACTATATGTGGCCGAAATATTAGTAATTTGATTTATTTTTCACGGATTTTTTCACAGATACTATTTGTTACGGATTTGATTTGTTACGGAAATGGTAGTTTTAAGGGATTTGATTTGTCACGGATTTGATTTGTTACGGATTTGATTTTTTTTTTCACGCATTTTGCACAGATTATTTTTGTTACAGATTTGATTTGTCCCGAAGTTTTTAATCACCGGAAAAAAATAGTTCTTTGGCCCGAAGTGTTCAATCGCCGGAACTTGAAGTTCTCTGCCCCGTAAAGTCCCATTATTGGAACTTGAAGTTCTCTACCCGGAAGTATTTAATCACCGGTTTGGACTGAAGATTTTGGTAAGTTCTGATGATTATTTTCGTTATGTCGATATTACGATGGTTGATGTTGAAACCCGAAATTTATTGCGATGATTAACGCATTGTGGGTCTAATTTTGTGATTCGAATAGGGCACCGAATCCAGAGGGTTTGACATACTGGTGAAAATTTACCATCTGTAAATTTACCATAATGATTACGAAATTCACCATAATGCGCATTTTGATGGGAGTGACAAAATTTACCATGCGTATTGTCTGAATTTACCGTAAATCAAGCAAATATACCATGGACGACCATACCTCAAATTTTAATGGGAATTTACCATGTTCGTCAATTTGGTAAGTTAAAATTATGGTACATTAGGAAATTTGTGGTATATTTGTTGTACATTGTAAATTTGTAAGTGATAATATGTTTGAGTTACCATAATGATTGCGAAATTCACCATAATGCGCATTTTGATGGGGGTGACAAAATTTACCATGCGTATTGTCTGAATTTACCATAAATCAAGCAAAAATACCATGGACGACCATAACTCAAATTTTAATGGGAATTTACCATGTTCGTCAATTTGGTAAGTTAAAATTATGGTACATTAGGAAATTTGTGGTATATTTGATGTACATTGTAAATTTGTAAGTGATAATATTTTTGAGTAATTATGGTATATTTGCTGAACATTGTAAATTTGGAAGTGATAATATGTTTGAGTAATTATGGTATATTTGCTGAACATTGTAAATTTGGGGCAACTATATTTTTTGTGTCACGTTGCCGCTTGACATTTAAATTAGGTAATACCGATTTTTCCCCCTTTTGTGCTACAGGATTGTTGCAATGGATGGTGGTTTGATACTGATTTGTAGGCATAATGAAAAGATTGCTGCAATTCGGATAGATCGCAGCTGGAACTTTGTGCAGGTGGTGAACAAGGTATGTGATAGATGGCATCATTTGGACCCTGAATCCGTGGTGTTGAGTTACTCATTGGTTGACAATGAAAATCTACTATTGGACAACGATGACGACTTGGGTACAATGTTCGGGCTTGCAGAGAATGCCGGATATGAAGACATAGAGGTACTTGTTAAGGACTCAACAGTTGGGATATTTGATATTGGTAATCGAGACGGCAACAATGAAAATTCTGAAGGCATGTTAGGCCATATGGGTTATACCGTGGTCCAGTCAATTGATGGTGAGGACTCAACAGTTGGGATATTTGATTTGGTGAGGTTAAATCTGGAGAATCATTTTAGGCTTAATTTTAGGGATTACGTTTATCATTTTAGGCTTAATTTTAGGTTTTCTGGACGAGGTTTCCTATTCCGGCGCGATCGATTTTCCGTCACCGTGATTTTAGGGGCTTATGGTGTAATCCGAATAAACCATGGTCAGAGTTTACTGGGGGCTGGTTCGGTATTTACAGAAAATGAGGACTGGAAATTAATGTTCAAAAGTGTATGGGATGAAAACTTAATAAAGACTAATAGAAATGACTTTAAAATAAGTACCCCAGAAAATAATATAACTATTTTCCTCCTCCTGGTAGTTTCCGTTAAATCCTTGATAGAAAAGGACGATGTCATCTTGTATTTAGCCTAAATATCCCAAAATACCCACTTAATGTAACCTATGTCTATAAAAATTATAACTTTAATAAAACTTGCAACACCCGATGACCAAAATAAAAATTACACAAAGTTGACCAATTTAGCAAAATATCCCAAAAAAAATAATTCTATGCACATTTTCAGCTCCACACTAGCCCCTATATTACAATTCAAATCGCACTTCTTCGTGTTTAAGGAAATCCTTGAACCATTTGGCTGAAAGCTTTGGGTATCTTTTCATACCGTCCTTAAAATCTACGTAGATGATGCCAAAACGAACAGCATAACCCATGCTCCATTCAAAGTTGTCTAGCAGTGACCATGCAAAGTATCCTTTTACATTAGCACCATCCCTACATCAATAAATATATACATAGTTAGTCATGATCAAGAAAGTTTAACTTTAATTTCCAGAAAACATAACTTTGTTGCCCTTATTCACACTCTTTTGTAAAGTGCAATAACTTCCATTGGTTGTGCTAAAAACTTACTTGATTGCTTGTGCAAGGAAAGAAAGGTGGCCATGGTAGTAATCTACCCTCATGCTGTCTTCCAGAGCTTCTTCTAGTGGTATTGTTGCATTGTTCACCTCATCCATCCCTGCAATTGATAACTCATGTTTAATCTCTATGTATTTTCTTGATAAGTACTCAGAATGTTCGGATCAGTTTACGTGCACTTTGACTAATTTTTAGAGAACTAATTTCAACGTCCACTAGCGAAGATTCTAATTCAAGTTAGGGCAAAGTTCTATATGGATTGGCCCAATAAGAGTTGATAACAGTTTAGCGATTTCGAGCTTTTGACCTTAGAATGGAGTAAACCACTAGAGAACTAGGGTTATGCTTATGTCTCGCTGTTGATAAAAGATCTAGTCTATCATTAATTGTAGAAGGAGTTGATTTACCCTTATGTTGTGAATTGAAATTGGCATCATTACATGACTTATCTAAAACCAACTGACCATTAGTTAATTACCATTTTCTGTGATGTAAATAAATGGATTATTGTACTTTTCCTTTATGTAGAGAAGAACATCGTAAAGGCCCTTGGGATAAATGCAGATCCAATCTGAAGCAGCCTGCAAGATCATGTGAGGTACTGATATAATTAATGACCAGATAATGTTGGAGTTAAACAATCAATCGAAAAAGACTTGCCTAGCTAAGAGTATAGTTATTCTTACCTTCGCACCAATTGGAATACCATCCTTTTCAGCTAGGAGGAAAAAAAAGGGCTAGTTAGCTAAGTTTGGGTTCACAATCAAGGCAAAAGCACAATGGTGCATAGTTGATACTAGAGAACTTACTTGTAAGACTAACTTGAGAATCTGTGATATAACTCAAGTTTACACTATTTGAGTTTGGTGCATGTTCTGCATAATTTGTAGTGTAGTAGTTCAATCCAAGAAAATCAAATGATCCTTTTAACATATCGGATTGGTCTTTTGAGAAATTAGGAAGTCGGGTTCCCACAAGAGTGCGCATTGTATGAGGATAGTCACCCATTGTTAATGGGTCCATAAACCTGCAGTATACATGCACGGAATACCAAAGTTAAGACTGATGATCAAAAAAATCAAAAACTACGAGTAAGAGAAAAGGTGGGAAAGGCGAAAAATGTATCCTGCCATGTGTTGCAATAAGTTTAAACAAATACTTTATTGGTAACACGTCTACCTGATGTTGGGAAAACAGATTATTAATCTAAAGTGGGACCCTAACACCATTTAAGGTGAGCCTAAGTGGATTTAGTAAGTCTTAGAACATAGACCTTAGAGACATAGATCTTACATAGATGCTTCCGGAACCGTTGGATGCACGTGGGACCCTCAATACACAGAGGGTTCCACGTGCATCCAATGGTTCCGGGAGTATCTGTGTAGGATCTGTGTGTGTAGCATTACTCAAGTGGATTTGTGTAAGGAGTTTAACCCACACAAAATGAATAAAAACCATTAAAAATTGAATAAAAAATTGACTCTCGAGATGTGTTCCATATAGTATAGTACACGAGAAGACGAAAATTCACCTAATCCCACGTCGAAAAATCAAGTTGCAATGGGAATACAAGTTCCAAGTTTATCTAAAGGGTTGGCCCCGTTGAGGTTACCAAATCAAAGGAGATAGTACCTAGGTAATGCGGCCTTTGGCCGAAATTACCACAAGTGCACGCGCGCACTCTTGTTGTACATAGGTGATGCGGCTTGGTTCCTCGTCCAAGATCCATGGTTTGGATTTGGGTTTGGCTTGGCTTGGCTTGGGCTCCCAAAGCCTTATCCTTTTACTCTAAGGACATTGAGCTTTTTGTGTTGAGTCCAATCCGAATGTGGGCTTGGCAAAGTCCAGCCGGTTTCCCCCCATGTTTGCAAGCCTTCAAGGTTGCAAAAGTTTTTGCAGCTTAATGGATGCATGCACTTGATTCAGAATTCAATCTAGAAATTCATGGAGAAATTCATTTTGGTTCAATTGAATGGTCTCCTATGTGCAGTGTGGGCTTCTGCATTTTGGTTTCAACAAAGAGTTTTCGTGCCTTCTTCTACCTCCAGAAAATCCAGTATGGGCTTATGCCAAGATTTGTAAAGGTTGAAAAGCATCCGATTTCAAATTAGCGGCCCTAGTTCTTAATAAATTCACACCCCAAGTTGAAATTATTAAAATACTCACCAACCAAACATGAAATCAATGGCCCTTAGTGCAACATTTTCGTCTTGCCTCCCATCCGACAAAGGTAACATCCAATGTGCTACGAGTGCAATTCCAATTTTGCCCTTTTGCAATGCCTGCATGCTCAAGCTCAAAATTAAAAGCTAATTTCACGGAATGTATAACTAGCAACTAGAGTTGAAATCAACACAGGTTACCGAGCTCAACCTGATACTTTTCCTTGTACAATTTTGATGCGGCTGCATGGGCGAGAAGTTGGTAGTGCGTCACAATGTACGGCTCAGTACCTGAATCTCCATCGGTGCAATTCATTTGCTGCCAAGAAGATCATCTTCCTGGAGCAAAGGTACCGAGTCCATATCCAAAATCGCTATATATCGACGGCTCATTCAACGTGATCCAGTGCTTCACCCTATTGCCAAATTCTCTATAGCAAAGATCTGCGTAGTCCTTAAAGTCTTTCCTATAAATCCGGGTATCAATATAAATACCCATTAAAATTGCTATAAAAAAACACCATCGTATTTCATTAGTTTAATTAAAGAATTAATTAGTTTTGAGACTTTAGGATTTATGGATTGTTCCAGTTCTAGAGTGTCATAATAAAATAATCATGTCTTAGTTACTTACACTATTTGAGGACTTAGGAAGCCACCATACTCATCATCCAGAGCCTGGGGAAGATCCCAGTGAAATAGAGTCACAAATGGTGTAATACCTGAAAATATCCATACGTACACTAAACAACATAAATCCAAATGTATCGATGCCAAAACAATAAGGAGAAATCTTTGATCTCAAAAAATTTTAAGAAAATTTCCCGAAATTCTAAATTAATGGACTAAATTTACCTGAGCTTGTAAACTTCTAAATCTCAATGAATCATAAACCTTGATTTTGATTTCAGGAATATTTTCAGAAAAAGTTTTCTGGAACCGTAGCAATTCTCATAAAATAATGTAAAATAAAACACAACCAAGTGGACCAAAAAAACTAAAGGAAGGATTACATTATATATATATATATAGGAAGAAAATTACCTTTATTGAGGAGTTCATTAATGAGGTCGTTATAGTATTTGATTCCTTCCTTGTTCACTCCACCACTTAACTTTCCACCTACAAAATTTGCAAGTTTCACACAAAAAAATAGGCTAATATAAGCAGAAGTAACTTAGCCCTTTGACCTCATATTTGCTTCAAGTAGTCTAATTTGTAGCTTACTTTTCTCCTTATATATACAAGAACACTTCATAGAAGCACAATGAACATTCAACAAGAGAAATCTTAAAATAAATGATCATTCTTACGTACGCGGTAGTACTCTAGGCCATGAAATTGAGAATCTGTAAGCATCCAGACCCATTTCTTTGATGATCCCCACATCTTCCTGAAACAACATTTAATGAAACTAGTGAAGCATGTATCACACCAAAATAAGTTTTCTTCACAATATCTACCCTGCCATATGGTCATTGAATGAGAATTCCTAACTCCATGGTAGCAGCAAAAGCAGTAAGAAAATCATTTAGGAAGGCAATGAGAGCTATAAGTCCCTTAGAGCTAATACACTTAGACATTTGGAGACCCGTCAATGTGAAGGCACCTCATGGGAGTATCTTTTTTTTTTTTTTAATCACATTTATAGATGATTATTTGTGATATGGATGTGTATATTTGACTTATCACAAACCAGAAGCATTAAATTGCTTTATCCAATTTGTTAAAGAAGTTGAGAATAAGAATGAGAGAACCTTCAAAGGTCTAAGAGCATATCACAGACGCAAATACTTGTCTAAGCAATTTAAAGAGCTTTGTGAAGATAAAGGTATCCAAGAACAGTTAAAGATATCTGGGCCTCTGCAACCATGTGTTTTAGAAAGAAAAAAACCATACACTATTAGATATGTTTAGATCAATGTGGTGGAAGCTAATCTTCCAATTAATTTTTGGAGAGATATTGCACTATTGATGGCTGCATAATCCTTTAATGTGTGCTACGTAAATCAGAGTCCTCGATCATTTAAGGCCTTGGGGACCAGCGGGTTATGCATGCATTACTTAGCCGCAGCTTGGAAAGCCAGATCGGAGGGAAAAAAATGGTATTCAGGTGTCAAAGACGAGATTGGTTATATGGATAAAAATCAGGTGAGGTAGTTGGTTGATCTTCCACACTACAACAAATTCATGATATGCCTACGTAACTCAGTATATCGGCAAATGTATATTTGCGTAGGCAAAGGCTTTTGCCGATGGAAGACCTTACGTCGGCGCTTTGTCGCCAGATGCATGTCGCTAATGAGATTTGCCGATGCAAACTCTCTTCGTCGGTAAAAGACAATACTTTTGCCGATGAAAAATATTGTGTCGGCATCTTGTCGCCATAGACATGTTGCTAATGAGATTTACCAATGCAATTTCCTTCGTCGATAAAAGACATACGTTTTGCCGATGGAAGACCTTGCGTCGGCACCTTGTCGTCAAATGCATGCCGCTAATGAGATTTGTCAATGTAACTTTTTTCATCGGCAAAAGACGGTAGTTTTAGCGACATTTTTTCTTATCGGCAAAAGTGTATTTTATTTGATAAAGTATAATATTTTGCCGACGTGATATTACGTTGGCAATACTAAAACTATTGGCAACGTGATGTTATATCGCCAAAGGTAACTTGCAAAGATTTGATATAACTTTTGGCAACTACTTTTGTGTGTTGGCAAAGCATAACAAAATATATATTTTTAATTAAAATTTAATTTCTTCTAATCCCGTAATATCATCCATTTATCCATTCATAACCATCATTAATTTGGAAGTATATCCACATTCATTTAAAAGATCATCAAAATCAAAAGATGCGTTCATTAATATATATCGTAATCCAAATATAAAGTATCCAAACTTGTCCAAACATCCGAAATACATTAAAAAACTTACCCTACTAACAATGTGTTTGAAAACTAAACTTGATGCTCAATGCATCCAAAATTGCTAAACAAAACTTCAACTATAGTTATACCAAAAGTAATACCAAAAGATATTTCTAAACTATATTTAAGTCTATATGTTTGACCTTCATCTTAACAAATAGAAATTCCATTTTACTGTTCATCCAAAGTAATATCCTCATTCTCGCTCATTTGAATTATTTCTGGAATAGTAGCTGGATTTATACCATTAGCCAACATGCGCATTATATTTACTATTAATTTTCCTTGATCAGCCACTTGTTGCTTAAGAGCAACTTCTTCTGTATTTGAGACTCTTTCAGATTGTGTACCATAGGTGCTCCTATGAATGCCATATCCCTTCAAGTAACCCGATCTCTTCCCAAGCACGTCAACGGAAATTAGTTGTTCTGAACGAGGATTTGTGATGTTGGGTTGCGACTGCTCCTCAATCAATTTCACAATCTCATCCTATATCAACATACATTTCATATACATAAGAACAGTAAAATGAACTTTCCAGAATAATAATCCAAAACATCAAAATCATTAAAAGTTAAAGAGATATTGGAATGTTCATACGTACATGATGATCTTTAGCCTTGTGATCTATCCACACTTCCTTTCCCAATCGATGGCGTATGTGTGTCTCCTTGAACCTTTCCGGAAAAGACTGCTCTCTATTTTCAGTTGTTCGCTGTAATTTCATTTGTGTTTCTTTTTAATATTAGAATAAGAAGTTTCTAATATCATAAAATAAAAAATTACAAAAGTTATACTTACAAACTTAAAATTTCGTGCTACAAATGATTGGGAGCCACTAGTATGATTATATTTCAAACACTTCCGTGCATTTTTACCTCTTTTAGACTTCTTCTGCAAAAATCATAAAGCAAGATCAAATCCTTCAGTGCATTCTTCTCACTTTGTTATTTTTAGCATCATCATGTCTTTTTTTTACCGTATAGTGAAAACAAAATTAAATTACCTTCCAAGCTTTTGTTTGCCATACATTTTCAATCATGAACACCCAATCGTCTGAATTACAAGGAAATAACGGCTGGGTTTTAGGATCCGACACCTTCTTCTTGATTTTTCTGTAGTACTTGTGTAACCTGCACTTCCATTCTGCATATAAATGTTGGCACTTGACATCAATAATACGCCTAAGAACCAAATCATTCTTGTAGTCACCAAGTCCAAAAGTTTGCTATAAAGAAACATTCAAGTTTAATATATTAGTCAATAGTTTTGTAAATTAAATGGATAATATATTAAAGAGTACTATAGAAGTTTATATTACTTCAACACGCAGAAGAATGGATTCTCTAATTCCAAAGTCAATCTCTCTCCATCCAATGTCCCGAACAGGAGCATGAGCTCGAATACCCTCCCCAATAGCATAAGCCACAGAAGTTGCATATTCTCCAACTATTGCCATTGCTTCACGATCTATTTCGACGGGAATAGGGTGTCCAAGTTTTTTCCTTATCTTATCCACAGCAAGCCCTCGTGTTTGACCTCGTACACGCTTCTTAGGATTTGAGATGGACCCTATTAAGACCATCATTTGATTTCAACTTAGTTCAGCATGCACATACATAATTAGAACTTGCAAACCAAATATCGAGCAACTTGGTAATGTGGGTTTCAACAAACAATAGTATCGTCAACACAAATAAAGAGATAGAACATGATATATAATATCTCACCCCCACCCACAACATTAAGCGGGTTAGAAAGCTGGTTGGTCTCGTCACTATGTGAGGTGGGCAACTCTGAAGTTTGCACAACCATCACAGGCATTCCTTCAACATCATCAGTTGTAGGTTTGGTTGGAAGAGCTGAGGTTGGTTCATTGGGGTTACCACCCTCTGCTTGAATTCTGCGTGATTTTCTTAAAATTTGAGGACTAGAGCTTCCTTTCTTCGTTCCTTGGGCCATGTTGTTTACCTGAAATCATTACTACATCGTTAATCAATGAAATATAATGGTTGTCCATATATTGTAACCTGATAAGACCCATCATGTGCAAATATCACCTTTTTTGCTTGAGGCATAGAAGACTCGTCATCATCACTACATGAACTTAGACTTTCTTCACCTTGGAGTGGTAAATACTCAGGATCAGGGACATAGTCCACCTTGTTCTTTCCATCTTTAGTTCTTTTGGCATTATGTTTTTTGGCAAATAATGAATCCGCCATGGTCTGTATGCCAGCAGCTTTTAGTACCTTCTGATTTTCTTCGATATTTTTTTGTCTCTGCTTTTCAATTTCTGTCATTTGTTTAGACAAGTGGCCTGGCTTGACAAACATATTGCTGAATACATGGAAAAAAATGAGCCAACTATATAAATGACAGACTAAAATGAAATGAATAAACTATAAAAAATAAATTTGCAGCAAATAATCTCATTCGAGTGATCCCATGAAGACATGATTATGAGAAAACGTTGAAATAAAAAAGAAAACATACTTCAAAGAAATAGCAATATGTGCATAACATGCAAGAGATCAAGATACAACTATTACATAATTGCATAACCTAGATATCATAATCCATATCAGGATCTGCATCAGAATCATCCATATCATTTTGTTTGCTCAAATCATCATTTTCGTCGTCCATGTATTCCATCATCGTGTCATCCTCATTATCATGGTCATCGACGTGCGCAGCAGTGAGATCATCACCATGAATGATCTCAGGACTCACATTATCCCTAATGTATTGAACTTCAAAACCTTCAACGTGGATTGAGACGCCACCATCTATAGTTTGATCTTGTTGAAATGGATCATAAGACGAATCATCCTGCTCCGGTACATCCCATACACCTCGGTGTCTAACTAGTTCCACCACTCGCCAATTTTTTCCTTTGATTGTATCATTAATGTAAAAGACTTGTCTTACATTATGTGGAAGAACAAATGGATCATCTTTATACCAAAGTCTCGTAACATCAATGCTGGTAACATGCTCATCAGAATATATTCTACTTTTGTGACCGGTATTGTACCATTCACATTGAAATAGAACTACTCTACCACCATGCGCGTATCGTAATTCCCATATTTTACTCAAGTAACCATAGAAGTTAATATTCTTCCCTCTATGATTCCCTTCCACGACTATCCCACTATTCTGACACATTCGACGATTTTCACGATCTCTGGTGTGGAATCGGACGCTATTGCAAATGCAACCAGAGTAAATTTCAATTATGGAACCTGGACCATTTGCTAATGACCATAAATCCTCAGTTGCCTCTTGTGATCCTCGAGTTCTTAAATCGTTCATCTACACAAAAATACACATGTCAATTGCTTGTCGTCAAACCGGTATCAATAAAGATGTATCCCAAGCGTAGGATTAGGTTTCGGTTGTAGCATAATAAATCCGGAAGTCCGGAGTCGAATCCACAGGGAAACGAGTGATTTGAAAGTTTATCGGAAGGGAGAAAGATGGGTTTTGAAATTTTAGTTGTGGTGAAAATACTGTGATGAACTTAAGAGCGATTTATCAAAGGTTTAATAAACAGGACCCAATTCTCAAGATCCACGTTGACCGTGACTCGGAATAACCCAATCCTCAAAAATATAACTCAACTCCGGTTCTATAACATCGAACCTTCGTCGGATAATCAGGAATATAATTTATTTGTGGAGATTTAAGAAATATTGGTATCAATTCAATAATCAAGTAAGAATTTAGGGTTTCGAATTAAAACCTTGTATAGATCCAAGAATTGTGTGTGCCAAAAGCTTGTCTACACACAAGCAAAAATCTTTTACAAAAACTTTTAATTGATTTCAGAAAATAACTTGATTATTCAAATGATACCGGAAATTGAATACCATAGACGAGGATTGGATTACCTTAAGCCATGGTTCAACGTTTCACCGTCGAATTGGATCCTTGAAGGATTAGTTCCTCATGGATATGAGGGAATCCATGAGAAATTAACAACAGGAGAATAAAAAGATAGAACAATCAATGAATAATAATTGAAACAAGAACTTGAAGAACTTTTATTTAACTATGCTCAAATCTGGAAATTCGATTACAAAAACAGAATGAAAAACGGCTGAGAAACTAGCTAAAACTTAATGGAAAGCTTGATTTAAAACTAGAATAAAACTTAATGGAAAGCTTGATTTAAAACTAGAATAAAACTTAATGGAAAGCTTCACCCCTTTTCCCTAGGGTTCCTTATCCTTTTATAGAGATCAAAAGATTCTCTAATCTCATTTAGGAATCCCTAAAGATAAGGCTAAAAATTAGAACTGAAAATCTTTTCAAATCAAAAATACAATCCCCTAAGATAAGGCTAAAAATCAGAACTGAATATCTTTTCAAATCAAAAATAGAATCTCCTATATCCCGCCTGTTGCTTCAGATTTGATTTGTGCGCTTCTGGGCCCTCATTTTACCGGTAGTTCGTCAATTGGGCCAGTGCCTCGTATTACCGGTAGATGTGTCCTTACTACCGGTAGTTCGGGGCACTGACTTTTCTGGTCTTTCTTCAATTTGGCCAGTGCCTCGTATTACCGGTAGATGTGTCCTTACTACCGGTAGTTCGGGGCACTGACTTTTCTGGTCTTTCTTCAATTTGGCCAGTGCCTCGTATTACCGGTAGATGTGTCCTTACTACCGGTAGTTCGGGGCACTGACTTTTCTGGTCTTTCTTCAATTTGGCCAGTGCCTCGTATTACCGGTAGATGTGTCCTTACTACCGGTAGTTCGGGGCACTGACTTTTCTTCATGTGGATCTTTGCCTTCTACTACCGGTAGTTTGGGCATCCATTACCGGTAGTTTGAGGTTCTGACTTCTTCTTCACTTAAGCAAAACACCCTATTACCGGTAGTCTGGGACTTATTACCGGTAATTTGGGGCACTGTCTTTGAAAGTCTGATGTTGTTTCCCTCCACTTCATGCCCTGATTCTTGGTTCTTGATCACATCTTTGGGCTCGTAAAAACACTACACGATGCTCATTTTCACACTAACCATTCGAATGTGCGTTAGATAGTCAAAGTATATCAATATCCATTCGATAAACAATAAACACATGCAAGTCGCGGGGTTTTGACATAGAATACATGCACTTTTGAGTGCCAAACACACCCCCCAACTTAGGCATTGCTAGTCCCTAGCAATAATTCCCGAAAAATAATTTTGATATCAACATCTCTTTATTATCGTGGTTCTTATATCCATGTACAAGCAATCACTAATGCCCAAAGATCAACAAACTCATGTGCATCCATGTTCCGACACTTGCAAAGACCAATCAAACAAATATAAACAATGGTGCAAAAAGTCATTTTTGAACAATTAAGCCTCGATTTCAAATCTCTCTGGTGGTTCACTCACAAAAAAAATTTGATTCACTAAATATTTCAAGGTGTAGGACCCATGCTGTAAGGAATAGAAACAAGCCACTGCCTACTTTGAATAAAGAAGCACAACAACGAGTGTAGGCAAGATGTGAAATTAGAATTTAGATGCATGCAATCAAGACCGTATGAACTCGCAAAATCCCGTTATAACTTATGGGAATCATACGGGACTTTTAATGGCTTTTATCATTCATATGGTTCTTTCTGGATTTTAACAAAAAGTGTTAAGACGGTGGTAATACAATTGGCTCGGTATCTACCCAGCCACCGTCCATACATCTATCAACAAAAAGAGGATCACTAACATGACTCTAGACATTTAGACTCCGACTCAAATTGATTAGATCTAATCATCTCCAACGTCGGGGTCCTTATTCGGATCATACTCTGCATCCTCCTCCTCATCATCCTCTCCAATTCTCTTCCTTTTTCTTGTTTCCTCTGTTGGTGGTGGTGAATCCGCTTCAATTTCCTCTGTTTCACTCTCATCATTATCCCCCTTATCCTGATGAGTGTCAGTTCTGTCCTGAGCGGGTGGTGGAGTAGATGCATTGATGCCATCTGGGGCAACAGATGAGGATGCTCCTGCTGTGGTTGGTGGGTTCTGGGCAGTGGGTACAGGTGGTCTCGCCACCATTCTCACTGGAATGGTTTGAAAAAATGCTGGTCCAGCAATAGTGGCGGATTCAACTCGATCCCCCTGTGGAGAAACAACAGAGCGCACCTGAATCACAGGTGCTGGGATTGGTGGTAATATCTGGGTTCCTGCCCACTGTCTCAAACTGTGTACCGCTGCTCCCAACCATTCAGTCTTACTCTTTTCATGGAGTAATTTTCCATTTGTTGCTCTCATCGCTTTTGCTGCTTCTCTTTGTTCTCTCTCCACCTCAGTCAACCTTTTTCCAAATTCCACTTGATTTTTCTCCACACTCTCCAACTTTTCCTTTATCTGTTCTTGGTTTTCAATCATTGTCCGGAGTAAAGACAAAACCTCGTTATTTGCTCCGGGGGAAGGTATATCTGTAGAAGGTGGAGTCTGGGGTTCTGCCTGTCTTGAGCTTGGTTCGCCCGTGGTGGGATTTGGTACCCTATCAACAGTAGGAGTGGCTGGTTCAGGGTCAATGGGGGCAGTAGTAGGTCTAGACTGGGGTGTTGGGTCAGTAGACTTCCGGCGGTTTGCTCCAGATTTATTCAAGGTTTTGTTGGATAATGGGCCGTTCTTTGGTTTGATCCATTTATCTTTCCCACCAATTTTCAGTCCATCCTCTATGCAAAAGTGTGAAATCATGGATACAAAAGGTAGGCCACTATTCAATCTCGAATCATTTTTGAAATTGGATAAAACCTCAAAGATAATACCCGGTATGTCTACTTTCTTTCCAGCCATGATTTCATAGACCAACTGCACCTCAGCTTGTGATGGTATTTTTTCTGACCCTTTTGGTCTGACATTGGCATGTACCAGCTTGTTCACAAAACCATGTTCAGCAGTCAACATTCCTTGGGCAAAACTTTTCTTAATTTCATATTCCTTGAGCCCTTCAGCATCACATACCTCCTTGGCCAACTCCATCCCTTCCAAACTTTGGTATCCCTCCTTGGGAAATTGAACTTCAGTTGGTAAAAGGTAAGGGCATCCAAGGTATTCAGCTATGTTCTCAGGGTATACCATGATTTGACTCCCCTTCACCCTTCCTACTACTACCCGTTGGTTGGGTAGTCTGTGTATTGAGGTATAAAATTCGTGAACCCAAGATAACACGTATCCGGGTACCTCCTCAAACCACTTAGTTATGCCCAAATCTCGTACTATTGCCGTGATTATCTGTAGTTTCGCCCCGGGGTTTGAATCGTCTATTTGCCTCTCACAAGATATTGGTCTGCTCTCTATATTCTCCTTCCAACTAAAACCTGTCTTGAGCTTTTTGGAGCGAGACTTACGCCCCAAGTTTAGTAATGGGTTTTGACGTGGGAATTGTGGTACAAAGGATGCCAGCATTGGGGTTCTACCAATGGTTGCGGTGGGAGGATTTTGTGCAGGTGGTGGTGTTGGGTTTTGTACTGGTGGTGGTGTTGTGGCTGATGGTTTAGGGTTTGAGGGTTTTCCATGGGTATGTTGATCCCTTTTTGCTATTTGTTTCTTCCTCATTTTTTGGTTCTTGGATTAGTATTTCCAATTCAATCCCTAGAAAATCAATCCTCCAATCCCAACCTTATTTCTCCCCAGCCAACTTCAATCAACACAACTCAACAATAATACGTAATGCAATAACAGTGCACAACCCCAGAAATTCCAAAAATGCAGAAAATCCCTTACGCCAAGGGTTTAACCAAGCTCGAAAGGGGAGTGGAGGTTACCTGGGTTGTTCAACAAAGCAGGAGATACAGAGAGAGAGATCGAGATAGCGGAACCCAGAAATCCAAATCGCGCACAGTGGACCTTTGATTTCCCTCTAAAATTCACTCGATTCCTTCGATTCGTGGTGTTTTGATGGTTCGGGTTGGGTGAGTTTCTGGTTTAGATCGTGCCTTAACAAGGATTTGGGATGGTTTAGGGCTTAGGGTTTGAACTGGTTCAAATCGCCTCAGAGAGAGAGAGAGAGAGAGTCGTACGGATGAGTTTGTAAACAATGAAGAATAAGGGTTAAATAGTGGCACGGACTACCGGTAATAAGCCCCGTACTACCGGTAATTTGAGGCACTGTTTTTTTTTTAAGTTTGGACTACCGGTAATTCGGGGCAAGTGAAGCAGATACTACCGGTAATTTGGGGCACGGACTTTTCATTCAGTTCTCAGGTCCTTCAACTACCGGTAATTTGGGGCGAGTACATCTGGTACTACCGGTAATTTGGGGTACTGATTTTTCTGTTCTGATTCCCCAAATAACGAACCAACGAGCATTCTCAACTCCTTCCCTTGACCCAAAATAGATGAACCCCATCCCACATGACTTCGAACATCGGTTTCCTAAGGTTGTGATAAAAAGGGGAAACTAACAGGCTCAAATTGCGGTTCAAATTGTTGACAATTCATGTGGTGGGTTTATAAATGAAATGACTGCCTCGAATCATCTTCCCATTGGTCATAACGTTCAAAGTAAGCACAGATACAGAATGTCATACAAGCATAAAACGGCCCAACAATGGAAGAAAGGTTCAAATGGAAAAAAACGTGGCTAAAATCTCCACTTGGCGTTCGTAGTGTACTCTTGCATAAGCGTTTACGAATGCTTGACGAGTGATGATGCATGTGCCGGAACACAAATGTGATATTAAGCATTGTTTAATCCATAAGCATAAGCAATGTGTACACATAAAAAAAAAAATTAATAGGCTGTGTGCATGCCTCACCCCCCAACTTGACATGAGCATTGTCCCCAATGCGTAAAGCAAAGGAAAAACAAGGAATAAATAAGAGGGTAAGAAACAAAACCTTTCCATAGTATGCTTCCAGCGTCTTCCATTATTGCATACCTGTCTTAACAGAAGTAAAACATGCGAACAAAGTAATCAATCCACCACTTTCTTCACGCGAAAGGCACGAGTACTACTTTTCTTCCTTGTCGAAGACTGTGTTTCCCTATTGTTGGAAGGACAGTATGCGTGGGGTTCAACAATATCTTGAGAAGTAGCGCCATCATCTAATAGGCTACCACTCCCTTTGGAGGGGGGCCCCCCAAATTCCGTACCCCTTCATTCCGCTTTGAAGCAATCTCCACGGAACTTGACACTAAAGCCGAAAGGGTTCAGACAGATTTCTCATTGTCCACGCGCCTGCCGTCAGACCCAACCTCAAGGTACTACATACGTAGCTTGACAAGGTGGCTATACCAGACCGTCAGATGCCGTTCGAGCACGGCAAACACTGGAGGTATCACAAACTCCATGGATTTATAGTCTCCTAGACTTCGCAGAAAATCACACATCCTGATATACAGGATTAACTAACTCCTCCACAATCTCTTCACGGGGAAAATCTTCCAAAAAGGGTTTTAGACGTTGTCCATTAACTTTCATAAGATACCCATTGGAAGGGTCTTCAATCTCAATAGCCCCGTGAGTAAAGATTTTCTTAACAATGAACGGGCCAGCCCATCGAGATCGAAGTTTTCCGGGGAATAAATGAAGGCGGGCATTGTAAAGAAGAACCTTTTGGTTAGGTTCGAAGGTTTTTCGAGAAATATTTTTATCATGTAATGCTTTTACCTTCTCCTTATAAATGCGGGAATTTTCATAAGCATCCCGCCTCAATTCCTCTAATTCGTTGAGATCTAATTTCCTCTTAGAACCAGCTGCTGGTAAATTGAAATTCACGTTCTTAAGAGCCCAATACGCCCGGTGCTCCATCTCGACTGGGAGATGACATGGTTTTCCATATACTAACCGATATGGAGACATGCCCAAAACGGTTTTGTACGCAGTGCGATAGGCCCACAAAGCATCAGTTAATCTCATGGACCAATCCTTGCGATTGGGGTTTACGGTTTTCTCCAGAATCTGTTTGATCTCGCGGTTAGCTAACTCGGCTTGGCCATTGGTTTGTGGGTGATATCCGGTAGAGACTTTATGCGTAATCCCATACTTGGCAAGTAAGACACCGAAGGGCCTATTGCAAAAATGTGTCCCTTGGTCACTAATGATTGCCCGAGGTAGCCCAAATCGCGACAGAATGTTCTCTTTGAGAAAGGAAAGGACAACACGATGATCATTCGTGCGTGTGGGAATCGCCTCAACCCATTTAGACACATAATCCACTGCTAACAGGATATAGAGATAACCAGCCGATGGAGGGAAAGGGCCCATGAAATCAATGCCCCAACAATCAAAGATTTCAATGACTAGGATTGGGTGAAGGGGCATCATATTCCGGCGGGTCACACTTCCCAATTTTTGGCATGGCTCACAAGCTAGGCAATATTGATGGGCATCTTTAAACAGTGAGGGCCAATAAAAGCCACATTGCAGAATCTTGGCGGCGGTCTTTTTGGAAGAAAAGTGACCTCCACAAGGTTCAGAATGACAGAAAGCTAGTACCCCACGGATCTCATTATCGGGTACACAACGCCGCATAATCTGGTCAGAACAATATTTAAATAAGTAGGGATCATCAAAATAGAATTTCTTCACCTCACTTAAAAATTTATATCGTTCTTGTTTACTCCATTTCTCCGGAATTTGTCCTGTCACAAGATAATTGATAATATCGGCATACCAAGGACAAATTTCTACCGCAAAAAGTCGTTCATCCGGGAACGAATCAGCAATAGGTGACTCACTCGGACGGTCATTCACTAGTAAGCGTGATAGGTGATCCGCTACTACATTCTCCACTCCTTTCTTATCTTTGATAGTAATGTCAAACTCTTGAAGGAGGAGGATCCACCGAATGAGTCGGGGCTTAGCATCTTGCTTGGTGAGCAAATACTTTAGTGCCGAATGGTCCGTAAAAATCACTATGGGGGATCCAATGAGATACGAGCGGAATTTATCAAGTGCAAAGACAACAGCTAGCAATTCTTTTTCTGTGGTGGTGTAGTTCATTTGAGCATCATTTAATGTTTTGCTAGCGTAGTATACCACACATGGTTCTTTCCCTCGTCTTTGGCCCAAAACAGCCCCTAAAGCGTAATCACTCGCATCACACATCAGCTCAAAAGGAAGGCTCCAATCCGGTGGCTGCATAATAGGTGGAGAAATCAGCATCTCCTTGAGAGAGGTAAAAGCCTTGTCACAAGCCACAGTCCACTCAAAAGGAGTGTCTTTTGCAAGTAAGTTGCAAAGAGGGCGAGAAATGGCACTAAACCCCTTAATAAACCGCCGGTAAAAACCGGCATGGCCAAGGAAAGATCGGATGTCTTTGACGCTTTTGGGAATTGGTAGATTAGAGATTAAACCAATTTTTGCTTTGTCTACTTCAATTCCCTTCTCAGACACAATGTGACCTAGGACGATGCCATTAGTGACCATGAAGTGACATTTTTCCCAATTGAGGATCAGATTTTTCTCCTCACAGCGTTCCAAGACTAACTCAAGATTGTGAAGGCAGTGGTCAAATGAAGTACCATAAACCGAAAAGTCGTCCATAAATACTTCAACAATCTTATCTAGCATGTCACTGAATATTCCCATCATGCATCGCTGGAAGGTACCAGGAGCATTGCATAGTCCAAATGGCATTCGTCTATAGGCAAACGTACCAAAAGGACAAGTGAATGTGGTCTTTTCCTGATCTTCTAAAGCAATTTCAATCTGATTGTAGCCCGAGTAACCATCTAGAAAACAATAGAATGGATGGCCGGCTACTCGTTCTAACACTTGGTCGATGAAGGGCAAGGGAAAGTGGTCCTTTCGGGTACAAGTGTTTAATTTACGGTAGTCGATGCATACTCGCCATCCGGTGATGGTTCGAGTGGGGATTAATTCATTATTCTCATTTGTGACTACCGTTAAACCAGATTTTTTAGGCAC
Organism: Arctostaphylos glauca; assembly: GCA_019985065.2. NCBI lineage: Eukaryota > Viridiplantae > Streptophyta > Magnoliopsida > Ericales > Ericaceae > Arctostaphylos > Arctostaphylos glauca. The sequence continues at coordinate 504,561 of JAHSPW020000016.1, read as the reverse complement.
CACTTGCACTGGGCTGACCCACTGACTATCAGCAATGGGGTAAATGATCCCCACATCTAACAATTTTAACACTTCAGCCCGCACAACCTCTTTCATGTTAGGATTCAGACGACGCTGAGGTTGGCGGGTCGGTTTGACATTTTCCTCAAGATATATGCGATGAGTGCAAATTGAGGGGTCAATACCTTTTAAGTCAGCAATGGTCCACCCGATGGCTTTCTTATGGGCTTGCAAAACTTTCAACAGGGCAGCCTCTTGTTCCTCATGGAGGGTAGAGGAGATGACAACAGGAAAAGTCTCATCCTTTCCTAAGTAGGCATATTTTAATGAGGACGGCAAGGGCTTCAGCTCGAGTTTTGGTGACCTCACCTCTGAAGGAAAAATAGGGTTCTCTGACAATGGAAGTTTCTCAAACCTTGGTGTCCAACCCTGCGTATTAAGAACTTCAGCATGATCCAACAGATAAACAAATTCTATTTCCTCGGGTGAAGGGGTGTGCCCCTCAACTCCTGCATTTAACAAACAAGACTCTAAAGGGTCCGACCGACTAATACATCCGGTGAAACCGGAAGTTTCAATGTGATTAACTTCGAACACCTCATCATCATCTCCTGGTTGCCTACAAACATTAAAGACATTCAACTCTACCGTCATATTGCCAAAAGTTAATTGCATGATACCCGACCTACAGTTAATCAGAGCATTGGCTGTAGCAAGGAACGGGCGACCTAAGATGACGGGAATTTGTGCAGCAGGATTTGCAACCGGTTGTGTGTCAAGTACAACAAAATCTACTGGGAAGTAAAATTTGTCGATTTGCACAAGGACATCCTCTACTATTCCTCTTGGCCTTTTTTCACTCCTATCAGCAAATTGGAGAGTTATAGAAGTTGGTTTCAGATCAGCTAGGCCAAGGGATTGGTACACATGATAAGGAAGCAAGTTTACACTTGCCCCAAGATCAAGTAAGGCTCTCTCAAGTTTGTTTGCCCCCACAGTAATGGAAATCGTAGGACAACCAGGGTCCTTATATTTAGGGGGGGCATGGGCTTGTAAAATGGAGCTTACCTGCTCGGTAAGGAAAGCTCTCTTTTGGACATTCAGCTTCCTTTTCACAGTACACAAATCCTTAAGGAATTTGGCATAAGCAGGGACTTGTCGAATAGCATCCAACAATGGTATATTGACCTTCACCTGTTTAAAAAGTTCAAAAATTTCAGATTGATGATTGATTTTGGGTGTAGGTCTCAACCGTTGTGGATATGGGGCAGGGATTGGGCAGGTGCCACTCTCAACAGTTTTATTCACTTCGCTATCCGCTTTTTCTTTTTCATTCCTCTCATTTTTTTCAGGAACACTCTCTTCTTCAGCGATGTTGGAAGACATAGGGCCAGGTACCTTTGTAGGAGGAAAGACAACGCCATTATCCACTGTTTTGCCACTCCGAAGTGTAGTAACTGAATTAACATCCTCAGATGATGTATTTCCGGAGTGGGTACTCTCAACAGAATTTTGCCCTTTAGGATTAGCATGAGGTTGGGCAGGAAATCTCCCTTTCTCTTGCTGAAGAGTACTCAAAGTGGAATTAATTTTAGTCAATTGAGTTCTAATGTCCCCTATAGCCTGTGCGGTTTGTGCATTGGTCGTGTTTTGACTTTGGACAAATTGGTTTTGACTTTGGACAAATTGGGTTTGACTTTGGACAAATTGCTGCATTGATTCCTCAAAGCTCCGCTTATGGGGTGGTTGGTAGGAATGAGGAGCATTAGAACTTTGGCCTTGTTGGCCATAACTCTGATTGTGCTGGTTATAAGAGGTTTGTCCCGGAGGATGAAATCCTTGGGGAGGGCCTTGGTTTGTTGTGTTCTCATTCCGCCAGCCAAAATTAGGGTGGTTGCGCCACCCTGAATTGTAAGTATCCGAGAATGGGGAATTGAATGGCCTTTTCTGCTGTTGCGGTGGCATGATCGCATTCACACTCACTTGTTCATTCAAAATTTCCCTAAAGGCCGGAATGGTAGGACACTCGTTAGTACTATGGTCTTGGGTGTCGCAAATGGTACACACCTCCTCTTTCTTAGGTGTAATGGCTACCTCATTGACTTTCTGTAGTTCCAGACTCTCAAGTTTTCGTGTGAGCTGAGCAACTTTAGCTTGTAAGTCGTCATTTGCGCTCAAAGTGTATTTCCCTCCCCCCAATGGTACTTGGGCACCCGCCTTCCGAGATCTATCATTAGGATCGGAATTGTCCCAAGATTGAGCAATTTCAGCCACTTTCTCAAGGTATTCTAAAGCTTCGTTAGGGTCTTTATTCAGGAACTCCCCGCTGCACATCATTTCAATGAATTGGCGAGAAGCTGGGGTAATTCCTTCATAAAAGAAACTAGCAAGCTGCCACGAAGTAAACCCATGATGTGGGATCAGTTGTAACAAATCTTTAAAACGTTCCCAGCATCCATAAAATGTTTCGCCGGGTTTTTCGTAAAAATTTTGGATTTGTTTCTTGAGGGCCATGGTCTGATGAGTGGGAAAAAACTTCTTTAAAAACTCACGTTGCATATCAGCCCACGTATGGATGGACTGTGGACGCAATGAATTTAACCAAGTCTTAGCTTTATCTTTTAACGAGAAGGGAAACAATTTCAGATATGCAATGTCTTGCCGCTGATTTCGTTCTATCATAGTCCTCACAACTTCCTCGAAGTCCTGAACATGTAAATATGCATTTTCATTGTGTATTCCGTGGAAGTGAGGAAGATGCTGTAAAAGGTTGGGTCGAACTACAAAGTCACGGGCCCCTATGGGCAAGCGTATGCAAGATGCTGCAGATGTGCGGGTAGGATTCAGGAAATCGCGCATGGTGCGACCTGGATATGCCTCGTGTTGGACATTAACATCCTCTAAGCCAGTATCTAGATCCTCCAAATTAGGATAATTGGTTCGGAGTGGAGGAATCTGCCCAGGCATTTGAGGGAACTCATGTTGGTCAAGCGGAGGGTTGTTCTGATTGTGGTTGTGCTGAGGTGACATGGGTGGTGGTAGCAGGCCATTTGGATCCATAACGGGATTATCCTCTTGGCGCACTAGTCGATTTTGTTCGTTACGTACCCACATACACTAATGTTCAGCACAAAATAAAAAGAAACTAGGTTAGGACGTACCTTAACTTTCCAACCACTGATTGGGCAGAACCTGGTACTACCGGTAGTAATACTGGGATTACCGGTAATGAGTGCACCTCCTTCCGCTGGATCTGACTTTGCTCGTTTTTTTTTTTTTATATCAGAGAACTGATAAGCTTCTAAATCAACTCGGGTCCCCGGCAACGGCGCCAAAAATGCTTGTCGTCAAACCGGTATCAATAAAGATGTATCCCAAGCGTAGGATTAGGTTTCGGTTGTAGCATAATAAATCCGGAAGTCCGGAGTCGAATCCACAGGGAAACGAGTGATTTGAAAGTTTATCGGAAGGGAGAAAGATGGGTTTTGAAATTTTAGTTGTGGTGAAAATACTGTGATGAACTTAAGAGCGATTTATCAAAGGTTTAATAAACAGGACCCAATTCTCAAGATCCACGTTGACCGTGACTCGGAATAACCCAATCCTCAAAAATATAACTCAACTCCGGTTCTATAACATCGAACCTTCGTCGGATAATCAGGAATATAATTTATTTGTGGAGATTTAAGAAATATTGGTATCAATTCAATAATCAAGTAAGAATTTAGGGTTTCGAATTAAAACCTTGTATAGATCCAAGAATTGTGTGTGCCAAAAGCTTGTCTACACACAAGCAAAAATCTTTTACAAAAACTTTTAATTGATTTCAGAAAATAACTTGATTATTCAAATGATACCGGAAATTGAATACCATAGACGAGGATTGGATTACCTTAAGCCATGGTTCAACGTTTCACCGTCGAATTGGATCCTTGAAGGATTAGTTCCTCATGGATATGAGGGAATCCATGAGAAATTAACAACAGGAGAATAAAAAGATAGAACAATCAATGAATAATAATTGAAACAAGAACTTGAAGAACTTTTATTTAACTATGCTCAAATCTGGAAATTCGATTACAAAAACAGAATGAAAAACGGCTGAGAAACTAGCTAAAACTTAATGGAAAGCTTGATTTAAAACTAGAATAAAACTTAATGGAAAGCTTGATTTAAAACTAGAATAAAACTTAATGGAAAGCTTCACCCCTTTTCCCTAGGGTTCCTTATCCTTTTATAGAGATCAAAAGATTCTCTAATCTCATTTAGGAATCCCTAAAGATAAGGCTAAAAATTAGAACTGAAAATCTTTTCAAATCAAAAATACAATCCCCTAAGATAAGGCTAAAAATCAGAACTGAATATCTTTTCAAATCAAAAATAGAATCTCCTATATCCCGCCTGTTGCTTCAGATTTGATTTGTGCGCTTCTGGGCCCTCATTTTACCGGTAGTTCGTCAATTGGGTCAGTGCCCCGTATTACCGGTAGATGTGTCCAGAACCTGGTACTACCGGTAGTAATACTGGGATTACCGGTAATGAGTGCACCTCCTTCCGCTGGATCTGACTTTGCTCGTTTTTTTTTTTTTATATCAGAGAACTGATAAGCTTCTAAATCAACTCGGGTCCCCGGCAACGGCGCCAAAAATGCTTGTCGTCAAACCGGTATCAATAAAGATGTATCCCAAGCGTAGGATTAGGTTTCGGTTGTAGCATAATAAATCCGGAAGTCCGGAGTCGAATCCACAGGGAAACGAGTGATTTGAAAGTTTATCGGAAGGGAGAAAGATGGGTTTTGAAATTTTAGTTGTGGTGAAAATACTGTGATGAACTTAAGAGCGATTTATCAAAGGTTTAATAAACAGGACCCAATTCTCAAGATCCACGTTGACCGTGACTCGGAATAACCCAATCCTCAAAAATATAACTCAACTCCGGTTCTATAACATCGAACCTTCGTCGGATAATCAGGAATATAATTTATTTGTGGAGATTTAAGAAATATTGGTATCAATTCAATAATCAAGTAAGAATTTAGGGTTTCGAATTAAAACCTTGTATAGATCCAAGAATTGTGTGTGCCAAAAGCTTGTCTACACACAAGCAAAAATCTTTTACAAAAACTTTTAATTGATTTCAGAAAATAACTTGATTATTCAAATGATACCGGAAATTGAATACCATAGACGAGGATTGGATTACCTTAAGCCATGGTTCAACGTTTCACCGTCGAATTGGATCCTTGAAGGATTAGTTCCTCATGGATATGAGGGAATCCATGAGAAATTAACAACAGGAGAATAAAAAGATAGAACAATCAATGAATAATAATTGAAACAAGAACTTGAAGAACTTTTATTTAACTATGCTCAAATCTGGAAATTCGATTACAAAAACAGAATGAAAAACGGCTGAGAAACTAGCTAAAACTTAATGGAAAGCTTGATTTAAAACTAGAATAAAACTTAATGGAAAGCTTGATTTAAAACTAGAATAAAACTTAATGGAAAGCTTCACCCCTTTTCCCTAGGGTTCCTTATCCTTTTATAGAGATCAAAAGATTCTCTAATCTCATTTAGGAATCCCTAAAGATAAGGCTAAAAATTAGAACTGAAAATCTTTTCAAATCAAAAATACAATCCCCTAAGATAAGGCTAAAAATCAGAACTGAATATCTTTTCAAATCAAAAATAGAATCTCCTATATCCCGCCTGTTGCTTCAGATTTGATTTGTGCGCTTCTGGGCCCTCATTTTACCGGTAGTTCGTCAATTGGGCCAGTGCCTCGTATTACCGGTAGATGTGTCCTTACTACCGGTAGTTCGGGGCACTGACTTTTCTGGTCTTTCTTCAATTTGGCCAGTGCCTCGTATTACCGGTAGATGTGTCCTTACTACCGGTAGTTCGGGGCACTGACTTTTCTGGTCTTTCTTCAATTTGGCCAGTGCCTCGTATTACCGGTAGATGTGTCCTTACTACCGGTAGTTCGGGGCACTGACTTTTCTGGTCTTTCTTCAATTTGGCCAGTGCCTCGTATTACTGGTAGATGTGTCCTTACTACCGGTAGTTCGGGGCACTGACTTTTCTTCATGTGGATCTTTGCCTTCTACTACCGGTAGTTTGGGCATCCATTACCGGTAGTTTGAGGTTCTGACTTCTTCTTCACTTAAGCAAAACACCCTATTACCGGTAGTCTGGGACTTATTACCGGTAATTTGGGGCACTGTCTTTGAAAGTCTGATGTTGTTTCCCTCCACTTCATGCCCTGATTCTTGGTTCTTGATCACATCTTTGGGCTCGTAAAAACACTACACAATGCTCATTTTCACACTAACCATTCGAATGTGCGTTAGATAGTCAAAGTATATCAATATCCATTCGATAAACAATAAACACATGCAAGTCGCGGGGTTTTGACATAGAATACATGCACTTTTGAGTGCCAAACATCAATCATCTAAGTAAACATTGACGATAACTGAAACTTAATTAATTTTTAATGACTCTCAACTCTGTGATACTTACACGTTTTTTGAACCAATTTGGAAATTTTGATCGTTGTATCGCAGTTATATCACATCCATGTGCATTTTGTATATTGTTTTTGTGTTCCCTATGACATATAGTAAAAGTTCAGTTAACTTCATGTAGTAAAAAAAATCAATAAGTTTACGAGTTATGCTTACATAAAACAAAATTCTACAAACACATACTCTAGATATGGCTCCACCTCAGGAGAATTGTACAACACAAACCAATGAGCAAGTTCTCGTTCTTTGTTGGAAGGATCGGGAGCCCCTGTGATGGGAGAGAAGAGACGAACGTGCTGGTTAAATATCTCCATTCCAAAGCCATGATCTCCACCATCTTTATTCCGCTCAGGTTTATTCATCCCATTTGTCATGTACATTGAACAGAAAGTAAGACACTCTTGGACAACGTAAGCCTCGACAATCGAACCTTCTGGCCGTGCTTTGTTGGTTACATACTTTTTTAATTTCCCAAGAAACCTTCAATTGACAAAATTATCATTATACATATTAAATAAAGTGCTTTGGGTTTTTTGGCGCTAAGTTTATTACTTGGCGGTAAATTGCTATTAAATGGTAAAGTTAATAATACTAATGGGAATTTTGGCGCTAATAATACTAATGGGAATTTTGGTGCTAATTTAACACTCATATTTCAATAGTTAAGTTATATTTTTATATATATACTACTTTAAAATAATTTTAAATTTTTTTGTTACACATGTAAATCACCATAATTTTAAATACATAAAATATTTTTAAAGAAATAAACGTGGACAAATTGGAAGATGAATAAATAGAAAATCGACACCAAAAACCAAATAGACAAAAATTAGAATACTCAAGGGATTAAAGACTCATAGTGGACCACTCGAGCACCACCTAAGTTCTTTTTTGGTGATCAGAACCATCTATATCTTAGATATTATAAAGAACGTCAATCCTGCGCAAAATAAATTTGATCACATATATGTTGAAATTAAATTAAATCATACAAAAAGTGTAATTCAAATAATACATTTTGTCCCGATCAGAGAGCACCCTAAACTTGATCAAGCCAAATTTTTACGATAATGAATTAATCAAATACCATAACAAAATCAACGGTCTGGATCATCATGATTGTGTTGCGGTCGCATGGTTATTGTACATTCAGGTACAACACAAGACTTAATTTATGATCAATTACATTGAACGTATAGATTTTTAAGGTAAGTACCAAGTTAATTCTTACAACTTAATCTAAACCGTTAGGATTTCATGTCTCACTAATTTCATCATTATAACTAAAATTGAAGATCATCGGATGTTGGCATCCATGATCGGATGAAATTTAATGCATCCCTAAGCATTATAGTCATATAGTAGACCATCTTACTCTACTTCATGAGTTTTAATTTGGTGATCAGAACCGTTTAATTATCCTTTACATGTTTATTGTTGCATTTGTGGAGGTATTCATGAATTCCTATAATTTTCCTATGGCTTTTATCTTTGATCCGAACACTGCCTAACACTACTAGAATAATAGAAACCAATCAAATAAAATTATTCATTTTTAATCATTTAAAAATCATGATAAAAAAGTAAAGTCATTTTTAATCACATTTTGTCTAAAATCGTGATAAAATGGTTTACTTTAAAAACATTATAAAAAAAATAAAGCATTTTTAAGCACTGTTTATCTAGAACCGTGATAAAAAAAATATATAAATAATGACGCCATTCTAAAAGAATAAAATTAGGTAGTTTAACTAATTTTTATTTTAATATTTTTTCCTTCACTTTTTCCCTCAATACTTAAAGACCCTAATATTCGAAGACCCCGTTCAAGGCCCACAGAAGATCCCTTTCGAATGGTGATTTTGAAGACCCAATTCAAGGTTCACAGTTACATCGAAGATCCCTTTCGAATGATGATTTTGAAGACGCCATTCGAAGACATAGCTAATTCGCGGAAGGTGAAATTTGAAGGTCATTTTTAATCACAGTTTTTCTCGGATAGATTTGCAGTAAGATGTTTATCGTCTCCTCTGTGTGTGTGCTAACGTTAAAACTTTCTTCATAGATGAATTTATTTCAGTGGAATTGAGTGTGTTCTTATATATGTATGAATGAGACTATTTAGTTTTTCAATTTCCTTAATTATTATGTACTGTGTCACTACAACAAATAAGACATTTTATTACATAATTTTATAGCCATTTTTTCATTATGCTATAATAAATGATAACAATAGCATTTATTTATCTATTTTATATCATTCTTTTTTTATGCTACAATAAATGATAACAATAACATTTTTTACCTATTTGATAGCATTCTTTTTATTATGTTATAAAAAAAAGTCAAAATAGCATTTTTTTATAGTGTGTTTTCATTGACAAAGTGCAAAAAAAAAAGCGCCAAACTTTCAGCCAAATTGTTATTTTTCCCCCCTCTATTTTTCCCTTTCAACCAAACTATCAGCCTGGAAGTCGGATCCTCTCTCCCGAACCAGAAACAACATCTTCCAAAATTTTAGGGTTTTTGACTTTGGAGCATTCAATCAAAGCCAGGTATCTCAATCCACTTTCACTCCGCCTCTGCCTTCCATTCGACCGACTGCCTGGGTCCCCCTCTCCTGGCAATGGTAATCGGCAGCAAACAACAAGCTCTTGGGTTCCTAATTCAGCCTCTCTTCGTGATACCCTGGCGACTTCCATTCGCGAGTTCCATCTGTTTGTTTGCGATCTCTCTATTCTGCCAGAGCAGTTGGTGCGCTATGTACTGCGTTTCTTTGATCAGGTACGATTAAATCTTTGTTTTCGAGGTTTGGTTACTTTCTTCAATCAGCTATTGATTACATTTTTGTTTTTGAGGTCTGGTCTTTGTTTGGGCAAGTTTGATTTCTGTTGAAAGCTAAGTCAGCCTTTGAAATTTGGTCTATGGATAATCTGGTGCCCTATGAACATTGTAAAAAAATGTCTGGACCCGTTAACCACCTGGTTAATCTGGGAATTTTATATATTTGCAATGGTTGAAGCATTTAGACCGGTTTTGATGTTCTTGGAGATGTTGGGGCACGAATTTTTGAATAACAACCTCCTTATTTACAGTTGTTGACTGTTTAGGCTAAGAACATAATTATAACCAACCATTTTTTCTTCGCAGAGAAGGGGATTCATATATTATCAATGGGAAGAAGTAGTGGACCAGTGGAGCAATGGATCCTAAGTGCAAACTAAGGTAATTATTTGTTATTAGCTTGTTATGTTTTTCTGCATAATCCACTGTTTTTTTTCTGCATAATCCACTTTCTGTTTATTATGGCCTTTATCTCAGTTCTCATTCTACTGATGTATTTATTTTCCCTCGTATTAGGGCGCTGCATCTTTTCAACCATAGATAAGTGTAGAAGCCATATGTATAACAGAACCGTGATAGTAAATATTTGGGAGTGGGGTAAAGGTTTTACTACTTACTATGCTACCAGCCTAGGGACTGCAATGATTGTGTACGTGCCTTCATGCGCAAATGTTCACTTCTGATAGGTTAGACAATAATAGTTGGTTCAAGTGTAAAAATTTTTTGCCCCTGATTTGTTAATGTTCAGCCAAGTTTGTTTTTCTGCATAATCCACTGTTTTCTTTGATGTTTCATCTAATGAAAAGTCAGATTCTTCAGGAGATTTAAATCAAATGTTATACATACAGTTCCTTACAAGGTATGTAGGTGATTGATCTATAACATGGCTCCTTTACAGAAAGTAGTCCGATAAGCTTCTCTACTTAATTCAGCTTGTTAATTATCTCCTTTTATAAATATAGAAAGCATAAGCTCATCTACTAGAGTGTCGTGTCCGACGCATACATCTATCGTACCCTCAATTAAATGACCAGATGTGTTTTATTTGTTTAAAATACAGCAATTGGCACTTGACATGCATTTTTTACGTTTGAAGAAAATAGAATGGAAGGCAATTACAAAAAATCTTATTTTGTCAGCTTCAAGTGTATGCAATACTGCAATATACTTTAGGCTTCTAGAGGAAGACATCATGACTTTCTACTGGTTCTTCTTTTCCTGTGAATGCAAAAAATGAATTATTTGTGACTAAATACATGAATAGAAAAGGATACGGGTTGTTTAAAATTTTGCATATTGAAGTTTTTAGTCATATAGACACACCTCATCCGTATTGTTCTATTTGTTTAAAAATACAGCACTTGGCACTTGAGATGCATCCTTTAGGTTTGAAGAAAATAGAATGGAAGGCAATTACGGAAAACATTATTTTGTCAGCTTCAAGTGTGTGTGCAATATACTTTAGGCTTCTAGAGGAAGACAGCATGACTTTCTACTGATTCTTCTTTTCCTGTAAATGCAAAAATGATTTATTTGGGATTATGTTGTACATATGTAAAAAAGGAGACGTATTGTTCAAAATTTTGAATATTGAAGTTTTTAGTCATATGCACATACCTTATATATGTTTGACTTGTTGCCTTATCCACATTGATCTTACTTTTTCAGAAATTCCCATGTTAGCATGTTCGCATCTCTATCATCAGTTGGTGTCCCATTCCCATAACCATGCTTCTTATGAGAATAACTATAAATGCATCAAATTACTTTTTCCTCTCGAAAAGAAGAAAAATCCTTTTGATGTAATCAATTATGTTGGTCACATACTGAATTGCAGTTATCAAAGACCTGATGGGCTAACGAGGTTGCAAGTTACAACTATTAGTAGAAGGTGGATAGATAGTGCTGTTGGCACGGAGGTATGACGGCAAACAAGATCAATATTTTTGTCTTATTTAGTGTGCTGTGACAGCAATTTTTATTCGTTAGCTGGGTTGACGAGGCTCTTGCTTTTGAGAATTGTCTGGGTTCAAGTCTTGCTGTGAACTGCAGCTTGCATTCCTGTATTTTCTCCTCCGGTGTCTACTTGCTGAAATAACAGAAACATATGTCTGAAAGCTTGCAGAAGCAGATGTTTAATATGTGAAACTATTCAGTTGGTGTTTGTCATGCGAATATTTTTGACGTTTTTTTGTGTGTAGCATTAGGTGAGTGTGTTGATTAAGCATTTGCTGCTCTCTTTGAGGACCTTTTTTGTTTGAATGAAATTCTTCGCAAAATAAAGAAAAATAAACTCACTTAAGGTGAATTAATTTATAACAAGCCATGCATTATCTTAATATGTTATTAATCATCTCAAATGTTTGAGTAATCTTTGGGTTCTTAAGGCTTTGGGTTTATGCCCATTGTATGTTCCAACACAAAGATTCCTGTGTTCGACTTGTCTTCAGTTAACAATATTCAGGATGTGGCATGAACTGACTCTGAATATTGGAAGTTAATATTCTCCTTTATTCAATAGAGGAAGAAGTTTGCTGCCTGAATATTTTTGATTCTTTGATGCAGTTAATATATTATCAGCTATTTTTCCCCCCGCATTGGGAGGGAAGGATTGTTTCTTTTGCGATCGAAAATTTTGTTGGAATTGCACCATTTGAAAGGCCAATCTGAGTTGAAATGCTTTTACCTTTACAGGAATTAGTACAAGGGTTTGATCAGGAAACTGCTGCTGTAGTCATGGCAAGATTAACTTCTTATAAAATGGAGATCGAGGTACTTCACAAATTTTGGAATATTGTCTTTGTATATTGGCAGACACAGAAACCAACACTGAGGCACGCGGATGGATTGCCTACTGTTCAGTTCTTGGTGCATTACTTGTGATAGCGTTGTGCTGGACTCTACTTCCTTTATCTCTAAGTTTGTCCGTCTACAATTTTCAAATAGATTTAGTTGAGTTTGGAATAAATTATTTTTTGTTAAAGACAGTCTATTATTTGATATTTCATTATCTTTTTATGGTTTTTTTATGGTTTTTCAGGAATCAAAGGGAAAGGTATACAAAAAATCCACCTGAGAAGCTGATTCTTTTGTTGTGAGAAATCCGGACTCCTTTCTCTATTTGCTTAGCATCGCTCAGCGTCGTGACGTTGTCCTTCAATTGTTGTGTATAGGAATCTGATCTAGTGCCCATGATGGCTGCCCCCCTGGCACTCCCCCTTAAATGTGCAAGGCCACTTTCGAGTGCTTCACCTCCCAAAATGTCATAAAATTGCTTCTATGATTTTCTTATATACGTTTTTATGTTGGCGTGCGTGCATCAGGCATAACCTGAAGAAGCTAACTTATGAGGAAAGGAAGGCCAGGTTGATTGAGAGGTTAAATGCTCTCAACTCTGCTGCTACCAGCTACGATGACGAGGACAAGGCTGATGATGAGTGAATGTAGCAGTATAAGTTTGGGTGCTTCTTACACACAGTCATGTTTGGTGTTTCTTTATTTGTCTGTTTTTTAACTCCAAGAAGGTCAATTTTGCTTTTTTTGTCTGTTGTCCTATAGAAGTTGGTTTTAAGTTTTTGCATTACAAATCATCAGTATTAGATTTCCTAAACTATTTGGTACGACTTAACTTCAGACTGTTTTGTTTCAATTACTTGGCAATGAGGAATTTATGGTGTCAATCTACATTCTATCTTTCTGTAGTGATACTTTTTGGCTTTTAAATGGGAGTTGAGATTCTATCTCTATGTATTATGTCATGGATTTTTTGTTTAACATTAAAAAAAAATCGGTCCTATTAATTATATGTAGTTTTTAATGGCTTATTTTATCGGATATAGAGTGTTTATTAATTAAAGGGTCACTTTTGATGGTTCTCGATTCTTCAAGGATTTGGCTACTGTTTGCAGTTTGGTAAAAGAATTTATAAGATTACATATAAGAATTTGTTTGTTAAGTATTTGATTTTGTCATTTTGATTACATATAAAAATTGTAAGGCTACTAAATACTATATTATATGTTGGTGATTGAAGTCTATCATTTTGATTACATTTAAAAATTGTAAGGCTACTGAATAATATGTTAGTGACTTAGTTTTCTCATTTTGGATATTATGTTCAATATATTCTTATGTTATTTTGAATATTATGTTTAGTGATTTAAATGACAAATATAATTTTTTTAAGCTATTATTTCCAAAATTTGTACTTGTTTTAGAGGTAAATTCGGCACAGTACTTCGATATGCTTCGGTATCAGTACGTACAGTACCAATAATAAAAACGGTACACCTGGTACGAGATTAACAACTTTGACTCGATCAACACAAATTTTCAAGAGAATGAAAGTACTTTTCGGCGACAACATATCTCATCGCTAAAAGTGTACTTTTCGGTGATGCGATCGTCGAATCGCATCGCCAAATGTGAATTTGTTTCGGCAACAACATTTTTCATCGCTAACAGTATACTTTTCGGCTACAACATTTCTCCTCGCTAAGAGTATACTTTTCGGCAATGCAAATGGCGTCGCCAACTGCGAAGACTTTTTGGCGACAACATTGCTCATCGCTGAAAATATATTTTTGGGCGACAACATGTCTCGTCGCTAAAAGTATACTTTTCAGCGATGCAAATCGCATCGCCAAACGTGACATTTTTTCGGCGACAATATTTTTCATTGCTGAAAATATACTTTACGGCGACAAAATTTTCCATCGCTAAAAGTATAGTTTTCTGCGATGCAAATTACGTCGCCAAATGTGAAGAAGTTTTGGCGACGACATGTCTCATCGCCGAAAGTATCGTCACCAAAATGAAATATCTTTTGCCGATGCAACTCGGATCGCCAAACGTGAAGACTTTTCAGCGACAATAGTTCTCATTGCCGAAAGTATCGTCACCAAAATGAAATAACTTTTGCCGACGCAACCCGGGTCGCCAAACGTGAAGACTTTAGGGCAACAACAATTCTCATCGCCGAAAGTATAGCAAATTTAGTCGCCAAAAATTCTCCCACCAATCTATTCGAGCTAATCATTACCGACCAGAATTGCCGATGAGTTCGTCAAAGTGTGTCGCCAATACATACTCAACGGCGACGCGTTTTTTGGTCCATCGCTATTTTGGTCGCCGTTTGTCCAATTTGTTGTAGTGCCATCTGGACGTAAGACCACTGGAAATAATTAAACAGGTCTTAAACATTAAGTGCAAGGTAGATGGATCGATCGACAAACTTGGGAATCTCAAATTACCATATAAGCCTTTGAATAAATTTGACACTTCCAAATTTAAAGACAATATTAGACTTCTAAAGGAATTATACCTTGTAACGATGGTAAGAATCAACGGCCATATCTCCATTGGTACCATCTCTTATTTTACCTGCCGTAACCAACCAACATATAATATTACTATAAATGGTTTTATAATTGTTTTTCATTTCTATGAGCTCAATTGTAGGAAAATGCTACAAAAACGAGTCTAATTTTGTTCACCCCAGGGTGAACACTTTTCGTCGCATGGGACCACCTTGAGATCTCTCTTGATAATCAAAATTCGTCTATTTTGTTCTAATTAATTTGCTTAATTATCCTAAAAAAATCAACTTAATTGAATATTGGTAAGTGTTTGATCTAAAAATCTATGAGAAAAAGAGAGGACCTGGATATTTATGTGTGAATGTATCCCATATGCTTGGACCTCTACCACCTTCATTTGCTCCACCTTCATACTAAGAGAAAATAGACAAACACAGTAAGCATCTTAACGCAAATAGAATCTACTGGTATTGAGGAACTTAAAGTATATTTTTTCCCATAAGTCTAAGCGTTCGGGTTAACTTGCGCGTAACGTGATTAATTTTTGAAGAATTAATCTCATCATCTATTAACGGGGGCTTAATTAAAACGAGGATGAACCCCTGTATAGACTAGTCTAATAAGAGTTGATCATCATAAGTGAAATGTTTTGAATCTAACATCCTAGGGGGAAGTAAATCCTCAAGTTTCAGACATTAACTATAAGGACTGATGTCACGCCCTCGTTTTCAAACATATGGCATAACCCTATTTACCATTTTAAAACCTCACAATTACCCAAAATACAATTTCCATAATCCATAAATGGATAAAGTGTTTCAAATATTACAATGCATGGGTGGCACTCCCGGTCTGTCACACCAAAATATAAGTTTGAACAAGTACGATACCGTTTGCTTTCAATTACAAAGAAGGAACAAAAGAGGAATTAGTGTACATCTTTCAAAAATAGTTATAAAGATGCTATGTAACTCCTAGTATGAAAGTCTTCTCAAAACATGCACCTCCATGCATCCATACAATCCATGTCAAGCCTCCGGAACTGTACCTGAAACGATGAAAGGGTGAGCTAAAAGCCCAGTAGAGACATCTACGCCAATATTATATGAATATGACTGGCATGGCATGCTTCATGAACAATTCATAATAACACGCGAATGACAATTAATCCATTAGTCTAGAATGCATTACTGTATGTCAACCATTTTGATCAATTTGCGGTTCTCATATCGACTCAGCTATCATATTCCAACTAGCACATCACTCTTTGGTGGCTAGACAATACTAAAACATAACTAGCACATCTCCCGTCGGAGGCTAGACCTTTATATATAACTAGCACATCTCCTGTTGGAGGGTAGACATCGCATAACTAGCACATCTCCCGTCGGAGGCTAGAAATCGCATTATGTCAATGCAATACAAAAATTCACAGTTTGGCACTTTACCGGCCATTGACATATCACGCCAATCACAATTTAATATCATAGTGAAAGAAAAATGCAAATATGAATAAAGATCCCACTTGTGTCAAATGTCCTATGAAATTTATTATCACATTAAGATCCCACTTGTGTCAAATGTCCCACATACCACATGTATGAGTGAAAGTACTCTTAAACGTCCATAATCTCAATTTAGGGTGAAAACCGTCAGTAAAAGTCGCAGGAGCGGCTAAAAAGTCGCTGGACGCGCCAAAAATCAGTGGAGGTCGCTGGACAAGTCGCTGCAGCGACTTCCATAAAAGCAAGGTCGCTCGAGCGACGCCCAAGTCGCTGTCGATCTTTGGTTTCGCACAGACAGTTCGCAACTCGTCCAAATCGGTAAAAAATGCAACAATACCCAATCTAAACACGAATTCAACTACCAAAACCATGAATAAACACATAATAAGGGTGAGACATCCCTACCTCAAGCTTTGAATCAAAAGATTTGGCGAAGAGGTGAAAGCCCTAGGTTCCAAACTTCGGATCTCTCCTTCCCGAGCTCCAAATCCCGATCCGTCTTCGATTCCACGTCAAGCACGATCCAAACTTCCTCTATTCCGAAGGAATTCGAAAATGATGGGTTGGTTTGATGGTGGTGGTAGAGAGGAGGTTGAGATATGGTGGAGAGAGAGAGAGAGAAAGAGAGAGAGAGAGAGAGAGAGAGAGAGAGAGAAGGAATATGTGGTGAGTTCCCTTCTTAAGCCCAAAATCAGATTTTAAGACCCCCATGGGCACCCACGTAATATACCACGTATGTAACGCGTGTGAAATAAAACCAAAGACCCCGGACTCGGGTCTTACAATAAAAATCTAGAACACATAATAATAAACTAAATGGTCATTCCGCAAATAAACTTTCAAATAATTTTCTTTTAGAACTCAAAATTTTCCGGGTCCTTACAATTGAACTGCCCCTTATAGTACTTATAGAAAGGAAAGGAGTTAGGTTCACCTGATCTATGACGAAACATAGGAGGAAAAGAAAGCAGTCTCTATAAACTTCTTACAGGATGTATAATTAACTACCTACCCTAATGGGGATAGCCAAAGTCTAGTTTAAATGCATAAGAAGTCCTTTAGGAACTATCAAGAGAAGGAAAAAGTTGATGATGATAGTGTAACGCTCCATGTAAATCACTGACCCAACAATTTGTTAAAGCCCAATCATGTGGCCCAAAATGCTTAAACCCAAGTTGTTAGTAGTAGTTTACATGCATGATTCCTTATATACCTAAGATCACCCATGTAGACTTTCGATGTGGGACGGGACATCACAATCTCGATCCTCACCTTTAAGATCTTGCGCCCTCATAAGGAGTCGGATACTAGAGTCACCACGGCCTAACCCCGAGTCTGTTCTCTAGTAACCAAACAAAATCTCGACGCACACTTGATTGTGTACACGGGTCGCTCTGATACTATTTGTAATGTCCCATATAAATTACTGACCCAACAACTTTTTTAAGCCCAACCATGTAGTCTAAAATGCTTAAGTCCAAGTTGTACTAGTTTACATGGTTCCTTATATACTCAAGATTACTCATGTAGATTTTCTACGTGAGACAGGACATCACAAATAGGTTGCTTTTTGAATATAAAGTCTCATTCAAAGCTTTAGACAAATACCTCACCTTCTCATAGATGGTGTCAGTGAGAGCAATATTTGAGTAACACCCGTTGACCTTCTTTTGTAGATAGAATCTTCAATGAATAGAAACAAGCAACCAACCTAATAAAGAGGCTTTGTTAAGTAAGGCCGGCTTTCGAGCTCAAGCCCCTGAATATGATGAGAAGAAGAGGGACCGCGGGCGAGGCCATAATTTTATTTTAGAAGTTATTTAAATGAATTTAATTGATTTTAATACAGAGATGTGGGTGACTTTTCTTTCAACTTAATCGACTATGTATTATTTACTTGCATTACTTATATTTTTTACTATTTTTTTAGCACTTATTAGTGGGGTTCTTTAATTATGCAAATTAAAAAATTCAATGGTCGGATACTGGGGCCTTATGGTATAGTATCTATATGAAATTTTTTTTTTCTCTAGATAATCTAACATAATAATTATGCTAACATGCTGAACAAAAGATATACATTTGCATATAACGTATACTTTCATATACATTAGGGCAATAACTTTTCATGTCTTGATATCGATCCATAATAATTTCATATGTTAATGCTACCAAAAATCTCTCTTTCAATATATAAAATTAAAATCCAATTAAATCAATGCACAAGTTAAAATTCAATTAAATTCGATCGTACCCATATAAGCCATGAAATATAAATCATCCACTCACATACTTAATACGAAATTTGGGCAGAAAAATAAAACTCACATTTTAGAACTAATAAATTTTGCTCAAAAATATATAATCTAAACAAGCTCAAATCCAAATTAAGCTACTGAACTTGCTCCAAAAATAAAATCTTGTGGAAAGTGGTTGCGGTTAAGCGACGCCGTTTGATATGTATGAGTTGAATCTTTAGTACCACTAGCTATTGAGTACTTCGCAACAACAAGGAGGAACAAGAGGAGATTGCATTTAGGCCCCATGAGTGCTTATTTTGTTGGTCACCTCCAAAATTAAGGACTTGTTTGCTTTATATATATATATATATATATATATATATATATATATAAAAGAAAGACCAGTCAAAAAAATCACCATTTGGGTTTTTATTCTTATGCCTATTCTATTTGCCAAGTGAGGATAAAACAGTAGTGATACTTGTTAACGACAAATTACATATCGTGACCAATCTATTTTGCGAATAAGTAAATAGATAGGTTTTTAAACAATTAATACGGCACACATCAAACTCAAGTCCTTAATTTTATAATATATGGAAAGACAATTTATAAAACTAAACAAGGAATCATTCTTTTGCGTCTTATTTTCCTCTTGGTCATTGAATATAAGTGGAATATGAAAGTTGTTCTGGGACAACTTACAGCTTTGTCGTCTTTTCATTCTTGTGCGTTGTCGTCGTTCTTCCTTTCTCAACTGAGATTAAGTGGACAGAAATAATGAATAGTCCTTCATTGTCTATATGACAGCCCGGCACTTCGTGGTGTGCTTTGATTTTCTTGAACAATGTTGATCCGCATCAAGAGCTCTCGTACGAGCCATGTGACGTTCTCAAACAAAAACTTCTCCTTTCTTTGAGCTCTCTCTTTTTAGGTATTGTTTTGGTTGCGCTTATTTTCAATGGATGTTTGAGACGTGAGAGAATCCCAACCGGAAATCAACTTTATAATTACTATGCACTGAAGATCAACATTTGTTTTGACTCTTTGAAATTTTGATTTCAAAATCTGGCTTAACTTTTTTATTGGATTATTTTTTCATCCTTCACTACAACAAAACAAACTTTTCCCGACGCTTATTAAATCCTGAAAAAAGTCTGAAAAACGTCGGGAATAAGCTTTACCAGCGTTTTCTTATGTTTTACTAGCGTTTGTAAAAAACACCGCCGATAACGCTGTCGGGAAAACTAATCGGCGTTTACAAACGCCGCTAATATTACTGGCGTATGTTGCCGGCGTTTCTAAAACACCGGGAAAACTTTTCCGGCGACGTAAGTATTCCGGCGACATTTGGTATTCCCCACATTTTAAAAAACGCCGGGAATGTATTTTGGGGGAGCAAAAATATTTTGGGAAAACGCCGGAAATGTTTTTGTGAAATTTTTTGAAAATGTCGGTAAAAATATATTTAATAACCCTTCACTAAGCAAACCAAAATACATGATCCAGATTTTAATTCAGAACCTCTTGCATAAACTAATGAACGCTACCATAAGAGGCGAAATGAAAGCTAATAGGATTTCAAATTAGAACAATGAGATAAAACAATGAATATTTCACGTATATGTTTAAAATTATTGATGTACCCACCCTACAAAAACAAACTGACATCCCAGTGATTCACGAAAGAGTACATGTTGCAACAAAAGTCAAGCCCATCCAATCCATATTACATGAGAAAAACAATTGCAATAGATCTAACCAAACAAAAAAATCACCGCATTGACGGAATACAAGTTCTGAACAAGGCAATCCAACTTCCAACTTGGGAAAATGGAAACAAATGAGCAAGGCAATCGCTGCATTGGTTGTGGGCTTGTCTTGCTCCTATTTCAACACCACTATGATATAAACAGAACAAATGTTAGACCAAAATAACACAAGGCATGTCATTTTCACCAGAACTAAGACCATGACAGAGATCATCAAATGCAGCTAAAATCATCTAATGCTTCCCTTAAGAAGAACTGACCATCTATTCTAATCATCATTCTATTAAAAGCAAGCACATGGAACATGGAAAAACACATACCACGCCTTCATCTGGATTCTCAAGATTCATATTTGGATGTAGCCACCCTGTCCGTATCGCCTATATGAAGACATAAGATAGGTCAACACCAAACCAAAAATGGAATAAGAACCAACCTGTGGCATGGATTTTAGATCCTACTTGAAACTTGTTAATATGTCGGTGAACAATAGTGAAACCAACAAAGACAGTAAAATTGATTTGATGTGGAATAAAACCATTGAACAGTAGGAACAGGCATTCCGAGGACCCTTCCCAAACTTAGTAATAAAACAACCATAATGAAACTATATGCGTAGTTAACAAACATATGAAATGCTACCTATACTAACAAAGAAAAGGGTAAACTACTCTGACCTACTCAAATAAAGGAATTTAACGATGGCCCCATTAGCATGGAAAATTACTTCACTGTTTCCTGAGTTCAATATTACATAACAGTTATACATGTCGTTAGCTGACAGTATTGTGAACATTTTGACTATCATGCCAACAAAACATGGAAAGGAGTGGCTAGTCTACTCTTTATTGACTGATATCAAGAACAAATAACCCATGGTTGAAAATAAAGAACAACAACAACGAGTATCCAATCATGCTGCCTAGTGGTGATTACCGCAGGAATAAAATGCAATGTAAATAGGCCTTTTACGGGATCTAATCAAGAACAATGAGCACTTATTGAAGCCATTAATTGGTCACCTGAACAGTAGCTACAGCTTCAACTGCTCCAGCTACGCCTAGAAGGTGACCGGTCATAGATTTGGTAGAGTTCACTCTTAACTGCAAAACAAAAGAAAAAGTAAATCAGGCCATCTAAAAAGAAAATAGAAGTCTTGACCTAAATCTATCCTTAAGCAATCAGAAAGTGCGAAAGATAGGTCTAACCACGTAATCATTTTACCGTCTTCGAGTGTTTTATAAGGTTATATTTCAAACATGTCAGACATGGTTTTCTATAGTTGGCATAGTAGCCATTGTTGGGGAAGCAATGGTGATGAAAGTAGTATGAAATCAATCTGCAAAAGTTTCCACCTCTCGACTCTCCTTCGGTCCTCCTTACTTGCTGCCTAATAAACGCCAAGACGAAGACATGATGCTTAAGATTTAACTACACTGCAGCCTTAGATAGTGTTAATCGTGAAGCAGGATTTGTTCTATTGTTTAGGTAGCTTGACAAAATTCACACTGAAGTTAGGGGCTAAGGAGAACCTAATCAGCTAAATTAACTCCACACCGGTGCTTCGTAACTAAAAAATAAATGAACTTCTTTTTCTGAAGACATGACAATACTCACTGTAAGTTTGCTTACTCCAATGATTATGTTGCCCTAGACTAGTTACATTGTGACCTAGGGCAGGCGCGGACACGATTTCAGTGGGGCGATAGTGAGTCAAAGTATCATCTCTTTTACATCTGATTGGCAGGAACATTAACCAAACAAAAAGATACCAAATTTATCCAAAGGAGTTTTATGCCAGTACATATACACGACATATCAAACTTTATATAACCTATCTTATTTGCTTCTATACCAAAAGATATAACTACTTCATTACTCTGTTTCCATTTTTTTTCTTGTTCACAAAATATTATTATAAGGTATGACTAACACACATTATTAGACACATCAACAATTGTTGACTGACTCCATGCAGAGACTTCATTACTCTATTTCACTTACAATATTTGCTGCTTGAGACTGATGCATATGAAGGATGTTATGATTATAAAACTTATTCAGAGACATTCTCCAAGTGAAGGTTGTGAAGGAAGCCAAGAACATACCTGGCATTGATATACGTGAAATATAATAATTAAATTACTCTCATGTTGACCTTATTAGTTTTAATTTTATGCTATCTTGTGATTAATTATGATTTATTTATGTTTACAGAAAAAATAGAGATTTGTCATGGAATGAACTTTATGCAAGGACAATGATGTAGTCCAATTCAAATAAATCAACTCCAACCCAAATTAGAGATCTTTCGGGTGCAAACAAGTGAAGCCATTCAAGAAAGAAGAATCCAACTTGATTTTGGAATCATATTTAAAATTGGAAGCAATCCCGAGTTAGAGTATTTTTGGAATGCTTTTAGTATTTTAGACGTAACTTTCTACCTATAACTCGGATTTAGGTGATTCAAATTGGGTTAGAAAGCTATTTTAAAGGGCTACATATTTGTGTGAAATAGTAATTTTCCAATTTTGACCTTTAAGGGGTCAAAACGGGCTCACAATATGGGCTAAAAATGTTGAAAAAGTAAAAATCCGAATTTATTTTGGATTTAGGGTTTTTCTAAGAGGTAAAGCTTAGATAAATAGAGAGGCAAAGTGGTTTAAAGCGGGAGGATACGGAAAAGAAGACCACGGCAAACCAAAGAGGAGAATTTCACTTTTGGAGATCTCACGGCTAAAAGATCAAAGAGAGGAAAAATAAATCCAAGGCTGCTCTTCTATATTTCTGTAAGATTTATATTTTCTCCAATGGAGTTTTATTGTTATTTTGATTTATGTTTCATCGACTCCATGAGTAACTAAACATTGAAACTAGGGTTAAGGATGAAACCTCATATATTTTATTGATTAATTTTATGCAGTTGATTTTTCCTATATGCGTTTATTGAAAACTGTTCTTGGCTCAATTTTTATTGCTTGATTTATTATGGTTAAATATTTAAGTGCTGGGTATCATCTGTGATTTATTTTTATGGATACAGATGATGATTTAGGCTTAAACTTTCAAGCTGAGGAAGAACAAACATTCGTAAAAAAAAATAAAAGTGCTTAAAAAATATATTATCCATAGTGATTAAGATTGACCTCTAAATCATTGTGTAGAAAATAATAGGAAAAATCACTACATAAGATTAATTGATAAATATTTATGGGGTGGATTCCGAAACCCTAGTTATTATCTCAACACTTGATTCAAACCTACTTTTTTTCGTGAATATTTGATTTTTAAAGTCTTTAATTTGTTTTTAGCTTCGTTTGTTTAATTATTTTAGAATAAAAAAAAATTCACAACTTTTTGTCAACTAGGTTAGGGTTAAATCAATTTGATTTATTTATTTTTTTCAAGAAAGTAAACAGGTTAATAATAATTTTATTTTTATTGTGTCTAGTGGTGTATGAGCGCTTGGGTGCGTGATAGAAAAAACCGTCTCATTCGAGTTGAATCTCCTTTTAAAAATCATCAAATCGACACTAATTTTTCATTAGAAATGGGAGAAGCTGTCGAAAATGCTAGAACTCTTAGAGATTTGTTTTCACCTATTACTATCGACCCACCATCGTGCATAGTGTTACCCACGACTAATGCAACACATTTTGAACTTAAACCTCAAATATTTCAAATGTTGCCTACGTTTCGGGGTATGAATAATGAGGACCCTTATATGCACGTAAAAGATTTTCTTGAAATATGCTCTACATTTAAATTTCAAAATTTTTCTGATGAATCTGTTCGACTCCGTTTATTTCCTTTCTCTTTAAAGAATAAGGCAAAAGCATGGTTAAATTCTCTACCATCTGGCTCAATTACATCATGGGACATTCTTGTTAAAAAGTTTTTGTCCAAATTCTTTCCAATGTCTAAAACTAATGCTTTAAGAAGAGAAATTGCTGATTTTTCTCAAGAGGAAGATGAAAAATTTTATGAGAGTTGGGAAAAATTTAAAGATCGTATTCTTAGGTGTCCCCATCATGGTTTTGAAACATGGAGACTCGTCCAATATTTTTATAATGGTTTGACCCAGTCAAACCGTAACATGATAGAATCCATGAATGGTGGTGGGTTCTTAGGTCTTAGAGATGATGCTGCTTATAGATTTCTTGAAAACTTATCCGAAAGTTCTCAACAATGGGACTTTTCTACTCCTAGAGATAAACCATCTAGCACATCTAGAAAGGGAGGTTTATACGAAATTAGAGAGGATTTTGACGTTAAAGCTAAGCTAGATAACATTACTCGTAAGTTAGAAACCCTAGCTCTAAGTGGAGGTATGAATTCTGTTAATCAAGTTCATAATGAAGTATGTTCTTTGTGTAATAGTTCAATGCATACGACCCAAGCGTGTCCTTCCATGGTTGGATATTCTGAATATTGTAGTGAACAGGCACATGCACTTAATAATTATGGAAAACCGTTTGGAAATCCTTTCTCTGAGACATACAATCCGAATTTGAGAAATCACCCTAATTTCTCATGGAGACAAAATCAATCTAATACAAATGTAAGTGGGCAACCCCTACAATCAAATAATCAATTTCCACCAGGTTTCCGCCCTCCGAATCAATTTTATCCAACCCAACCTTATTCTAATGTGCCTCAAGCTTCTCAGTCTAACTTTCCACCTACTACTCAGCAGCAACCAAAGTCATCTTTGGAAGACTCCCTTAAGGCATTTATGCAAGTGACAGGTCAATCCATAGTAGAAATTAAAACTTCCACTCACTTGAACACTCAAGCCATTGCCAAGTTAGAAAATCAAATGGGACAGTTAGCTAGTCAAATATCAGAAAGAGAGAAAGGAAAGTTTCCAAGTCAACCAATAACGAACCCAAAAGAACAGTATTCTTTAAATGAATGTACCAACTCTTCTCAAGATCAAGCACAGATTCAATCTATAATCACCCTTAGGTCTAATAAACAAGTGGATAATCAAGTACACATGCCTGAAAGAGAGTCTTTAGAAAAATTTGATAAAGAGACAGTTTCAACTAAACCCAATGGAATTCAAGAGTCTAATCCCTCACCACCTGTGGTAGTTGATTTGCCTGTTAAAAGTTACATTCCCAAAGCACCATTCCCTCAACGTCTAGAAACACCCAAGAAGAATGCACAATACAAAGACATATTAGAAATGTTTAAACGGGTACAAATTAACATTCCATTTTTAGATGCAATCCACCAAGTGCCCTCCTATGCTAAATTTTTAAAGGACTTAGTCACCACAAAAAGAAAGACTAATGTCCACAAGAAAGCATTTTTGGCAGGACAAGTCAGCTCCGTTATCCAACACAAAATACCTGTCAAATATAAGGACCCCGGTTGTCCTACTATTGCTTGTACAATAGGTGACCATCATATTGAGCGGGCTTTACTAGATTTAGGAGCCAGTGTGAACTTATTGCCATACTCTGTATACCTACAATTAGGTTTAGGGGAGTTAAAACCGACTTTTGTGACCCTTCAACTGGCCGATAGATCTGTGAAAATTCCTAGAGGAATTGTTGAGGATGTCCTAATTCAAGTAGATAAATTCTACTTTCCAGTGGACTTTATAGTCCTTGATACACAACCTGTTCAAAACTCTAATGGACACATTCCTGTTATTCTAGGGCGTCCATTCCTAGCTACAGCCAATGCTCAAATACAATGTAGGAATGGTGCAATGAGGATTTCTTTTGGAAACATGACGGCTGAACTTAATATCTTTGACATAAGCAAACAACCACCAGATGAGGAGGAGAATGTTTCCATGATCGAAAGTTTAGTTTATGACAAATTCCTTCAAACTAGTCACGAGGATCCTTTAGAGGCGTGCTTAGCTTATTTTAGCTGTGATTTTGATATAGATGAATCTATTGAGCAAGTCAATGCGTTGTTAGATTCCACTCCGGTGATGAGTATTGAACAATGGCAAGTTAAGGAAATCCCTCTTTCACTCTCATCATCACCACCAGTCCCATCTATTATAGAGCCACCCAAATTAGAGCTAAAACCTTTGCCGAGCACTTTAAAGTATATTTTTCTTGGCCCTTCTGAAACTTTACCCACGATTATAGCTTCCGATTTAGATAAAAATCAAGAACAAAAATTGCTTACTGTTCTTCGAAATTATAAAGAGGCAATAGGATGGTCAATTAATGATATAAAAGGGATTAGTCCTTCTATAGTAATGCATAAAATTCACTTAGAAGAGAATGCTAAAACTTCTCGAGAACCACAAAGGCGTTTAAACCCTGCTATGCAAGAAGTGGTAAGAGCAGAAATTATTAAGCTTTTAGATGCTGGAGTCATTTACCCAATTTCCGATAGTAAATGGGTGAGTCCTGTTCAGGTTGTCCCTAAGAAGTCTGGTGTCACCGTTATAAAGAATGAGAACAATGAATTAGTTCCCACACGTGTTCAAACAGGATGGCGCGTTTGTATCGACTATAGGAAGCTAAACTCTATGACAAGAAAAGATCATTTTCCTCTTCCTTTTATCGATCAAATGTTAGAACGGTTAGCTGGCCGTGCATATTATTGTTTCCTTGATGGTTATTCTGGCTATAACCAAGTTCCCGTCGATCCTCAAGATCAAGAAAAGACCACATTTACATGCCCTTATGGTACATTTGCATACCGCCGTATGCCGTTCGGCTTATGTAATGCACCAGCCACTTTTCAAAGATGCATGCTTAGTATTTTTTCTGATATGGTTGAACGTTTTCTAGAAGTTTTTATGGATGATTTTTCTGTATTTGGGTCTTCCTTTGATGAGTGCTTGTACCATCTAAGCCTAGTATTGATTAGATGTAAAGAGAAGAACCTAGTGCCTAATTGGGAGAAATGTCATTTCATGGTAAAACAAGGAATTGTTCTTGGTCATATTGTTTCACATAAAGGTATTGAGGTGGATAAAGCCAAAGTCGATTTGATTACTAACCTCCCACCCCCGCGAACTGTGAAAGAAATTAGATCCTTCTTAGGACATGCTGGATTTTATAGAAGGTTCATAAAAGATTTTAGCAAAATTTCTAGACCTCTGTGCCACTTACTTGCAAAAGATACGCCATTTGTGTTTAATGCTGAATGTCATCGCTCCTTTGAACAATTAAAAGAAGAATTAACCACAGCCCCTATAATTCAATCCCCCGATTGGAGTAAACCGTTTGAGATTATGTGTGATGCATCTGATTATGCGATTGGTGCTGTTCTAGGGCAGCGTGTTGAAAAACTTCCCCACGTAATTTATTATGCTAGTAAAACTCTCAATGATGCTCAACTCAATTATTCTACCACAGAAAAAGAGTTGTTGGCTGTGGTGTACGCATTAGAAAAATTTAGAGCATATCTATTAGGGTCCAAAATTATAATTTATTCAGATCATGCTACATTGAAATATCTTTTGTCTAAAAAAGATGCTAAGTCTCGTTTAATTCGATGGATTTTGTTGTTGCAAGAGTTTGACATAGAAATTCGGGATAAGAAGGGTTCCGAGAATGTTGTGGCAGACCATTTATCTAGAATGGTTGTAGAATTTACTAAGGATCCGTTACCTATTATAGAGACTTTCCCTGATGAACAATTAATGCAGATCTCCCAGTTACCTTTACCTTGGTTTGCTGATATTGTGAATTATCTTGTCACTGGTCAAATGCCCTTGCATTGGTCCAAAAATGATAAATTAAAATTTTTAGCTGAGGTTAAGTATTTCTTTTGGGATGATCCATATTTATTTAAATATTGTTCTGATCAAATAATTAGAAGGTGCATTCCAGATAGTGACCAGCAAAGTGTCATATCTTTTTGTCATGATCATGCTTGTGGAGGGCATTTTAGTGGTAAAAAGACCGCTGCAAAAATTTTGCAGTGCGGATTCTATTGGCCCTCTATATTTCGTGATTCTCATACATATTGTGTAGCCTGTGAGCGATGTCAAAAATTAGGAAGTATCTCAAAAAGAAATATGATGCCACTCAATCCGATCTTAATTGTCGAAATATTTGATGTTTGGGGTATAGATTTTATGGGTCCATTTCCTAATTCTTTTGGTCATTTATATATCCTCGTCGCAGTTGATTATGTATCCAAGTGGGTAGAGGCCATTGCGTGCAGAACCAATGATCACAAGGTTGTGGTCCACTTTTTGAAAGAGAATATATTTGCTCGTTTTGGTACTCCACGTGCTATTATTAGTGATGGCGAAAAACATTTTTGTAATAGGATATTTGAACATCTGATGACCAAATATTTTATAACCCATAAAGTTACAACCCCTTACCACCCACAAACTAGTGGTCAAGTTGAGATATCCAATAGAGAAATTAAACAAATACTCGAGAAAACAGTGAATCCTAGCCGAAAAGATTGGTCCTTAAGACTAAGTGATGCGTTGTGGGCATACCGTACCGCATTCAAAACTCCTATTGGAATGTCTCCTTACCGACTTGTCTATGGAAAGGCATGTCACTTACCTGTTGAGTTAGAACATAGAGCATATTGGGCTATAAAACAATTAAATTTTGATCTTAACAAGGCAGGAACTCGCAGAAAATTACAATTAAATGAACTGGAAGAAATTAGAGACGATGCTTATGATTGTGCAAAATCATACAAGGAACGCATGAAAAGAGTCCATGATCAGAACATTTTAAGGAAGTCTTTTACTGCAGGTCAAAAAGTCCTTCTTTATAATTCTCGACTACATTTATTTCCTGGTAAGCTTCGTTCCCGTTGGTCTGGCCCTTTTATTGTTCGCACCACTTATCCACATGGGGCTGTTGAAATT
Organism: Arctostaphylos glauca; assembly: GCA_019985065.2. Taxonomy (NCBI): domain Eukaryota; kingdom Viridiplantae; phylum Streptophyta; class Magnoliopsida; order Ericales; family Ericaceae; genus Arctostaphylos; species Arctostaphylos glauca. Next base: position 475,523 of record JAHSPW020000016.1, on the reverse strand, counting down.
GTGAATCCTAAGAATGGTGAGGTGTTTAAAGTAAACGGACAAAGGCTAAAACCTTTCATTGAACTAAAAAATCAAGAGGTAGAAGAAGTCCTTTTAGAGGATCCTGTTTATCAGGACTAATTTATTGATCTACCCACAATTAGTTATCTTTGTATATTAATAGTTTTACTAGATTTTTACTTATTATTCTTTGTGTTATTTTTATTTTTAGGTTCATAACAAAAATAAAAAAATTCACCTACATTATGCCTACAATATTTGCCACCCGAAGGGAGCTCTTACCGTTACTAATATCTTGTCTCCAATTGACACCCCCGTCCTTCATCGAAGACACTGGAAATTATCATGGTCGCATGTATTACGCAACTCTTTGGGCATACGACATTGTGGAAATACCGGATTGGGATCCTTCAACTATTGACCATGCCTTTTTACTTTATGCTTATCACTTTTATGATCCCATTCCTGCTCCACCATGTTGTCGTTCTCGCGACTTACTTTTGATATATCATGTGGCCTACCATTTTCATTGGAATAATCCACTCTCCTTCCGCCTCATGCTTTACGATGATGTGGGGAGGATCATTATCCATTGAGGTTCAGACAACAATCAAGTTTGGGGGTAGTGCGGTAAGAAGAAAAAAAAAATTAATGATCATTTTGTCATTGTGGCATCTACTTTTGTTCTGTTTTGTTTTTCGTGATGTTCTAACTCTTTGCAGGATTGCAGGCCTTTTAGCATCATTGCACTTATCAGGTTTACTTGATCTCATTTATCTTGTTATGTCAATGTCTCCTTTTGAATTTTACTTTCATGTCACTGAGGACACTGTCATATTTAGGTTTGGGGGGAAGGTAATGTTTGTCCGTGTCATAAGCGTGTCATAGGTTTAAGTAGTTTTATGAGAAGAAAATTAACTTAAATTTTTTTTTAAAAAAAAAAAAAGGTAAGAACATCTTTCATTCAATGCTTTGAGTGATGAGACATAGTTATAAAAATCTTGTTGCCTAAGCATGAGAATTATATTAAAGTCTTTTATGCTACTTTCTTTGTAAGGTGTTTCATGTTTCATGTTTGGAAATTCTTACACTGCACTTTGGCCACATGAATACTTTTGTTAAGTAATGAGTGAGCATTATTTGACAACCTTGAAGAACAATAGCAGAGACTAATAACCCAGTGAGCTTTTGAGCCATTCTTTTTGTTGGAGGATTATTTAAATTTACTCTTAAATTTCCTTTGAAAGCCCATTACTTCGTTGTTTAGTCTCATTAATCTTTCATTTGGTTGAATATTGAGAATTATTAATTTTAAGTGCTACTCTTGAAAATTTTTGATATCATGAAAGTTGAAGGATCATACCAATTCTAGAGAGATGATTTTAGGCTATCTTTGTTTATTAATTTGAACCTTATTGTGCTTTGTTCATCAACCCTTAGAAGCCAAGTTTGAGCCTTCAAATTAGCCTTTTCTTTGTTAACTCCACCATCTAAATTGTTTTGGAGCATGACTGGGACATCAATTATTTAAAAATAAAGGGCAAAATAATTGAAGTTGATGAGAAAGAGGGTAAGGAAAAAAAAAAAGAGAAGAAGAATTGTCCAAAAAGACAAAATTAGAGGACAAAAAAAAGATGAAAAAAATATTCAAAAGAAAAATATCTCCGAAAAAAGAATGGGAGTATGTAAAGTGGTGAAATTTGAGGGATAAGCATATACTCACAGTTACTGTCCTTTGTAATCCTTGACTATCCCACGTGCCTCCAAAATATTCCGATTAAATTATCTTCTTTACCCTTTACGCTCACATTTCTCCTTAACCTCTACATTACAACCTAGTAAAAGTCCTATATGATCTTTGGGATGGTATGATTTGGACGTGAACATGGTTGATGAAAGTGATAGTGTGGTAGCTACTTTACTTCTCAGTATTTGACATTCCTTTCATGAGACTACATATTCTTTCAATTTGACGTATTTTAAAGAAATATCATTATGTGCAAGATATCTTGATTTTGAATTACACATCTTCCCCTTGCACATATATTGAGAGTATCATAGCACCAAAGTCGAGTGATTTATTTGTGGAGTGCATCATCCGGTAAGTTTTGAGTTCGAAGCATGTTTCGGACAGAGAATCAGGTCATGTTCATCTTAGAGGCTTCAATTGTGTTTGTGTTGGCCAAACTTTTCACGCACTCCAAACATTGAATTACATGGACAGCTTTACTTGTTGGTAGTATTTTGAGATTTTGGTTGATTTTTGTGTGGAGGTGGTAGGACACATGACTTTGTTTTTGAACTCACTGTATTTAGAATTTTGTGGGTATATTCACTGCAAACCCTCACGAGACTACAACTCGTCCACTAGGATAACCTAGGGGTTTAAAGGCTTGTTGCATACGCTAAATGCAATCGAACTTCTCTCGAAAGTGGAATAATTAGTTTTTTTTCTTTTAGCTTTTTCTTAATTTTTTTTTTATTTCTTTTGCTCGAGGACTAGCAAAATGTAGGTTTGGGGGTATTTGATATACGTGAAATATAATAATTAAATTACTCTCATGTTGACCTTATTAGTTTTAATTTTATGCTATCTTGTGATTAATTATGATTTATTTATGTTTACAGAAAAAATAGAGATTTGTCATGGAATGAACTTTATGCAAGGACAATGATGTAGTCCAATTCAAATAAATCAACTCCAACCCAAATTAGAGATCTTTCGGGTGCAAACAAGTGAAGCCATTCAAGAAAGAAGAATCCAACTTGATTTTGGAATCATATTTAAAATTGGAAGCAATCCCGAGTTAGAGTATTTTTGGAATGCTTTTAGTATTTTAGACGTAACTTTCTACCTATAACTCGGATTTAGGTGATTCAAATTGGGTTAGAAAGCTATTTCAAAGGGATACATATTTGTGTGAAATAGTAATTTTCCAATTTTGACCTTTAAGGGGTCAAAACGGGCTCACAATATGGGCTAAAAATGTTGAAAAAGTAAAAATCCGAATTTATTTTGGATTTAGGGTTTTTCTAAGAGGTAAAGCTTAGATAAATAGAGAGGCAAAGTGGTTGAAAGCGGGAGGATACGGAAAAGAAGACCACGGCAAACCAAAGAGGAGAATTTCACTTTTGGAGATCTCACGGCTAAAAGATCAAAGAGAGGAAAAATAAATCCAAGGCTGCTCTTCTATATTTCTGTAAGATTTATATTTTCTCCAATGGAGTTTTATTGTTATTTTGATTTATGTTTCATCGACTCCATGAGTAACTAAACATTGCAACTAGGGTTAAGGATGAAACCTCATATATTTTATTGATTAATTTTATGCAGTTGATTTTTCCTATATGCGTTTATTGAAAACTGTTCTTGGCTCAATTTTTATTGCTTGATTTGTTATGGTTAAATATTTAAGTGCTGGGTATCATCTGTGATTTATTTTTATGGATACAGATGATGATTTAGGCTTAAACTTTCAAGCTGAGGAAGAACAAACATTCGTAAAAAAAAAATAAAAGTGCTTAAAAAATATATTATCCATAGTGATTAAGATTGACCTCTAAATCATTGTGTAGAAAATAATAGGAAAAATCACTACATAAGATTAATTGATAAATATTTATGGGGTGGATTCCGAAACCCTAGTTATTATCTCAACACTTGATTCAAACCTACTTTTTTTCGTGAATATTTGATTTTTAAAGTCTTTAATTTGTTTTTAGCTTCGTTTGTTTAATTATTTTAGAATAAAAAAAAATTCACAACTTTTTGTCAACTAGGTTAGGGTTAAATCAATTTGATCTATTTAGTTTTTTCTTAATAAAAATCACAAGTCCTTGTGGGTTCGACCTCGCTCTTGCATTACTATACTTCGGTACGATTCGTGCGCTTGCGAGTACATTAAAATTTCACAACAGGCATCGCAACTGCGTACGAGTAGCTCCTACATATTTTTTGAGCAGTCTTCCAGTGCCAAATTCCCACAGCTTCACAGAAGAATCCTTTCTGCAATGGAGAACAAATCTATCAACTCCACAAGTCAGTTACACTCACTTGTGAAGCATTTCATCAATATGAAGTTAGGATTTAACGGCAAAAATGCGAAACAAACATACTCCGTTGTTGAAGCATTTCATCAAACATGTGTTAGGCTATAGAAAACTTGAACCTATAAAATGTGAAAGACCTCCTGATATGAATTTGAGACTAAGCAATAATAAAAACCTAACCTTGTTGAATAAAATTTCGTACGAAAGACCTTCTTATAACTCGCATATATGTTTGTTTCGCATACTCCGGTAGGAGGTTAAGGCTTTAGAATTGAACAAAACGAATCAAGGTATCAACATTCAAGTAAAATATATCAACATTCAGGTAAAATTGAGGTGATACTCCAATGAACCATAAGACAAAGAAATCAGTATAACACCACCATGTACGAACAAAAAATGAAGTAAGAAGTTACACAACTAATCAAACTTCCAACTTTCTGTCAAAAATGCTACCAAAAATGCTATCAAAACTTCACATACGAAGAGAGAGAGAGAGAGAGAGAGAGAGAGAGACCTTTGAAGTTTAGATGAATCGGATCGAACTTCGGAGTTCCAATTGAGCTTCAGATCTGTATTAAGCATATACAGTAATATTTAGAGAGAGACTGAGAGAGAGAGAAGACTTTGAGAAAGAGAGAAGCCATGATCGGAGACCGGGAGAGAGAGAGACCGACGAAGACCGTGTGGCGCCGACAAAGACTTCTGGGAGAACCCGTTCATTGCCAGGGTTCCCCTAGTATGAGAGAACTTCAGGGCTTTTGTCTGGTTCCCTAGTAAGTAAAAAATTAAAGAATTAAGTGAGTTATTGAGTTTCTTTTTAATTATTCTCGACACTTTTTACAAATATGGGAAATTAAGTGTGGAGAATGTGTATTTTTGTTGTAGTGCCTACTGCAATCAGTTCATGGAGTTCTAAAATATAGTGAATTGAAAACTTTGAAGTGTCCGTAATTATCACAATGGTTGAATGCTGGACAAAAGCAAGAAATGCAGAAGCAGTAACAACGTGTTATATAATTGTGAGAAAGTTTGCCAAGCCAATCTAATCTAGTAATCAACCAAGTTTGATCCCTTGTACGTCCATTCTAAGGCTTTAATGTATGATGTATGAAACCAAAGGCACAACAGTTGAACAGAGAGAGAGAGAGGGGTTACCTGAAACAGTATCAGAAATGGAGGAGGGAGTAGCTCGAACCTTGAACAGAGATGATCGGCGATCCAACAACCGGATTCGACGGATACCAACTGCAAAAAAACACCACAGTACTGCAGACTTACATCCGCTAAAAGAACACCATGGTACCAGGCTACCAACTGCAAAAAAAAACCATGGTAATTGAGAAACAATAGTTCCCCTGAAAACATTTGTTCCATGGATTTAGCAGTACAAATCAAGAAAGGTGAATTGGCAACAGCTATAATAAGATAGAAAATTAGGAATGCACTAAAATTGAATAACAAAAACAACGAAGGCTATGGCCAATGATGCTAAACCTTTTTCCAGTATCAAAGAGAAATTGAAACTTGAAGTTAGGTCTATTTACCAAAAAACATGGCTTTAAGAATGCTCTGACTTTTGAAATCTAGTAAATATTAGGGATATTGTAGGAGTTCTTTTGGAGCTTAAGACTTCCTAGAAAGTTATAAATCTTTTCCTAAGTTATGAGCAACACCCGAATTATCCTTCAATTATTGATGTGCGGCTGTTACAAGTAACAGAATTTTTTCGTCCACGGCACATTCCCTTTATTTTGTTAATACATTAACGTACTTCCCGCCGATTCTACATCGCTATCAATCCAACACTTAAAAGTACAGAGTAATGGGAACACTTACACAGCCTACCATATTGGACCAATTCAAGGACGTGTCTTCCTGCTGCTCATTTTACTATTCCAGTAAAGTTCAAACTCTGCAACTGAAAAATCTTAAACAAGTTATGAACCACTGTCCATAAGGGTAAGAGAAACCGCTGATGTTATTATATAAACCTAGGGGTTATCTATTTTTTTTTTTTTACATTTTACGAAACCAGAGTTTTGAGGGTGTAAGAAATAGGCTTTTCAATTGCAAATTCTTGATGTTTTCTTTGAGGAGGAAGGTTCTGACACTTCGAATTTCAGTTGTTCACTATCGTTCTTCGCTTTGTTCTTCAGAATGAGGTAGACAAAATTACCTACCAACCCTAGAGCTTGACTTGCGGTTGTTAGATGTAGTTTCAGGGATTGCCCATGGGATCAAATCATATTTCGAGAACTTGGTTTGTAAATATTGGGTTATGTATGGAAGGTTCCATTACGGATTTATTATTATTGATTATGAGGTTTTAAATTGGATAATTATGGTTTCATTATGTTTAAAATTGAGGGTGTTATAGTCTTTGTCCAAAAAGTAGAAATATTCCTCGTGAAAATTAGCACCCTTAACGGTATTCAAGCTACATCAAAACCCATCAAAACCCTTCAACCTCAAAGTATATCGACCTCAATATGTTGTTGATTTAACATGTTAATGATTCTGAAAATTCCTTCTCTCCAAATAGAGTCAGGTATTTAGTTAACATTGGTTTCAGCTGCAATGGGGAACTATTGGAATTTCTCTATTGCATTTTTGGAGTTTATTAGTTATAAAGGATTTTCCACTTTTGTGTATCACGAGAATCTATGGAACAATCATTTCATTACAATCTTTCGTCTTATTTTCATTAAAAGTTGTATGGATGTTTACTTAGATCTAGATTTTCCGCTGCAAGTCTCCTGCTACATGCTAAATTATAAAACATCGGTAGCTCCTCGTTCACGGTCCTTCCTTGAAACATGTGTTTTAATTAGGTTGTTCGTGTGTAACAACCTTTGCTTTGTTGATTGACTTCATTGTGAGATGCATCTTTTTTTTTTTTTTTTGTGTGTGTGAAGGTGTGAACGGGCTTGGGCTAGGGAAGCAAGCATTGGAGCTGAAATCTGTTTTACTGCCTGACTATGACGCACAAACACATCTAAGGGGTTTCTCTATATGTGTCGGCCCTGTCGGGACATGTGGGAATACGTATCCATAAACTTGATTAGATTACAAACAGCGGACACGCCTTCGACGGTTTGGGAAGACACATATCTTAAGTGAGACACGTATGGGGATATTACACGGTGACTTCATGAGAACGTTGTTGGAGAGATAAGAAAAGTGTTTAGGGTAATCATAATCGTAAGACGCACATTGTACTTATACTTAAATAGTCAAAACATAGTACAATGACTCTTGTACTCTCACCCCTACAAATCATTGGTTTTTTGGGGGACATTTTTGGGTTATTACAAAACCTGACAAGTCAGGTTTTGGACCATCCAGTCAGAATCTGTTATGCGCGTTTATAAAAGGTCAGATCAGATTTGTTGAAAAAGATCTAACCTTTTTCCCAAAAATATTTTCTTCTCTCTCTATAGGAGTTTTCTTCCCCACCAAACCCCCACTCTAAACTTCTAATTTCTCTACAAATCTTTCAAATTCCTTCAAGATCCTACTATATCTAAAGATTGGGTGATATCTCAAGTTTGGAGACACAATTTCACTTGGAGGGATTTCTTTGGAGTTTATTACCACTATTAGAGCTTGTGTTCTTGGAGCTCAAACCTTGGAGCAAAAACCTTGAGGTAGAAATATTTTCTTCTCAATTTATGGGTTTATGTCTTGTTTTGACCCATATTCCTTGGTTTTACATATTATTTATGGCACCATAGCCATATCTTGGGGTTTTTTCCTTTGGATTTGTGTTTAACTACAAAATCTTGGGAATCACTCTAACACCTTTTTTTTCTTGAACGGGCTGTCTTTTACCTTACGCGTTTATTTAAAATCGTGTCTTTGAATATTATATCAGTGAGTTTGACCATGACTTGTGGTACGATGCATGAGATCTTGTCTTTTCGTAATATTTATGGATTTTGAGGCTTACTGTAACGTCCCATGTAAACCACTAACCCAACAACTTGTTGGAGCCCAACCATGTGGCCCAAAATGCTTAAGCCCAAGTTATTAGTAGTAGTTTACATGGTTCCTTATATACCCAGGATCACCCATGTAGACTTTTCGATATCGGACGGGACATCACAATCTCTCTACCTTTAAGATCTTGCGCCCTCGCAAGGGGTTCACACTAGAGTCACCACGGCCTAACCCGGGTCTGTTCCTTAGTGACCAAACAAAGTCCCGGCCCAACACTCGATCGTGTACACGGGTCGCTCTGATACCATTTGTAACGTCCCATGTAAACCACTGTCCCAGCAACTTATTGGAACCCAACCACGTGGCCCAAAATGCTTAAGCTCAAGTTGTTAGTAGTAATTTACATGGTTTGTTATATACCCAGGATCACCCATGTAGACTTTTCGATGTGGGACGGGACATCACACTTACATAGCATATTGTGGGTTTCGTTCACTATTTCTTCACATTGCAGTTTCTCTTTGGCTTTGTGGTTCAAGTATTGGGTTTTGATGTCTACCCACCATCTCTCCCGTCGTCATGTGGATTTATCATTTTTCCTAAGGTTGAGCTTTCTCAGGTGTTTAGTTAAATCGTATTTGGATTTCGCGAGTAATGGGCATTAGTTGGATGTTAATAACTGTATATGGGTCGTGAAATACATTACGAATTTAAAATATCATATGCATGTGACAGATGCATATTGGTCTAGCCTCTGTTAGGAGATGTTCTATTGGTGAATGAACTGTGATTAGCCTCCCTTAGGAGTGAATTGATGCTAGCCTCCTTAAGGGAGTGGTGCTAGTTATGAAATTTGGTTAGCTTCCCGAGAGAATCGTGCTAGTAAGATGACATGACTTGTTTGACCACCTTCGGATAAGGTGCATCATTGACAATAGAGTTTGAACGTTACCTATAAAATAATAAAATGGTCTAGCTTCCACTCGGAATTGTGCTTGTAGATGATGATTGCTCTAGCTTCCATTCGGAATTGTGCTAGTAGACGACATGAAATGGTCTAGCCACGGTTGGGTGACGTGCTAAATGGGAAAAAATAAAGAAATAGAATTTGACATATACATTGTTAGTTGGTTATTGGAATTTTTATGGAATAATATGAACTGTGGAATGATTGTTGAAATCTTTGTACCGCGATATGAATCATGAATTGGTCATTGAGGTTATTGTATTGTGAGATGAACTTGTGAATGTTGATATACCTTATTGCATTGCTTGACGAATGTTTATGAATACAGATTTGAGGAACTGTTGAGTTGTGGAACGAACATTTGGATGTGTATAGTTTGTTGCTTGGTCAAATTTCATTCTTTACTTACAAAGTTGTGGATTGTCATATCATATTCCATATCAGCTCGTATTCATACTAGCAAATTGCCCATGCCTGAAGGCACTTTGTTGAAATTAAAAAATCTTGCAAGGTTCTTGCCGCATCCCTCATGTGTTTTCCTAAAAATATGTTACAATTTAATAGACACGTTAGGTGATGTGTACCATACGTCATAAATGAATAGACGACATCATGTATTACCCGTGCCCACAACACTCCCAATGAAATTAAAGCCACGAATTAGAATACCAACTTTCTTCAAACTATATGCTCGAAACTTCATTATCTCCGAAACAAACACCAATGTTTTTAATGTTGAACAATAACTATAAAAACACTTAATAATAGTGTTACACATAGATCATATATTTTCAAACAAACGTTATAATCTTCGCCACTATTTATCTATCTTGAAATTTTCTCTTCATCACCCTCCGAAAAGTTACTGTATCAACTTATATCTACTTCGTCCAAAGAGCAGAATTATGAACACGAACAACCACCTAAAAAAATACAAAAATAATTAGATGAGTAAAATTCCATTGTATATTTGAAAAAATAATAGAGTGATTAAAACTACTTTGTTGTGGTATCTCATCAAATAGCCTAGTGGTATTAACCATATTGCACTCTTTGACTTTTTCATCCCAATCCTAGAAAAGCGCAAATGGACAAGAATGAAAAAACTATTCAATGAGGATATGGAAAATTACACGCGAGTGTTGTAATTTACCTTTCACTATAATAAAACATCAGGGTACACGCGGATGATTTTTTGCTTCCCCCTCTGTTTGTACGTAGAAAAGTTCTAATCTAAAACTGTAACTGTAAACCTACTGTAGTGGATTACCAAAGAGAAAAAGTGTTAAACTTATCAAATGAAATTTCAAACTCGTGCTCTAAATTAACTCCAAAATTACTTGTGGCACTCTTATCTACTGGGAAAAACTATTCCTAGTTAGAGTTATAGCTATACCAAAGAACCGAAAATATATTGGTTAAAGAAAGTAATGTAAATATGTTTGTATGGTTGTGAACTTCTTCTTCACGCCTTTTTTTTTTTTAATGTTATTTATACTCTCCAACTCGAGAAACATCAAGCTCCTAAGTAAATTTTACATCTCGTGTTTACGGTGTAAACATCTTTCACTTCAAGCTCCGATCTTCTTTGGTTTTTATTTTTTAGTGTAAACACCTTTCATGTTTGGTCAAGCTCCAAAACTCAAGCTCCTAAGTAGATTTCTTTCATCTACTCCAAAATCCACGAACATACATACACCATGGAATAGGAAGTTCACTTATACCTATGTGTTTGCCTGCCCAACAAAAAAAAAAAACAAACAATTCAGTAAGTCATTTCATTTGAGAAACGGGAATGGAACAACACCATTTCATTTGAGAAACAATTCATGAAGGTGAAGTAGAGGTCAAGTTTTTGCAAGTCAGAAGAAGAAAAATAACCAAATGCAAACCTACCGCAGGGCTCAAGCAATTTAGTCAAAGTATATTAAACTTGCCAAATGGAAATTTTAAACTCAAGCACCAAACGAAGTTTTAAAAGAATAGATGGCTGATAAGTGGAAAAAGATACGAAGTTTCAAACTCACCACAGAGGATTGCCAAAGAGGGAAAAAAATGCAGTATACATGGACAAGCTTGAGTTCAGAAGAGGGAGAGGGGAGATTGCAAGAGGGAGAGGAGATACCGCACCTGAGTTCAGAGCAGTGCTGTCCAACTTGAACAATTAACGGATGTTTCCTTTTATCCATCAGGGCTGATTCTCTTTTCTTTCGTTTGCAACTGTCCATTTTCTTGGCATAAGATGTTTCAGTCTTGCAGCTGTCCATTTTCATGCAAGAAGACCAAGATGTTGCAGGCTTGCAGCTTATTTTTTCAAGTTCTTATAGCTGTCCATTTTTGCTGCACCATTATAGCATAAGAAAAGGTATACATCTATGCATATAGCTTCTTTTGCGATTTTTTTATTTTCAATTGAGGTGGAATAATTAAAAATAGTTAGTGAATCTCATCCGTTGGATCCAATCGATCCTGGTCGTTCTTGTAAAAATGTGTTTTAACCTCAACTGTTGGATCAAATCAATAATAACCATTGGATCAAAAATGTGCGGGGTTCACACCGTTGTTAAATGTATTATAGATAATGTTGTTATAGATATCTCTATTGGGCTATGTGGCTCATCTCTTTCTTTTTCAGGTACTTTTCCGGAGTCATGACATGGATTACATAGAGTGCATGGTAATGCATACGTTTGGGAGACATCACAGTAGATTTTGTTTAGCATCTTCAAAACTCACTTTATGAAAGATGTAATGTGACTCTTTTTTGTTAAATTTCAATAATTGGAAGCAAGCTTGTATCAACTATTCAACTTGATGTTTTGGTTATTTGAGCCGGAAGTGCCCATTTTAAAATTTTGATACTCTGATTAAACTCATATGGGCTATTAATGAAAATGGTAATTGGGTTAATTGGTGAGATTAGTGAGGTTTTTGTATTAAATTTATTTCGTCATATTGTTTGAAAATAAGGGCGTGACAGTCCAAGATTGTTATGCAGAAACTCAAACCATGACTTAAACCATGGTTTGGTAAAGTTATAGCTAACTAAGAATATGTGCACAAAAGGAGTAGCTATTACACCCAATGTTCGAAAGATCAGTATTGATCGGTTTCGAGGTGTAAGGGTTGTAGCGTAACGATTGCGGTAACTGGAGACATGCTTTTTGTTAAAAATTTGCATAGCATATTAAAAAATAATCAATGCTATATTTTTCACTTCAAAATAACATTTGTTGGGTTTTGTTTGAGAATTTTTCAATATTTTTTATACCTAAACCTGTGTATTTTATATTTAGTGACAGCTTTAAGCCATTTTGCAAAATGGCTTTTTCATGAAGTTGTGTTCTAGATTTGTAGTGCCTCAATTTAATGTTATTTAGTGGTAAGGTGGGGTGGTGCCACACACACACACATCCATTTCTCATTCATTCATGATATTATTATTCATGTTTTCACGGATACAACTATTTGGAACTGCACGCCATGAAAATGGTATTAGTTGCTTGTTAATGGAAAGTCAAATTTGGATTCCCCACATTGGATTCGAATTTGCTAACTTACAATGGAAAGTCACTTGTCAAATCCTACAGAAGCTTTCTTTCACTCGTTTCCTCATAACTGTTGCCCAAATTAAAGTTAGTTTACAAATAAAAGTTTATGTATTCAGTCAGCCTCTCCTCTCATTTGTTTTGTCCTCATCCTTAGGAAAAATATTTACAAACATAACTCCAGTTGTTGCTCGAGGCTTCTAACTTATAGTTATCCTTAACTTCATAATGTTCTTGGTAACCTTCTAGCATGATTTGTGGTGTTAAGTTCATTTGGTATGCCTGTTTGCTGAATATGTCATCTAAATTCCAGTTTTTAGATGTTTACTCTTTAGGCATGTTGGCTCTCTTGAGGCATAAGGAAATCAATCATTGTCAACACTAGAATTGGATGAATTATTTACTGACCATCACCCCTGTGTTTTCACAACTTGATTAAGACTGAGGCCCTATGGATTGCTTTCTTTGTAGCAATATCAAGATCATGGAAACCATCCTCAAGGAAACCGAAACAAGGCCATGGTCCGATCTTCCTCACGAGCTCCTATCCACAGTCGCGGATCGCTTAGGCATAATCGAACTCCTCAGCTTTTGCGCACTTGTAAGGATTGGCACTCTTCTTTCTCCACAGGCTCAGCTTGGATTGAATCTTCTCCGGATACTAAGCCTTGGTTTCTACTCCATACGGAGGGAAACCCACAATGCATATTACTAAGTCTCTCTGAAAAGAATAATTACAACATCAACATCCCCGAACTAGAAGAATCAACTTGTCTCGCATCGAATCAAGGTTAGCTCTTCCTATTCAACAATGGATCAATCTTCCCTTGTTGCCCATTTTCTCGCGCAAGAATTGATCTTCAGAATTTCCCCCAGTGGAAACTATCACACCATGTGGGTACGATTTTGGATTCCCCCACATCCGAGGACTACATAGTTTGTGTGATCAACCAAGTCGATGAACTCATAATGGAGCTCAATTTTCTCAAGCAATGGGACAAAAAATGGGATACATTCTAAAATGAATGTCCTCGACGTAGCTTGAATACCGTTATGGGTGCTACTTTTTAGGAGGAATATTTATACTTCTTGGACAAAGACAACAAGCTACTAACATGCTCTCTGAAGATGAAGAAGTTGGAATTGTATACGACAGTAGAATCGAGATTGTCTTCGTCCACTAGTGATTGTCTACGGTTTTTATATAAGAAGAACTATTTCCAGGGCAATTGGTCGAAGTATTGGGGGGAGAATGTTTCAATTTCTACTTGTGGGACTTTAGTAGAAGGATGCGATGATGATTGGGACACTGTTATTAACAATGAGAAGATCATTGGAGCTTCCAGAGATGGCAAAAAGGTAAAGCTTAAAGGGGTATGGATCTATCCTCGGCTCTCTCAAAGAGACCAGCTCTGATCTGGAGGAATTTGAAAGAACCGAGGATGGATCCATACCCATTTAAGCTTTACCCTTTCGTCGTCTTTGGAAGCTCTAATGATCTTCTCATTGTTAATAACAATGTCCCAATCATCATCGCATCCTTCTACTAAAGTCCCACAAGTAGAAATTGAAACATTCTCCCCCCAATACTTCGACCAACCGTTCGAGGACCAATTGCCCTAGAAATAGTTCTTCTTATATAAAAACCGTAGACAATCACTAGTGGACGAAGACAATCTCGATTCTACTGTCGTATACAATTCCAACTTCTTCATCTTCAGAGAGCATGTTAGTAGCTTGTTGTCTTTGTCCAAGAAGTAGAAATATTCCTCCTGAAAAGTAGCACCCATAACGGTATTCAAGCTACGTCGAGGACATTCATTTTAGAATGTATCCCATTTTTTGTCTCATTGCTTGAGAAAATTGAGCTCCATTATGAGTTCATCGACTTGGTTGATCACACAAACTATGTAGTCCTCGGATGTGGGGGAATCCAAAATCGTACTCACATGGTGTGATAGTTTCCACTGGGGGAAATTCTGAAGATAAATTCTTGCCCGAGAAAATGGGCAAAAAAGGAAGATTGATCCATTGTTGATTAGGAAGAGCCAACCTTGATTCGATGTGAGGCAAGTTGATTCTTCTAGTTCGGGGATGTTGATGTTGTAATTATTCTTTTCAGAGAGATTGAGTAATATGCATTGTGGGTTTCCCTCCGGGTGGAGTAGACACCAAGGCTTAGTATCCGAACAAGATTCAATCAGAGCTGAGCCTGTGGAGCAAGAAGAATGGCAATCCTTACAAGTGCGCAAAAGCTAAGGAGCTCGATTATGCCTAAGCAGACCGCAATTGTGGATAGGAGCTCGTGAGGAGGATCGAACCATGGCCTTGTTCGGTTTCCTTGAGGATGGTTTCCATGATCTTGATATTGCTACAGAAAATGCAATCCATAGGGCCTCAGTCATAATCAAGTTGTGAAAACACAGGGTGATGGTCAGTAAATAATTTATCCAATTCTAGTGTTGACAATGATTGATTTCCTTATGCCTCAAGAGAGCCAACATGCCTAAAGAGTAAACATCTAAAAACTGGAATTTAGATAACATATTCTGCAAACAAGCATACCAAATGAACTTAAGACCACAAATGGTGCTAGAAGGGTACCAAAAATATTGTGAAGTTAAGGATAGCTACAAGTTAGAAGCCTCGAGCAACAACTGGAGTTATGTTTGTAAATATTTTTCCTATGGATGAGGACAAAACAGACAAGAGGAGAGACAGATTGAATGCATATAAACTTTTATTTGTAAACTAACTTTTGGGCAACAACTATGAAGAAACGAGTCTAAGAAAGCTTTTCTACGATTTGATAAGTGACTTTCCATTGTAAATTAGCAAATTCAATTCCAAGGTGGGGAATCCAAATTCGACTTTCCATTGACATGCAACTAATACCATTTTCATGGCGTGCAGTTCCAAGTAGTTGTATTCGTTAAAACATGAATAATAATATCATTAATGAATAAGAAATAGGGAGGGGAAACAATATTGTCTATAACAACACCCCACCTTACCACAAAACAACGTTAAATTGAGGCACTATAAATCTAGAACACAACTCAATGAAGAAGCCATTTTGCAAAATGGCTTAAAGCTATCACTAAATATAAAATACAAAGGTATAGGTATAAAAAAAATATTGAAAAATTCTCAAACAAAACCCAACAAATGTTATTTTGAAGTGAAAAATATAGCATCGATTATTTTTTAATATGTTGTGCAATGCTTTTAACAAAAAGCATGTCTCTACTTACCACAATCGTTATGCTACAACCCGTACACCTCGAAACTGATCAAATCGATCTTTCGAACCTTGGGTGTGATAGCTACTCCTTTTGTGCACATGTGCTAAGTTAGCAATAACTTTACCAAACCATGGACTTTGTAATATTATGATCCAGCTTGTGAGGGAATGTGAGGAGTTATATTTCTGACAATGATTTGTAGGGAGTGAGAGTACAAGAGTCATTACACTATGTTTTGACTATTTAACTATAAGTGCAATGTGCGTCTCATGATTATGATTACCCTAAACACTTTTCTTATCTCTCCAACAGGCTTTAAGGAAGGACCATGAGCGAGGAGCTACCGGTGTTTCATAATTAGCATGTAGGAGGAGACTTGCAGTTGGAAAATCTACATCTAACTAAAACATCTACAACTTTTAACCAAAATAAGACGAAAGATTGTAATGAAATGATTGTTCTATAGATTCTCGTGATACACAAAAATGGAAAATTCTTTATCACTAATAAACTCCAAAAATGCAATAGAGAAATTCCAATGATTCCCAATTGCAACTGAAACCAATGTTAAGTAAATACTTTACTCTATTTGGAGAGAAGGAATTTTCACAATCATTAACCTGTTAAATCAACAACATATTGAGGTTGATATACTTGGAGTTAATGCCTAAGTATTGAGCGAAGTATATATAGTGTCAAGTCTTAGAATCAAGTTGTAGTTGATATAACAACATCTCATGTAGTCTCTAAGGCTCTGTTTGTTGGCCGGGTTTAGGGATGGGTTTGGACTGTTATGGGTGAGGGGGCCCATAGCCAGCCTTTTTTTCTCAATCTGCAAAATATAAGTACTAACTCTTTTCTCAAAACAACCGAAATCACCAATAAAGTATACTAGCCTAGCCCTTTTGTAGTCCTCTGTTCTGCCATGAGTAAATTCTGTCTAACATGTGCAAAACCACTTCCTATTGAGTACTAGGATTTTATCTCAAAAGGCTAGAGAATGTCATAGAGGAAACACCAAAGCAGTAGATAAACTTTATCATGCACTTTTAAAAACATCTTAAAGCCATGAAAAAAAAAAAGAAGGTAACTCAACTACAATTTGGAACTGAGATCATATATGGGTAGAATTTTAATGACGCCAAAAACACAAAAAAGGTAGGTTTTGGCTATGATACAAACATACAAACGTAAATTCGTTTATATAAATACATCAATGAAGAAAAAAGTAAGTCTTGAAGAATGATCGTTTCTATGGAAAGTAAAATCAGTTTCTTTGTGCAATTTCAAAAGAAGAATTCTTACAAACATTTTTTCTTGTTCGGCATCGGATGTCTTCAACCATGGAAGCACTTGGAAATGACAAAAGAGTCCACGTCCAAAGTGGATGGTGGCGGAGCGGAATTGCTCTACAAGTGTGGTCATCTATAGACAATGTATTTGCTCAAATCCACAACCGCCATGGGTCTGGACATATTTGATGGACACTCCGATGGATGATGGAGGAAGAGAAGCAAGGGTGGTAGTTGAGATACAGAGGAAAGGATATTTGAATTTTCCTTTAGGAAATGTTATGTTTAAATAGCATCAGTAAAATCTGGTTGGGGATTATTTTTAATGACACTCTCTTCGGCGAATCAGGTTTTTATGGGATATCATTAATGAAATTTTCCTAAATTAAGGAAATCTAGTTTTATATGGGATGTCATTAATGACATTTTCCTAAATTACGAAAATCTGGTTTTATATGGAATGTCAATGAATGCTTGGATATAATTTGAAAAGTATAAATCTTGTTATAAATATGAGGACCATTCATGTTACAAGTTTTATTTTTCTAAATTAAATAATTATCAATAATTTGGAGTTTTTTGGAAGAGGTGGTCGGTTGGTGTCACACCCCGAAGCATGAATTGAGCAACAAAATAAACATCCGCGATCCCAAAACTTGAATAAATAAACCAAAAGAATCCATTGAATCTAATCAAGAAGTTCCAAACATAAACAATCTGTAAAGGGACCCACACTGCCCAAACTAATCCAAACTAATTATAACATAAAAAGAACCTATGCTACCCTTCAATCTCGTGAGCTCTATCCTCTAGGCTCAACATCACCTCCTGTGAAATGGGTTAACCCTAAAATATAAGTTGAAGCACGTATGCAACACATGGTAAATAAAAAATTAGAGCAATCTAAAACATCTTGCATCAAAACATTAATGACTTAATTTATACAATGAGTATTCTACTCACAAGCAAATCTACAGGCCAACTGACTCACGAAATCACATGCATCTCATGCAACCAATGCAACCTATCTGCCCAGACTCGAACCAGCGCACCCTCGGACTTGCATCGAGAACAATTTACGAACTTGCACCAGATGGCTTTTAACCCCAATGTCGAGTTCATGATTTGTCACCAACGGGATCACTCTAGCCCGGATATACACCCTTTCACTGAGTGACTTTATCCCATTGTCGGGATCTCAGACTAGCACCAACAGGCCACACCTTATCCAGTCACCTTTTATGGACTAACACTGATGAAATCACACAGATACCAATCCGGAAATCACAATGGATCATGACCATGTATATGGACCCTAAACAATGTCACATGACTATGCAAGTGCAACAAGACCAATTCTGAATCAACACATCTAAGTAAATCCCAAATATCCACTCAATGGCCTTGGTTTGGGAAAATTATATTTGTAAATGATCAAGAGGATTTTGCCCGGTCGCCATCTAATCCAACAAAAACAATTATAATTGAGTGTGGCCGGTTGAGACTCAATCCTAACTAGTCAGGTTTTGCCATTGGAAAATTTATTTGGGACATGCCTGACCGGTCGCCCCTGCACCTTGACTGGTTGCTTCGAGAAAAATTTGGACTTCATAAGTCTTGACCGGTTACAAACATGTCTGACCGGTCACACCTTCCCAATCCAGCCTCCCAAACAACTCCTTCCATTAATTGTGCCTTTCGGTTGTGTTTGGCAAGCAATAGGGTATCAAATCAACAACTTGCCCTTTGGAAAACTGAAAATGCACAAAAGTACGGATATCAATCATAACAACCCATGGTATGATATAAACAGACACAAAATTTAATAAATGTAAGGAAAGTACAAACCTTTTCTACAAGAAGGTCGCTCCAATAGGCACCTGGACGTTTAGATATTCTTTGGCATGGAATAAGATTGAGCTCATTCGTTTCTTTCGATATATGGTCAGTTAACAAGCGAGTATCTCCTCAAATTGTCTTCTTAAACCAAGACTTTTAACTGCTTCATTTTTCATACTGCACCCAGAAAGATTCATTTTCATATTTCTACCTTTTTTCGATCCCATCTTTTGTTTATATATTCACAACCAAATATCAGAAGTGAATCAACTAGTTGAACATGTAAATTTAAGACAATAGGAATTCAAAGCTTCATAATCATATGAGAGACAAAAAAGAGTACTATGTTTTTGACCTTCTAGCCATATCAAGCATTAGTAAATTGACAGCAAATAACTATTTCTGGAAACAAGTCTTTAGCAAAGGAATTGCAAAACTGTGATTTGTAACAATCCAAGTACCATACCGGGAAATTCAAAATTAGGAAATCTATATAAAGGAAACCTATCTACCTGTCTCAGACGACAAAATTCAAGAAACCCTCCCTAAGAATCACCCGAGGAAAGCTAGAAGTTCCAAGAACTCCTCTACAGTGATCAAGATGCCAATGTGGAATCTTGTTAACGAAGAGATTAGGTTGTGGATCTCACCCAAATCGGTATAAGATCAAAAGATGTGAGAAGAGGAGGCGATGGTAGAAGGGGGTAGTTGATGTTTAGGGTTCCACTAAAGGATGCATTTATACAGAATAAAAACAAAGAAATTTATGCCAGTCGTGTAGATCTAAAAAAGATTATCCAAGGCCCAACCCAAAAATAAGTGGACGAAATAGTTTACCGAGGCCCATATAATGGAGCTATGAACCATTCCAAAAACAAAAGGATCAAATGCACTTTGGGCTTTGAGGGGTTAGATGTCGTTGTCAACCATTACTAGTGAGAGCACGAAGTTGATTATACAAGACCTAGCCATAAGAGAAAAAAAATATAAGAACATGTCATCTGCCATGGTGAAGTAAATGCGGATACTTTAAATATCAAAAGAAAATTGAAGAGAATCATACCGAGAATACTGTGAGTACTCGAGGTTTAATGGTTTTTATTTTTTAATTGTGTGATTTATTTGAGAACTCATGGCTTTGAATTTAAAGTTTAATTGTGGTTCGGTCGGAATGGTTTAGAACGTTTAGATTCGATGTGTGGCTGCCAGGAACTAGAGGGGGATTAATGCAATTAACCATATTTTTATTATAAAAGGATTAGGAAACCTTAGACTAGTTTTTATAAAATATACGCAACTTCTAGAATTCTAAAAACTCCAGATTGCTTGAGGAATGAGAACGAGTGCCTTGGCGAAAGAATCATGCGAGATCATGATCAATTAGGATGTTGTAGAGGGCGTTAAGAGCTTCGCATAGAGTCCGAGATCAACCGAGTACGCAGAGTATTCGAGTGATTTTTTGTCCACAGTATATTCTGTGTTTTTATCGAATAAGGTAGGATTTCATGTTGATTGACATTGAAATATTGTATAGATTATGTTTAATTCGATGGTATTTATGTGGTTTTGGCATGTGATAGAGTCATGCATGATCTATGGTGATTTCGTATGTGTTGGACAATTTGGTTATGGAAATAAAGGTAAAAAATGTGGTTTGTTCGACAGAACAGAAATTGAAACTTTGCCTAGTAACCTCCTTAAAATTTCAGCACTCTGTTTTGAACAGTAGACTTGTTTTAGCCATTTGAGCGAGCTCATAACCGCTCGAGCGACCTACTGAAAAACAGAATCTTCACTTTTTAATTCCCGGCCTTTCTTGCCTTCCGATCCACTTGGGAGTACTGTGTGAGTCTGGAATTGATCAATAGTACTGGTACATATAAGCATACATGGATACCGAGTAAAGGATGGCCGTCAGTCTGGTAGCCCGAGAACTCTACTCGGAGTCCTTATGATTCCTTTGGTGAAAGACAGCGAAACAACTGAGTAAAGAGGTGGCCTGACGGTCAAAGTGGCTTGCAAACACTATGATAGGGTCCTCGATGTGGGCAGCGTGCAGTGCATGATCAGCGAAATAATGCATGAGTCGCATGTTGAGCATTATAGTGTTTCGGATACTTATTAGTTGTTTACTTGTCGTTTAAGCATATTATATTATTGAATGTTAGCATGATTTATTTAATATGTCGATGTTTCAATATGATTTCCTACTCGAGCTCCGGCTTATATTTTTATGAAAACTAACAATTTATAGGTGACGATATGGATCCAAGGAGTTAGGTTTCATTTTAGAAGATAATTCGACATGTTAGATGGGATTTACACATTTTGCAATATTATCATGTTTAGACGTTTAGTAGAGGTTTTTAGACTTAATTTATTTATTTAGGCATTGTGGGCCTATTTTGGTTTATTCGTGTTCAGTTTAGGAGAGATGGTTTATTTGTTTACAAACTTGGGAGTTATTTCACTTTATTGAAAATATATTTATGTTAGGTTTTGTTAATTGTAATGTTCCATTGCTTAATTCATACCCTAGAAGATTGTTGTGTGACAATTTGTTATCAGAGCATGATTTGAGTACCTAAAGCCGTGAGTTAGGGTCCTAAAGTCCAATTCATTAGTCCAAGTTCGTAATACATAAAGGATAGATAAGTGCCCAATTCTAGACCCAATTCAATAAAGAAACCCTAATAAAAAAACCATCAGTTGCTCTAGTTGTAAAGAAGATCAATTAAAAATAGCTAACCATTCGCTCCCACTTTGTTTAGGATCGTGCTCCTACCTAGAAGGAGTCGAGCTCCATTCACTCACTTTGGATTGCCAAATCCTTGCTCGTACGTCGTTAGCATACACAAAATTCTGGACCCAATTTACAAAATGCTCACTTCTTGGTAATTCTTGATTCTGGAGAGCCACTCTGTCAATAATAATACTTTCACTACCACAAAACTTACACTCCATGTACTCTTTTTTGCCCCTAATCTAAATCCTTTGGACTTGTGTCAAAGTTTGTCCGAAAATAAATAATTACTAGTTCTGAAACTAGTAATAGTTGGATGCTTTAAGATGGTGTATGAGCTAGGGTTGTTGAGGCTTCAGGAAAAAGCTCTCCTGGTTGATTGTCCCATTGCTAGTGCCTTGAGTGCACCTTGTTTCGTAGTGATCCGTTTGTCGTGGACCCACTTTTTACCCTCCATGTGTGGGTCAAGGGTCACATGTGCGGAGAGTACGTATTAGAGTTTGTCTCTCATTGATTAATTATTACCTCCAAAACTAGTATATGAGCCTATTCGGGCTCTCAACTTCTTGTCAATTAGTTTTGAGTTGGATGCTTTAATCATAATAACAAAATAATATGCTAACAATTATCAACTCAAATATTGCCTATCGCCACAATTCAGATCATTAGGGAGTTGGTCATAACATGTTGCCTGGTCTCAACCATTGGTAAAACAACCTTGAAGAATACCCAAAAGTATGTCTAATTCTCCGATTAATTGGAAACTTAGAAGAGCTATGTATCACATTAATACAGTACGCTTCTAACTTGAGATAACCAGAAATACTTTTGAGTCCAAGAGTTAACTCGTGTCGGCTCTTTGAATGGCTAAATTACTTGGACTAGCACCCAGTTCACGCCCATTACATATATAATAAACATTATGAAACTACTACATTACCGTTTCAAAGAGAATATTATGAAACTATAAGTCACAAATTTGAAACCACAATTCAATCATTTAGTGATTCAAATATGAAATTAAATCCATAACAGTAGATTAAGTTATTCCCTGTTGCGGCTGAATCCAATGTAAATTATATTAAATGCCTTACTCTATTTGGAGAGAACCAATTTCCACAAGCATTACCTGCTACGTCAAGAACATTTTGAGGTTAATATGCGCTGACCCCAACACCCGAGTATTGAGCATAGTATGGATTTAAGTCTTAACATTTAAAGCTGTTGATATAATAACCTTCACGGTCTCTAAAAAATGGCAGTAAGCTGTTGATATAATAATCCTAATGCAATAATGACCCCTTTCAGTAATCCGCAGAGATATCAGTACTGAACCCTCCCTCAAAATAACTGCAGCTAACGAAGAAGTATACCAGCCTTTTTGTAGTCAAATGTTCAATACATAAGGAAAAAGAGGGATGCCGCAAAGATCTTACCACATGAAATCCATTTCTTCTACAGGAATATCAACATCTGTACTAAATGGGAAAAATAAAATAAAATTGCAGAGGTTTTTGTTATAGTAGAGGTTTTTCTTCGCGGCAATAACCCATATAAGGAAAACCCGAGGAAAACTACAAATCCAACTCTGCAACAACGCAGACACACGGAAAAAAAAAGAAGCAAAACCAAAGGAGATGAAGCCCAAAGAAACTGAGAAAACAAGGACACATTAACAACTACTTAGAACTCATTCAGTATACCAGGTATTTTCACAGAGAAGAATTTTTATAGAGATGGTCCAAGATAAACAGGTAAGCCAATTTTCCAGAATATTAATCACATGCTGCCAGGACGAAATTCTGGGCCTAATAAGAGGTTTATCTCCAGGTTCGGCACAAACCCCTGTCTATTGAGTACTAAGATTCATCTAATAAGGCTATAGAGTAACCCTACCTCAGTTTTCAAATAGAAACAAAATCTCTCCACTGTTAATTATAAGCCATCTATTTGACCATGATCATATATAAACCTTATGGATATATTTTTTTTATGCATATACAGTACTATTTTTTTTATCAGCGAAAAAATCCATTGAAAAAGATGAGGAAGTACAAAGATTCGGGGATTGTTGGCCAGTAGCCAACGTAGACAAAGACAAGAAAGAAAAAGGAAAAAGGCCGAAGGCCCCAGAAATGGAGAACGAGAAAGAAAACTCTTCTAAACCATTCGGATGGCGTTCAAATTATCCATAAGTTGGTGCAGAATATAATCTTTTATGTTGAACTTGTTTTTCACCCAAATTGCCATGCGGAATTTGATGAGGTCCACTAGATCATCCACTATAAAACCTTCCCTTTTGAAGATTACACCATTCCTAGCAATCCAAATTGTCCTGATGATGGCATAAATGATGCACTCCCAACACTTTCTGTGAACCCTTTCGAACTTGAAATAGCTCCACCAAACTACAAGGTCATATAAAGTTTTGGGAGGAACCCAAGTACTGTTGGTTAAGCATGTGCCCAATATTGTAGGAGTTAGTTTTGGTTGTTTGTTTTTAAGTTCCTAAAAGCATGGTAGTGCTGGTAGCATGTAGGTAGGAAGTGCTCCATGTAGTTAGGAAGTGCCCCATGTAGTTAGGAAGTGCCCCACATTTTCCAAATCATGGGATAGTGGGTTGTTTGTTTGTTTTTAGCATGTGTTTTATTTTCCTATAAATAAGATGATGAAGGCAATGGAAAAGCTGCGAATTGCAGCACCAAAAAAATTGTTCTTGTTCTCTCTTTCTCAAATTGTCTTCTTTATCTCCAACAATTGGTATCAGAGCAGTTATTGTATGCCCAAATATCCCCGGTTCAACACCATGTCCATTGTCACCAGAGGAGAAGGTTCTCGAGTCGGCGGCGGCGAGCGGGATACACTTCGATATGTGTATCCGCAGCTTACCACGTCGAATTACACTTGCTGGAAGATTCGAGTCAAGGCAATGATGGAGGACCAGGAGGTCTGGGAGGCGATCGAGCCGGCGGCTGGGGAGGCCGTCAATGTCAAGAAGGATAAGAAGGCGAAATCGCATCTAATCCAGTGTCTCCCAGAAGATCTTCTTATGCAGGTGGCGAACAAGAACACGGCGAAGGAGATTTGGGACTGCCTCAAGACGAGGTTCGTCGGCGCCGATCGCGTTAGAGATGCGCGGTTACAAACGTTGAAGAGTGAATTCGACGGTATGCGCATGAAGGAGGATGACTCGGTTGATCAATATGCCGGGAGACTGTCGGCCATGGCTGTCCGGTATAGTAGTCTCGACGGTTTACTCAACGATGCCGCGCTCGTGAAGAAATTGTTCGATTCAGTCCCTGAGCGCTTCATCACTGTTATCGCTGGAATCGAACAATTCTACGACCTCTCCACTCTTGTATTTGAGGAGGCAGTGGGCCGACTCAAGGCATTCGAAGAGCGAACGCGACGCCCCACAGCGGGCAGGACCGGAGATGGACAACTTCTCTACACTCAGGCGGAGTGGGAGGCACGGCAGAAGAAGATGGGTGGCGAAAGCTCCGGCAAGGGAAAGATACCGGAGGCAAGTTCCCGCGGAAGAGGCCGTGGCCGTGGCCGTGGCACAGGCCGAGGGCGCGGCGGGCGCTCCGGTGGGCGTGGGAACTCAACGGGGAAGGAAGTGACAGGTGGTGGCTCACGGGATTACAGCAATATTCAGTGTTTTAATTGCCGTAATTTCGGCCATTTCGCCAACCAGTGCAAGGAGCCGAGGAAGGTAGAAGAGGCACACCATGCCCGCACGGATACGATGGAGCAAGCACTTTTGCTCGCGGTGTCGGAGGAGCTGACGCCGCTCGAGCAGGTGGAAGAGAAGCAGCCGGAGATCTTGTTACTGGTGGAGGACAATGTTTTTCCCGAATTGTACCTAACGGGAAAAGACATAACCACCGAGAGCACATGGTATCTTGATAACGGGGCTAGCAACCACATGTCCGGCGACCGGGAGAATTTCCAGGAGCTGGATGAAGCAATCACCGGTAAGGTGAGATTCGGTGACGGGTCTACTGTGCAGATTATGGGAAAGGGCTCAATTTTGTTTGAGTGTAAGAATGGAGATCAGTGGGCTCTCAAAGATGTCTACTATATTCCAAGGCTGTGTAGCAATCTCATAAGCCTTGGACAAATGACTAAGGTCGGCTACCGTGTGGTGCTGGACGGAGGCAAGCTGGAGGTGTTGGAGAAATCGACGGGGCAGTTGCTCATGAAGGTGCCTCGGTCTTCAAACAGGCTGTACCATATTGAGTTGACAAGGGCGATTCCGGTTTGCTTGCTCACAAAGATGGAGGATCCGGCATGGCTTTGGCATGGTCGTCTCGGTCATGTCAACTTCAAGGCTTTGAAATTTCTCGTTGACAAGAACATGGTGGCAGGAGTGCCATTAATCACGCATCCGAACCAATTATGCCACGGATGCTTGGTGGGAAAACAAACGCGGGGAGCATTCCCGCAAAAGACGCCGCACCGGGCAAAGGAGTGTCTAGAGCTGGTTCATGTCGACCTTTGTGGGCCAATTACCCCATCGACAAGTGGAGGTAATAAGTACTTTATGTTATTCGTTGATGATTATTCGAGATGGATACATGTGTGTTTTTTGAAGAATAAGGACGAAGCATGTGCGGAATTTGTGAAGTTCAAGGCCTTAGTTGAAAATTGTCGTGGACAACGTATCAAAACGCTGCGGTCCGATCGCGGCGGGGAGTTCCTAAATAAAGCATTTACTGGAGTGTGCGAGGAAGCGGGTATACGGCGACAACTCACAGCGCCCTACACGCCACAGCAAAACGGCGTTGTCGAGCGCAAAAATAGGACCGTGGTTGGGATGGCACGATCCATGTTGAAAAGCATGCAGGTTCCGGGCGAGCTCTGGGGAGAAGCAGTTAGGCATGCGGTTTATCTTTTGAACCGTTTGCCAACGAAGGCAATGGGGGAGAGAACTCCATTTGAAGCTTGGACAGGGAAGAAGCCATACTTGGGACACCTGCGAGTATTCGGTTGTTTGGCTCATGCGAAGGTGACAACTCCACACTTGAAGAAGCTCGACGACCGGAGTTAGCAGTTGGTGTATCTCGGCGTGGAGGATGGGTGCAAGGCACATCGTCTGCTCGATCCTTGCCGGGGTAAAGTAATTGTAAGTCGTGATGTGAAATTTGAAGAAAATGTACCATGGCAGTGGGATGATGGCGCAGATGTGTGGGGATCAGCGGAGTTCCATGAAGAAGGAGGAGTTGGAGCTGTGTGGAGTACCGGAGCGGAGGCAGAGGCCGCAGGAAGCGGACCGGAAGCAGTAGCAACCGAATCCATGAGTCCGGCACAACAGCAGCAGATACCGACTCCAGGTTCACCCAAACATGGTTCAACCGAAACCATGAGTCCGGCTCAACTACCACTGACTCCGGCTTCGGTTGAGCATGGCTTGGGGGGTGCTCCGGTAGCGCACTGGTCACCAAACGATCACCTCGACGCAACCATTGATCCGGCTCAACCACAGAGATATCGAAGCCTTAGTGATATCTATAATTCAACAGAGCCAATGGAACCGAAGGATCTCGAGGAGCTACTTCTCACTTCGGCAGAAGAACCATCAAGTTTCGCGGAAGCGGAGCAAGAAGAGTGGTGGCGCAAGGCGATGTTGGAAGAGATGGACTCCATCATCAAGAACAATACATGGGAGATGGTGGATCCACCGACGGGACATCGCCCAATTGGTCTCAAGTGGGTTTTCAAGGTGAAGCGAGATGAACGTGGTGCAATTGTCAAACACAAGGCTCGCTTAGTTGCAAAGGGGTATGTTCAGAAGCAGGGCATCGATTTTGAGGAAGTGTTTGCGCCTGTGGCTCGTCTTGAATCCGTGCGACTCTTGATTGCAATGGCGGCTCACGAGGGGTGGGCTATGCATCACATGGATGTTAAATCTGCTTTTCTCAACGGTGAACTGAATGAGGAGGTCTATGTAGCGCAGCCTCCTGGTTTTGTTGTTGCCGGGCAGGAGCACAAGGTACTGCGGCTCCGGAAGGCTTTGTATGGACTACGACAGGCTCCAAGGGCGTGGAACGCCAAACTGGATGCGAGTTTGGTAACCTTGGGTTTTAGGCGGAGTACGGCGGAACATGGCATATACACGCGGGGCTCTGGGACAGGATTGTTGCTTGTAGGTGTCTACGTTGACGACCTTGTTATCACAGGAGCAGATAAGGGTGCCATCGACACGTTCAAGCAGGAGATGAAGAATTTGTTCTGTATGAGTGATCTGGGGCTCTTGTCATACTATCTCGGCATTGAAGTGTTTCAGGGGTTGGACGGTATCGGTATCAAGCAAGCGGCGTATGCAGAAAAGTTACTGGACCGAAGTGGCATGAAAGAGTGCAATCCGTGCCATGTCCCCATGGAGGCGCGTCTCAAGTTGTCCAAGTCCAGTACAACTCCGCTCGTTGATGCCACCGAGTACCGGAGTATTGTTGGTTGCCTTCGGTATTTGGTGCATACTCGCCCCGACTTGGCGTACTCTGTTGGCTATGTGAGCAGATTTATGCAGGAACCGCATGAGGAGCATTTTGCAGTGGTGAAGCACATCCTCCGTTACATTGCAGGGACACGTTCGCTTGGATGTTTTTATGGGAGAAAGAAGAAGGAAAACCAGGCTACCTTAACCGGGTTCAGTGATAGTGATATGGCCGGTGATCCAGAAGACCGGAAGAGCACAACGGGGGTGTTGTTCTTCTTCGGCCTTGCCCCGATAACATGGCAGAGTCAGAAGCAGAAAGTGGTGGCTCTTTCGTCCTGCGAGGCAGAGTATATTGCGGCTACTACTGCAGCATGTCAAGGCGTGTGGTTGTCTCGGTTGCTCAGCGATCTCATCGGCAAGGAGCCCAAGGCAGTCACACTCAACATTGACAACAAGTCCGCGATCGCTCTTTGCAAGAACCCGGTGTTCCACGATAGAAGCAAACATATCGAGACCAGATATCATTTCATCCGTGAATGCATTGAGGATGGCAAAATAGCAGTGGAGTACATGGCTACTAACAATCAGCTGGCGGACATTCTGACCAAGGCGCTTGGTCGAGTCAAGTTCCTGGAGCTTCGTGACAAGATTGGCATGGTCGAGATCAAGTGAAGACACAAGCTTAGGGGGTGATTGTTGGTTAAGCATGTGCCCAATATTGTAGGAGTTAGTTTTGGTTGTTTGTTTTTAAGTTCCTAAAAGCATGGTAGTGCTGGTAGCATGTAGGTAGGAAGTGCTCCATGTAGTTAGGAAGTGCCCCATGTAGTTAGGAAGTGCCCCACATTTTCCAAATCATGGGATAGTGGGTTGTTTGTTTGTTTTTAGCATGTGTTTTATTTTCCTATAAATAAGATGATGAAGGCAATGGAAAAGCTGCGAATTGCAGCACCAAAAAAATTGTTCTTGTTCTCTCTTTCTCAAATTGTCTTCTTTATCTCCAACAAGTACTATTCCACCA
Source organism: Arctostaphylos glauca (assembly GCA_019985065.2). Taxonomy (NCBI): domain Eukaryota; kingdom Viridiplantae; phylum Streptophyta; class Magnoliopsida; order Ericales; family Ericaceae; genus Arctostaphylos; species Arctostaphylos glauca. The sequence continues at coordinate 446,437 of JAHSPW020000016.1, read as the reverse complement.
GTTCAGAATTTTGGTCCAGATTTTCCATGCCAAGCTGCAAAGCAAAAACAGGTGGTCAATAGTTTCAGTGTTCCTCTGGCACAAAGGACACTGCTCCCTCACTATCCCTTTCAAACAACACATTTCTCTTTGCCAAGTTCTCCCTTGTAGCAATTCCATCTTGAATGGCCTTCCACAGAAATAGTTCAACCTTAGGTGGGGCATAGTTTTTCCATACTGACTTCCAAATTGGCTTAGAATCAAAGTTAGCATGCTCCCATTTTTCATAGGCACTTTTAACTCGGAAATTGTGATCCTCCTTCCATTCCCAAGTGATTCGTCTCTACTCGAAAGATTTGGCTGAAGGGACATTAAGTCCTCCTTCAATGAGTCTGTTAGATTCCTCTCCCAAACGAGCTCCCTTCTAAATTTCAGATCCCATTCAGCTTCACTAATCCCCCTCACTTGTGACACAGTGCAATCCTTTTCCGTGGATATCAAAAAAAGCCTCGGGTATAGTTGAATAAGAGAAGAATTCCTCATCCAATTAGCTAGTATGTTCCCAAAAAAGTGTCTTTTCTCCCAAGTTGCATCCGATTTTGAAGCCTCCACAGATGATTTCCTTTTGCTGATCCCCATATCTATTGTTATCTCCAAGATCATAAATGTCCTTCCAAATAATTGAAGGTTGGAGAGAGTTATGAGCTGCAGGAAACCAGCAGTATGGCTGCAACTCGTACTTGTTGATTACCAATTTGTACCACATGGCTTCCTCATCTTGCCTAAACCTCCACCACCCTCTAGTCATTAAAGCCCAGTTATGTTCTTGCAGCCTCCTAATTCCCGGCCGTCCATATTGTTTGCCTTTGGTTAACGTATCTCACTTCAGAAAATGGACTTTCCTTATCCATGATCTTCACCCCAAATGAAGCTCCTCTGATGTTTTTCAGTGGCCTTGGCTACCGAAATTGGTATTTTGAATAAGGACATGAAATAGAAAGGTAGGTTGGAAAGGCTTGATTTCACCAATGTTAGTCTCCCTGTTGGAGATAAGGTCCCTTTTCTCCAGCAAGCCAATTTGGAGGTAACATTTGTTGGAAAATATATTGAAAACCTCCATTTTGGAGTTACAAATTAAGTGGGACCCGATCTTCGGACGGAGTGGTCCCACATACCGTTGTGTTCATCTCCGGGTGGAGATTAACCTCGTGTGGTTGGTTTTCATATAAAGATTTTGGATGAATTGGAAATTGTCCTTAAAGTGAGCCATATGCTCATTGGTAAAAGAAAGGTATGTGGGTTTGTCCCACATCGATTGGAGAAGGAAAAATCCTTGAGCCATATGCTTATATATGGTATTGGTGAAGGTGTGTGGTTTTATCCCACATTGATTGGAGAAGGAAAAATCCTTGAGTATATTTCTAGGATTTTTGCACAAGAGCTTGGCCCTTAGGGTCATAGAAATTTTGTGAGCGGGCGAGCGCACACACAATTCCACGCGCCGCCGCCGTCCGTCCGTCCGACCGACCCGACGGGTCGGGTCGTGGGTTGTGGGCTTGGGCTTGGGCTTGGGCTTTGGCTAATCAATATATATCTTTTTAGAGAAAATTAATTCGCATTGGGCTTGGGCCCAAACAATCCGTTGAGGCCCGTACCATTTAAATTTAACAGGCGCGGTTTTTTGTTCCAAAAGGACGCGTCTTTCTTCTCCGATCAGTCACGTTTCTCCAATCAGTTGCATCCCTCCGAATGGACACCTCTGTACTTATAAATACAGAGGTCGGCCTCATTTTTGAAGTACACGAAATCTTCTGCACTCTCTGCATACATAGCATCCCATTAACTTCTGAGATTACACCGCGGTTTTCCGGTTCGCCTGTCGAGAGGATCGAAGTGCTGCCTCCTTTCGTCGATAGTCGTTGTATCCTGGGAAGCAAACGTCCGATTGTCCCATTAGCACCAGTGTGGGGGACGTAATTTGCTTTAAGGACAGAGTAATCTACTCGCCTCGATTCGCCAGTCTTCGGAACCCTAAGATTGGCTTTTGTAAGTTTCTGCATATCACTCCCGTTCTTGTGTTCTACTGTGTAACATATTGCGTGACTGGAATTTTGATTTTCGTACACCGGAAACAACAATCTTAAAGCAAATTATTGTGATTTTTCTTTTTCCCGAAACGATTTGTCCAAAACAATGGGAGATTCAATTTGTCCGAAACAGTGTTGTTTTGTGTTGATATTTGTGTGTTGTTTAGAAATTAAAAGTTTATATTTGTGTGTTGATATTTCCTCAATAGAAAAATGACATCTGTTACCGAGAAAGGAAATGAAACCCCTACAGAGAAGGGAGGTCAAAACTCGGGTCAAACTCCTACAGTTGTGCCTCCTGCAGTTGTGACTGCACCGGTTGCCACCAGTGTGCCCATTGGCCATGCTGAGAAACCAGAGAAGTTCAATGGAACTGAGTTCAAGAGATGGCAACAGAAAATGTTGTTCTATCTTACGACGCTTCAGTTGGCTAGGTTCCTCAAGGAGGATCGTCCAGAAGTTCCAGAGAACGAGACAGACTTCCAAGCTGTTGCTGCTATTGAGGCCTGGACAAATTCTGATTTTTTGTGTAGGAATTACATTCTCAATGGATTGGACAACACGTTGTATAACGTATATTGCTCGGTCAAGACTACCAAAGAACTATGGGTTTCTTTGGATAAGAAGTACAAGACCGAGGATGCTGGCATGAAAAAATTTGTCGTCGGTAGGTACTTGGACTACAAAATGGTGGACTCTAAATCCGTCATGTCACAGGTTCAAGAGCTCCAGGTTATTCTGCATGAGATTCATGCAGAAGGGATGACTCTTAGTGAGTCATTCCAAGTGGCTTCCATTATTTGGAAACTTCCGCCGCTTTGGAAAGATTTCAAGAACTATCTAAAGCACAAGCGTAAGGAAATGAATCTGGAGGATCTTGTTGTACGATTGCAAATTGAGGAAGATAATATGAATGCCGAGAAAAAGGATACACCTTCTTTTCAGTTCACAGCCAAGGCCAACGTGGTGGAACATGCCAAGAAGCACAACAACAAAACCAAGAAAAGAAAGCAACCAGACAGAGGGCAGAATTTTGCTCCAAAAAATGGGAGCAACAAGAAGGCTCAATTTGATGGGAAGTGTTTTGTTTGTGACAAGCCTGGACATCGGGCTGCTGACTGTTACAGCAAGAAAGGGAATTTCAAGAAGCATCCAGCGCAAGCGAATGTGACTGAGGTGCAGAATGTCACAAATGGAGTTTCAGAATTGAACCTCTCAGCAGTAGTTTCAGAAGTTAACATGGTGGATTCGAATCCCAAAGAATGGTGGATAGATACCGGAGCCACTCGCCACGGATGCTCAGACAAGAAGATGTTCACTAGCTACCAACGGGTGGATTCAGGCGAACAGCTTTTTATGGGTAACTCTTCAAGCTCCAAGGCCAATGGACAAGGAAAAGTGGTTCTAAAAATGACTTCTGGACGTGAGTTGACTTTAAATGAAGTGCTGCATGTGCCCGAAATTCGTAAGAATTTAGTGTCTGGCTCGCTACTTAGCAAGAATGGTTTCCGACTGGTTTTTGAATCAGATAAGGTTGTCTTGTCTAAGAGTGGTGTGTATGTAGGAAGGGGATACATGTCCAATGGCATGTTTAAGATGAATGTAATGACTAAGGTTCCGGCCTCTCCGGGTTCTAATGAAATAAACACATCTTCTGCGTATATCGTTGATTCTTCTAATTTATGGCATACTAGGTTAGGACATGTGAATTTTGGTTCGTTACGTCGTTTAATTAACTTAGACTGTTTACCTAAATTTAACATAAACACAGAACATAGATGTGAAGTTTGTATTGAGGCTAAAATGACAAGAAATTCTTTTCACAAAGTAGAAAGAAGCACAGAACCTCTAGCGTTAATTCATACAGATTTGTGTGATCTAAAATTTGTACAGACTCGAGGTGGTAAAAAATATTTTATTACCTTTATCGACGATTGTACAAGATATTGCTATGTGTACTTACTCAGGAGTAAGGACGAAGCCTTAGAAAAATTCATTCACTATAAGAATGAAGTCGAAAATCAACTTGGCAAGAGGATTAAGGTAGTTCGTAGTGATAGAGGTGGCGAGTATGAAGCACCTTTTGGTGAATTCTGTGCTCAACATGGAATAATTCACCAAACTACAGCTCCTTATTCACCTCAACAAAATGGTATTGCTGAACGAAAAAATAGAACTCTAAAGAACATGATGAGTGCCATGTTGATTAGTTCAGGATTATCACAGAATTTGTGGGGGGAAGCAATTCTCTCTGCAAATTATATCCTGAACAAAATTCCACACAAGAAGACAAATGTCATACCTTATGAATTTTGGAAAGGTTGGAAGCCTTCCTACAAATACTTGAAAGTGTGGGGGTGTTTGGCTAAGGTGGCGGTTCCTCTACCTAAGAAGGTTAAGATAGGACCAAAAACCGTTGATGGTGTATTCATCAGTTATGCGAATAACAACAGTGCATATCGATTTCTTGTCATTAAGTCAGAAATTCCAGAGATTCATGTTAATACAATTATGGAATCAAGGAATGCTACTTTCTTTGAGAAGATATTTCCATACAATAATACACCGGTAGTTAGTTCCGCTAAGGAAACTAATGATATGGAAATTGATGTTGTACCAATCCTAGAGGTTATGGAAAAGGATGAGGATGAGCCTAGACGGAGTAAACGGGCAAGAACAGTAAAATCTTTTGGTTCAGATTTCCTAACTTATATGTTGGAAACTGAACCGCAAAGCTTTAAAGAAGCTATGTCCTCTCCCGAGGCTCCTTTATGGAAAGAAGCCATCAATAGTGAAATTGAGTCCATTTTGCAAAATCATACCTGGGAACTTGTAGATCTCCCACCAGGTTGCAAACCTTTGGGATACAAGTGGATATTCAAAAGGAAGATGCGAACGGATGGATCAATAGACAAATATAAGGCGAGACTAGTCGTTAAAGGATACAGACAAAAGGAAGGTTTAGATTACTTTGACACTTACTCACCTGTTACGAAGATAACATCCATTCGGATGTTAATTGCGTTTGCAGCGTTGAACAATCTTGAGATACATCAGATGGATGTAAAAACAGCTTTCCTGAATGGTGACCTTAAGGAAGAGATCTACATGGAACAACCAGAAGGGTTTAAAGTTGTTGGGAAAAACAACAAAGTGTGTAAGCTTGTTAAATCATTGTATCGTTTAAAGAAAGCGCCAAAACAATGGCATGAAAAGTTTGATAATGTCATGATCTTGAATGGTTTCACCATCAATGAATGTGACAAATGTGTGTATGTCAAAAAGACTGACAAAGGTTATGTCATTGTATGTTTGTATGTGGATGATATGTTGATAATTGGTAGTAATGATCAAGTAATCAAGGCCACAAAGAAATTGTTGAACTCAAAATTTGATATGAAAGACTTAGGTCTAGCAGACGTCATTCTAGGAATTAAAATTACTAAAACGTTTGAAGGTATCATCTTGTCTCAAAAACATTATATAGAAAAGATACTCGAAAGGTTCAACAAGAATGACAAGAGCATAGCAAAAACACCAGTAGACTTAACGTTGCACCTATATAAGTATATAGGTACGAGCGTTTCTCAATTAGAATATGCTCGTGTTATAGGCAGTCTAATGTACTTAATGAACTGTACAAGGCTAGATATAGCATATTCAGTTAGTAAGCTAAGTCACTATACTAGTAATCCCGGAAGGGATCACTGGACGGCTATAATCAAGGTACTTAGGTATTTAAGATACACCACTGATTATGGATTGCACTATACACGATATCCAGCGGTACTAGAAGGATATAGTGACGCAAACTAGATATCGGATACCGATGATTCAAAATCCACAAGCGGATTTGTATTTACTCTAGGTGGAGCTGCTGTGTCTTGGAAATCTACCAAACAAACTTGTATTGCAAGATCCACCATGGAGTCAGAATTTGTCGCTTTGGATAAGGCTGGTGAAGAAGCTGAATGGTTACGTCACTTCTTAGAAGATATTCCAAACTGGCCAAAACCTGTGTCTGCAATTTGCATACATTGCGATAGTCAATCAGCAATAGGCAGAGCACAGAGTAATTTGTATAACGGGAAGTCTCTTCATATACGTCGACGACATAATACCGTTAGACAACTAATTTCTAATGGAGTTATTACTATTGATTATGTAAGATCAAAGAATAACATCGCGGATCCGCTAACCAAAGGGTTAACTAGAATTAGTTGTCAATACATCGAGGGGAATGGGGCTAAAGCCCATGTCATAAAAGTTGCTACAACGGCAACCCTACCTAGCTGACTGGAGATCCCATGATCTAGGTTCAAAGGGACAACCGAGTTGTATGTGACTTAAGAATATCACTGTGGAGACTATGTCTCCTACCCATTCCTATGATAAAACAGTGATGTCTGCAGAGTTTTAGGTTAAGCATTGCTTTTAATGATTCTTATAGCTTGGTAAACCAAATGGAGTATAGCAGGATACTCTTAATAAGAATCACCTATATGAATGTGAAGGGGCCGCTTCTATGAGATTGTAAAGGGCTGAAATCTCTATAAACATTCATGAACACCAGGAGTGTCCCAGGGCCATAATGGGCACAACCGTAAGAACCAAACTGCGTCAGGAAGTATTTCGTGTGATGGCTATTGTCTTGGTTTACACAAACGGCTGAACAGTTCAAGACATCGCGTTCACTGGTTAGCTAGTAAATCCGATGGTTATTCACAGGAGAAGGTTCAAAGCCAAAAGCTACCTTACTTTATACGGAATACGTCCTACTGTATTCTCAGAACATCTGCATCTGCATCTGCACTCTCATAGCATGGTTTATTCTGCCAATTTCATTCATATGGGGGATTGTTGGAAAATCTATTGAAAACCTCCATTTTGGAGTTACAAATTAAGTGGGACCCGATCTTCGGACGGAGTGGTCCCACATACCGTTGTGTTCGTCTCCGGGTGGAGATTAACCTCGTGTGGTTGGTTTTCATATAAAGATTTTGGATGAATTGGAAATTGTCCTTAAAGTGAGCCATATGCTCATTGGTAAAAGAAAGGTATGTGGGTTTGTCCCACATCGATTGGAGAAGGAAAAATCCTTGAGCCATATGCTTATATATGGTATTGGTGAAGGTGTGTGGTTTTATCCCACATTGATTGGAGAAGGAAAAATCCTTGAGTATATTTCTAGGATTTTTGCACAAGGGCTTGGCCCTTAGGGTCATAGAAATTTTGTGAGCGGGCGAGCGCACACACAATTCCACACGCGCGCCGCCGCCGTCCGTCCGACCGACCGGGCGGGTCGGGTCCGGGGTCGTGGGTTGTGGGCTTTGGCTTTGGCTTTGGCTAATCAATATATATCTTTTTAGAGAAAATTAATTCGCACTGGGCTTGGGCCCAAACGGAATTAATTTTTAATCCGTTGAGGCCCGTACCATTAATTTAACAGGTGCGCTTTTTTGTTCCAAAAGGACGCGTCTTTCTTTTCCGATCAGTCACATTTCTCCGATCAGTTGCATCCCTCCGAATGGACACCTCTGTACTTATAAATACAGAGGTCGGCCTCATTTTTCAAGTACACGAAATCTTCTGCACTCTCTGCATACATAGCATCCCATTAACTTTTGAGATTACACCGTGGTTTTCCGGTTCGCCTGTCGAGAGGATCGAAGTGCTGCCTCCTTTCGTCGATAGTCGTTGTATCCTGGGAAGTAAACGTCCGATTGTCCCATTAGCACCAGTGTGGGGGACGTAATTTGCTTTAAGGACAGAGTAATCTACTCGCCTCGATTCGCCAGTCTTCGGAACCCTAAGATTGGCTTTTGTAAGTTTCTGTATATCACTCCCGTTCTTGTGTTCTACTGTGTAACATATTGCGTGACTGGAATTTTGATTTTCGTACACCGGAAACAACAACATTATCCAGAACTGGTTTCCAAGTCTTTGCCCTCCTTGGATTTCCCCCCAATTGTAATCCCGAGTATTGGATTGGTAATTTTTGGTGTTTGCACTGAAGTTTGGTTGCCAGTAAAGCTGCTTCCTCATCTGGTAACCCCACTGAACTTAACATGGATTTGTCAAAATCTGTTTTGAAGCTAGACATCAAATTGAAGCCCCTCAAGATTCTCTTAATGTCGAGCAATTCCTCCAGGTCATTGTTGCAAAAGATAGTGGGGTGGTCAGCAAATTGTAGGTGTGTCAGCACGAGATTCCCCACGTTGACACCTCTAATGATCTGTGCTTGCACTGCCCTATCAAGTAGAATATTAAGAGCCTCACCTACAATGTTAAACAGGAATGGGGAGAGGAGATCTCCCTGCCTTATCCCTTTGGATGGCTTGAATTCCTCCGTAGGAGAACCAATAATCAAAACCGAATAAGACACGTTAGAGATGCATTCCTTTATCCAGGTAATCCATTTATCCCCAAAGGCCAAATTATCCATCATGGATAGCAAAAAGTTCCAATTGACACAACCAAAAGCTTTTTCAAAATCCAATTTCAGAATAATTCTTGTTTCCTAGAGACCTTCCTAAAATGAATGAGTTCATTAGCCAATGAACACCATCTTGAATGTATTTGTCCCCGTTAAAAGTTGCATGTGGTTCCCCTATGATTTGCTTCATATCCTTCCTAAGCCTAGCAGCGAATGTTTTTGACAAAACCTTGTAAATACTTGTGACAATGCTAATGGGCCTGAATTCCTGTAATGTTCCAGGGGACTTGACCTTGGGAATAAGTGCCAAGAAGGTAGAACAAATAGCTTTGGAAAGTTCTGCACTGGAGTGAAATTGTTGAAAGAATGTTGATACCTCACGTTTGATGAATTTCCTTGTCCTTTTGATGAAGTTATAAGTGAAATCATCAGGCACAGGAGCCTTGGAGTTGTGACAATTGTTGATAGCATTAAGGATTTCCTCCATTTCAAAATCCTTCTCCAATAGTATGGTCTGAGCTTGATCTATCCTCCTTGGAAAGAGACCTACCATCTCTGGCCTACATTCTGTGAGTTCTAAAATTTTAGACTTGAAAAAAGACAGGGCTGCTTCCTTGATTTGGATAGGAGTCTGAAGTCTCCTGCCATGAAATTGGATGCCTCCAAAGTTGCTCCTATGATACCTTATCTTTGCCGTCTTGTGAAAAAAAGAGGTGTCCTTGTCGCCCAGTTGTAACCAATTTGCCCTTGATTTTTGTTCCCAAAACATCTCCTATTAAAAGCACAACTTTGAGAAGATTTGTTTCAGGTCCAGGAATTCCCTCTTTTCCTCTGCTGATAGAGTTCGTTCTTCCCTCATTTATTGATATTTATGGATTTTGAGGCTTACATAGCATATTGTGGGTTTCGTTCACTATTTCTTCACATTGTGGTTTCCCTTTGGTTTGTGGTTCAAGTATTGGGTTTTGTCGTCTACCCACCATCTCTCCAGTCTTCATGTGGATTTATCATTTTTTGTAAGGTTGAGCTTTTTCAGGTGTTTAGGTAAATCGTATTTGGATTTTGCGAGCAATGGGCATTAGTTGGATGGTAATAACTAAATGGGTTGTGAAATATACATTACGATTTTAAAATCTCAAATGCATGTGACACGATGCATATTGGTCTAACCTCCGTTAGGAGATGTACTAGTGGTGAATGAATTGTGATTTAGCATCCGTTAGGAGTTGCACTAGTGATACACGAATTGATGCTAGCCTCTTTAAGGGAGTGATGCTAGTTATGAAATTTAACTAGCTTCCCGAGGGAATTGTAATTGTAAGATGACATGACTTGTTTGACCACCTACAGGTAAGATGTCCTCATTGACAATAGAGTATGAACATAACCTACAAAATAATGAAATGGTCTAGCTTCCAGTCGGAATTTGTGCTAGTAGACGACATGAAATGCTCTAGCCACCATTGGGTGATGTGATAAGTGGGAAAAAGTAAAGAAATAGAATTTGACATATAAATGTAGTTGGTTATTGGAATTTTTATGCCGTGATATGAATTGTCACACCTCAAACGTCTAGGTTATGAAGTAAGCAATGGAAGAACTCAAACCAAAACTTAACATAACCATAATCAATAAACTGAGTTAAATCCCAATAAATGATATTCAATTACCAAATAACAAGTAATTCATCATGTCTAAATCGAATTCGAACTAACCAAAAATAGGCCCACAATACCTCAACAAATGAATAATTAAAACGTGAATACTTCTAACTGAACTGTTAAACATGAAAATATCTCTAAAACAGAACATCCAACTAAGCATGTTGAACCATCTTTATAAGTAAACCTTAAGTCTTTGGTTCCATATCATCACCTGTAAATTGTTAGTTTACAGAAAAAACATATATAAGCTGGAGCCCGAGTAGGAAGCCATATTGAAAACACCGACATATTGAGTAAAGCATGCTCGCATCAACAATATAATATCCATAACGACAATATAACTATCAATTAAACATTCACAGCACTATCATGTTCTCATGCAACTCGAGCATAATTTTGACGGTCTTGGATCGTGGGCAGCCCACATCGAGGACCCTATTGTAGAGTTCACAGGCTACCCCAACCGTTGGATAACCTCTAAACCTGGTAGTTTCACGCCCTTCCACCGGAGGAATTGCAAGACCCCAAATTGAGTTCACGGGCTGCTTCAACCGTCGGACCATCTCCTACCCGGTAGTTTCACGGTCTTTCACCAGAGAAATCACAAAGACTCACATGTCGAGTTTACGGGCTATCATACCGAGAGGTCATCCCTTATTCGAAGTCCAATGTCTATGCATGCTCATATGTACCATTACCAATCAAAACTAGACTCAAACAGTAACTCTATGTGGAACAAAAGGTAAAAAATAAGCCGAGTGTATAAAAATCTAGATTTTGTTTTCAATAGGTTACTCTAGTGGATAAAGCCATATATTCAGGTTCACTCTTAAAAATTGTAAAATGTTATAATTTATAAGTAGAGGCATTGAATCCAATGTTAATAGAAATTACACTCTACAAGCTTTCAAACGACACATAATAGGTTAAAAATAGAGTTCGGACAACACATTTGTGTCAGTTCATAGTTGATTACCTTATTTTGAAACACCAAAATTATTTCGTTAAATTCAATCGAAAAAACAGATTTTGCTCGGGTAAAAATAAAACACAAAATATTTATTTTTTTAAAGTTCTGTGTGTCAAGCTTTAAACAAAATAAACGATACGCAATTTCGATACTCGTACTAAAAGTTATGCTCGTTTTACCAAAGTGTATTAGTGCAACCGGCACAGGTGCGAATTTGCTGCAGCTCGATCACAGATTTTTTTTATAATTATGTACATGGAATTAGCCTTCGAAATTTTAACTCAACACAGTAGACACATAAACCAACACTCAGTACAATATTTAGAAATTTTAGAGTTTTAGAACCACCCTAACAGAATTTTTCAAAATCAGATTATCGTAGTACTCTGTTTCTTCCAGATTCTGTTCTTTGCAAAGTAATTTCATTTTGGCCTTCGTTTTTAAAACCTAACTGTCCAGATCATCCCAAAATCCACACAAAATATGTCCGACTTGATCACACACCAAAAACAATATATACATCATCGAATTAAATATGATCTACGCAATATCTCAATGTAAATCAACATGAAATTAATCCTACCTCAAACGATAAAAAATGCAGAAACAGTAAACCAGTCAAAAGGCCCATGAATATTCTCAGTATAAGGCTATTCTCGAACTCTATGCAAAGCTCTTGATGTACTCTACAACTCTCTAACTGATTCCGTCGTATGAATCCTTCATCTAGGCACCGGTCCTGCCTCCTCAAGCTTTCAGGGTTGGAGATCTCTTAATAAAAAAAAGCTGTGCATTTTTAATATAAACTGACTTTAGGGTTTCTAATCCATATATAATTAAAATTTGGTTAATTGCACTAATCCACTTCAAGTCCCTAACAACCCCTTATCGCGCCCAAACGTTCTAAACTATTAAAATAAGACTACAATCAGAATATTAAATTCAAAATCACGAATTCTCGAATAACTAAACTAATAAAAATAAGAGATCGAACCTCAGGTCCTCACATGAGTTGTAGAGTGACTGGTGAAATCTTTGTACCGCGATATGAATCATGAATCGGTCATCGAGATTATTGTATTGTGATATGAACTTGTGAATGTTGATATACCTTATTGCATTGCTTGATAAATATTTATGAATACGGATTTGAGGAACTGTTGAATTGTGGAATGAACGTTTGGATATTGGTTTAGTTTGTTGCTTGGTCGAGTTTCGTTCTTTACTTACGAAATGTTGTTGATTGTCATATCATATTCCATATCAGCTCGTACTCATATAATGTTGTTATAGATATCTCTACTGGGCTTTGTGACTCATCCCTTTATTTTTAAGGTACTGTTCCGGACTCATGACATTGATTGCTTGGAATGCACGATAACGCATGCCTTTGGGAGACGTAACAGTAGATTTTGTTTAGCATCTTTAGAACTCACTTTTTGAAAGATGTGATGTAGCTCTCTTTTGTTAAATTTCAGTAATTGGAAGCACACTTGTTCCAACTATTCAACTTGATGTTTTGGTTATTAATGAAAATGGTAATTTGGGATGATTCATGAGATTAGTGAGGTTTTTGTATTAAATGTATTTCGTCATATCGTTTGAAAATGAGGGCGTGACAGTCCAAGATTGTTACGCAGAAACTCAAATCATGACTTAAACCATGGTTTGGTAAAGTTATAGCTAACTTATCACATGTGCACAAAAGGAGTATGTCACACCCCAAAATAGAGGATGTGACCGGCCGTAAACAGCAAAGCCTCAACTTGCGAAACTCGCAGCCTCAAAATAATAAAAATAATTAATTAAGTACATAATGTCGGATACTAAATTACCCAATTTCAAATAACAAAATTCAAACCAAAGGTTCCAAACCAACTGTGAGGCATAACCATCCTATAAAAATGTACCTTCAAAGAATAAATAAATCAACAGAATCCAATTATCAAAAAAAATTTAAAAGAAATGCGAAAGCAAAATATTAAAATTCTAAAACTCAATACAAGTCCTATGGTGGTTAACAAAACAAATCCCACGATATCATTAGAGTCCTCGCCTAACATTCTGCCTCTCTTGAAAATGAGGTGGAATAAATCCGTCAACTAAAAGCTCAGTGAATGGCAAAGCATGTATATTACAGTAGATTTCTAAAACAGGGATTAAAATAATTTAAGCTATCAACATAAAATAAAGCATAAGAGTGTACCACAACCAAATAAAATAAACAATGTTTCATTTAACCAATAACGAATCTCAATGGTGATCACAACCCGATATCCAACTAAACAACAAGAGGAACTACAAATGCCAAATAGTACCAAATGCCAGTGAAATAAATAACTCAAAAATTGGATACAATATCGAACTTAGAGTCACCACGAGTAGGCAGCCCGTGGAACTTTTCCCGAAGACGATCCGGTTAAGATCACCAGGACGCACCAGGAACTTTTTCTTCAACCGTTAAGCATTAGGGTCACCCGGCCTAACCCGAGAATCTTCCCCAATGGCCAGAGTCACCGCACACAAAGGATTAATTTCCTTTGACTTCCAAAATACATTCCCAATAATATCCACAAAGTATTCACCAAAAAGACCATTGAGAGAATTAAATGATTCAAAGAACACCAATCATATGCCGTTTGATTAACGAGATACCAAATATACTTTCCAATTTTATAAGAAATAAATACAACTTTTAAAAGAATATTTTTAAGGAAACGGATAGATTTCGAAAGTACGTAACATACTTAACCACTCACCTGGTTCGAAGATGATAACGCAATCTGCCTATGCAAAAAGAGAGTAACCTGTAGAAAATAAATTATAATAAAAGTCACTAATACATGTATAAAACCTAAAAAGATTGTAAAAATATGCTTTCCTATGTTAAACTAGGCCTGCAGTAAGAACAAAATACTAACCAAACCTAAAACTAATTAACTCAAAACCTAAACAAACTAATGCTATAATCATAAGCCCACACTCACCTCCATAGAGAATGAAATCACGAAACAGCTTTCCTAAGATTTCTGGGAGTAGATTAGGAACTAATGGCTCCACATATGCCTCAGTAAGTTCTTTCTCTTGAAGCTGCCTTGTACATCCATTCATTGCACTACAAGAAAAAACATGTTTGGTGACATGAGAAAATGTCACCGAAGGTCTAATTTTTGTCACCTATTATCATTGGTGACACCTTCGCGACACAAGAACAGGTGTCACTGTATCCGTGACACTAAAAGTCAAGGGTGACAAAATTGTGTAGTTGTCGCGGAATGATATCAACAGTGACAGGAATATGATGTCACTGAAGATAGATTTTCTGTGACAAAGGATGTCACTAAATGCAAATTTCAACAGTGGCATGAATACGATGTCACCGAAGAGAGAGTTTTTGTGACAAGTGATGTCACTGAATGCAACGTGACTACAATGTGGTGTCACCGAAAAGAGATTTTCTATGACAAGAGTTGTCACTAAAATTATATACCATGACAACCAAATATGTGTCACCGATAATATTTTCTAATGAATGAACAAGGATGACAAATATTTTTTGTCACAAAAAATAGAACTTTAGTGACACCACAATCAACATAATTGTACCACCCAAAATAACATTTTTCATCTTTTTATAAAATTTTCAATATTTGTATCACAAAAAAGCAAAATATCATTCAAACCAAATATCTAACAATCAACATTCACCATCCAACTTTAAAACATTTATCCTCCAACAATAAAAACTTCAAACTTAATAGTACTATCGAAACTATGAAATATCCATACATATTGCATTTTTCCAATGACAAAAAGAACTAAAAACAAGTGTTTCAAATAACTACCAAAAAGTCTTTAACTTCATCTTGATAAACTGGCAAAAGTAACTCCATCTCGTATTACCTGTACAAAATCATGAAAAAAATGCAATTATTTAACATGTCAAAATCAAAACAACTCAAAATTAATAGAAATAAAGTGATTTTATGATTCATCTTGACCAATTGTAGAAAGCAATAACAATCTAAAGTAAACAAGACTGCTCTTTCAGGTTTTTCTTGTCACAACTCAAATTGAAAATCAAAGTTCTTTTACTTTAACAAGTGCAAATAAAAATCGGGTATCACATTGCAAGTATAATTGTTTAGCTATTTGGAGCTTATGGAAGTTACTTACAAAGAAGAGGTAGCCCCAATGCGACCTGCTTGCATACAAGCATACATCATGGCCTCGAAATGTTCAAACTTTTCATCATATGTATGTATCTTTTCTTCTTGCATCTGGCACAAGTCTTTCAAGGTCTTAAGTTGATTCTCTTGTCTTTGGCACACATCCTTGAGCGTCTCAACTTGATTTTTTATAGTATGGTATCTGCCACACCATACTATTAGGATCTCAAAATACACAAATATCTTGTATATGGTAATGCATTTGCATATCGATATTTGTCGACACAGAATCCACTAGTCTCATTGCCAAAAGGAAGAATAGAAGGGAAGAGTTTGTTTGCAAGCAAATAGACCACAGATTCAAGTGGATTGTATGTTTGTTCCTCCACATACAAACCAGAAGCAAAGAAATATTACCCAATCAACAAAGAAAAAAAAGCTTACAAAACTAGACCGCTGACAGTTTAAGACATGTTTTGATGATTACCGACGGATCTAAAGGATAAGGTTACAAACAAAAAACAAGGAGGAAAATCACTTCACATTCACGCTTCAGCACTACCCTAAGGAAGGTTGCGAAATGCAATCCTTTAACATGCCCCATCACTAATCTGTCATTGATCACTAAACCTAAGAGGCTTTAGATTCCCCCAAAGTTCAAATGAGAAGGAAACTGTACAATTAACAGAAGAGATAGGGTCAAATGCTTCCCTCACTGGAAATCAGTCTCGCAGACAGTGGCAGAAATTACAGAGGCAACTTTTAGCTTTGCCCACACATGGCCATTGGAAAAGGAGTGACCACCCACAAACTACAAAGAAGTTTGCACATTTGAGTATATATCGATATAGCCCTTACCATCTCTTATTACCATTCCATGAGTCCCACAGTAAGCTCAAGTGCAAGCCTTCCCACTACCAAGCGTGAGCTCCAAATCGTCCACTCAGATTTCATGTATTCTCTCACCTTCCCACGCCTTAACTGTCCTGCTTTCAAACTCAAACTCAGAGCCACGGCCCCTCTGTGCAGCAACCCACCCCAATTCCTCGTGCCCATCAACTGCATCCTCAAGGGAACTTTGCCGAGCCACGGGTTTTACAAGATTAAATGTAGGGGACATTGGAGCAACACCTGGAGCTACCATTGTCTGGAAACTGACCCACCTGCCTGAATCAACTGTGGACACATCAGACTCGTCACATTCTGGAATTGTGGCAGGTGTAAGGTGGTGGCGGCGAGTGGGACTTGCCGGAGCAGAAGCAGCAAAAAGGGGTTGGTGGAATGGGTTCAATGAGCCATTAGAGAATAATTGCCAATCAGCCTTCCTCTTTGAACCTCTGGAAGTAGGGGAAGAGAGAGGTGGGGTTACAGGGGCACTGTTGGAGATGCGAAGGGGAGGGAGGGATGAAGGGATGGAGCCAAAGTTGCAGAGGAAAGGTACAATGTAGGAGGAGGGGGGGTTTGTCTCGAAGCGAGTGGGGCTAGGAAAGGAGGATGATGAAGGGCTGGCAGGGTAAGAAGGCTCTGGACTGGGGAAGGATGAGGACATTGGGCTAGGTTGGAGTGACGAACATGCACTCATGTTTCTTATGGTGCCCGCAATCTCAGACGGACTTGGGGGTGGTCTGCAACCCTGTCAAAGATTAACTGAAGTTAGGCATGAGGTGAGGATAAATGCATGACACAGTAGAACAAAGTCACAGTTCATTGCTTTCTCTCAGCTCTATGACATAAATGGGAATGAGACTAAAAGTAGCAAGAAGGTTATGGAAACCAGAAGCCGAAATAGCAAAGGTTATGTGATAAAAGGAGAATAAACCAAAACTTCCACTTGGGAGAAAAATGGAACCTACTCAACAACCCAAAGAAGCAAATACTCTACTTACAGGAACAAGAAAGTGTGCAGAAAATATGGAACATGATTTCAAGTCTCGTATGAAATTCTCTAGAGCTCTGTGTCAGTACGGGGAAAAGAAATTATGAAAAATGACACTGCATGAAATATTATGCTTCCACAAGGATTGCTTTCACCTCTGGCTTCCCAACCCATGAAGGAGTTGAATCAAACAGTAAGAAAAAAGCAGTCATCCAGACAACAAATATAAAGAGGAGAATTATGACTATGATACTACCAAATAATACTAAAATTTAAACAAGGAGAAATCAACTTACAATACAAGAACTGAACGACAAAAAATCATAATTCCAACATAAGAACAACATAGTTTTAAGACGAAGACGCATAGAAAGCACTCATACACCACAATAAACGCCAAATCTCACATTAACTATCACCATCAAACCAAAATTTGACATATCTATGAACCCATTTGAAGAGAGAAAATAACGAGAAGGAAAAGAAAACGTGTGACCTCCTGATAAAAAACCAAAATTTCAGCGATGGATCCAGGGGCGAGTCGCGACTGCGTCCCTAAATTTTTAGAATTAATCGTATTATAAAAAACGATCTGTGTATAACCAAATTATGGGTTTATACCTGCAAGAGTAAAAATCCTGGATCCGTCTTCGAAACCAACATGTGCAACGATTCAGATAAAACAACATAGACCCAGATGCGAATCACCTAAATAGGAATCAAAGAGAATAATAGAAGTCAATTTCAAGACTAATCCATTATTACTCACAGAGATGAAGCATAAATTACAGTGATTTTAGGTGTTCAACAAACAGTACCGAAATCAGGCCAACAGGTCCCATACGAATGAAAAATACCTGACTCAGGATTTTGAAACCTCTTGAAGGTCAGCGCCAGCCCAACCAAGAACGTATAATGGAGCCTTAGGTTCATCGTGGTGCAACGACAACAAGTGGCGCAGCTACGGTGAGAAGGTCTGGGAGGAAGAATTGACAAATGAGAAATAAAATTTTGAAGAAAAAAGAAAGAGAGAGAGTAAAGGACGCATCTGCAACGGTGTTTAGGGCAAGGGAGCGAGGGAGCGAGGGAGGGACGGGCGGCGAGGGGAGCGATGGCGAGGGGTGATGGCGGCTAGGTTTCCATCGTTAGGAGGGAATGTGCTGGAAGAGAGGACACACCCTAAAAGAATATAAATTAAGTTGTGCTTTTTTTCTCCTTAATTGTATATTTGTGGGATTTATTAAAAATGCGGGAAATTAAATGCGGGGAATAGGTCTTTTTGCTGTAGTGTTTACAAATTTTTTAGTGACACCTCCAAAATCTTTTAGTGACATTCTCAAAAAGATTGGATGTCCGCCATTTTTTTTCCCCCTCCAACACCAAAATTTATACTCTTTGGTGACACCTATAGACTTGTCACCCACATTTTTAATATTTGGTGACACAAAACGTGCCACCAAAACAAAATTGTTGTCACCGTAAATCACTTCCATTAGGCGCCAAAATCCCAACACTTTCGGGGACAGATGTAGAAGTCCTTGTCACCGTTGATTACATTTAGTGACACGATGTCCTAGAGGGTGTCACCATTGATGTTTTTTCTTGTAGTGTTGGTCAATAACAGAACAAAATATACACCACCAACACACCATCTCTTTTAGGACCCCAACGATTGGACATCCTTCCACCATTTAAAATCATTCCACACTACTAGAATAATAGATAAAGACCACGCTTGATAAATTAAAAAGATCACGTTTTTTGTAAAAGCGTGATAAAAAAATAAGAGATGCATTTTTAATCACACTTTTTTATAAAACCGTGATTATTATTGATTTTTAACCACGCTTTCAATGAAACTGTGATTATAAGCAGCTATTTTGACCACGCTTTAATTGTAAGCGTGATAAAAAAAATAATAGATTAATTTAACCACCTTTTAGCGTAAGCGTGGTAAAAAATAATTGTCAATAAAAGTAGTTATTTTTAATCACGGTTTGCTTAAAAACTGTGATAAAAACAAATAAGGGAAAGGCAATCAATTTTAATCACGGTTTGATTAAAACCGTGATAAAAAAACAAACAAGGAATAGAAGAAAAGACGCCACAAAACGACGCAGTTTAGTTGAGAAATGTAACCCACCTTTTTCCCTCCCCTCTTTCCCCCTATTTCCCCCTATTTCCCCCTATTTCCTGATGAAAAGCCCTAGCAGTTCCAAAAATAGGCGCCAAACGAATTCTTCCCCCTATCATTCTTCTTCTATCATCGTCCTCTCTGGCCTCTACTGTTATCTTCTCTCTAGCTAGCTGCTACATACGGAGTTTGTAATCTGCTATCTGGTTGGAGCATTGAACATGTAAGGGGTGCCATACAAATTCTTCATCATCATCCTCAAAAGTTTTCGGACGAGAGCTGAAGCAGTCTAAGGTTTTTTGATAGCTAATCGTCCTCAAAAGTCACTGGAACGTTCAATGTGTAAGTCAGTATACTCTCATTCCCAATCATTTGAAGGGCTTATAGTTGATTATTTTCTGTCATCAATTAGGTGAGACTAAAACATGGATTGTTGTACCAGGTGTCCCGATTCTTCATCATCGTACCGCTATTTATAGCCGTGTCATTGGTGTGTAGCTCAAAGGGCTTCTTGGATCATTCTCATCACTCTGTTGTAGGTAACAATGTGCATTTTACATGTTCGATAAAATGTCTTACAAGCCGATGTCGTTCCGGTATCGAATTTCTGTTGCAATTCGTGCATTTTGGTTCGAGTTTCCATTGAATTCTTTCCGTATGTTCACTGGTACGAGTACTGTATGTGTTGAGCCCACATAGTATATAAGTGTATGTATTCGTTTGTGATTGCTGCAAGCTGCTGTCGCTCTTTTTGTGCTCTGTTGCTTATTTTTTGTCCAGTCTATTATAGAGTATGTTTTATTAGTCTTCTACGCTTCCCATAATTGCAACTTGTTAGACTTCAACCCGAAAAATTTGTGAAGAAGCACTTCTTTTTTCAGTGTTTCACAAAAGAGAATATGTTTCTTTTCTTTCTCCACCATTTCCTTTAGCAGCCAACATGTTATCTTAGTGTGGTATTTACAGGGCTATGATGTCTTGAAGAGGATTGCTGGTGTGATTGGGCAGTCAAATAGAAAAGAGCTTGAACAATTAAGTGGGTAAGGTTATGTTCATTAGACACTAGCTTTTTCCCACAATGCTTGACTTTATTTGTTTAAGAGTTCTGCATTTCCCACATTATATTGTTCATTACACTCTAGTTTTGCTTGGAAGGTTCTAAATTAATGCCACTAAGGAAATTGGTCTTGGATAACTCTAATTTTTGATACCATGGTTTGATTGTAGTGAATTCTACACCCCTCAAAAGTTAAAATGCAAGTTGGAAATGGTAATTTTATTTTGTCAGTTCAGATTCTCTTGTTTTGGGAGGGTGTTTGACTATATTTGTTGCTTGTTTGCTTGTGATGATGTCATTTAATATCATTTCAATATAACTGCATCTGCTGAGTTCCTCAAAAATAAGAACTCTGTTCAAATAACTCTTATCATTTTTCTTTACAAATTTTGTCCGTATTTTACATGATTATGTACTGTTGGTTAATTGAAGGTTGAAGCCGTAGGTAAAATCGAGCTGGTGACAATTGTTTGGGATTATTCAGATGCAGGTATTATTTCACTACTAGAAAAATAGATAAAGATCACGCTTGAAAAATTAAAAATATCACGTTTTTTGCAATTGAGCAGTCAACTTCTGAGCACAAGATTGTCGTGAGGCTCCAGGTAGTTTTTACCATTTTATTGCCATTTGTCGACTGCCTTGTAGTCTCCTGTTTATTAGTAGTTGGAACGTGTATTAGTTGTTTGATTAAGTGGATTTTCCTATGTGGTAATTTCACACATGAAGCATTTTGTTTTGGAGCAGAATTACTGGCTTGCGGCTAGAGGATAAATATCCTGGCTTCGGGCTTATATCTTTGACAATAATACTTATCCTATATTGATGCATTGCAGGTTTATTAGCATTCAGAGGCTCTGTTAAGTTTGAATTTGTCTGAAATATATTTTTGTTTACTAAATGCTCGGAATGAGTAACATTGTTAGTAACTAATTAAAATTCTTATTAATTTGTTTTCTCTAGAATCATGACGAATGTAGTGTTGTTACGATGCATAGTGTGATTACGTGAGTTATTTCACTTGTACTGGAACATATTTTTTTAAACTTCTGCTCTCTGTTTTTGCAAGGTATTGTGCGGATAGAGCTCCATTCAATCCAAAATATTATACTTTTCTTACTCGGTGAGTTTAATTCTTTATTTATCCTTGATATACATGTCCTTATTAAGTTTTGATTGAAATCTTTCCATATGTGGGAGTGATGAGATTGTGTGTCTCTACCAATATATACATGTCCTTATTCGTTTCTACGACTGATTTGAACTGAAAAGTATTCTTTTTTGAAGTGCATTCAAAATTTATGATACTAGCAAGGGAAACAGTGGGAGAAGAAGTCCAGTTTGGGAAGTAGTTAAGGTAGCAACATAATTTATTTTAACATTTTCTCACTGATATATGTTGTTATGTGACTCTTTATATGTCTCCTCATACTTGTATGTAGTGTCCAAAACAACCTACAAGTGTGGAATGTGGATTTTACGTTATGAGATATATGAAAGATGTGATGAGAGATCCATGTATCCTAAGCAAACGAAATGTGAGTTTGTTTTTCCTTTCATTATTTTATCTAGCGAGTTGAATATTGTTGTCCTATTATTATTTTATATATAATCATATGACTTTTTACAGTTTGGCAGAAAAAAGACTTACACACAAGCCGAGATTGATGAAACACGAGTTGATTGGATAAACTGTGTCCTTACCAAGTCATGATCATTTACGAGGTATATATATGTCCGTACTTAGTGTCGATATCCAAATGCGATGCGTTATCTGCTAAACTTCTTGGCTATTATGTTATATATTCACAATTTAGGTACATGTAAAGCATCACTTTTATTTTTTTAAAAGATACACATATGAATATTCAGAATAGTCATCTACAAAAGTGATAAAATAACGGTTACCACCTCGTGTTAGGATACCTTCAAATTCACAAATGTCACTATGAATTAGGTCTAACAAATCATTGTTCCTTTCTACACTTCTAAATGGCCTCTTGGTCATTTTAGTCATACTACAAATTTCACATTTTTCTAATTCTTTATCAAGCATAGGAATCAAACCAAGATAGCTCATATTCTTCATGTATTTACTATTTATATGACATAATCTACCATGCCAAAGATCAACACAAGAAGCAATATAAGTAGAACTTGAATTTTTATTCATCTCAACATTAAGTTTAAACATACCATCACAAGCATAACCCTTTCCAACAAACATGCCCTTTCTAGATAATACATATTGATCAGCCTCAAAAACTTGTTTGAAACCAGCCTTATTCAAGAGAAAACTAGAAACCAAATTCTTTTGAATATTTGGAATATGTAGAACATCTTTTAGAGTTACTTCTTTTCCGGAAGTAAATTTTAAAAGAATCTCTCCATTACCCACCACTTCAATAGTGTGAGAATCACCAAGCATTATTTTCTTTTTATCATTCAAAATGGAGTAGGTCTTGAACCAAGTTCTATCAAAGCAAACATGCCTTGTAGCCCCTGAATCAATCCACCACCCTTCCGAGCTTTCGAGAATATCAATCTCGGTAATCATAGCCACAAGCGGCTCTTCAGTCACATTAGCTTGAGCCATAGGACCATACTTGCGGAATTTGCATATTCTCGCAGAATGTCCAGGCTTACCACATATAAAACATGCATAATTATTATTGTTGTTGTGGTTTTTATTCGGGATTTTCTTAGAAGGGGGGCCTTGGTACTTTTCGTGTTTCGAAATGTTTTTGAATTTTGACTGGTTTCCATAAGGCCTATTTTTCATGTTCTTTTTATTAAGCCTAAAATGGGCAGTTTGCTTGGAATGGATATTTGGATTATTATCATTAGCAGATAATAAGTTTACCTTTGACTCATTACCTCCAATTGATTCAATTTTTTTTATCTTGGACCATTGTCTCCTCTTCCACTCTCAAGCGGGTGATTAGGGCCTCAATAGTAAGCTCCTTCTGCTTGTGTCTCAAAGTCTTTGCATATTCCTTCCAAAAATCTGGCAACTTGTCTATGATGGCTGAAACTTGTATTTGTTCATCAACTTGTATGCCTTCGGAACGGACTTCATGTGCAATCATTTGGAGATCATAGGCTTGATCTACAACTGATTTGCCTTCAACCATCTGAAACCTGAAAAATCGACTGCATGCATATTTTTTGGATCCCGCTTCTTCGGTATTGTACTTTTGACGTAGAGCCTTCCAAATCTTTTTTGCCGAAGAATAAGATTGATCATAGTAATCATATAACTCGTCAGAAAGACAATTAAGTAGATAATTTCTGCAATACAAATGATCTTTCTCCCACTTTTGGATATCATTATTATGACATGAAAAATCATCTTCACTCATGCCTTCAGTCTTCTTTTTCTTTGGATTTTTCTCAGTCAAGATATACCCCACGTTTAAAAGCGTAAGATAAAAAAGAGTTTTTTGTCTCCACCACTTAAAGCACCACGAAAATGGAATGGCTTGTTAAGGTCACCTGTTCCGGTGGTGTTCGTCACCGAGCTACCATTCACAATCGATGAATTTCCGTTCTCCATTAAATATCGTCTCAAATTGTTGGAATCAAATGGAGAAATATTACCTTCTTTTTTTTTAATCAAGAAATTACTGACAAGAAGGTGGTGGAGATTGAGGCACGGACTAGGTCGCTCTCTTGAGAGGATACGCGTCGTGTACGGAGGATCTCCAGTGTAATAGACTGCAAATTGCACGCCGCTCCCAAGATACAACAAGTCCAACCACCAAGTTGAATATCCTCACAAGTTTACACTACTTGTGGGATTAGAAACTCTTTCCTTTTGTACTTTCTTTTTTTCCAGAACAACGTATATATAAGATAACAAACAACAAGTTTATATATACACACATGTGCTTGTCAGCATGTGCATGGGTCATAGAAGTGCAATCAAAACAATGGTTTATGGCACAATAAAACCTGATTGAAAAAAAACGTGCAATCATCATGACAAAGGTTTATGACACAAAAAAACTTGATAGAAAAACATTAAATAGAAATCATATATAATGTTTTCCCAATTTAAGTTTTTCCACAACCTGAAACTTTCTAATGGCTAGAAATCAAGTTTTTTAATATAAAAATCATTTAAAACAAAAAGAAGTAAATGTGGTCTATATATATATATATATATATATATATATACATATATATATATATACATATATATATATGTATGTATATATAAACGGAAGATTATAATTATGAGTAATTAGTAATTTGATTATTTTGTAAAAATACTCCAACAGAAATAACTTATGCGGGGATATAACAACTATACAAATCAGTACACCATAAGTCTTCCTTTCCAAAGAGGATAGTTTGGTTGATGTATTTCTAAGAAGAAACCAAAAAGAAACTCATTGCTATTTAGAAACACAATGACATGTGCTGTCCAAGTGGGAGAATGTTATAATTATTCTTACTTCTGTAGACTAACATAGTCATTTTTCGAAAAACCAGATTTACTTTGACTAAATCTATTTGGAGTATTTGAAGGCTCATTTTGGATAGTGATCACCATTTTGATGTTGGGCCATTTTGGTGAACCTAATTGTGGTTGTGTGCTTGCTTTTGTTAAGTTGGGTCTAATGCATTTTGTTAATTTGGACTATATATAATGGTCTGTACCCTCATCCCATCTCTATGGTTGGATGAAAGAAAGGATAGTTTTGTCTCTAATCACTTTGGGAGCCACCCTCATCTTCAAGCTTGGAATCTACTTTGAGTAATTTTAACTTACTATAAATCATGGTATTCTCTAGACAATCTGAAAGTGTGTTTTTATTAGGGTGTAAACATAACATGGATTGAAAGCATGTCTTAGAGATGTCATTGTGAATGTATCTCCAATAAGAATTTATGTAACACCTGCTTTTGTATTTCTGGTGTTGTCAAAACTTCTATTTTTCCCCCGTAGGTGACCTTTTGAGTTCCAAATGGTAATCCTTGTATGACGTATTGAGTTGCATCATAGAATTTTTTTGTTGCTTTGGTGTTTCTTGGTTAACTCAGTCTTAGTAGTTTATGGTCCTTTAATATGTGTTCTAATTTAAAAAAAAATGGTAACAAGGAGAAATTTGATATTGAAATTTACAATTATGAGAGATTAATATTGAAATAGGTAGTTTGATACTATATTTAATTTACTCCTTAGTTATTTCATCACTATTTCTTATTCATTCATGATATTACCGTTCATGTTTTCACGGATACAACTATTTGGAGCTGCACGCCATGAAAATCGTAGAAAATCTTTCTTTTGTCAGATTCCCCATATTGGATTCAAATTTGCTTATTTTCAATGGAAAGTCAATTGTCAAATTGTACAAAAGCTTTCTTAGGCTCGTTTCTCTATAATTGTTGCCCAAAAGTTAGTTTACAAACAAAAATTTATGTATTCAATATGTCTCTCCTCTTGTCTGTTTTGTCTTCATCCATAGGAAAAATTACGAACATAACTCCACTTATTGCTCGAGGCTTCTAACTTATAGTTATCCTTAATTTCACAATATTCTTGGTAACCTTCTAGCACAATTTGTGGTCTTAAGTTCATATAGTATGCCTGTTTTTTGAATATGTTATCTAAATTCCACTTTTTTAAATTTTTACTCTTTAGGCATGTTGGCTCTCTTGAGGCATAATGAAAACAATCATTGTCAATGCTAGAATTGGATGAATAATTTATTGACCATCACCCCAGTGTTTTCATAACTTGATTAAGACTGAGGCCTATGAATTGCTTTTTCTGTAGCAATATCAAGATCATGGAAACCATCCTCAAGGAAACCAAAACAAGGCCATGGTCCAATCTTCCTAACGAGCTCCTGTCCACAGTCACGGATCGCTTAGGCATAATCGAGCTCCTCAGCTTTCACGACACATATAAGGATTGACAGTCTTTTTCCTCCATAGCCTCAGCTCGAATTGAATCTTCTTTGGATACTAAGCTTTGTTTCTACTCCACCCGAAGGGAAACCCACAATGCATATTACTCAATCTCTCTGAAAAAAATAATTACAACAACATTCCCGAACTAGAAGAATCAACTTGCCTCGCATCAAATCAAGGTTGGCTCCTCCTATTCAACAATGGATCAATCTTCTTTTTTTGCCCGTTTTCTCACACAAGAATTGACCCCCCGAATTTCCTCCATTGGAAACTATCGGACCATGTGGGTATGATTTCGGCTCCCCCCCATCCAGGGATTGCGTAGTTTGTGCGATCAACCGAGTCGATGAACTCAGAGTGGAGCTCAACTTGCTCAAGCGCGGGGACAAAAAATGGGATACAGTCTATCACGAATGTCTTCGACGTAGCTTGAATACCATTAAGGGGGAATATTTCTACTTCTTGGACAAAGACAACAAGCTACTGACATACTCTTTGAAGATGAAGAAGTGGGAAATTCATAGGATTGTAGAATTGAGATCATCGTCGTCCGCTAGTAATTGTCTACCCTTTTTATATAAGAAGAACTATTTCCAGGGCAATTGGTACTTGAACAATTTATCGAAATATTGGGGGGAGAATGTTTCGATTTCTACTTCTGGGACTTTAGTAGAAGGAGGTGATGATGATTGGCACACTATTATTAACGATGAGAAGATCATTGGAGCTTCCAAAGATGGCTCAAGGGTAAAGCTTAAAGGGGTATGGGGGTATGGATCCATCCTCGGTTCCTTCAAATTCCTCCAGATTAGAGCTGGTCTCTTTGAGGTTTTGCTTATCATATTACTATAGACTTATAAACTCCTTGATATTCTCCTTGATATTTCGTTTTATGTTCTTTGTATATGCTACCGGATCCTACAGCTTTCTACATTATTGCGGGGATAAATGACTTTCTAATATTCACATATAAAATGTATCTCTAATATCTACTTTATCTTTTGTTATTTGCTTCAGTTTTCATTGCCATAGTGGCCTCAGCAAGCAAACGTGAGTGAGTAGTGTTGGGGAGGATAGTCCAACAATGGAAGTATTAAAGCATTCGCAGAAGCAACTTTGATCGTGTAGCTGGTGACATTGTCCTCTTAATATTTAACAAGTTATGGGAGGCTATATGGCTTAGTAGATGCTCGATAGTATCCAAGCGTTTTGCTTCCATCGTCCCTCACACCAACAATTTCTGTCAAAGAACCCCACTACGTGTCCGCATCGTTAGGACAAAAACAAGGGAGTACATCTGTTTTTGACTACCTAGCTTGACTGAAAGACATTGTGAATTTGCATCTAGAGGAATGTTTTTTCGACGAGGTGGATTTGGAGCCCTCATGTTTGCACCTTCTCAAATGGAAGATTGGGAAGTCAGATACCAACATCAACAGTTACACTTTTGTAATGGCATCTTCACTCATTCGTGAGGAACTACTATGGGCTGAAGAAGAAGAAGAAGAAGAAGAATAAGAAGAAGAAGAAGAAATAAGGGCCTCGGACTGCATCTTTTCTCATTTGTGTGTGTTCCGGCTAGGCAGGCAGCTCCTGGAACTAATAGCCATTTTAAGGCCTCGGACAAGTGGGGACATGCTGTAATGTGTATGCTATTAATTTTCTTCGATTTTAAGCAGCGAAGATGCCTCTGACATGCTGGAGTGGCATGTGTCTGAAGTGAGACAAGTATGCAGACATGGCGGTGGTCACTTTATAACATAACAAGCTTGTCTTGAGGATTAAGTTATGACTTGTTGCTTGTGCCTTTTGGTGTGTCTATTTGAGAGATCATCACCTAGTTAACTTGACTTAGTGTCCTTTATGATTTTTGTGCTAAGTCGGTTTCTATTAGATCTGATTTCCAATTGTTGTTATTGATAATGTAACACAGTAGAGAGCTATTGGGTTCCTATACGTGGAAAGCACAACAAAGCAAATTAAGCGAACTAAATTGAAATGGCTCACCCTTATTTTATATAGCACTGTCACAAAGAATGAAGTTGCAATCGGTGGCCTTCCATCATTGTAACTCCTAATTCCTCTAGTTCAAGCGTGACGAGATCAAGTCCTTAGAGACTAGTACTCTTTTTTTTTTCTTTATGGTTACACTCAGCCAATGGTTTTCTAAAGAACGTCAAGCCTCCCTTTATGGGAAAAGGCTCAGACATAAATAACTTATGCGGGGATATAACATCTATACAAATCAGTACACCATAAGTCTTCCTTTCCAAAGAGGATAGTTTGGTTGATGTATTTCTAAGAAGAAACCAAAAAGAAACTCATTGCTTACAATTTAGAAACACAATGACATGTGTTGTCCAAGTGGGAGAATGTTATAATTATTCTTACTTCTGTAGACTAACATAATCATTTTTCAAAAAACCAGATTTAGTTTGACTATCAAATCTATTTGGAGTATTTGTAGGCTCATTTTGGATAGTGATCACCATTTTGATGTTGGGCCATTTTGGTGAACCTAATTGTGGTTGTGTGCTTGCTTTTGTTAAGTTGGGTCTAATGCATTTTGTTAATTTGGACTATATATAATGGGCTGGGCCATTTTAAAGACACTCGAGAGGAGGTCTGTACCCTCATCCCATCTCTATGGTTGGATGAAAGAAAGGATAGTTTTGTCTCTAATCACTTTGGGAGCCACCCTCATCTTCAAGCTTGGAATCTACTTTGAGTAATTTTAACTTACTATAAATCATGGTATTCTCTAGACAATCTGAAAGTGTGTTTTTATTAGGGTGTAAACATAACATGGATTGAAAGCATGTCTTAGAGATGTCATTGTGAATGTATCTCCAATAAGAATTTATGTAACACCTGCTTTTGTATTTCTGGTGTTGTCAAAACTTCTATTTTTCCCCCGTAGGTGACTTTTGAGTTCCGAATGGTAATCCTTGTATGACGTATTGAGTTGCATCATAGAATTTATTTGTTGCTTTGGTGTTTCTTGGTTAACTCAGTCTTAGTAGTTTATGGAGTCTCGGTATGTAGATGAACAGAAATTTTCAATAGTCCCATTTAAAGTTTAAATGTGTGTATGTTGAAACCATTTTTTGTCTCTCTTGTAAAAATTGAAAAGTGGTTCCTTGATTTCATTTGTTATTGTAATAGTAGAGTTTTGCCTTTGTGTATACCAATCAAAGTAGGAATGTGAAAAGACAGAGGCCTCAATGCTAAGGACGGTGGTTGGGCAATGAACAAAACACACACAAGAGCGAAGATTATGCAAGCAACAAGAAAGATATGCATACATAGTTAGGCAAAGAGCTACCAGTCCACAGCTCACTCCAGATTTGTATACTTCAGGGGAAAAAGGTACAAGACAGACTACTAGGGTAGCCAAAAATATATCTCCTATGGATTACATACAAATATGGTGTTGATCAAGTCCACTTTACTTGGGCTTCCAAAAACTTATTTTTGATCTCCATTCGGTTCTATTTCCAATGCGTTAGTTCTTTTCATTAATGCTCTATATAAATATATGACTTAACCACCTTCTTGTCAGAGTATAAAAGATTGGATATTCTGCCGCAGCAAACTGTAAGCTTTTAGAATGTAGCAATACTGAATGCATCAAAAATATATGCATAATAGTTGTTATTAACCACCTTTTTATCAGAGCAGTTGTTATCATGTCCTTGTTTTCTCGGTTTCTTTGGGCTTCATCTCCTTTTCTTTTGCTTGTTTTCGTGTCTCTTACGTTTTTGTAGAGTTGGGTTTCCTAATATGGTTTATCGCCGCAATGATAAACCTCTGCTATAACAAAATCAGAATTGTTTCCATATATTGCAGAATGTCAGTTTCCTAATATTCTTGGTGAAACGCGTTTATGATTGAGAGGATAGATTACTTATGTTTAATACTGTGTGAAGGCAAAGAATGCAGGTGTCACAAACACGTCAGCGATCCTGCATTTTCTCCACCATTGAAGATACACTCTCCCTTATTGCATATCTGTACTTATCTTGAAATTACTCTGATTTATTTGAAGGGAAACACATGCAAGAATGTGCTTTGCAAGTATGCACACAAGTAATACCTAGATTAGTAGAAAGTCCTCTCAAGTAAGAGACATAGCCACACGTGAATTCCCAAATTTAGTCTCTCGCACACAATGTCAACAATACTCATGAAAGAACGACGAGAGATTAGGAACTCGACAGCTCTTAAGACTCATCAATGTTACCTGAAAGAGGCCTTGTGGTACTCCCAACAAGCTTCCAACGGCCGACTAACATCTAAATTTTGAATTTTGAGTAGTGTGGTCGACCAAAACTCCTGCCATTTGGTCCACCAGCAAACAGGATAGGACCTTGGAATTATCGACTAGTGATAAGAGGTGAATAAACCGAGATAAAGTCCGGTTGGCTGACAAGACGTTTTGGAATTTCATCAAGAATCTAGACCTCCAATCGTTGAGGAAAATTGTAAGACTTGAATGGAACATAAGAGGAAAATTGTAACAGAATCACATGATCAATTAAGAAAGGAGAAATTACTATACGATCCATATACAATATGGGTCAATGGATCATAAACTCTCTTCCCATTTGAATCTTCGTCTCTCCTGTCTCCTCCTCCCACATAAAAAGCATGCTGAAAAAGGAGTGACAATAAAACATGGGACAAAATGATAATTAGTCGCCCGTCGTGGCTCAAAACCCACGACCACAAGGTTAAGAGCCTTGTGCTCTACCAACCGAGCTAGACGGGCTTCTTGACTCCATCTAGTTCATTACCAGATTATAAATGTTCAACACCCAAACAATCAGCAGTCTTTCTGTGATCTGACTCAAAGATTAACAAGGAAAAGCTGGATATTTGGAGGATTTTTTTGGAACTTGGGTTTTTGCCTTGAATTTGTGTTATCAATTTCATAACAGAAATATAAGCAAGCCCCCAATCTGAATCTCCCCTTCCTCCAACATAACTAAGTCACAATGAAAATGTTGGATGTACAGCTCAACACGTTTAAGATGCATTCAGATCCGGACGAATTTGTGCTTTGTTTCTGACTTGGACATTTCATCCTGATGACTTGAATCATCCATCCGGATGACTCTGGGATTTTGGCATTTCATCCAGTTGACCTCATGCTTATCCAGTTGATCGATCATTGGAACTACGCCATTTATTCTTCGGTTGACCTCATGTTGGGGTTTATTTTATGGTGCAATATTATGCATGATTAAGGATAGTCGTATAAGTAGACGATAGTTCTTACCTTGGACTGTTTGTCTCTCATTAGTTGTTGAAGTTGAATGGAACCCTATGACTTGTTATGAAAGAAGAATGATTGATGTGACACACACGACACATGTGATACTTGAACTAGCCTCTACCGGAAAAAGTGCTAGGATATGAAATGATATGAGCTAGCCTCCTTCTGGAGAAGTGCTAGGTTATGAAATGATGTTATTCGTCTCCTTCCGAAGAAGTGCTAGGAAATGATATACCGTAACTAGCCATGAACGGGTGAAGTGCTAAGCAACGATGACATATCATTCGACGATGACGCATTAACATGATGCGAGAGTTGTGGAGGGGTTAATGGTTTGGCTAATACAGATTGAAATTGTGAAATGGTAAAGTACGCTTTGCAAGTTTACCTCGGTACTTCACTTATGTTTTTCACTCTTGCTTGCTAGATTGCATTCTTCGTATGATTCTCTTCAATTTTCTTTTGATACTATATTCTTATTTCTCAAGGCTAGGTCTTGTATAAGCAACTTGGTGGTCTTACTAGTAATGGTTGACGACGACTTCTAACCCCTCAAAGCCCAAACTGCACAAACTGCATCTGATCTTTTTGTTTTTGGAATGGTTCATATATCCGTTAGATGGGCCTCGATAAACAATTTTGCCCACTTATTTTCGGGTTGGGCCTTGGATGAAATTTTGTAGACCTACAAGATTGCATAAATTTATTTGTTCTTATGCCATATAAATGCATCCTTTCGCAGACCCCTAAATATCAACTACCCCCTTCTACCATCGCCTCCTCTTCTCACATCTTTTGATCTTGTACCGATTTGGGAAAGATCCACAACCTGAGCTCTTAATTAACAAGATTCCACATTGGCATCTTGATCTTTGCAGAGGAGTTCTTCGAACTTCTAGCTTTCCTCGGGTGATTCTTACGGAGGGTTTCTTGAATTGTCATCTGATTCCATTAGACAGGTAGATAGGCGTCCTTTATATAGATTTCATAATTTTGAATTTCCTAGTATGGTATTTGCATTGTTAAAAATCACGGTTTTGCAACCTCCTTTGCTAAAGACTTGTTTCCAGAAATAGTTATTTGCTGTCAATTTGCAAATGCTTGATACGGCTAAAAGATCAAAACTGTTGTACTCTTTTTTTGTCTCTCATATGATTATGAAGCTCTGAATTCATCATGTCTTAAATTTAAAAGTTCAACTAGTGAATCACTTCTGATATTTGGCTATCAATATATCAACAAAAGATGGGATTGGAAAAAGGTAGAAATATGAAAGTGAATATTTCTGGGTGCAGTATGAAAATGAAGTAGTTAAAAGTCTTGGTTTCAGAAGACAATTCGAGGAGACTCACTTGTTAACTGACCATATACCGAAAGAAATGAATGAGACTAATCGTATTTGATGCCAAAGAATACCTAAACGTCCAGGTGCCTATTGGAGTGACCTTCTTGTCAAAAAGGTTTGTACTTTCCTTACATTGATTAAATTTTGTGTCTGCTTAACTCATATCATGGGTTTTTATGATTGATATGCATACTTTTGTGCATTTCAAGTTTTCTAAAGGGCAAGTTGTTGATTTGATACCCTGGTGCCTGCCAAACACAGCCAAAAGGCACAATTAATGGAAGGGGTTGTTTGGGAGGCTGGATTGGACAGGTGTGACCGATCAGACATGTCTGTAACCGGTCAAGACTTATGAAGACCAAATTTTTCTAGAAGCAACACGTCAAGGTGTAGGGGTGACTGGTCAGGCATGTCTCAAATAATTTTTCCAATGTCAAAACCTGACCGGTCAGGATTGAGTCTCGACTGGCCACATTCAATTATAACTATTTTTGTTGGATTAGATGGCAACAGTCAGAATCCTCTTGATCATTTGCGTATATTATTTTCTCAAACCAAGGCTATTCAGTGGATATTTGGGATTTACTTAGATGTGTTGATTCAGGATTGGTCTTGTTGCACTTACATTGTCATGTGATATTGGTTAGAGTCAATATACATGGTCATAATTGATTGTGATTTCCAGATTGGTGTTTGTGTGATTTCATCGGTGTTAATCCGTAAAAGGTGACTGGATAAGGTGTGGCCTATTGGTGCTAGTCCGAGATCCCTACTATGGGGTAAAGTCACTTGATGAAAGGTTGTAAGTGTGGCCTGGAGTGATCCTGTCGGCGACAAATAGTGAACTCAACATTGGGGTTAAAGTCATTCGTTGCAAGTTTGTAAATTACTCGGTTCAAGTATGAGGGTGCGCTGGTTCGAGTCTGGGCAAGATAGGTTGCATTGGTTGCATGTGATGCATGTGATTTCGTGAGTTGGTCAGGTTGTTGATTTGCTTGTGAATAGAATACTCATTGTATAAATTAAATCATGAATGTTTTGATGCAAGATGTTTTAGACTGCTCTAATCTCTTATTTACCATGCATTATATATGAGCTTCAACTTATATTGTAGGGTTAAATCATTTTACAGGAGATGATGTTGTGCCTAGAGGATAGAGCTCAAGATATTGAAGAGTAGCATAGGTTCTTTTTCTGTTATAATTAGTTTGGGACTTATTGATTAGATTCAGTGGATTCTTTTGGTTTATTTATTCATGTTTTGGGGTCACTGATGTTTATTTTTTTGCTCAATTCATGCTTCGGGGTGTGACACCAACCGACCACCACCACCAAAAAACTCCAAATTATTGATAATTATTAATTTAGAAAAAAAATTTAAAACTTATAACCGGAACGGTCCTCATATTTATAATTATAACAAGATTTATACTTTTCAAATTACATCCAAGCATCTATTGACATCCCTTATAAAACCAGATTTCCTTAATTTAGGAAAATGTGATTAATGACATCCATATAAAACTAGATTTCCTTAATTTAGGAAAATATCATTAATGACATCCCATATAAAACTGGATTCGCCAAAGAGAATGTCATTAGAAAAAATCCCCAACCAGATTTTACTGATGCTATTTAAACATAACATTTTCTAAAGAGAAATTCAAACTTCCTTTCCTCTGTATCTCAGCTACCACGCTTGCTTCTCTTCCTCAATCACCCATCGGAGTGTGTCCATCAAATATATCCATACCCATGGTGGTTGTGGATTTGGGCAAATACATTGTCTGTAGATGACAACACTTGTAGAGGAATTCCTCTCCGCCACTATCCACTTTGGACGTGGACTCTTTTCTCATGTCCAAGTGCTTTCTTTTTTCAACACATCCAACGCTGAACAAGAAAAAATGTTTGTAAGAATTCTTCTTTCGAAATTGCACAAAGAAACTGATTTTGCTTTCCATAGAAACTATCATTCTTCAAGACTTACTTTTTTCTTCATTGATGTATCTATATAAACGAATTTACGTTTGTATGTTTGTATCATAGCCAAAACCTACTTGTTTTGTGTTTTTGGTGTCATTAAAATTCTACCCATTTATGATCTCAGTTCCAAATTGGTGTTTCCTGTATGACATTCTCTAGCCTTTAATTTGAGATAAAATCCTAGTACTCAATAGGAAGTGGTTTTGCACATGTTAGAGAGAATTTACTCATGGCAGAACGGAGGACTAGAAAAGGGCTGGTATACTTTATTGGTGATTGCGGTTGTTTTTAGAAAGGAGTTAGTACTTATATTTTGCAGATTGAGAAAAAAAGGCTGGCTATGGGGCCCCTCACCCATAACAGTCCAAATCCATCCCTAAACTCCAGCATCAAACAGAGCCTTACAGACTGCATGAGATGTTGTTATATCAACTGCAACTTTATTCTAAGACGTGACTCTATATATACTTCGCTCAATACTTAGACATTCAGTCAAAGTATATCAACCTCAGTATGTTGTTGATTTAACAGGTTAATGATTCTGAAAATTCCTTCTCTCCAAATAGAGTCAAGTATTTACTTAACATTGGTTTCAGTTGCAATTGGGAATCATTGGAATTTCTCTATTGCATTTTTGGAGTTTATTAGTGATAAAGAATTTTCCTTTTTTGTGTATCACGAGAATCTATGGAACAATCATTTCATTAAAATCTTTCATCTTATTTTGGCTAAAAGTTGTGTGGATGTTTAGTTAGACGTAGATTTTCCAGCTGCAAGTCTCCGCCTACATGCTAAATTATGAAACAGGTAGCTCCTCGTTCGTGGTCCTTCCTTGAAACATGTGTTGATATTAGGTTGTTGGTGTGTGACAACCTTTGCTTTGTTGATTGACATCATTGTGAGATGTATCTTTTTTGGTGTGTGTGTGCAGGGTGGGCTAGGGAAGCAAGCATTGGAGCTAAAATCCATTTTAAGGCCTGACTTTGATGCAAAAACACATCCAAGGGCTTTCTGTATACGTGTCGGCCCTGTCAGGACATGAGGTAATATGTATCTGTTAACATGGTTACATTACAAACAGCGGACACGCCTCCGATGGTTTAGGGAGACACATATCTTAAGTGAGACATGTGTGGGGATATTACATGGTGACTTCATAAGAACGCTATTGGAGAGATAAGAAAAGTGTTTAGGGTAATCATAATCATAAGACGATCATTGTTCTTATACTTAAATAGTCAAAACATAGTACATGACTCTTGTACTCTCACTCCCTACAAATCATTGTCAGAAATATAACTCCTAACATTCCCTCACAAGTTGGATCATAATATTACAAAGTCCAAGATTGTTATGCAGAAACTCAAACCATGACTTAAACCATGGTTTGGTAAAGTTATTGCTAACTTGGCACATGTGCACAAAAGGAGTAGCTATTACATCCATGGTTCGAAAGATCGGTATTGATCAGTTTTGGGAGTAAGGGTTGTAGCAATAACGATTGCGGTAACTGGAGACATGCTTTTTGTTAAAAATTTGCACAGCATATTAAAAATAATCGAAGCTATATTTTTCACTTCAAAATAAGTACATTTGTTGGGTTTTGTTTGAGAATTTTACTATATTTTGTATATCTAAACCTGTGTATTTTATATTTAGTGATAGGTTTACGCCATTTTGCAAAATGACTTTCTCATGAGGTTGTGTTCTGGATTTCTAGTGCCTAAATTTAATGTTATTTAGTGGTTAGGTGGGGTGTTGTTATAGACAGTATTGTTCCCCCTCCCTATTCTTATTCGTTCATGTATTATTATTCATGTTTTCACGGATACAACTATTTGAAACTGCACGCCATGAAAATGGTATTCGTTACTTGTGAATGGAAAGTCGAATTTGGATTCTGCACATTGGATTCGAATTTGCTAAATTACAATGGAAAGTCACTTGTCAAATCGTAGAAAAGCTTTCTTAGACTTGTTTCTTCATAATTGTTTCCCATAAGTTAGTTTACAAATAAAAGTTTATGTATTCAATCTGTCTCTCGTCTCCTTTGTTTTGTCCTCATCCATAGGAAAAATATTTAAAAACATAACTCCAGTTGTTGCTCGAGGCTTCTAACTTATAGTTATCCTTAAGTTCACAGTATTCTTGGTAACCTTGTAGCATGATTCTTCGTCTTAAGTTCATTTGGTATGCCTGTTTGCTGAATATGTTATCTAAATTCCAGTTTTTAGACGTTTACTCTTTAGGCATGTTGGCTCTCTCAAGGCATAAGGAAATCAATCATTGCCAACACTAGAATTGGATGAATTATTTATTGAACATCACCCCTGTGTTTTCACAACTTGATTAAGACTGAGGCCCTATGTGTAACACCCCAATATTTTCTTTATATTATTAAACACATTATTTTATTTTCTATTATCAAAAAAAAATTATAATGTATTCAATATATTTGTTTCCAACTTCTTTATTAAAGAAAAAGAAAATTTTATTTATGTTGTATTATAAGTTTGAGATGTTTTCATTCGCATCGGCTATTTCATTTTTTTTAGTGATGAGCCAATTTGAACATGCTTATACGGGTCTAGGCTATATTACTGGGCCACCTATTTTCAATGGGGATCGGCCTTATTCTTTTTATATTTAATGGGCTAAGTATAGGGCCTTTTATTTTTCTATTTATAGAGAAACTTAGGTTTTAGAGAGAGATTTGGGTTTCATATTCGGAACGAACATTGGAAGGAGGGGAAAGTGCGGCTATGGCAGCAAGATAGTAGACATGAGATAGAGAGGGAGACGTAATCAGAAAATTTATTTGGTGGGTTTGCAACTTCCTTTCATATTTTAATACTTCACTTTTTCTTCTAAATCATATATTATTTTCTAAACATATCAGTGGGATATACATATGAGTTTATATGTATAACCTTGCGTAATGCAGTAGATATTGCCGTGTGTGGTACTAAGTTGAGGGATTAATAAATAGGGTTTTTTTTTATTATATTAAAGTATAGGTAATAGTCAGGTTAACATAGTCTTAGATTTAGGTATTTTATACAATGATGTTATAATTGATACAACTAGTATTTACGTGTGAATTATTTTGATGCTCAGGTTAACCTTGTTTTGCGTATTTCGTTTGCATTATCGTCGGATTCAGGTGAGTGGTTTAACATGTGTTCCGTTCTTTTGGATTCCTCTTGAGCCTATCTATTCGTTTGAAAATACCATGTTATTCCTTGTTACCTGGTATTCAATAATTTAATTCATTGACTCGGTGTTTTATTGGAATTGACGTACCCTTTGGCATACAAGGTTCTATGAGTTTATTCTCATCATCTATCGTTATTACTTGTCTTATTATCTACTTGTTGACCGACCCTTTGTTGAGATCTATACAACGGCACGGGGAATAGACCTGGTGCAGGTGACTTCGGTTGACCGTTGTTCTTTAATTGTTGGGACCATGTTTATATTTGTTAAAAAGTCCAAGGGAAAGACCCGTGAAATATCGTGGTGACTCTAGTGCTCAACGGATTAGGGAAAAGACCCGTGAAATACTGTGGTGACTCTATCCGGATCGACTTAGGGAAAAGACTTGGGCGCCATCCCATGTGACTCTAAGTACGGTATTGGATCCAATGGGCTATGCCTTGAGAAAACATTTGGCATTTGGTACTTTGTGATTATGGTTCCCAATCTATTTTGTGATTCTCAGGTTATTGTTGATTTGGTACAAATGCGACTTATTGGCATTTGGTATTTGTCCGGAAATTCGTTAATCAGTTGTTTACTTCGTTGATCCTATTATTCTTGCACCCTTGACTTTGATAGTTTGAAACCATTGCTTGAACCTTCGGCTATCACTTTGTTATATGTATGCCACTTTTAACCCTCTACCCTTAGCATGCTATACTACTCACTGAGCTCTCAGCTGACGGATTTAATCCACATTTTTTTTCAGGTTAGTGCATGGAGTAGTCAAGGACTATGCGGCTTTATCGGGACATACCGTTTGGACCTCTAGGGCATTTGCATTTTATTTATTTATGTTCCACGATGTTATTACTTTCGTTTATTAGCGTTTCAGTTATTTTGTTTGGAGTTGGAGGCGATGGGATATTTATGCCTTGTTTGCTACAGAAAAGTGTTTCTAAAATCTCTCAGATTTTATTTAATACTTCTTTATTATTATCATTATTATTTTAAAGTTATTCGACTATTTTTTTTTAGGCTTTGTGTTTCATGTTTGGTACATGGTTCACGGCCGGTCATGCTCCCAGGGTTGGGGCGTGACACTATGGATTGCTTTTCTACAGCAATATCAAGATCATGGAAACCATCCTGAAGGAAACCGAAACAAGGCCATGGTCCGATCTTCCTCGCGAGCTCCTATCCACACCTACGGATAGCTTAGGCATAATCGAGCTCCTCAACTTTTGCGCACCTGTAAAGATTGGCACTCTTCTTCCTCCACAGGCTTAGCTCGGATTGAATCTTCTCCAGATACTAAGCCTTGGTTTCTACTCCACCTGGAGGAAAACCCACAACGCATATTACTAAACCTCTCTGAAAAGAATAATTACAACATCAACATCCCCAAATTGGAAGAATCAACTTGCCTCGTATCGAATCAAGGTTGGCCCCTCTTATTCAACAACGGATCAATCTTCCTTTTTTGCCTATTTTCTCGCACAAGAATTGACCTCCAGAATTACCCGAATGGAAACTATCAGACCATGCAGGTACGATTTTGGCTTCCCCCACATCTGAGGACTGCATAGTTTGTGTGATCAACCGAGTCGATGAACTTAGAGTGGAGCTCAATTTTCTCAAGTGTTGGGGCAAAAAATGAGATACAGTCTATCACGAGCACCCTTAATGTAGCTTGAATACCGTTATGGGTGCTAGTTTTCAGGAGGAATATTTCTACTTCTTAGACAAAGAGATCAAGCTACTAACATACTGTCTGAAGATGAAGAAGTGGGAATTGTATACGATAATAGAATTGAGATTGTCTTCGTCCGCTAGTGATTGTCTGTGGTCTTTATATAAGAAGAACTATTTCCAGGGCAATTGGTACTCGAACAATTGGTCAAAGTATTGGGGAGAGAACGTTTCAATTTCTTCTTGTGGGACTCTAGTAGAAGTTGGTGACGATGATTGGGACACTGTTATTAACATGAGAAGATCATTGGAGCTTCCAAAGACGACAATAGGGTAAAGCTTAAAGGGTTATGGATCCATCCTCGGTTCCTTCAAATTCCTCCAGATCAGAGCTGGTTGCTTTGAGAGAAACGAGGATGGATCCATACCCCTTTAATTCTTACCCTTTCGCCGTCTTCGGAAGGTCCAATGATCTTCTCATTGTTAATAACAATGTCTCGATCATCGTCACCTCGTTCTACTAAAGTCCCACAAGTAGAAATCAAAACCTTCTCCTCCCAATATTTCGACCAATTGTTCGAGTTTCAATTGCTCGGAAATAGTTCTTCTTATATGAAAACCGCAGACAAGCTCAACCGAACTAAGACAATCTTGATTCTACTATCGTATACAATTCCCACTTCTTCATCTTCAGAGAGTATGTTAGTAGCTTGTTGTCTTT
This sequence comes from Arctostaphylos glauca, assembly GCA_019985065.2. Lineage (NCBI taxonomy): Eukaryota > Viridiplantae > Streptophyta > Magnoliopsida > Ericales > Ericaceae > Arctostaphylos > Arctostaphylos glauca. Next base: position 405,920 of record JAHSPW020000016.1, on the reverse strand, counting down.
GTCTAAGAAGTAGAAATTAATATTCCTCTTGAAAAGTAGCACCCATAACGGTATTCAAGCTACATCGAGGGTGCTCGTGATAGACTGTATCTCATTTTTTGCCCCAGCACTTGAGAAAATTGAACTCCACTCTAAGTTCATCGACTCGGTTGATCACACAAACTATGCAGTCCTCAGATGTGGGGGAAGCCAAAATCGTACCTGCATGGTCTGATAGTTTCCATTGGGGTAATTCTAGAGGTCAATTCTTGCGCGAGAAAACGGGCAAAAAAGGAAGATTGATCCGTTGTTGAATAGGAGGGGCCAACCTTGATCCGATATGAGGCAAGTTGATTCTTCTAGTTTGGGGATGTTGATGTTGTAATTATTCTTTTCAGAGAGGTTTAATAATATGCGTTGTGGGTTTCCCTCCGGGTGGAGTAGAAACCAAGGCTTAGTATCTGGAGAAGATTCAATCCAAGTTGAGCCTGTGGAGGAAGAAGAGTGCCAATCTTTATAGGTGCGCAAAAGTTGAGGAGCTCGATTATGCCTAAGCTATCCGCGACTGTGGATAGGAGTTCGCGAGGAAGATCGGACCATGGCCTTGTTTCGGTTTCCTTGAGGATGGTTTCCATGATCTTGATATTGCTGCAGAAAAGCAATCCATAAGGCCTCAGTCTTAATCAAGTTGTGAAAACACAGGGGTGATGCTCAATAAATAATTCATCCAATTCTAGTGTTGACAATGATTGATTTCGTTATGCTTGAAGAGAGCCAACATGCCTAAAGAGTAAACGTCTAAAAACTGGAATTTAGATAACATATTCAGCAAACAGGCATACCAAATGAATTTAATTAAGACCACAAATCGTGCTAGAAGGTTACCAAGAATACTGTGAAGTTAAGGATAACTATAAGTCTATAAGTTAGAAGCCTCGAGCAACAGCTGGAGTTATGTTTGTAAATACTTTTCCTATGGACGAGGATAAAACAGATGAGAGGAGGGACATATTGAATATATAAAGTTTTATTTGTAAACTAACTTTTGGGCAACAATATTTATGAAGAAACGAGTCTAAGAAAGCTTCTCTACGACTTGACAAGTGACTTTCCATTGTAATTTAGCAAATTCGAATCCAATGTGGGGAATCAAAATTCGACGTTCCAGAGAAGCAACTAATACCATTTTCATGGCGTGCAGTTCCAAATAGTTGTATCCGTGAAAACATGAATAATAATATCATGAATGAATAAGAAATAGGCAGGGGGAACAATAATGTCTATAACACCACCCCACCTTACCACTAAATAACATTAAATTGAGGCACTACAAATCTAGAACACAACTTCATGAAAAAGCCATTTTGCCAAATTGCTTAAAGCTAGCACTAAATATGAAATACATAGGTTTAGGTATAAAAAAATATACACAAGTTTAGGTATAAAAAATATTGAAAAATTCTCAAACAAAACCCAACAAATGTTATTTTAAAGTGAAACATATAGCATCAATTATTTTTTAATATGCTGTGCAATTTTTTTAAGAAAAAGCACGTCTCCAGTTACCAAAATTGTTGCGCTACAACGCTTACACCCAGAAACCGATCAACACCGATCTTTCGAACCTTTGGTGTAATAGCTACTCTGTGACACCCTAATTTTTCTGTCAAATATTCAAAATTTCTATTTATTAATTGGACTTTTGTGAGTTGGGATTCTAATTAAATCTTTTATTTATATTGTTTCCATTTATGGCATGATTACAATTTTGGAAGTATAAGTTCGTTCTGGGATAAATTTATTATATGGGGCTAATTATTTAATTTTGTATTAGATTAGATTCTATTATATGTATTTCTTTTATTTATATGCATCAATTATTAATATTATTAATTAACTGGCATTTAAGGACACGACTCACGAGGGTTAGAGTTTTTACATTACCATAGAAGCTCAACAGTTAGGGTTTTATTTGGAGAAAACGTTGTTGGAGAGAGAACATTAGCCATCATTTGCAAGAATTAATCTTGATGATAGTTGGGCATCTCCTTTTGGCTTCTTGATCAATGGGTCGCGTTTGGGAAGCAAGAAAGAGAGGGAAGGCTGAGTCTAATCGATTAAGGTCTGAGTTGGCACTACTAGAATAATAGATAATGATCACAGTTAAAAACTGTGGTCTTTATCTTTTAATCACGGTTTTGAAAGCGTGGTGGATGGAGGTGTGATTAAAAGTCTCGAGATTTCATCACAGTTTTTGACTGTAATTAAAAGTCAATTTAAGCGTAATTAAATGTTATTAAAGAGCACGCTTTCAACAAAAACTGTGATTAAAAGTCATAAAAGATCACGCTTTCAATACAAACTGTGGTTAAAAGTTATCAACGACCACGCTTTTAACTAAAACTGTGATTAAAAATAATAAAAGACCACGCTTTTTACAAATAACCGTGATTGTTATATTATAAAGAACCGTGCTTTTAACCAAAAACCGTGATCTTTATTTGTAAAAGACCACGTTTTTAATCAAAAATCGTGCTCTTTAATTTATAAAAGACCACGCTTTTAATCAAAGACCGTAGTTGAATCTCAAATACAATACCTATAGATTTTCATTTACCAATTAATATTAATTAATTGTATGATGCATTAATTAGAATATGAAATTATAAAAAATAATTAATCAAACTACAAAAATTAAGAAGAATATTAGCAAAATGAGAAAGAAAATATTTAATTAACTCATAAATCTGTCAAAAAATGTTACAATAAAAAAAAACCTAAAAAATCTATTATCACGAGTGTATATATAAAAAGCTCAAACTATAAGTTTCTAACACCGAACTAAAAAATTAAAAAAATAAACTGATTGTAACATATTTTCTGAACATGCGTCAGTAAACTCTGATCACTCACGCGCCTAAACATTTCTTGAATTGATGTCGAGTTTCCAATAAAAGTAGACGTCATTGCAAAGATCAAAGTTGAGTTGGCCAGCTTCCAAGAAAAACTGCAGGTCAAGGTCAAATCCCAGTCATCGTGTATACTGACAACCTTCCATAAAACACAACCTCGTGGCTAAAAAAATTCTTCAACCAGTCCGTGGCAATTGCCTTCATTCCCTTCAAAAAGAAGCAAATTAGTAAGTTTGTCTTTATCTATTTCAATTGGTAATTTGCATAGTCCACATATGACAATGTAGCATTCCTATTTCAAAAATGCTACACACACACCCAATTTACACAACACCCAAAACGACGTCGTTTTGGGTGTGGACCAAATTAAAAAAAAAAAAAAAAGAAAAATCAGAGACCAGAGAGAGAGAGAGGCCTCCGCCACCGTCCCACCCCACCGCCACCGTCCCACCCCACCGTCCCACCTCCACCTCCACAACCGACGGCCACTGCCATCATCTCCGTTCGCCGACGACCACCACCATCGCCGTTCGCGTCGCACCACCAGAGATCAGAGAGAGAGAGAGAGAGAGAGACTAGAGATCAGAAAAAGAGAGAGAGAGGCGAACGACGATGGTGGTGCGAGGCGAACGACGAACGACGATCGCTGATCTCTGGTCTCTGGTCTGTCTCTCTCTCTCTCACCACGACGATGGTTGAACGACGAACGACGAACGACGATCGCCTCTCTCTCTCTTTCTCTGATCTCTGGTCTCTCTCTCTCTCTCTCTCTCTCTCTGATCTCTGGTGGTGCGACGCGAACGACGATGGTGGTGGTCGTCGGCGAACGGAGATGATGGCAGTGGCCGTCGGTTGTGGAGGTGGAGGTGGGACGGTGGGGTGGGACGGTGGCGGTGGGGTGGGACGGTGGCGGAGGCCTCTCTCTCTCTCTGGTCTCTGATTTTTCTTTTTTTCTTTTTTTTTAATTTGGTCCACACCCAAAACGACGTCGTTTTGGGTGTTGTGTAAAAAAGGTGTGTAAATTGGGTGTGTGTGTAGCATTTTGGTTCCTATTTCTACCTCAGTATAACTATCAAACAAAACAACTTTTAAACTCAGATTCATTATAAAAATAGAATAATCCCAAATGTTATGTGTCAAGGCTTCACAAGTCCTTACTGGTTGTTGCACTTATTTCAACTACAGTAGCGTGAACAAACCAAACCTACGGTAGTAGAAAAAATGAAACTTGTGTATTGTATAGTTTGGAGTCATGCCTATATATTTCCTGGTGGTCCTCATTAATAAATGCATCCCATCTTTTATTAATAATCTGGCATCGAAGAGTTTCAATCAGCTTTATGAGATTGACGGACAGAGGATGAAAGGACAAAATCTTCAACAAACACAAACAAGCAGCAGCCATATATAGCCGCGCTTGCAGTAGCAGCAGCCACAGCCGCGCTCGCAGTAGCAGCAGCCACTTGCAGCAATAGCCACAGCTCGCAAATGTCAACACAATGAATAGTACTTGCTTGCAAATGTCAACATAATACATATTTTATCTTAAAAAAATATAGGAGATAATTTTTTTTACATAAAACTACAAGAAATATGTTTGGTCGGCATTTGTAATAGATAGAAACAACCACTACACTTTGACAAAATTATGGCTCATTTCTACAAAATTTCTTGCAAACAAGATTTAGCAGGCTTTGGAAAATTAACTGTTTTTATAAAAGAAGTTGAAAACTTATTTGATAGAAAAATTAAAAAGTTTAGAAGTGATAGGTTAGCTAGAGAGTAAATTCACTTGGCCTTAATAATTATATTCAATCTCTTGATATTTTTCATGAAGTGACTCCCCCTTACTCTCTGACCTCTAACGGTGTAGCCGAACGAAAAAATAGAACCCTTATTAATTTGACCAATGCAATGCTCATTAGTTGTGGGGCTCCTAAAAATCTATGGGGTGAAGCCGTTTTATCGTCAAATTTTGTTTTGAACAAAATACCTCATAAAAAGACTTTTCTAACACCTTTTGAGTTGTGGAAAAAATATAAACCTAGTGTGAATTATTTTAGAGTTTGAGGTTGTTTAGCCTATATGAGGCTACCAGATCCTAAAAGACCTAAACTTGGTAAAAAGACTTCTACATGTGTATTTTTAGGATATTCACTAAATAGTGTGACTTATAGATTTCTAGATTTTGAAAATAATTCCATTATTGAATGTAGAGATGCAATTTTTCATGAAAATAAATTTCTTTTTAAATCGAAAATTAGTGGGGGTCCTGAACAATAAGTTAATAATGATTTCCAAGCATCTACTTCAAATCAGACCATTGAAATAGAGGTTGAATCTAGGCGGAGTAAGAGACCTAGAGTTGAAAAGAATTTTGGCTCTGACTATTATGTATATAATGTTCAAGGCAAACCTATTTTCTTAGAAGAAACTTTATCCTCTACCGAGTCTGATTTTTGGAGAGAAGCCATCAACGATGAGATGGACTCTTTGATTTCTAATAATACTTGGAAACTTGTGGACCTTCCTTCTGGTTGTAAAACTATTAGTTGTATGTGGATTCTTAGAAAAAAATATAAACCTTGTGTAGCTATAGAAAAATATAAAACTAGACTTGTAGCTAAAGGTTTTAAACAAAAAAAAGACATTGACTTTTTTGATACTTTTTCTCCTGTCACTAAGGTTACATCAATTAGATTACTAATTGCTATAGTTGTACATGATTTGTTAATACATCAAATGGATGTAAAAACTGCATTTTTAAATGGTGACTTAGGAGAAGAAATTTATATGGACCAACCTGAGGGTTTTATATTACCTAGTAATGAGCACAAAGTGTGTAAATTGTTATATGGTTTAAAACAAGCACCTAGGCAATGGCATGAAAAATTTGATCAAAGTTTACTTTCTAATGGTTTTAAAACAAATGAAAGTGATAAATGTATATATTATAAATCATTGGATGGTACCCATGTTATAATTTGTTTGTATGTTGATGATCTTTTAATATTTGGATCAAATTTAGATGTTATCAATTCTACCAAGACTTTGATTAAAACTTGTTTTGATATGAAAGATCTTAGAGAAGCAAATGTGATTCTTGGTATGAGAATTTCTAAAACTTCTAATGGTATTTTTTATTGATCAATCTCATTACATAGAAAAATATTAGGGTAAATTAAATCAGGGTCCTTTTTACCTACACTATGTAGGGTTGAGTCCCATACACTTTTCAAACTTATGTTTTCACCCCCAATTAAGCCTGGTTGACATGTCTGCCCTTATTTTTTGGTGGTAGATTACCCTCTTATCCTTTTTGGTTCAGAAAATATTTTGTATTGATTTGGTATGTTTATAATTGGGCAATAAATATGGCTGTAATTACGGAATTAAATAAAGTAAAATATTTAGCTGATTATGGAAACCAAGTCCCGGATTTAATGTTTCGCCGGAAATAAGGTAAATTTTGTTCGTTGCAATTTTTTTTCGGCAATAAGATTTAATGTTTCGCCGGAAATAAGGTAAAATAATAAGATTTAATGTTTCGCTGGATTTAATGTTTCGCATCAAACGGGAGAGAGCAAAATTTACCATCAAATCGTAAAATGCAAAGAGCAAATTTACCATCAAATGGTAAAACGCAGAGAGCAGAATTTACCATCAAATCGTAAAATGCAGAGAGCAAATTTACCATCAAATGGTAAAATGCAGAGATCAAATTTACCATCAAATGGTAAAACGCAGAGAGCAAATTTACCATCAAACGGGAGAGAGCAGAATTTACCATCAAATTGTAAAATGCAAAGAGCAAATTTACCATCAAATGGTAAAACGCAGAGAGCAGAATTACCATCAAATCGTAAAATGCAGAGAGCAAATTTACCATCAAATGGTAAAATGCAGAGACCAAATTTACCATCAAATGGTAAAATGCAGAGAGCAGAATTTACTATCAAATCGTAAAATGCAGAATTCACGTGTCACAAATCAACACCACATAAACATTGTAGCCTTTGGTTTGAGGGTGCCCTCAGGCTCCTACACTGCACGTTACTTTCATGCCCATGCAATGCAATTTAGGACTTTGTCTTGTAGTGCCATACAATATGGCCTAAGCTTAGTGAATGATTTTATTTTGTTTCCCCATGATGCGTTTCTCTTACATGCACTTTGGATGATAACAATGAAGCAGACATTTATTTTGGCCACCGTCTCCGAGAATACCAACCGTCGCTTTTTTTTTAAGGACTGAATAGAACTTGAAAGGTTGTTTGGGATTTGGACAGGAAAGGCAGGATTTGGACGGTAATTGGTAAACAATAAAGGTAATTGGTAAACAATCCCTTATTTTTAGGACATTTCTATTTGTAGTGCTCTAATTATTTTTTAGGGTTATTTTGGGTATTTTTTGAATTTTAGGATGTAAACTTAATGTTAAAAAGTGTTTAGGATCTAACACTAGATTACTCTTAGAGGTAGGACTCAACATTAAGTTCCCCAAAAAATATTTACAAAATTTAATTATTTTGATTGTAATCCTGCTAGTACACCTTTTGATCCTAGTATACACTTATTTCCTACTAGACATGATCATGAAATTTATAATCAAGAGTGTATGCAAGTGTTATCGGTAGTCTTAGATATGCCACTGATTGTACTAGACCTGATATAGCCTATGCAGTGGGTATACTAGCTAGATTTACTAGTAAACCAAATATTGAACATTGGAATGCAGTGACTTGTTTAATGAGGTATCTAAAAAGAACTATGAACTATGGTTTACTGTTTCAGACGTATCCTACTGTGCTTGAAGGATACAGTGATGCTGATTGGAACACCTTATTAGGTGATTCATTATCTACCACTGACTATGTATTTACTTTAGGTGGTGGAGTAATATGTTGGAAATCTAAAAAGCAACAAATTATTGCTAAATCCATAAAGGCAGAGTTAATAACTTTAGCCTCAGCTAGTGAAGAAACAGGTTGGTTACGTGATCTTTTGTCTGAAATTCCCATGTGGGAAAAACCTATACCACCTATCTTGAATCATTGTGATAGCACTGCTGCGATGGGTAGGGTGTAGAATAAATATTATAATGGAAAATCCAGATCTATTAGAAGAAAACACAGTACTGTGAGATCATACATTACAAGTGGCACTATAAGTGTTGACTATGTAAAAACTGGAGATAATATTGTGGATCATTTAACAAAAGCTCTAACTAGAGAAAAGATCTGGATAGCATCGAAGGGGATGGGACTAAAGCGCAAAGAAGAATAAACTAACTATGAGGAACAGGCCTATAAGTGTTGGTTTAGGCTAAGTCTACCCGGTTGGTTTTTCAGGTTCTCCGAACAGGCCTTTATCTTGAGCCCACAAAAATATTTTGGGCCCATAAAAATATTTTTGTTTTGGGCTAAATGTTATGCATGAGAAATAAAAGTATCAATTATGGAAAATAACCAAATACTTTGTACTTTATTTAGGGTCTTAATACATATTTCAACCTTGGATTGGGTGAAAATGAGCTACACAGATTGATTGAAAAAAATTAGTTCGGCTCAGCCGGTTTAGTTAAGAAAATTGAAAATTCGAATATGAACCGACAAATCGAATTTTTTTTTTTTAGAAAATCAAAATTGGCCGAACTATTTTCTAAATGAACTGAACGTGATTTTTCAACCGAATCAATGTTCTCAGGTTTGCTTACCCCTACTTAAATGCTCTTGGTAGGTTTTTTTTAGGTATAAGCTTATGGAGAAATTATTTAGCGTTGTGCTGGAGGATTCTTTATTAGTTTCCCTCAATTTCTATTTATTTTCTGGGTCGTTGATTTAAAATCTTAACATAATCAGAATTGACCAAATTCCTAAAAAATTATTACCAAAGGAAAATATTTGACCAAGTTCAATAAATTTGCATTTTTGGTTGACTTTTTCTTCGTCTTCTTTATTTTACTCATTCTTTATTTTGTATGAAATAACCAATGAGGAGTAAAAATTAAATATAGTATCAAACAACCAATTTCAATACTAATCTCTCATAATTATAAATTTCAATATCAAATTTCTCCTTATTACCATTTTTTTTAAATTAGAACACATATTAAAGGACCCCATAATAATGAAGTACAAAATATGTAAGCTCCTGAATGGGAATTTAGGGAGACTATAGTGCATGTAGTGAGGACAAAATGACGTAGTTTTGCCCACTTTGTTCTTAAAATTATATCGTTTTGATCCCCATGTATTTTGATAATAATTTGCGTAATAAATTAAAATGATGTAGTTTCAAATGCAAAATGGATAAAATTATGTCCTTTTGCCCACACTATAAAAATTATACTACAGTCTCGAGAGCACATGTAGTGCGGACAAATTGATATAATTTTGCTCTCGAAATTATATCGTTTTGATCCTCATGTATTTTGATAACATTTCGCGTCATAAATTAAAACAATGTAGGTTCGAGGGTAATACGAACAAAATTATGTCATTTTGGCCACACTATAAGAAACTGCACTACAATCTCAATAAATTTTTTGGACAGTAAAATTGGTCCGTAAATTAGTCAAGGTTCTTGTAAACTGATCCAAACACTCCGAATCATTAAAAAAAAAAAAAAAATAGGGTGCATCCATATCGTCCACGTGAGCCTAAGAAAAATAATGGAATTGTTTTCAATTCAAAAAAATTAATTAGACTGTTTAATTTGTACATTTGTAAAATCTTTTTATGCTTATTTTGATAAATTAATTTTTTTACTTTTTAAAGTTTATTGAGAACATTGATCAAGTTAAAAATTAAATCAGTCAAATACCAATCGTTACAATTTTGAAATTCATTTATTTTAAGATAAATAAATTAAATATATTCCGATCTAGTGTTATGCACTTTTCCAAACATATCAACTGATCTAGTTAATTTAATTTTTAACATGGTCAATGTTACAATGATCGTAAAAATAAATGGTTTGAGTTGAATCTACAAAGACAAGCAAACTAAATTTGACCTGATTTTTTTAAAATTATTTTTTATCATTAAATGAAAACCTTTTGCATTTTGAGTTTTACGTCAAATGTTTGTGAATTATTACTAGTCTCAACGAGAGATTTTTAAAAAATAAAAAATATGAAATAAAATTTTAAAAAGTTTAAAAAAGACAAAAAGATTTTAAAATTATTTATCTGTTTTGAATTATTTTCTTTTTTTGGTAAATTTTTTTAACTTTTAAGTATAATTTTTTAATTTTAAAATTATTTTCAAGTAAGTTTACAAAAATTAATTCATAACTAAAAATACAAAAGATAAAGATAAAAAATATACTAATAATTTATTTAGGCCAAAATAAGAAGTCAAGAGGGGAGAGGAATTCGTTCCCTCGTTTCCCTAGAAATGACCTGGAAATGAAAGCCTGCGATTGATTGCAATAAAGGACACTATTGCTTCTTCGTATACGAATCAATTAGGTGGATGTATTCACATGAAAATTGTTTGCCAATACTCTGAATTACAAATGGCACGACAAATATATACTGATTGGGTACGATGATGCGAACACATATTCGAATATCTCGATGAACAGAAGAGGAAAAGAGGGACTAGAGAGATTCATTCCATAATGAGTTTCTCGAAAGATAATCTAATTGGGTTTTTGTTGGCTCTTTCGTCAAGTGCTTTCATAGGAGCTAGCTTCATTATCAAGAAGAAAGGCCTCAGAAGAGCAGCCGCTGCTTCTGGTGTCAGAGTTGGTGATTTTGATACCTCATTTTCGTTAGATTTTATCTGAATTCTTTATTTTCCTTTCTGGGTTTTGGATTTTTACAAGTGGGTATGTTTTTTATTTTCATTTTAATTAGGTGTTGGTGGGCATTCATATCTTCTGGAGCCTCTTTGGTGGTTGGGCATGATCACAAGTAAGATTCATTTCCCCGCTCCTTTTTTTTCTCGCCCGTTTCATAATCTTTCTGATGATCTTTCTATGCAATATAGTTTCGATTTTTTCTGAATTTGGCTCAAGTTTCTGATTCTCCAATTCTCATTATTTCAGTTATCGTATTGTTGTACAAGTAGGCTCAACATCGTATTTGATACAACTTATGGTTTTGGATGGTTCCTCCAATAATAAAAGCATGATTTATATTGACTGCAACTTCTAATTCTCTACTATCTTTCACATATTTGAGCCCTTTTCCTTTTCCTCTTTTTCGCAATCACCCAGTTGATTTAGGTAGCAACAGTTATCTTCGATGCGACTTTTGGCCTTCCACTGACTCTTGCCAGAATATCTCCTTTCCTGTTATTTTCTTTTAGTGATTATTGGAGAAGTTGCAAACTTTGTGGCATATGCATTTGCCCCTGCAGTTCTAGTAACACCTCTTGGTGCATTAAGTATAATCGTAAGGTAATTCATTGGCATTGTCTTTCATTTCTTTCTATACACCTTTTGCGGTTTTACCTTATGTCATATTGATGAATGGTTTTTTTTCTCAAATTTTGTTTGGTTTGTTTCAGTGCTGTACTGGCTCACTGTATCTTGAAGGAGAGGTTGCACCAATTAGGGGTTTTAGGGTGTGTGATGTGTATAGCCGGTTCTGTCATAATTGTCGTCCATGCACCACAAGAGCGTCCTATAACTTTAGTTCAAGAAATATGGACAATGGCAGCTCAGCCAGGTTAGAAGAAAGCCCTTTTGGAATTTTATATCTGCTGTAGTATATATAAATGACTTACTGTGCATTTTCTTTCAATTTCAGCCTTTTTGCTATATGTTGGATCAGTCATCGTGTTGGTATTCATTCTGATCTTCTATTTCGCACCTCAATGCGGGAACACAAATGTGATGGTTTTCACTGGAATTTGTTCATTGATGGGCTCTCTTTCGGTAAATGTCTTGAACTGCTGCTGGGTTGCATTTTCTTTTTGATCCAACATTACATTGTGTAATATGTGTTTCTTTCTTTTCAAACCATCATGTTCAAGTTGTGCCAAAACTGAACAAACTTGCAGTGGTCCTAATTTTAGAACAATCAATGAAGTTCTACAACAAACAAATGAAAACTTGTATAGCTTGAATCGATTTCTCAAGTCCATGTTCGGTGAGGTGGAATCTTGGGAAGTAAATGAAAGAAGAACAAACTTCTTTGGTTTGCAACAAACAAAATCAAGATAACGAGATTTTGAGGACCATTTACCAGCTTGATTTTGTTAAAATGTAACTTATCATTGCCTGCTCAAAATACCAGAATTTCTTTCATTTTGTATTAAAATGTCATCAATTTTAAGGATTCAAATTTTATGCATGTCTTTCATGGGCATCTTTGTATTTCAGTTTCATGCAATTCAAGTGACAAACTCTTGATTTCTCCAGAAAACTGTAAGTTGAGAAAAGTGTTTAGGGTTTATTGTACACCCTAACACACATATTATTCAATATATAGATAGAGGGAGTACACTAATAAAAACAATAATGATAAACTTCTCTCACACTACTTGACACTATATTTATCTAACACTTCCCCTCAAGTTGGAGAATAAATATCAAAAGGTCTCAACTTGTTACACAATAGTTCTAATATTGGTTTGAATAAAGGCTTAGTAAAATATCAGCTAATTGAGCCCGTGTAGAGACAAAAGGGGTAGCCAACACACCATCTTCAACTGTCACGAAACAAGGGATTCAAACCAATATGAATTGTTGCTTGATTGTCAAAGTACATAGGTGTGGGCAACTTCACACCAAACTCTCATTTGTTGACTAAAGATCACACCCGTACAATCTCACATATAGTACAAGTCATGGCTCTATACTCAACTTTTGCACTAGGCCTCGGAATGACCTTCTGTTTCTTGTTCTTCTAGTTCTAAGTAACAAGATTGCCACCGATAGAAGTACAAATAGCCAGTTGTTGATCGTCTATCCAATTGTGATCCCGCCCAATCAGCATCAATAAATTCCTCAACATGAAGATGACCGCTAGAACGATAAAACAAATCACATCTACGATGAGCCTTAAGATACTTAATAATATGAAAAGTTTCTTCTCAATGTGGAAGACAAGGAGCTGACATAAACTGATTCACTGTACTAACAGCAAAAGAGGTATCAGGACGAGTAATGGTGATGTAATTCAACTTGCTAACCAAGCCACGATACTAGTCCGGATGACAAAGTAGCTCCCCCTATCAACGCAAAGCTTGAAATTCGGATCCGTAAGTGTCTCTATAGGCCGTGATCATAACAATCCAGTCTCATTCAAAATATCCAATACATACTTCCTTTGTGATAGATTGATACCATCCTTGGATCTTGCCACCTAATACCCAAAAAATACCATAACTAGCCCTAGTCTTTAGTATGAAACTGGCGTTGTAAGAATTGTTTCAAATCATCAATACCTTGCTGATCATCCCCATTGATAATAATTTCATCCACATACACAACCAATAGGATTTTCTCTCGATATGATAATAGATAGGAGACAGAGTGATCAGAATGAGAGTGACTATTTGAAACCATAACATTACTAAATTTGCCAAACTAGGCTCAAGGAGACTGTTTGAAATCATAAAGAGTTTTGCAGAGTTGACACACTGAAGAACCTTCTCCCTGAGCAACAAATCTAGGAGGTTTCTCTATATACAACTCCTCGGAGAGATTACCATATAAGAAAGTATTTTTGACATCTAGTTGAGACAAGGGCCAACCAAGAGTAACAAGAAGAGAAATAAGGATCCGGACAGAACCAATCTTGGCCACATAGATAAAGTATCAATGTAGTCAACACAATATGGCTGGGTATAGCCTTTGGCCACAAGGAGAGCATTATACAGCTCAATGGAGCCATCTGGATGATATTTAACAGTAGAGACCCAACGACAATAGACTTTTCTTGAGAAAGAGGAAGCAACTTCTAAATGCCATTATCATGAAGAGCAGACATTTCAGCCTCCATAGTTGACTGCCATTCAAGTATAGACAAGGTTTCTTGGGCAGTATTAGGAATGGAGACAAAAGACTCAAAAGCAACAAAAGCACGAAAGGAGGGAGACAAATGATCATAGGAAACAGAATGAGAAAGTGGATGCGAGTACAATGAAAAGGTCAGTTGATGGTGATGGAGGAGAACTTCCAGATCGCGAGACGGAGGAGGCAAGGTGGCAAGCGCCTTAGAGTGGACTAAACTGTTGGTCAACGAACATACACCTTCAAGGGTTTCATAGGAGGGGTAGCTGTAGGGAATATACTCAAAGAGAGATCAACAAAATCTATGGTGCATGGAAAAAAAAGGTAAAGACTCATTAAATGTAACATATGCACATATATAATGACAACAAAAATACAAAGAGTAACACTTATAGCCTTTTTGAGTGCGAGAGTAGTAGAAAAAGACACACCAAATAGCTCGAGGATCTAGTTTATCCATCCTAGGATCTAAAACATGAATATAACAAGTGCACCCAAAAATCCGAAGTGATAAGGAGTATAAAGGGCTGTCAGAAAATAAGATTGTATGAGGTATCTGACCCCCGAGGATAGTGGAGGGCCATCAATTGATCAAATGGCATGTAGTAAGAATGACATCACTCCAATAAGACTTAGGAACCCGCATTAAATAACAATGCACGCATAACCTCAAATAAATGATGGATTTGCATTCGGCAACCCCATTTTGTTGTAGGTCCATCGAGGATGGTATCATTCCAATAAGACTTAGGAACCTACATTAAATAACAATATGCGCATAATCTCAGATAAATGACGAATTTGCATTCGCAACCCCATTTCATTGTAGGTACACAAGAGGGCTGATGAAGAATACCATGGTCATCTAAAAATTGAGACAAATTAGTATGAAAATATTCACGTGCATTTTGATTTTCATATAAAATGACTTAAAAGTTGAAAACAACTCTGATCGCTCTCTTATAAGATAAAAGTACGTAACATGAGAGAAATCGTCAATAAAAAAAACATAATACTGAAAACCAAAAATATTAGGAATCCACCTAGGGCTCTAAATATCTGAATGAACCAACTGAAATGGACGCGACACACGAAACCCTAGAATAAAAAAGACACTCAACGATGTTTACTCAACTCACAAAATAAAGAAAATGGAGTTTTCAACCTGAGTTTTACACTTTCCTACTCTCTGTTTTTCCATTTTTTCCATCTAACAAAGATCATTTACTTCTCTGTCTAGGCGCGTCTCATTTACTTGTCAAAAATGGTTGAGGGATCATGCAATTTGAATCATTTAAACCTTAAAATGCTTTTATCGTGGGCCTTCTTTCGCGACCTAAAATTTATTTGGAAATAGATGTCTAAAAATTTGCTCAAGGGATATGGATTGGGTTAAGTGGTTGGTTGATCTCTTTCTTGGTAAGGTGTAGGAGAAATTTTCATTTGCTTTGTGATCCATTACTATTGTTATTTGTTATCTTTTAACTTTCTTTTGAAGGTGTTCATTTGGAACATCCTTCTATCTGATGAATGAGTACATCATGTACATTTATGTTGTGCTGTTATCAATGGATTATACGTTGAAATCTTATGTTTGATGTGCAGGTGATGAGCGTTAAAGCCCTTGGAACTTCATTGAAATTGTCATTTGAGGGAAATAACCAGTTAGTCTACCCAGAGACGTGGTTTTTTATGATTGTTGTCGCGACATGTGTTGTCACCCAGATGAATTATCTCAACAAGGTTAGCAAGTTAGTTACAACTTTCTAGTTTCTACTGCCTATAATGGCGTGCCCGATTTCCAAGTCAACTT
Source organism: Arctostaphylos glauca (assembly GCA_019985065.2). Classification (NCBI taxonomy): domain Eukaryota; kingdom Viridiplantae; phylum Streptophyta; class Magnoliopsida; order Ericales; family Ericaceae; genus Arctostaphylos; species Arctostaphylos glauca. Next base: position 390,245 of record JAHSPW020000016.1, on the reverse strand, counting down.
GCTTCACATGCAATGTATGAATATAAATTTGACCCCTTATGCATCCAACCATAATGTCTAAGGTCAGGTCATGCAATGTGGGAATGATGAATTAGACCAGCTTGTCTCTCCCCTCCATTTGCATTCCATCTCCTTGCCCCCTTTGTTAAGACCTTAAGAACAAATAAGGACCCCCACATAGAACAGTTAATGATTGTTTTGGAGGGGTAAATTAGGTACAGACCTAACCTTAGACATTAATTGCGCAAAGTAGCTGTTCCTCGTACTTGAATGCTCAAAGGGGAGGATTAAGACCATAAGAAGGAGAAAAGATTAATTTAGAGAAACCAGAGGGTTTGGAAATCAGGTTCAAGCCCTACGCTCATAAGGACATGCTAATTACGTGGCCTAGTGCCTTATATAACTCTGTTTTGATTCTTGTACTTCTACTGCAAGAATAGTCTACAACAGTTTGGCTAAAGTTACACAAGGGTCTTATTTCGTTGGGTTCAGTTGTAGGTGGAAATGAAGCACATAAAAAAATTTGTCTACTCCTTAAAATATCAAGGAGGAATGTCTTTATTACCATGTGGAGGTCTAGCTTATGGTTGACAATTTGGTGTGAGATCCTCCGTTAGTCATCATTGCATATGGAGATACTACTGCGCAAAAAGTTCTTCATTTCAGACCATGGACTGAAAAAGTCTTAAGATAATTACTTCCATCCCTGTCAATATAATTTTTTTCTTTGAAATTCATCCGTGTCCATATATCCGTGTCCTAAATTCATCGGTGTTCATATATCCGTGTCATAAATTCATCCGTGTCCATTATTTCTTTGAAGCTGCACTGGGAGTAGTTTTCTTGCCTTTCAAGTTTAGGCTTCGTATTTGCATGCTGCTTTTGGCATTGTTTACTTTCGAAGTTGGTCGAATTTTCTTGAATTAGGATCAATGAGTGCAATCTGGTTTAGTGATGTAGCTTTCATTGTTTCAGGCTCTGGACACTTTCAACACAGCAATTGTTTCCCCGATATACTATGTCATGTTCACGTCGCTTACCATTGTTGCCAGCGTGATAATGTTCAAGGTAATTTCAAGCCCCTTTCACTTATGGCAACTTAAATTGAATTGCCCCTCCCCACTGCCAAATGCAGCTTCTTCCAAGGTTTGATTTGACTCGTGAGAGGAGATCCCAAGGTTCCTTTTGCCATCTTACGGATTGACCTCATGAATTGTGTCTTAACCATGCTCAAATTCTAGAGATGACTATTAGGAATTTGGTATGCAGTGGTGGTGAACCTAAGACGCTCGCATACACACATGGGACAGGTACACGACACGATAGGATACAGACACATTATTCCTAAATTTACGAAAGAGACACTTTGGGAACACCTTCATTGTTCACAATATACACATTTTATTGGTTTATCTTATAGATTACTATTAAAGATTAATATAATGTTGTTTCTATCAAATTAGGATGTGGCGCATAAGTAGAATTCACCTAAAATAAGTATTCATCAAGTAACTATCTATGGCAATTTGACTTTGTACCAACTTTTAAAAATTGCATTACAGCCTCCTGATATGTCCCTAACATGTCCTGAATGTGTTTGACTTGTAAATGGGACACGTATTTAAGCTAGTGTGACAATTGTCCGGAGCTATCATGTTGTGCCCATATCTGATATGTGCCGAATGCGGATCCGTGAGGTTGATAGACATACCCGTGATTCTTAGGTGAACGAGACATGCTGCGTATATTTCTATAATCTTATCTGCCAAGTGTGTGCCACTAAGACATTCATGCATCCCTATAATAGAGCTTGAAATGTTATTAAAAACATCACCCTGAAATCACCTCACAAAATCCTAGTTATAAATATCCTACTAAACATTCAATTTCTCTGTTGTTGACGACAATGACAAATTTTATTTACCAGGACTGGGATGGGCAAAGTGGGGCAAGCATCATATCAAATATATGCGGTTTTATTGTTGTGCTTTCTGGAACCATTTTGTTGCATGTGACCAAAGACTTCGAGAGAAGTTCATCTTTCAAAGGTGCGCTATACTTCTCTAACCATCTATTTCTCATTTCTAAAACTTTGGTGGCTTATTCATTATGAGTCATCTTGGAGGTTCATGCTCATACTTTTCAAAGCAAATGCAGGTAATTATGCGCCCCTTTCACCTTCTTTTTCAGCTGGACTGTGTACTGGAAATGGGGAAATGTTGAACCATGAAGAGGAAGTCGAGCCATGTTCCGAGGAAGTTTGCCTAAGGAGACAATAACTCTACCCATAGGCAAAGGAATTGCAGCCCATATTTTACAGAAACGGTTGGCAAGGTGAAATTCAAGTGCATATAACTGTTACTAGAGGATGCTACTCATATGATTCCAGCTTGCAACTTAAGATCAAGAAAATCATGCAATGACCAAACGGTTCTCAAGAACTTGTTTGGTTGATTGTTAATTGAGTAACATTGTTAGGGTTCATGGCTTTAGATACTCATGTCGAGCGTGCTGGATCGTTGTGGATGATTTCTGTTTTCTTGGGGGGATGCTAATTTGTACAGAGTCTGCAGGGTTGATGATGTTGAAAGGTTTGACACCCAGAAGGAAGGCTGGATTTTAGGGTTATTGGAATGGGATTATGCAAAACTATGAAGACCTAAAGCCAGATCCAATGAGGAGTGATTGGATCTCTTGGGCAAAAACCTCCACTGACAAGTGACAATTCATTTGCAGTTGTGCTATACCAGGAATTTTGTGATGTTTGTTCAATTTTTTGGGGTGAATTTCCTTTTGAAATGAGTCTTTTGTACAGTATTTGTTACCACTTAACAACACTGATTGATTGATATTTTTGAAAATTTTAAAGTAAGAATTGATGTGTGTATATTCCTCTTGTTCATGAGCCTATTTTAGCTAAATCACTTGAGCTCAGCCCGGTTAGCAAATGACCTTAATATTGAGGTTGATTTCTTTTGGATTTTTAATACTTGGCTCCCTTCAACTATCATCCTTGTACACACTATCCCCTTAAAGGAAAATGCAAGAATACCTTACAACGTTATGAGGTAAAGTTTGATATTGCCCTTAGATTTTTTTGGTGTGAAGCAAAATAAACCCCCCCCCCCCCCCCCCAACCCAACCTTCATATTTTTTAAAATCACACAGTGTTTGTCGATTAAGTTACTTAACATTAATTATTATTTTGTTTAATTTGCATTGTTTTAGATTTTACTTATTTTTAAAATTTTAAAATATGTTTAGTGAATTTTGATTTTGTATAAATAATGATTACAGGAGTTTAACAGTTCACTAAAAATTAAAAATTATTTTTTACTAACTTTAGTACTTTTAGTGTTAGTTTATGTTATACTTTTTTTAGATTTAATTAATACTATTATGTTTTTTGATTTTTTTACTTCTAGTCAAATGACTAAGGGTTGTCTATCAATAGAAGAGCGACGTGTGGCACTACAATGTGGAGGTGACTGCATTCGATAAAAGAGTATAGAAAGTGCAAATGATGTCATTTCATCTTCTAGGGGCAATTTATCAACTGTTGCGAGCTGACGTGTGCAGAAGGAATAACAACGATGTTCCGTACGCATGAGTCATTAGTACAACTACCATGCACGACCACATTTGGAGTAGGGGAAGACAAGAAGACATGAATTTGTGGACATAAGAAGGAGGGAAACATAGCTGAGCATATCGATCGTGGTAGGATCCTACATCGAATGAAGCATAACATCTTAAGATTCAGCAGGAATATTCTAGGAAGAAAAGTGCCAAACACTGATTGGTTTATAAATAGGACTAAGGATGAGAAGAAAAAGGAGGACAAATCCCTACATAAAACTTATCTTCTTCTTTTTTCGAAAATGTCTTTTCTTTACTTTACTTAATTAGCTTAGCATAGGCATAGACATAGCCGTAGAAGTAGCAGTAGTTATATCTATAGATGTACTTAACTTACCTGTAGTTTGTACCATTAGGAGTAGTTTGTAATCCTTAGTTCGAAACAACCTGGATCTTTGGTACTTCTCGAATGTAGTTTTCTTTTCAAATTTATTATTTGAAATCAGTTTGTTTCACATTTCTTGTGATTGTTCATCTTCAATCTTTGCTTTTGAGCCATCACATGTTAATACTTGAGAAAAAATCTCTTCGTTAAAGTAAGAAAACATATAACACAAATGCCTGGTAATTGTTGGTTTAAATTGTCACATTTAAAGTTTTCTGAAAATGATAATTACAAGGCTTTTATAATGGCATGCAGTGGCTTCGAGAAATTCACAAGGAAGCTCAGAGTAATGAGACATGATTGAATATGAAGAACTGTACAACACAGGTGACCACGACGACTAGGAAGAGAGTCTCATTTGCTGAAAAATTGATCAGTGACGGTAACACTTTCGGAATGATGCATGTAGGAAGTGAGGAAGTGAGATCATAATTGGCAAGAAAATAATCCTTGCATGGTACCCTATTGTGGGGTGCAGACGCCCAAGCAACGAGGGGCGCGTATAGAAGGGTACTATATTACAAGTGAAGTAACTTTTGTAAAAAATCAAATAATTCTATCACAAATTGTTGGAAGTTCGAAGGGTTTGAATGAACAGGACATTGGAGGATCTCGGGGCAACTGAAAAGTTTCAGTCATTTTACATCCTAAGAGTCACATAATAATCTATGATGTTTCATTCATGTACTGTCACGCCCTAATTTTCAAATATATGGCATAATCCTATTTACCATTCTAAAACCTCACAATTGTCCAAAATACAATTTCTAAAATCCTTCATTGATAAAATGTTTCAAATATTACAATTCATAGGTGGTACTCCCAGCCTATCACCCCAAAATATAGTTTGAACAAATACAACACCATTTGCTTTCAATTACAATGAAGGAACAAAAGGAGAGTTAGTTTACATCTTTCAAAAATAGTTCTAAAGATGCTATGTAACTCCTAATATGAAAGTCTTCTCAAAACATGCACCACCATGCATTCTTACACTCCATGTCAAGTCTCCGGATCTGTACCTGAAAGAATGAAGGGGTGAGCTAAAAGCCCAGTAGAGATATCTACGCCAATATTATATGAATATGAATGATATGGCATGTTTCATGAACAGTTCATAATAACACGTGGATGACAAGTAATCCATTAGTCTAGACACAGTACTGTATGTCAACCATTTTGGTCAATTCGCAGTTCTCATATCGACTCAGTTGTCATATTCCAACTAGCACATCACCCGATGGTGGCTAGACAACATTGAAACATACTAGCACATCTCCCGTCGGAGGCTAGACCATTTATATATATAACTAGCGCATCTCCTGTCGGAGGCTAGACATCACATAACTAGCACAACTCCCGTCGGAAGCTAGAAATCGCATTATGTCATTGTAATACAAATTCATAGTTTGACCCTTTACCGGTCATTCACATATCACGCCAATCACAATTTAATCTCATAGTGAAAGGGAAATGAAAATATGAATAAAGGCGTATGGATATAATTTCAACGTCATCGAGCCCTACGAAATTTATTGCCACTATAAGACCTCGCTTGTGTCACACGTCCCATATACCACGTGTATGAGAGGAACTACTCTTAAACGTCCATAATCTCAAATTAGGGTGAAAACCATCAGTACAAGTCGCCCGACAAGTCGCTGGAGCGGCTAAAAAGTCGCTGGACGCACCAAAATTCAGTGGGAGTCGCTAGATGGTTGCTCGAGCGACTTGGTCGATCTCTGGTTCGCACAGACAGTTCGCCACTCGTCCAAATCGGCCAAAAACGCAACTATACCCACTCTAAACACAAATTCAACTACCAATACCATGAATATACATATAATAAGGGTGAGACATCCCTACCTCAAGTTTTGAATCAAAGGATTTGGCGAAGAGGTAGAAGCCCTAGGTCCCAAGCTCCGGATCTCTCCTTCCCGAGCTCCAAATCACGATCCGTCTTCGGTTCCACGTCAAGCACGATCCAAGCTCCCTCTATCCAGAAGAAATTCGAAAATGACGGGGTTGATTGATGATGGTTGTAGAGAGAAGGTGGAGAAATGGTGGAGGGAGAGAGAGAGTGTAAGTGGTCTTGGCCTCCCCCTATTGCCCCAAAAAATCTGATTATTTAAGGCCCCCAAGGCCCCCACATAAGACACCACGTATGTAACGCGCGCGAAATAAAACCAAAGACCCCGGGCTCGGGTCTTATAACTAACATTGCGAAACACACATTAACCAATCGGTCGAACAACCCCAAATATAAATTTAATTTATTTATTTTATTTATAAAAAAAATTCACAATTTTCCGGGTCCTCACATGTACCATCCAATGGTCTCATTCATTTATGTATCATCTAAGAAACTCGTTCATGTACTACCATCCAAAGGCCATTCTATTTTTTATTCCATTCATTGCTAGTCCATTCATTGCTAGCATCCCAAAAACCTTTATATACCAAGCTCATTTTTGGTATTACTCGCAGTACATCCAACGAAATTCAATCTATCCCGAGTTCATTCTTCAAATGAGAGAGAGTCATGCACAAGGAAGTTCGACAGGTGAATGAGGTTAGATGTTACCTAGCTCATGGAGCCATTTTACCCTGGGAGAGTCGAATCTATCCTCCAAAACCCACGATGAGGGGGCGATTTATTCTTAAGGAAACTATGTTCGGTAACATTGTACTTATTTTCGTATTTCGATTCTTATTCGTTCTTGTATTGTTAATTACCTTCTTAATACAAACAGATGTATGTTTTCTAAATTCTCGATTGTTCTTTAAATCTGTGGCATTATATTTTTCTAACACAAATGTGTTGAAAGATATTGGGTCTTAAGTTGATCTCTCCATTATTTCCTATGAATTTTTTGAATGCGGTTAGCATGACTTGCTAGGAACAAGCACTTTGATGGTAAGTGCGGGCACTCCGATAAGGGGGTGCATGGTTATGGTCATCCCAATAAGGGGTGCGGGTACTTCAGTGAGGAAGGATGAGATTAGTCACAGAAAACCTAACACAATAAGAAAGCAACGCTGGAGTGGCCAATTCACAGTTGAATGAATTATCAAGAGCAAAAAATCATCTCGAGTAGCAAGTGGTGTATGTTGTTCTGGGGGTATATTAGATCTCGATAGGGAGGTTGCAAAGTGTCAACAGAGACAAGTGTCAAACTCTTCACAAGTAGTGTGTGAGACTACATGAGCCTCTAGTATGAGTAAAAGTTGATTGTTGAGTAAGTTCTCAGAAATGCAAAATAGAGTGACAGATCCGCAATGGAATGAATCAACAGGTGTTGCATGGACCTCACATTTTGCGAAGGTAATTATTGGTGTAATACCCCGATCCGATTTAATTATTTAAATTTAAAAATAGCGCGGATAATTATAATTATTATGTGATTTAATTCTTTGATTTGAAAATTTTAATTTTGGAACCTACGCTTATTAAATACGTCAAATTTTACGACTTTTGGAGATGTCGGCCTACCAAGGAATACTCGTATGAGAAATCCGAGCACGCCATGATGATCCTCGTAATTTTCTGAGTCACCCGGTCTATTCTCGTATTTTTCAAAAAATCAGTACCGGAACAGTTTCTCGGGATCGCGCAGCATTTTGCGCACGCACGCGCACGACCAAGCCCTTGACCGATATAAACCCATCATGGTCAAATCAAATCCCCCTTTTTCCTTAAATTAAGGGGTATGTTCCCTAATTTAAATAATTAACCTAGCCTAATCTATATTTATTATTTTATTTTATTTTACTCTAATTAATGCATATATATATATATGCATATATATGTTTTGCATGGGGACCTCTCTCTCTCTCTCTCTCTCTCTCTCTCTCTCTCTCTCTCTAACTCTCACACACACACACCTCCTCTCAAAACCTTCTTCTACCTCCACCTCTTAAGTTAAATTTTTATATATCACCGCTTTTTACCGTTACACCACCACCTCTACATCACCACGTGCACTAAGACACACCGGAGTTCCTCCTAGATCACCGTATTCGTAGCCCGAGCCACCGTTTTCGTCCACCAAGCTTTCCGGCAAAGAGGAGGTAAAACACTTTTGTTAAATACATACTTTTTCTTATATTCAAGGCCTTAGATCTTGATGTTTTATATGGTTTAACTTAAATTTCGTTGTTAGAACTCGTAGTTGGACACTTAGTCTTCTAAATAGATGGATTGGATGGACTCTTGGACCATTAGAACCCATAGAAATCGCGGTACGAAAGTTACTCGGAAAACTGACTTTTCCCAGATTTTTCCCAGATTCTTCACTGATTTTTGTTTAACTTCGGAGACTTAGATCTTGATGTTTCGTTGCTCAAATTACATTTTTCAAAAGACGAAAGTTTGAGACGGATACTTTATCTTGAACATAGACGGAATGGATTTACTCTATGACATCTTGAACGTGTTAAAATCATGCTACGAAAATGACCCGCGACCTTGATTACACTGACTTTCCCCAGATTTCCCAGACTTTTCCAGATTTTTTTGTCAACTTCGGGCCCTTGGATCTTGATGTTCGGATGGTCAAAATCAGTTTCTTAAAACACGAAAGTTGTAGACAAACATTAAATCTTGGACCTAGATGGATTGGATCGTCCTAGAGACCTACGTAGCTCACAGAAAATGACCCAAAAGTCAGCCCGAAAAACAGCCCATTTCTGGGATTTTCTCTCTCTAGAAACCCCACTCACACACCCACTTAAATCGCCACACCCGTTAGCCAAATCACGAAATTGACCTTACCATGATGAAATTGGGGTTGAATAATGTACGGGACAAGACTCGGTCCCGGGTTTCGGAGACCAGGGAGTATAATTACCAAAACGCCACTCTTACTTACTTTTGGCATACCGACACTAAAATCACCACACGAACGGACCGACCATGGAATTAGGCTTTGAATGTGAATAATAACTAAAAATAATGTGGGTCCGGCCTCGGTTATATCTTTGGACGGCCGATAGCAAAATTACGAAAATACCCTTTTACGGTCTAAGTAACCGGCAATCAAACCGATCGAACTTGAGTCATCCGAACCCTAGAATGTACAAACGAGACTAAGGATTGAGTAACAAGATTTACACGAATCTTGAGAAAGCTCTCGGTGCCACTCGTTAATTGGGTAAATTGATCACCTTACCCTAGAACCCGAATTACATTTTTGTACCCTTACGAATCGAGGAGTTTGAGCGGTTACGCGACTTGAGTCACTAAGTTAGTGTGTATTTTATTGGCAATAAGTGCTTTTTATTTATTATGATAGATCCGGGAGTTGAGATTATCGGGTCGAGTTGATATCAAGAAAGTACGGACTAATTTCAGGTGAGTCTTGCGTATGACTTGCTTACTTTCATAGTAGAACTGAATATTTCTCTTACTTTGACGCATATACATTTATGCCACTGAACGGATAGTAGACTAAGCATGTCACATTAAGATTTTAAAAAGAATCATGACATCATGAAAACATGAAAATACTATGACATGAGATCAATACGGCGCCCCGGCCGCTAGGGGGCAGATGAAGATTCTAGCGATGAGGTGATGTAATAAGGGTGGGGATTATTAGCCAGGTAATCCAAAGGGTGATATCACGCCGGCTTATATTTGGGGTCGCTCCCTAATTTACTGGTGGGCCGTAGATCATACAATGTTATCATGCATGGTTACAGCGTAAGCCTAAAAGCTGAATTCATACGTCACATTACTTGACCACTTGATAAGTGCATATGGTTACAGCATAAGCCTAAAAGCTGAATTCATACGTCACATAACATGATTACTTGATAAGTGTGCATGGTTACAGCGCAAGCCTAAAAGCTGGATTCGTGTATCATATAAAGTTGGCATTTAATCATAATGAATTTCAAGAATACGGGTTATCTTAATACAGAAAGTTAGTAGACTTGTCACATCTAGACTCACACTAGCCTAGTGCTAATGAAGTTGTTGATGCAACAGGTTTTAATTAACGATGCTGATTATACCTGAAATTCTACAGAATTGTATCGGAATTGAAGTATCTCTTGTAATCTCTAGGCTTACCGTCTTTAGATGTAGTTTGATCTTGATTGTAATTTAATTGGTTGACCGGTCGGGAATTTGGACCGTAGTCATGGTTTGTAAGCCCATAAGGGTTATATTGTTGCACTTTATTTTATGCACTAAACTCTGGAGTTAATTTTATTTTTCGCACTCTGATATCAGTTATGTTGATAGAAAATCCCTAAACTAGTATATTTTTAAAGGGCCTTACGAGTTTCACTCGTGGCCGGTCACGTGCCTTAACCTTTACGGGATGGGTCGTGACAATTGGAGTCTGCCCGAATTGAAACTCATTCTTGACAAAAGGCCCACGCTTATAGGCAGCAACCCATGCAGGCATAGTCACCATGCATGCCTCTTGCCATGCCTGAGCATTGAAAGCTCTTGGCTTTTTTCTTCCTCACATTTGTTATATATAGGTGTGTGTTAGATAACAAAAGGACAATGGTCTTTGAAAAGATTGGAAAAAAGGGGCAGAATGTGAGTTGTGTGAGAAAAAAGAAAAAGAGTAGAGTTGAGGGTTTTGATTTGAATCTGCTCTTGGGAGAGTTTTTGTAATTTTATTGTGTGAGTTCAATATAGTAAAATTTTGCTGAAGTATTATTAGTGTGTGTGTGTATCTCCTCTATCCCCAACAAAAGTGAGTCTCACAAGTGGCTATAGTGGTGAAGGGTTTATAAGTTTAGTAGCCAAATTATTCTACTCACCACAATTTAAAGTGAATTTGTCTAATGCTTGTTAAATATTTGCTATAAATAACAGCTGCAAAGCAGTTGTACTATGAGTCAGAGGATCGCCCTTTCTTTCAAATGCGTTGGTTGTTGGTTAATTCTCCCAAATTCCACAAAGTGGTATGACTTTACTCAAGAACAAGAATGCAAGAAACAGAAAATTGCACAAAGGAAGAAAGATGGTTTGAATTTAGATGGTCAAACTTTTAGAGACCTCCAAGGGCATAATTGAAAAAAAAATGCTCAACTCTTTTTTTAATAGATATGTGTCTGTCAGTCTCTCTCTCTATCTCTCTCTCTCTCTATATATATATATATATATATATATATACTTGTTATTGGTGAGGTTGAGTTTGGACTAAATTATTTAATATTTTGTTAATTATTTTTGGAAAACTTAGATTTGGTCCTATTTATTAGTGTCAAATAGTTTTTGGGGTTATATTTTGGTCCCAAACTTTAAAAAATACCAAAATTACCCTCGATTCTAATTTCTCACTTATTTAGCTTGATTCCCAAAAATCGTGGGATTCGGGTGTGGAAAATTTCGTGATTTTATTGCCATAGATGTTTAGGCACCAAAAGTTGGATTCTCTCGTTGAAATCCTAAACGAGGGTTAGGAACGAATCAAAATAGCATAACACAACGACTAACGATTGCCGCACGGGTATTCTTGAAAATCCTTTTGCAATTGCGATGGTAAATTTGCAAAGACAATGGTAAATCTGCTATAAATTTTTTGGTATGATGGTAAATTTGCATAATTGTTCATAAATTTCCTGTCCTTTTGTAATTGTTATGGTAAATTTGCATAGCTAATAATAGATTTGTTGCAAATCATTTGGTACTTATAATGGTAAATTTGGATCACTGGTGGTAAATTTACTATCCTTTTGTAATTATGATAGTAAATTTGCTGTAAATCCTTTCGTAATTGTGATGATAAATTTGCTGCAAAATTTTTTGTACTTGTTTGTGATGGTAAATTTGCAATAACAAATTTATAATTAAATCTTAACGAAACATCCAGTATTTTCTTATAGTGCTTAACCACTATCATTTTAAACGGATACTAAAAGGATGAAACAAAAGTAAAAACAAATTTTACTCACCAAGTAATAAGAGTTGTTTTCGGAAAAAATCGCTTACGTCTGGCGATCAAATCTTTCTTATAACTCACGACAATTGGTGTCACACCCCACTCCCCGAGGTATGAATTGAGCATAAACATACACCATACATTTGATCCCAATAAATAAAATCATACAACTCAAATACAAACTAGAGTAAATAAGTTATTACATTAATTCCAATTAAAAAAAAATGATAAACTATGCATAGGCCACAACGCCTTGTCAAAACTGATATACAACTCCTTACAACTGAAATGAGTATTGAAACACATATCTAGAGCTCCTGGTCCACTGGTTCCACAACTTAACCTGAAATGTGTTTAACAACATAACATAAGCCGAAGCTCGTATAGGATAACATGCTAAACAACTGATTTAAAGAAGTTTTAAACCCTGTATTATATCCAAACATATAGGTTTTCCTTTGATACAAAAGTATACTGTTCGCAAAAGATTTATTCATATTGATACTCATAGTTACACGACACGTGCACCCTACACAACTCACACCAAGTTCCACGTTATATTTCCTAGCCAACACGTATGACACATGACACATCTTGCTAACCATTACATAGAACACATAATACACTTTTCTTTCCGACACATCGAACACACGACACATCTCCCATCCAATAAATATGACACGATACACCCTTCTCATCAATAATCTATTATTCCAAATTTGCATATATCTCGGCTCTAAGCCAATCACTTAATGTCACTAAGACATTAGCTATAACGCCACTAAGGCAATATGTATATCGTCATCTAAGATCATCAATACATGAAAATGACTCCAAGTCAAACACGATTATAACAACCAACCAAAGTTCTACAAATATCATAGCTTTTGTCAACATAAATAAATACACCCACGTACTCCACATGCGAGTAATATTATAATAAACCCAGAGTAAGGGCAAACACTCCCACATTAGCCCAGGAGCAGGGCTTTCACTCCCACATTAGCCCAGGAGCAGGGCTTTCACTCCAACATTAGCCCAGGAGCAGGGCTTACAAAACTATCATAGCACGAATCTCAAACATATTTCATAAATATTCTTGATTCATAATCTTTCAATCAATCAAACGACAACTCATAAAAAGAGTATACATTTGATAATTGTAAGCAAAATACTTTTTGTTCCAATTTATATAATTTATGTACTCACTAAACATAATTTCCAAACATATCTAAAGTGGACGCAGACCTCTATTAACACAAGTCATATACGATACAAATGAGTAATCGAAACTAATCAAACTTGTATCACTGTCACAACACCATCACCATCACGACGCACGACTAGACACATATCACTGTCTTAACACAAGCCTACACACATCACTATCTCCACACATGACCTCTCATATGTCACCACTATAACATATATCACTACGACGACACGGTCCACAACTATGACGCACACCTCACAATTGTCTCATTACATAATCAACGACTACTAACATATTTCTATACCAAGACAACACTCATAATCCGAACCGAAATCCAATAGATTCACCACCACACTGACAAGCACAACATTGACACATGTCTCCAAGAATGACTCAAAACTTGTTTCTGACCAAAAAAGTACGTAAGACCAAACCAAAGAACCACATGACCACTGAACCACTAATTCTAGACCCGAGCACGTGCACAATCAATTTAACCATCCACTAAGGGTATCGGTTTGATAATAAAAATTCTTAATTTCTATTCAAGTCACCTAAATGGCCAAGATACACTCCTTGTCCCCAAATATAGTCAAAACAATATTCACATACTCTCTCCAAGATAACAAACCTTAATCACAGATAAGTCTCATGCATATTTAACATGTATAAAAATCAACGGGTAAATAATTACTAAACATTTTCATTACAATATTGCCGATTATCATCTATTCATAAGTCTAACAAAAAGACATACCAACATCTACCCAAAATTCATGAAATTTAACAGAATCTTACTTCAAGTTACTAGGAACGACTTTCATCTTCAATATAAAGTCCAAAACAAACCATAATTAGGATAAAAATGCCAAATAAAATAAGGTAGCGAATCTGCCACAGTTTACTAAACTTGCGATATACGAAGATCTAACCGTCCGAATGTGTCCGTTCTTGTGTCTAAATTTAGCTAAGACCTTAGGCTACGTCACCGTAAAGGTCTAGGGTTAATCTACGTTACCCAAAACTCTAGAAAGACCCGGGAACTGGTCTGCCCAAGAATAGCCCAGAAACCATTTCGTCCAACAGTGAACAGTTCTGGTATTTTGGCCATAACTTCTTACTCCGAACTCCGATTGAGACGATTTATATATGAAACTTTAAGAGAATTCCGAGAGCTACAACTTTGTAGTTATACACTTTTCCCAATTCGGCCTCGACGTGTCTCAAAACACATAAACAGTACAGATTCGTGCCTTACATTTCCAGATTTTGCTTCTTTCTTTTTTCTTGTTCTGTGTTCTTCGTGTTCTTCGTAAAACTTACCCAACGTTTCTGGAAAAACAGCCCCAACAACTCAACTATACAATCCCCAAACCTCAATATCATGTACGTATAAACATAAAACAAAGTAAGGATGATATATAAGGGCATTAAACATCTAAAAATCAAGATTTTAGCAAAATCCTACCTCCAAATCGAACTTCCAAGAAATTTCCAGAAAAGTGGTTGAACACAAGCACCCTCAATTCCGGGCTTGACTCGAAGCCCTCGACGCGTAGAACAACGTTCATGTTTTGTGTTTTGGCCAATTCTCGTCGGAAGAACTCCAAATCGGCAAATGAAAGAAGAAGGAAACTTGGAGCAAATGTTAATCGGGAGAGAGAAAGAGAAATGCAGAAGGTACTGGAAAATTTTGATAAAAATCAGATTTTTATACCAATCTTTTGGTTAATTACACTTTTAACCCAAACTTCTATATTCTCCTACTAAGTTTCCCAAGGTTCTAAATATTACACTCCAACCCTCACATCACACTATTCATCAAAATAAAATAGGTCCTCACAATTGGTATTCTTCTTAATACGACTGCGATTTTAAATAATTATTCACTAAATATAAGCAAGTTTAAACCTAGTAGTACGATAAAAACGATTAGTATATTTTCCACTAATCGTGATTCTCTTTCGTAAGTCTAAACTATTAGTATATTCAACCAATAAAAATAGGAAGAAAGGAAATCCAGGTAGGATTGGATACAGAAAATAGTAAATTATAATATATTTTTCATAATTTTCTCGTCTTAATTCACTGAATATGTTTTTACTATATTTATTTATAACTTTCAAGCTTAATTTATGGACATAGTTTTCAATTTACCAAATTGAGAATTATATGATATCATTTAAATAGGACAAAAAATTAAAACTACCGCTAAAAATAATAGCAAATACATCAAGCTATGTAAAATTAGGACTAAAACATAACTTGTAAATCTTGATAGAATAAAAACTTATAGTGCACGAGCTCATAGAACCCTGATTTAAATTATCTATTTTTTAAACTTTTCTCATTCATCTCAATTAAAAGTCCTAATTCATCTCAACGAGAAAAAAAAAGACGGAAATTAACAACAATTTAGATAAGGCAATACTAAAGATACTACACATTACCAAAAATTCAATTATTTTCATTTTTAGTAAGTTTTTTAATATATTTATTCATAGGTTTTATTTTGGATAAAATGCACTGACCTCTCTTGAAATTTCCAACAGTTGTAGGGATCTTCTTTGAGGTTTTAGAAGATACAATCACCTCCTCTGTTTTTCGAACTTTTAGATTATTATTCCTTTGCCATTAGTTTTTAATTAGTTGCCTTTAGTTTTTTTTCTTAAATTTGACTATTTTTTCCTTCATTTACACTCACTCCCTTAATATTTTTTAGTAATTTGTATTTTGAGAAAAACTCATACTATTTTTTTCAGATTAAAAGATTTTGTTGCATGTTTTTAAAATTTATTTGCACCAATTTAAAGAAGTAAGCAAATAATAAATTAGTTTCAAAATTTTAAAAAATAAATTTCGTACATAATTTTTTAAAATTTTGGCATCAGTTTAAAATTCTTGCTCATTTCTTTGAGTTGGTGCAAATAATTTTTAATTATATGCCCAAAAATACTTTAATTTTTTTATCACAAAAATTAGCATAAATTCTTGTAATAAAATAATTAATTATAATACATGAAAAAAAAATTGATCAACGCATCAATAAAAAATAGAAGTTTATTTATTTACATTAAATTAGGTTGTTCGAACTACTTTACGTACATGACTAAAATTTTAAAAAATAAAAATAATTTCAAAAATAAAAATTCTCGTAATTTTTAATTATTATACCTTTTATCGAACAAACATACAATATTTTAAAATATTTAGTCTTTCAGCATTATAAATTTTTTTCATAGCACATTTATTATTTTTACTATCCACTTACTTCTAGTCAAAAATGTCAAATTTGGAAAAAAATTCCTGAAAAGAAAATTAAGAGAGTTTCTGTGAAGAAAGAATAAAATAATAAATTTAAGGGCAAGAGTAATGATAGTTAATGAAAACTAGCAACATGAAATAATGATTTAATAATTTTAAAAATAGGAAAAAGTGATTACATTTTCCGAGGTCTTTGTAATTGTCAGAAAGCTCATGGGGGGTCAGTGTAGTTTATCCTTTCATTTTTAAATTTTTTAACAAGGTAAATTTTAAATCTAAAAAGTTTAAAACAAAAAAAAAAAAACTAGATAATAATGTACCCGGAAGAGCCCCGATAGTACCCGGAAGAGACCCGATACAAGTGGGGAGGATAAGGAACTTGCATGGCAAGCAGGACCTAAATTCCCGAGTTTGATCTCTTCTACAAACTCCTCTCAGATTTCTTGCTGCGAAGCACAACATTCCGCTTTTTTTGTTGGATTTTCTGAGAATGGAAGCCAAGTTTGGGAAATTCTTCGAGTCGGTGGGCAATTTCTTCACCGGCGGTGATCATATCCCTTGGTCAGACGGCGACATCGTCCTTGTAAGTATATTCCGGTCTCCGATTCAATCGACATTGCTCACTTCTCTGCTTCTTATTTTTGCTTTCTCAGTTTCACCATAACCTCGCTTAGTTTGTATTGGATCATCTGCGTTGTATTGTATTGGATTATATGTTGTATGTCTTCCTGATGGAGCTGAAATTAGGATATTTTTGGAGTGATTGTCTTTGA
Source organism: Arctostaphylos glauca (assembly GCA_019985065.2). Taxonomy (NCBI): domain Eukaryota; kingdom Viridiplantae; phylum Streptophyta; class Magnoliopsida; order Ericales; family Ericaceae; genus Arctostaphylos; species Arctostaphylos glauca. The sequence continues at coordinate 373,064 of JAHSPW020000016.1, read as the reverse complement.
TTTCACGTCTTTACTGTCATTTTTTGCTGATTAATCCTTGAATTATATTTTAAGTATTGCTTTGCTCGACGACTCTGAATGCACTGAAAGCAAGTGTATACAAAACGAAATTCTTATGGTTTTTGCATAGTTATGCTAACCTGCTAATGGAATTTGGTGCAAATTAGATATATGAACATATTTGGAAAGAAATTTTTCATATTCGGTGTAGAAATTGTCTGAGTTCTTTGTTTTGTTCAATTACCTGGATTGTTGTGTTGTGCTTTCATATTCAAAAGGAACAATGAATCCGATATTGAAGGGGTTTCTAAGGCAGAGGAAGTACCCAAAAAGACAACCTTCTTGGGGCCTTGGGGGTATTCCGCTAGGCTAGTGTTTTTAATAGAGGCAGAGGAAATATGGTCACGACTGTTTCTTTTGGAGAAACCATATCTTCTATGTTGTATGTCTATTGGAGATGGTGGTTTTTTATTAATCCAAAAGTTTCAAGGGGCATGTCAAAGGAAAGCTCCAAGTGTAGAGCAAAGCTTTTCAGCATGATAATATGATTTGGCATGTAAATTAGTCAGTAAATTGTAATATGCAATATATTTGCATGTGGGTAATGGTGTTATGTCTTTTGTACGTTGGATGTGATAAAGATAGGGTATGAGTTTTGATTGATTCAGGGGGCAATGAAGCCAAATTTTATGTCTCCTTGGATCATTTTAATTTTAACGATGTCGGAGAAAAACTTGCCCACATTATATTGAATACAAATTTTCTAGCCTTTCACATTGATGGAAAAGATAGAAAATTCCGTTTTCCATGTAATTTGATTCGACTGGAAGTATATTCCTAAGTAGTAAATACATGATATGTCCATGGAATTTTATTATGCAAAATACATTTGAGATTTTTGAGATTGGTGACATTGCAAGTACTTGTAGCTTACTTACGGATACTTATTCCAGTACCCTAAGCTCATGGGTGAACAGAGATCCATTTTGAAACTAGGGTTGTTTTCTTTTGCACAATGCTCTTGACTTGCTTGTCAAATTGTTTGTGTATCGTTCGTGATTTGCTTGCTCAGTGTCACCATAACCTAGCTGCATTTCTATGGGAAAGTCTGTGTACACAGACTTTCCAAACACATCTGTGTCCGGATGTGTCCGGACCATCTGTGTTCGTAGCATTACTCCATTTGTAAAGGACAATTTTGCTCGGAACTCACTCAATCACTCCCTCCCTTCCTCACTCTTTCTATCTCCCATTGTCTCTGCTTGGAGTGGTTCTATTTGATTTCTCCTTTTCTTTAGCTATGGCTAATTAGGCCTACAGATCATTTACTTTGTATGGATGGTAACAGGGTGGTTTTTTGCGAGATCTCCTTAGTTTGGTGGCGGTTAGATATGAGTAACGAGTTTTGTGGCATTGATCTTTATTTTATCAAAGTTTATTTGTGCCCACCAGAGGTGACAAATGAGTTATATGGCATGTTGAATTTCATTTTGATGCCTCAAAATTGTCTTGAAGTTTTCGAACTTAATAATTGGCTTTGTGTGTGTGTGTAAGAGAGAGAGAGAGAGTGTGTGTGAGAGAGAGAGAGAGAGTGTGTGTGTGACACAGAGAGAGAGAGAGAGAGAGAGAGTGTGTGTGTGACACAGAGAGAGAGAAGAGACGACCAGGGGGGGTGGGGGGAGGGGTGGGGATTATAATGTCTTGCCTTTTGTCTTTATCTATGAAGCATCGCCACTCTTGATTGTTTGCCGTATCCATATCGGAAACTTAGGGACATGTATTTGACGTGCCCGGTAATTATATATATTTTTAAGTAGGGGGCACACCAAGGATACGTCGGGGACACCCATGTCTGAACTTGGACACAAATGGGAACGTGATAGGGATCAATTTATAATATTGGAATTTCGGGGGATAATATTCCAAAAGTATAAGTAAAAGAGTACGAATAAATGAATTTTGACCAAATAAAACCCCCGTTTAACTTGTAATATTTAAAAAGAAAACAGTAAAGAATGCAAGGATACTATCAGTTGTTTTTGTGTGGAATGTTCAAGTGGATAACAATTAAATATCTATCCTAACATATATACGTATCTTTTTCTGTGTCCCCCGCCATGTCGGTGTCTTCATTTTTTTAGAATTTCTGTGTCCATGTCCAGTCTTATTAGGTGCTCTTACATGTCTGAACTTTTGTTCAAGGCCATTCTGGGGTATGTCCTCTTTATCCATCAGTACCTAGGTAATTCTCTAGTAATGTGAAATAGATGTTCAAATTTGGTTATTAACTAGGCCAAGACATAAAGTTAACCATTTTATAGATCCATGTTCTCTGCCAATCTGGTGAGTGTATGCCGTGAACTTCTCTATTTTCTTGTTTCTGCTTGGTTGATTAAGTTGGCAGCTCGTGATATCTGCAGCACCCATAACATCTTTTTCTTCTATCATACACCTCTTATAGGTTCTTAGTATACCGTGCATTTTTTTTTTTTGGTCGAATACCAGAACCCTTTGTTTATCCTGGTATTCCTTTCATGCCTTGGCATATCCAACAACTGTTCACGATCCTTTGTGGTTTATAAGATTTGAGTTATATGGTTAAGACCTGGTGCTTTATTTGATTAGCAGCTCTGTTGAATAGAGTGTAACATAAACCTTTTGTTGAGCCCGTGCTGTTGCCCAATCTACTTGCCATAGGTTAGCACAATCTGGTTCCTGCCAACTCATAATTAGAGATATTTGTCACTCAGAAATGGTATCCTTATCTTCCTCTTTTTTACCGTATTCAACCCCCTTTTTCGAAACATAATAATGAACTGAACGTGCCACTATCATGGATCCCACATTGTTCAACAATTGACTCTTACAATAACTTCCTTCTAGTTGAACTAAATGTGACTGGGTTGAACAGTTTAAGAAATAATGTTGGTTACTGGTTTTCCTTCTCCCTGCATCTTAAGGCACTTGTAACACATGCTAGTTGATGTCGTATTCTGATTTATTCCCGCCTCTTAATCCTGATGCATTTGTAGGGTTGTGAACGAGAGGTTGCTGAGGCTGAGAAAGGTTCCTCTAATGAGCTTAAAAGCGAGTGTATCATGAGGTTATCATGGGCTCTTGTTCACTCAAAAAGACCACAAGATGTGCAGCGTGGGATTGCTATGCTTGAAGGTGAGAAACTAGTTTTAGGATATAGCATTCTTCTGTGTGTACAAGCTGTTTGGCATCTTTGGCTTTTTAACCTGGGAAATGATTTTGTCAGCAAATATATTTCCCTATTGTTTCACCACATACATGTATCAACACTACAAACTCGCTGGGTACATGTGGGAGACTAGAAGTACTGTTATGGACACAAACAATGACATAGACACGAATACGAGAACGGGACACTGCATTTCTTTATTAATGGGGACAGACACGGCGGGGGACATAGCAGAAAGTATGTAGATATATTTGGATAGATATTTAGTTGTTAGTTATATAAACATTTCGAAAACAATCACAACTAATAGTATTTTTACAATCCTTATATATATTTTTTTTAATATTATAACAAAACGACTGTTTTATTTGGTCAAAATTTATGGATTCGTACTTTTTCCCTTGTATCTCTTGAAATATTATACTTCGAAGTAACCTTTTAATAGTATAAGTTGATCCGTGTCATGTTTCTATCCCCGTACAAGTTGAGACATGGGTGTCCGCAATGTATCCTCTTCCTAAAAATAATTCAGTTTATTTGACACGCCATGTGTCTCCACGTGTCCGGCGTGCTGCGTGCCCCCCAATGTTTGATATGGATACAGCAAGCAATTCAAAATGTCGGTACTTCATAGTTTCTGACCTACCATATCCGAAAAGGAATCACTATGTCCTGTGGGGAGATACATAGGAGGTGAAGAGATTTGGTGAAATATTCCACTAATATCTAGCTTCCAAAAAATAAGATGATAACTATCTTTTATTAGTTCTGGACTACTTCTGGTATAGAATGAAAACATTCATTTTTCATGACACGATCCAAAAGTTTTAGGGACTGCATGAAGTAGAGACCTCAGTAGATATCATACACCAAAGTTCATGCAACACACTTTATCAAGGTTCCATTAACAAACCAAGAGGTGTTGGGTAATTGTACTTCTGCTCTGGCTAAAACACATTGTGCTCCAGCTAGTTGGTATTAGCCCACAATCATCAACAGACTGCGTTTCGGATAGTAGCTAGCCTCTCTGATAACATCAGATGTGCAAATATATCAAACTTCTTAACATGCTAAGTCCCCACCTTCCATCCACCAGCTCATGAAAAATTGGATAAAAAGAAAGATAATCAGGATAATGGAAAAAAAGAGCACACTTTCAAAATCTCTGTGGCCTTTATAAACAAGATTGTTTCACAACAGACTTTGGTCCCCTTTTTTGTCTTTGGATGGTCAAAATTAGTTTCCATTTTATGACTTGGGAACCTTGCTGTTGGCAGCTTCTCTGGCAGGTATCAGCACCCCACTGGAAATGAGAGAGAAGCTTTATCTCCTGGCTGTTGGATATTACAGAAGTGGGGACTATTCAAGGAGTAGGCAGCTTGTTCAGCGTTGTTTGGAGGTCTGATCTCTGTATTCTGGTTTGTTAATTGTTGCTTTTAAGTTGAATATCTGTTTGCTTCAGTTTTCTATTATTTGTTTGGGATATGTTTGGATCTAGGATTCTTGGAGGGAAAAGAAAATGTGGGGATCAATATAGAAAAAGAAAAGAAGTGTAGTTTTTTTTCTTTTGTTTTTTCTCCTTGGGTGAGGAAAATGGGAAGAAAATGAGTAACCATGTCAGAAATGCATTTTTTATTTTGTTACCTATAAAAGATAGTACGCGTAAGTAATTCTACTTTCATATTATCTGACAAATCCAAGATCCAAACATAGCCTTACTAATTATTTTGTCAGGTTTTGAGATTATTGCAATCCTGCAAGATGTAACTTGGATCCTAGAGTAGGTAATAGCGTGTTCCGCCCGTGTTGAAGCTTATTTCAACAATACTCTACTGATGTCAGAGTCTGCCAACTTCCACTTTCATCATTCAACAAACGTTAACTTTATAGAATATCACTTGGATTGGCAAGTGCATTCTGTTTTTTTTTTTCTTGCCTGCCCTCTTCCTCTTCCTTTTTGTTTTTTGCTATAAAAATTGATTCTTTTGTTTCCCTCCTTTTGTTGTAAAGTTGGTTCGAGTATGTGAATTTTGGAGATTGCATTGTTCTCCTCTTTAGGGGAGGTTTGCGAAGTGCATATTTGACATTGCGAACGTGTAGATTGCATTCTTCTTCTTCCATCTTTTCTGTTTTTTTTTAATTGTAAGTTGGTCCCTGACCAACGACCATGTGAATTCGTAGATTGCACCTGATTGGAGGCAGGCTCTAACCCTTAAGAAGGCAATAGAAGATCGGATAACAAAAGGTGACAACCGAGCGCGGTTTTTTTCCCTCCCCTTTTTAATGCCCATTGAAGATCAATGTTTATATAAATGTCTGAACTTGCATCTTCTTTTTTCTTTCTTTATTTAACGCAGATGGAGTTATAGGAGTTGGCATTGCTGCAACTGCTGTAGGATTGTTGGCTGGTGGAATTGCGGCGGCCATTTCTCGTAAGAAATGAAGTTTTTATTTAACCATTGTAAAATTAAAATTCGTCAAAAGTTACCATCCTGTGCTAGACCTGTGTTGGATTTGTTTAATCTCATCGCGTTTTGTTACTGCAATGTATAAAGATTGATGGTTTTGGATTGTGCCCCATATTACACACATTGATGGTTTACTTTCATGTATAGCACCGCTAGAGACCCGATTTCCATAGGGCTGCGTTCAAGCTATGTTTTAATGGCCCCTCTCTTTGCCCCGTCGATTCTTCTCAACATTGTGCCTTGTTTCTATCCTATTATGAGTGGGTTACGTTGCTGCGAAGAGCTCCATTCGTCAGCACCCCATATTTTAAGCTTCAAGCACATCTTGGTACCATGCTTCAAACATTTTACCTTTGCCTTGACTGATTGGTCATTTTACCTAAAAGAAAAACTCAAGAATTAACAGCATCACCTTATCTACGTAATCATAATGCAAACCAAAGAAAGGCCACAAACCATGGTTTGGATAGAGATGGAAGAGAGAAGCAACGACTGTACAAAGGGAGACAGAAGGGACGACAGCAGACAGGAGGAGTGGATGAATGTCTTGTCGCAAACGATGTGTATAGGCTTGCGAAGAAGGTTTGAATTTGATTTTCATCCGTTTGTTTTCCGTATTTATGTGAATTTGAAAACCATTTGGGTAATTTTGAAAAGTTGACACTCTTTATATTTCAAAAAAATTGGGGACCTATTTGATATTTGGAAAAAGATAAGGGCTTTTTCTAATTTTTGGTATTTGAGGGACCTACTTGTGATTTTTAAAAGTGGTGGACTTGATTAATATGATATGATTTGAACCCAAATGAAAGAGAGAAGGAAAACAATGATCGGAAAAGATAGTTGGATAATATTGATGTCCTTTTCATTCAGATTTTAACCAAATAAATAGGATTATAAATAATCTCCATGCATGCCATTAAGAGAAATGTGCCTAAAGACTAGGAACAAGTAAACTACCCATGAAGATAATGAACCTATTGACTAGGAACAAATAAACTACACATGAAAATAATGGCCTAATATGCACGTGTCATTCCACTCTGCTTGCAATATCCTTAGCCACAAGGATAAATTCCGGTTAAGATTGAAAGAAACGCCATTGGTTTAACAAATATCCTTGCTTGGAGGGTTTTCGAGGTTAGTCACCGCTTGGCAAAGGGTAGGTGGGTCGGGGGTGGTGTACAAGCCAGTGTCGGCTATAGCTGGCTCAGGTTATTATTCGTAGTCACGAAATCCTTGATCATGAAAAGTTAGGCCTTGGTGCAACGGTGATCGGGCACGTACTTCTCATCGCAGTAATAGCATAGGCCCTTTTCTATATGAATTAGAGCTCTAGGCCCGTGATTGGCTTGAACGGACTCGTTCGAGGGGTTTGATTCGGGCTTGATTTTTTAGTGAGGTTCGGCCCAAGGAAGCCAACCATAGTAGGATTGGTGGTGTTGCAGTTGGGTGTTGCGGTGTTAAGAGTATTTTATGAAAGGTAGAGAGGGTAGCCAATGATAGTGGGGCTCTTTTTTCACAGATTGCTGCACTCCTCAATTAGTCGAGCGACTCCAATGTCTCAGCCAGTGTCCGATGGTTCTTGATTTTAATGTCGAGCCGAATTTCATTCTTCAGACTAGCAACATAACATCCAATCAAGTAACGATCGGGCAAGGGGTCCAAGAGTTGTGAGAGGCGTTCGAATTCTTGCTAGTAGGTGTCCAATGTGGTGGTTTGCCAAAGGCGTGTGAGTGCTTCAGACGGGTCATCAAAGTCAGTGAGACCAAAAAGGCGCACCTAGGCAATAGTAAAATCAACCCATGTCATGGGTCTGCAGATTTTAATGATCCAACAGTGCCATTTTAATGCAATCCCTTCGAGATGAAGCAAGGCAAGCTGGACTTGCTGATTAAGGTCAGCAATTTGGAATTCGAAGTATTGTTCGGCACGATACACCCAACCGGTCGGATCATTGCCAGTGAATTTTAAAAAATTGAATTTGAGATGAGTTCGAATAGGGATCACGGTTTAGGATGGTGTTGATTTGGGTGGTGGGTAAGCAGATTTGGGGTTTGGCTATTTGAACTGGAGGCAAATAGGTTGATATTGTCAGCAACAGAAATAGGGGTTTGGTAATGGGTGACTCGTAGAGCTTGCAATTCGGTGAGGACCAATTGAAAGGTGATATGAACTTGGTTGAAGTTGTAATGCAATTGATCGAAACACGACTCATGACGAGTCAATGTTTCAGTAAGCTCATTAGGAACTCGGTATTGCTTTTGTCCAGGTGCCCATGAGATCGAACAACTCTGATACCACTTGTAGGGGATGGATTCTGCAAGGTGAGGATATTCGTAAGAATATGCTGGAGAGGTTAAGAACAGTGAACTCTGGTTTAGCCAAAGGGAAAGAAGGAGAAGTGGAAAGGGTGAAGGAGGAAGCAAACACCAGGAGAAAGAGGATGGCAGCTCTCTCCGACCCTGAAATAGGCCTAGGAAGGTAGGTGGGGGACCGAACCTAGAGAGTAGACTAGGAGGAGGCTAGGAGAAAATCTCTCTCAAGCCTAAAGGAAGCCTTTCTCTCTCTAGGATGCTCCTATGCCCAATCAGTCAATCAAATGAATTAACCAACTTATTTGGCATAAAGGGGGGTCAAGTACATATAGGCACACTAGGCCCATGCTCTGGTGCCAAGTGTCCCTATGTATGCTTAACATGTGTCCCTTTCCCCGAATGTTTGACCACAGTGACCCTGCCCCCGCTATGACTCACGGTGACGGTTGGTCCTGTGGCGACCCCTCCTCCTTTGAAGCCACCGATCCACTAGTCCCCTTTCTTTCCCGTGAGTAGGATCGGGAGGCCATGCGCTCGGCCCCTCCCCGATCGCTGTTGTCCCATTTTCGCGGCCCGTTCGCCCGAGCCCTGCCATCACAACTCAGGCAGGCACGCATCAGGACTGGTATTTCGGACCTCGGGATCTACTTTGATCGCGTCCCTGTCCTCCTCTTTCATTCATCTCTTCCGCCCAGCACATGGTCGTGTTCGGCCTTGATCTTTAGTCTACAATCCCAAACCCTGGGGGTGCTTGGGTCGTGAAGTTTTGTCGCCCTGGCCTAGCGTTCAAAGCATGGAGCTCGGGATCTTGAACTTATCGTGACCTGACCTTCGTTGGCCTCAGGTCACAGGGCTCAGAGGTGGGGCTCGGACCTCGAGTCCATCGTGACTCGACCCTCGTCGGTCTCAAAAATTGGATAATGAAACTCGTCATCGGCTTCAAGCCTCGATGCTCGGAGTATGGAGTTTGCAGCCCCCGCCCCTCATCGTTTTTTTAGCCTTTTCTCGGCCTATGGGTCTCGTGGCCTTATCTCGGGTAGTGGACCCCTCGTAGCCTATCTCAGCCCTTGGGCCCCCCTTTTCGGCCCATCTCGGCTCGAGGGCCCCTTGTGATCCATTTTTCCTGGGCTTGAATCTCATGGGCCCAAATATCTTGGACGTGACCTACATTCAGCCCCTCGTGCACGCAGAAATTATTTATTTTTTTATTTTTTTTTGCGCGTGCGTCGTCCCGAAATTCGGCCTTCTGGAACCTTGATTTGTTTCTTTTTTTTTTCTTTTTCTTTCTTTTTTTTTTTTTGAAACTTTTGTGCACACCTTCAAATTCTTGAAAAAAAAATAAAATAATAAAATTAAATTAAAATTAAAATTAAAATTAAAACAAAAATGATCGCCGATTGCGCTCCTGCCCATCACACTATTGCGCTGCACATGTCGCGCCATATTATCTCGTGAGGATGGACTCCCACTTCCTAATATTCCCTTAACCAAGTTTCCTTGATTTTTCTACCTTCTGATGCTTGCAAAAAGATATTGACTTACAACTCTCTCTCTCTTTTTTAGGAGATGTAGGCAAGTCAACTCATAATTCTTTTTCAAGCTTCAACTTCTTTCCAATGTAAAGCAAATAAAAATAAATATAAGGAAGAAACAAGCAAAAGTTGTCACGTGGTTCACCCAAGTATGAGCCCAAAATCTTAAGCTTTCATTGAGTGGTCCCCATTTGCTTGAATCTTTGACTTTTCTAAATACAAGTCATGCGTACCTCTGAAATTCTCATCTTCACCTTAAAATGAAAGCTGACATGTGGGTCCCATGCATACCTCCGTTTTGGTTTTGTCTGAGCCTGATGATAATTCTGACCCCTACGAGTCTTAGGCCTTGTGCTGGGTCCAGTAGGTGTCAACCTTCCCATGACCCTTTTCAAAAATTTCTGCCGCGACACTTGCAAAAAATCTGCCGCGACCCCTTCAGAATCTGCAGTAGGTGCCGTGTTGCTTGGGGTATAAAGATTTTCCGCGTGCCTTCCAAAATAGTTATAGAAAACTATTGGCCCTTTTTATTTGTGCATATTTTTTCAGCTCTTTGGGTGCTGCACATATCTTTGTCATGTTGATTTTTTTTTTTCATAAAAGGAGCTGAATGAATTTCAAGCCCCCAGGTGCTGCAACACTTGGGTTTCACGGGTCTCTCTTTTTTTTTTTTTTTCTTTCAAACTCTATAAATATGAGAGGAGGAAGATCTCATTCCCTTCACATTATTCTTGAGCTCTCTCCTCACTCTAGAAAGCTCTCTCTTTTTTCCTTCCTTGGTAGATTTGCCATGGCCCGTGGTGCTAGCTCTGGGTCCCACAATGTCCGCCGTACACTTCTCGACACATCTCCTCCTCCCTCCAAGGATCAATGGCGGAGGGCTCCGTACTTTGGTGGTAGTGAGGATCCATTTGGGCGAGAGGTGGAGGCGCCTTCGCCGACTCCTGTCACCGCTTCGGATGAGCCTTTCTTGTTCGCGCCAGAGATTTCTCTTGATTTTGCTCATACCGTCCCTCCTTCATCGGTGCTTCGTCTATGCATCGAGCGGGGAGACATTCCCTACTCGCCTTCTCAGTATGGCGCTGCTTCTCAGCCACCTCGATTTTGGCCCGAGTGGGTGGACGACGTTACTTCCGACCCGGACTATTGGGCTGTCTTGCGTTTTGCCGGCATTTTGGATTCCGTCTTACTTTCTCGCGACTTGGCGGTGAGCCGGAAGCCGGTCAACATCGATTTTGCTGCGTCCCGATGGAGCCGGGACACTCACACTTTCTGCAGCACATGGGGGAGGTCGGCCCCACCGTCGAGGACGCTACTGTGTTGCTCCGCCTTGACACTCTCGGGTCGCGTGCTTTTGATCCTTCTGAGGTCTCACCGCCAGATCAGAACAGGATCGATCAGCTCCATATGGCTTTCACAGCGTCTGCTCAGTTGGGCTCCAGCTTCAGCACCACCGGCGAGGGACGTGACCGTACCTCCATGAAGAAGACTTCTTGGGGGTGTTGGTTGCGGTATTTTTTCAAAGACATTTAGCCGAAGGCGCCGGCGACCCCATTGGAGTACGAAGGTCCAGGCTATCGGGGTGAGCTGTACTTGACAAGCTTTTTGGTGTATTTTCTGTCTTTTTTCGTTCTTCCCAGCTTTCACGCCGAGGGCCCGAGTCCGCTTACTTTCCACCTAGCAGTTCGTCTCGCGGCGGGCGATCACATTCCCTTGGCTCCTCTGTTTCTGGGTTCTCTGTTCTACCGGCTTGACCAGATCCATGCCGACACCGAGCGGTCCATTGGGAGGTATGACATTTTTTCCATGATGCAGACTCAGTTTCTCGTATGTTTCTTTTATGAGCATTTTCCTGTCATAGCCCCTACACCTGTTGTTTTCCCCGTCGCGAGGCTCGAGAGGCACCGCAACGCTTTAGGCTTTATGGTGGAGGATGGAGTTGAGATCTCCCGACCTCAGTCTCTCCGTTGGTCAGGTCGATCCGTGACTAAGCTTTGGGGGGCCAGTTTTGATAGGTTCGAGCAATTTGTCCCCCGTCCGTACATACAGTTGGAGCCCATTGCCGGGGTCCCGGTTCCATCTTTTTACTCCATGGAGACTAGATATCTCGATCTTACTGATCGTTCCACATGCCGGCGTCTCTCTACACTCAACGCCTTCTCACATATCTGTCCCTGCTCACTGCCGGTCCTGAGTGAGGCAGGGCCGTCGTCTGTTGTATATTGCCCGGACCGGCTTTCCTTACAGTTTGGATATGATCAGGGGATACCCGGCCCTACGCCCGTGCTACAGTCATTTTTTACCAGTCTTAGCCGTTTCGTCCATGAGAACGATTCGGACCTCTTTAGCGGGTACACTCGAGTCGCTTTACCGCCGAGGTTCCGGATCGGTCAATTCACCACTATGCACCGTGCTTTTTGGAAACGGACTTTGGACTCTTTTCTGGACTTCGTTCGCGGGCCAGCTGTCATCCAGACTGGTTCATTTGTCTTCTTGCTGGACATTTCTCTACGCTTGGCACGTAAAGGGATCACCCGTGGCTTGAGGAGCCGTTGGGCCCCGCCAGTCAATACACTGCCTCTCCGGAATGATACTGCCACCGCGTCTTTGCCCACCACTGTTCCTGCCCCAGCAAGGCCCAACGCGGCGGACCGCTTGAGAAAACGCCTAAGGAAGGTATGCCCTTTGCCTTTTACTTTACTTTTTTCGTATCTACATACCATGTTTTATTTGTACTTCGATTTTTGAGCTTCTTCTGGTTTTACTTTCAGGGTCTCCCTCGGATTGCTGCCGCTCCTCCCGGCCCCTCGTTCAGACTTGTGGACCCAGCACCAGGTACGCGCAACTTTGTGTTTTAAATTATTCTCTTCTTCGCATGATGTTTATTCCTGCTTTTCGTAATTGCGTAATTATTCTTATTATTTTTTGTAGCGCACCTTGACGACGACGAGGATCAGGTCCCGATTTCTCAGCTTCATAGGAAAAGGCGATCTGTCCGTCATACAGCCACGGTATCCCGGGATACCACCTCCGAGGCTCCGCGTCGCCGCCAAGCTCAGCTCTTGAGAGAGGATTCGGAGGAGGATCCCCGAGACTTGGCCGCCGGCTTTTCAGTTGCTCACCGTTCCTCGGAGGGAGTTCTTCCGACACCGATAGAGGTCGTTGATTCTGACAATTTCTCTTCCGAGCCCACTATTGTTGGGCACATCCCGGTCGTTGGTCCACCCTCCATGGATTCTCTTAGCAGCGCCTCCTGCGCCGCCAGCCGTGCCGCTACAGCCCCCTCAGCCGCATTGCCTGACACTGTTGTTCCATCCCCTGTGAGGCCTGCTGCCCCTACTGCCTCTGAGTCTGCCTCCACTGATTCTGGGGCAGTTTCTTCGTTACGCCATGAGTTACCGTCACATTGCCATGATCTCAATAAGGACCCCCCTTCTATTGCGGCTTCGCCAGTAAACAACACAGAGGTTTCTTTTCGCGCTCCGCCTGATGCTACATTTTCTTTGCGGTTTCTGCCTACCCCCCGGAGTAGGGAGCCAGCCAGCCTAGAGAGATTGTTAGGGGATTTGGGAGATGAGGGACTCCCCCGAGGTAGTGCCTACCAGTCGCCTTTTGACTTGGGTCAGTTTGCTTTGCCTGGCGAGGTTGCGCCACTGCTGTTTCCCGTGAGTCCTCTAAGGGAGAGAGTCCAAGAGGGACCTGAGACTGCTGCAGGTGATGTTCTTTTCGGGCCGGACCATCCGAGTGCTGCGGGAGGAGGGAGCCCAAATTCTCACCATGAGCCGCCTTTGGACACACAAGGCACGGGTTTTGACTTCGGCGACTTCATGGGTCACGCCTTTCCTCGAGCTCAGGCGGACTTGCTCCATGCTGTATTCGTGCACTATCCTGAGACATTCGCCCGATTTTCTACTCAGTCGGAGATTGTGGCCCCCATGTTCTTGCTGACTCTCTTTCGCTTTTTGGACTGGGTTTCTCCAATCTTCTGTAACTGCATGTCCGACGAGATTTTGGATCTCCGCCGGCTCTGTCCTCCTTGTAATCCGAATCAATCCCTCACTTTGCTCAAATTCTATCCTTGCCCCTAGGGTCGCAAGGGCATCTGGGAATCTATTCTCGGTTCGAAGCTGATGAGCAATTTTGACCTGAGTGAACCTTCCCAGCAAGTTTTGGACCATGGTGCGGTACGGCGCCAAGGATGGCTCCTTGAGTGCATAAGCCCCAGTGGTCTGCTTGATCACGAGCTTTGAGTCTCCCAGTACTTCTAATCTTTTGATACCATTAGCCTCTGCGGCTATCAGCCCTAGGACTAATGCTTCGTACTCAGCCTCATTGTTTGTGCACCGAAAGTCCAGCTTGTAAGCCAGACATCTCTTCTCCCCTTGGCCATTCTGGAGTACAATACCTGCCCCGCCACAACCTCCACCCGCAGCACCGTCAAAACTCAGTGTCCACTCTTCCTCTGCGTCAGCCATGAGTGCTACAAAGTCTTCTCCGGGTAAGTTCTCCTCCAATGGTTCACACTGCCCACTCGGAAATTGGGCCAAAAGATCTGCAAGTGCCTGACTCTTTATGGCTTTTGGAACGATGCACGTGATATCTAACTCGGCTAGTGAGAGTAGCCACCTCGCAGCCCTTCCAATCAAGGCTGGCTTGGACAATAGGTACCGTATCGGATCGCTCTTGGTGACTATCTGCACCGCGAAGGCAAGAAAGTAATGGCGCAATTTCTGTGCTGTGAATACCAGTGCCAAACAATGCCGCTCCAGCGGCGTGTACCGCTCCTCTGCTCCTTGGACCTTCCTGCTGATATAGTACACTGGCCGCTCCTGTCCATCAATCTCTTGAACCAAGAGTGCCCCGATGGACTTTGACGTGGACGTGAGGTAAAGCATCAGCGCTCGTCCCTTCTGTGGTGCCACCATGGTCCGCGGAGATGTCAAGACCCGTTTCACCCTGTCAAACGCATCTTGATGTGCCTCACCCCACCGGAACTGGCAGTCCCCTTTGAGCAAACTAGAGAACGGGGCTATAATTTCTGCCAATGTAGGGATGAAGCGCCGCAGGTATGACACCTTCCCTAGGAATCTCTTTAGTGACCTTTGGGAAGTGGGTGGCGGCATCTCCATGATTGACCTGATCTTTGTCTCGTCTGCATCAACCCCGTGCCGGTGTACTAGGAATCCTAAGAACTTCCCTGCTGTGACTCCAAAGGCACATTTCATTGGGTTCATCTTCAGCTTGTACTTGCGGCACCTACGAAACACTGCCTCTAGATCATCGAGATGGCTCTCTCGTTCTTTGGACTTCACCACCAAGTCGTCGACGTAATCTTCCACTGACTTGTGGAGCAAGTCATGAAAGATTGCTGTCATGGCTCGTTGGTACGTGGCAACTGCATTCTTGAGACCGAAAGGCATGACAGTGTAGTAGAAATTTCCGAGGGGCGTTCGGAAGGCTGTTCTCTTGGCGTCACTTTGGGCCATCTTGATTGTACCCACTGAACCCATCCATGAATGAGAACATCTGGTGACCGGAGGTCGCATCTACCAGAGTGTCTATGTGGGGTAGCGGGAATTCATCTTTTGGGCAGGCCTTGTTGAGGTCCCGAAAGTCCACGCATACTCGGATTTGCCCATTCTTCTTTTTGACCGGCACAACACTTGCCAACCAGTCCGGGTATTGGATGGGGCGAATGAAGTCGGCCTTCCTCAACTTCTCGATTTCTTCCTTGATCTTTTCTTCTAAGTCGGGATGATACTTCCTTGGTGCCTGCTTAACCGGTTTGGAGTTTGGGAACACATCTAGATTGTGGGTCACCAGTGCACTGTCTAGCCCTGGCATTTCATCATAGTGACATGCGAAAACGTCCAGGTAACACGTCAGCAGGGTTACCAGCTTTCTTCTCTCCTCCCCTGCCAATGACTTGCTCACGAAAACTGGCCTCTGGGTGTCACCATCCCCTTTGAGGTCCACCTCCTCTAACTCCTCAGGCTGGGGTTTAGGACCATCATGCATGCACTCCGGGGCTAGGTTGGGCTCCTTCACCACTTGTTCCTCTGTCGTCTCACAGGCCTCCTCCAACCCGGGGTCAGCTTCCCTCTGGAGGGCTGCTGTCCCGGCGCGGACCTTCTTAACTTTTCTGGGCACCGGGGCTTTAGAGCTCCCCAAGCTCCTCTTGGCGGTTGTCTTCTCTTTCTCCGGGTCATCCTTGATATCCTCCCACTTGGGAATTTTTACCCCCTTGAGCTTCCCTTGTATCGCGACAGGCGCCTCCTCGAGCTCTGAGAAGAATACCGCGTCGGATAGGTGAGCCTCGTGTACTCCGAATGGTTTCTCGGAGGGCCCCACCGTCACCTTCTTTCCTGCCCATATCCCCTTCAAGCATTGGTGATAGCTTGAGGGGACCGCCGCGTACTGGTGCATCCAGGACCTCCCCAGGATGACATGATAGTTTGGCTGCGCGTCGATGACATGAAATTTTGTGGCAGCCCTAATCTCTCCAACGGCAAGATCCACCACTACGTGCCCGAGGGACGCCTTTCTATCTCCGCCAAAACCAGTGATGGTAATGGGAGTTTTGACCAAATGACTTTCAGGAATGCCTACTTTCCTGAAGGTGGAGAGGGGCATGATGTTGATTGATGCACCTCCGTCAAGGAAAGTGCGGCGTAACTCCACATTGTTGATGTAGGCAGTGACATAAAGAGGACGATTGTGAGGGAAGGTCACCCTCTTGTCACTGTCGGAGAAGCTGATAGTGTTGGCTCCCTCGCGCACTAGTCGTGGTACTGAGCCGCTTGCTCCCATGCATGCTTGTTGGTGCACTTCTGCTATGTCCATGATGGCTCTGGTGATGTCTGTCCTCGCCGCAATTTCAAGGCCTAAACCGTCAAAGAATGCTCTGAATTTAGTAGAATTTTGGAGGCTCTTGATTGATGCGTCCGGGTCCGGTACCACCACTGGCGTGTCATAGCCGGCTATCTCCTCGAGATAGTCATAATGGGATGCCATGAAGACTTCCTGCTCTGTGTTTTCTTCTACCGAGAAGCTGTAACATGCTGCCATGTTGACTGCTTCGTTAGTTTCCCGGTGTTCGGGGTACGGTCTTTCTCGGACATCTCTCTGTCCAGCCTCACCCACCTTTAGTTCGTTGGCGGTTTGTTTCCTCTTGAAGATCCTCTTGAGGGTCCAGCAATCGCTGGTTGGGTGCTTGGTATGCCTGTGATATATGCAGTAGTTCGGGTTATCTCGCTCCCTTCTTGTAGGCATGGGGTCGACCTCAGGGAGTTTTAGTTCCCCGTCGGCCACCCATTCTTTGACCAGTGCCTTCACCTCCTCTATGCTGCAGGGGTAGTCTGGGGCATCACCCATATCTTTTCTCTTTCTGGACCCCATAGAGCCCTCCCCCTGCGGCTTTCGTGAGAATGGAGTGGAAGTCGCAGCAGAGACCGATTGGGTCCTAGAAGGGCGCCAACTGTCGCGCGTAGGCAGCTTGACAGTGGTACGAAGGTTGCGTGCCGCCTCATAAAGAGCTGAGAAGGTGGGGAGATTAATGTTGATTAGATGGACCCGGTACTCTCGGATGATGCCTTCAACACAGATCCTGACCAGGTGAGATTCGTCCACTGGCTCGTGGCAGTCTACCGCTCGATCTTGAAATCTGTTGATGAAGTCCAAGATATCTTCACTGTGTCTCTGGCTCTCCCTGACAAGGGATAGGGTTGTGACCTTCTCCCGGATCTGGAAGAATTTGGTGTAAAATTTGTTCACCATATCCTCCCAGGTGAGAAGAGAGTATGGTGTGAGGTTGACATACCAAGTGTAGGCTCTGTCAGTGAGAGATTTTGAGAACTCTCGGAGGCGCAGGTTGTGGTCAGATCCATATTGGCCTAGGGTCTCAATAAAGCGAACCACGTGTTCTTGGGCATTGCCTTGTTTGCCATCGAACTTGACAAACTTAGGCTGTTGGTAGCCATCAGGGTATGGTGTGGAGAGGAGGGTTAAAGGATATGGTGGTTGTATATCAGGGTTGGGTAGGGAGGGTAAAATTTTCTTGGATCTTTCCTGTTGGAGCAAGACATGCACATCAGCGGCTGTGAGATACTGTTGTGTGTGGTTTAGAGAGGGGTGAGCTCAGTTATCAGTTGGAATACGGACTTGGTCCACTGAACCTGTCCCGTGGGGTGGTAGTTGTACTGGAGTGTTGTTAATAGCTGGGCTATGACCCTGCGTGACAGCTGCCTCCCCGACATGGATCTGTCCGGGGTTCTCCCGTGGGTTGGTAGCTGTAAGTGGGATGATAGAGAGAACAGCGTCGGTCAGTGTTTGGAGGGCTGTGACCAGCTGTTTTTGAGTGTCTTGCATGGCTTGCAAGGCATCTAGAGTGGCTAGAGTGCGATCTGTGTTGGCCGAGTCTTCGTTTCCTCCATGGCCAGAGGAGTCATGTTGCTCATTGTCTTCAGTAGCCATTTGAGCACCTTGGAGCTGCAAACAACTTCTTAGGCTGACCATTCATTGAACCACCTCCCCAGCAGAGTCGCCAAAATGTAGGGGATGGATTCTGCAAGGTGAGGATATTCGTAAGAATATGCTGGAGAGGTTAAGAACAGTGAACTCTGGTTTAGCCAAAGGGAAAGAAGGAGAAGTGGAAAGGGTGAAGGAGGAAGCAAACACCAGGAGAAAGAGGATGGCAGCTCTCTCCGACCCTGAAATAGGCCTAGGAAGGTAGGTGGGGGACCGAACCTAGAGAGTAGACTAGGAGGAGGCTAGGAGAAAATCTCTCTCAAGCCTAAAGGAAGCCTTTCTCTCTCTAGGATGCTCCTATGCCCAATCAGTCAATCAAATGAATTAACCAACTTATTTGGCATAAAGGGGGGTCAAGTACATATAGGCACACTAGGCCCATGCTCTGGTGCCAAGTGTCCCTATGTATGCTTAACATGTGTCCCTTTCCCCGAATGTTTGACCATAGTGACCCTGCCCCCGCTATGACTCACGGTGACGGTTGGTCCTGTGGCGACCCCTCCTCCTTTGAAGCCACCGATCCACTAGTCCCCTTTCTTTCCCGTGAGTAGGATCGGTAGGCCATGCGCTCGGCCCCTCCCCGATCGCTGTTGTCCCATTTTCGCGGCCCGTTCGCCCGAGCCCTGCCATCACAACTCAGGCAGGCATGCATCAGGACTGGTATTTCGGACCTCGGGATCTACTTTGATCGCGTCCCTGTCCTCCTCTTTCATTCATCTCTTCCGCCCAGCACATGGTCGTGTTCGGCCTTGATCTTTAGTCTACAATCCCAAACCCTGGGGGTGCTTGGGTCGTGAAGTTTTGTCGCCCTGGCCTAGCGTTCAAAGCATGGAGCTCGGGATCTTGAACTTATCGTGACCTGGCCTTCGTTGGCCTCAGGTCACAGGGCTCAGAGATGGGGCTCGGACCTCGAGTCCATCGTGACTCGACCCTCGTCGGTCTCAAAAATTGGATAATGAAACTCGTCATCGGCTTCAAGCCTCGATGCTCGGAGTATGGAGTTTGCAGCCCCCGCCCCTCATCGTTTTTTTTAGCCTTTTCTCGGCCTATGGGTCTCGTGGCCTTATCTCGGCTAGTGGACCCCTCGTAGCCTATCTCAGCCCTTGGGCCCCCCTTTTCGGCCCATCTCGGCTCGAGGGCCCCTTGTGATCCATTTTTCCTGGGCTTGAATCTCATGGGCCCAAATATCTTGGACATGACCTACACCACTGATATGATTTGAACACATATGAGAGAGAGACAGAGACAGAGACAGAGAGAGAGAGAGAAGAGCAGAGAAACAGTGATCGGGAAAAGATAATTGGATAGTATTTGATGTCCTTCTCATTCATATTTTAACCAAATAAATAGGATTACGAATAACCTCCATGCATGCCATTAAAGGAAACGTGCCTAAAAATTAGAAACAAATAAACTACCCATGAAGATAATGAACCAACTAATTAGGAACAATTAAACTACCCATGAAGATAATGGCCTACTATGCACGTATCATAATATTTTGGAAGTTTGGGGGCCTATAGTTGGGGGACCATTTTGCAAATTTTGGAAGTTGGGAGACTGAAGTGTAATTTCAGAAACTTGGGGACCAAAGTTTAATTTTTTTTTACTGAAGTATTGCAGCTGCTACTGCTGTTTCTTGACAGTTCGGCAATCAAATTGATATTTTTGGAACTTGGGGGACTGAACTATAATTTTCAGAAGTTATCCAATTTGTAACTCTAAAAAGTTGGGGGACCTGTTTATAATATTTCAAAAGTTGAGACTGTTTGTTATGTTCAAAATTTGGAGGATCTCTTCGTAGTTTGCAAATTTAGGGGAACTATTTGTAATTGTCTAATATTTGGAGACCCATTTGTAATTTTTGAAAGTTGAGGAGCTTACAAAAGTTTGGGATTTCTTTACCCACATGTTCAGTATAGCCAAAAGTTCTCGAAATGGATTTGAACTCCAAACAAGCATATTTGAATCTATTAGAGTTCTTTAAACAGTCACATCAAACCTAAAAGTACCAGATGAATGTAATAATCTTATATGCACATGAACTATACATATTTACCTTTCTTGCATAGATTTGCGATTCAGTGAGTTATATGAACATTTTACAACTGCCTCCTTTACCAAATTATACACGAAGAGACTAAGCATTTGCCTCAAGAATAAAGAGCGACATAATCTACTCTTCGGACATAATTATTTACCCCTTGTATTTTGTTAGTTCATAACAAACGTTAAAGAGGGATAAAGGAGAAAAATAAGAAACAAATAGACATGGAATCTCAATTGCTAGCACCAATAGGATGGTCGGAAATTGCTAGTGAGGCAGAATCCAAAAATAATTTGGTCCAAGCGGATGAGCCAGCGACAGAACGCATACTCAAAACACAAAATAAGGGAACACTTCAAATGTAATTTTCCACTACATATATTTGAAGCCACTTGTTACAAAGGTAAATATATTTCTAACTTGATCTAAAAACAACTTCATTCTATTTCTACTATTTGTACAGAAAGAATACCAATTACGCCTAGGAAGTGAAAAGGATGCAGTGAGATGTGTCAACCATAGAAAGAGAGTTGGAGCTATTGCATCATCACTATGCAGATGAAAATTGGCTTCAATTGGTACAAGGACGTTGCAATGGCCATGCATGCTCAATACTCCAGGGTCCAACATGCATCACTGAAAATTGTTACTGCTAAACATTAGGAATCAGACAGTATAAAACAGAAAGATAACAATGACAAGGAAGTGAATGCTACAAGTCATTTGAGCTGAAAATACACTCATCAGTGAGATTCTCATCTTCTAAACCAGAACCATAAATGCTCGTACCTCAAATGCCCTACAGTCGACAAACATCACTATTTTTTTAACAAAAGATTGGATTCTACTTGAAAAACTAACTTGCTTTATGCTATTTTACTCCTCATTTATGACCATATTGATGTGGTTGATCTTCAAAGAACTATAATATTGCCATTTCATGCCTTTTTTTTTTATTTGGCTCAATAAAACTGAAATTCAAAGGGTTATTTTTCCTAAATATCCATATTGAAATTGTTGGGTATGACGATTAATCTGCCTTGTGTCCAAAGTGCTAGTTTGCAATAGTTTCACAATTTTTCCATTACATTTAAATTGAGGTCTAACTGCTTTCCCATACCAGGCTTAGAATTTTAACATTCTTTTGGGAAGAAATCACCCAAGCTCGAAAGCAACAGCTTGAATTTGCTTTCTGGAACAGAGGATGTCATTCTGGAAGAACCAATAGTAAACTACGTGCCCTTCTGTTTAATCTTGCTTCATTGCTCTATGCGCACATGCATAGATGTGTCGTATGACTAGCTAAAGGACTCAATTTTGACTATTTTCTCCTTGAAGACTAATCTACGTAATCGATTGATAAATTGCATGGATACTTAAGAAAGGTATCGTATCTGTATACTATATTCATATGCATATTGGAGACTGATACTCCTGAGATAATCGCGCATGCATACCTGATACTTCCCCCACGTGTTTGATACTTGAAAATAATTTTGCTTAATTTTAATAAGTATCATATATTTTTAGTTACACATCCAAACATTTATGAAAGTTGAGATTGTGACATGTGTAGCACAAAATATTAGTCAATGCCTAAATACTAGGTACGGATATGGACACAGGACACGGACAGGTGATTTTTTTTAAAATTAGGACGCGGACACGTTGGGATACATTGAATCAAAAGACACAAGTATTCATATATACACATACAAACTTAAGGTATTATCTAACCATATTACTTCTTGTCAAATTCAAGGTAAAAAACAAATAATATTACCAAGCAAACAAATCATTTAAAAAAAGTTGAAAATACATATGAAGACAAGGGAAATAGGATTGGAAAGAAGTGGGAAAAACGAAAAAACATAAAAACAATTGGAGATAAATAGAGAAAGAAGAAGAGAGAACCGAAAAATAACTGGTGAAACTTTAGCCCTTAGTCATCTTTATCAATCTCGCTCTCTCTCTCTTCCCCATTCGATACCAGGATTTTGTTGGGTTTAAGAATCTACTCATGTATTGTAACGCGTTACCTTTTTCTTGTAAATATGATAGTTTTGACCGTCGAGTAGCTAAGTCATAGTTCTGTTAGGATTTAAAATACTGTGATTTTGACACCGTTTAAGGATGTAAAGGATGTAAAATACCATTCTTACCCAAAGTGTCACATGTGTGTCTGAACGTGTCTCGTCTGAGCCCAAAACGTGCTTGAAATGTGTCTGACTCAAAAAATAATTAAATACTCGGACACCTATTTTCATGTGTCTAAGCGTGTCCGTGACCCAGACGTGTCGGACACGCATACGAAAGATCCGAAAAGGTTTCTGTGCTTCTTAGACTAAATAAATAAGAGAATAGTTTTTCTAAAAATTTGGTCACCTTAAATGAAAGATAAATTAAAGAAACATCCTACGGTCTTACAAGTTCACTTACAATGCTATGTGCGTATCCACATTCGATAGACTAGCTAATGGATACTAATCAAATCACAATTCCTAAATTAAATTATCACTATTCGTGAACTTGTGTCTAACACGATTCTAGAAATCATAAGATATCTTTGCAAATGTAACCTGGTCATACTTGTACCCTACTTTTTAGATTTTCCCATATTGACGTACCCATATAATGTCAAATCCGTATCATCTACCCATGCTTCATGTTGATGTTTCATGTTGTGTCATTTTCGTACGTTAATTCGCTTTCCCCCCGAGCCGCCCCCCATGGGCAAATTCTTCTCCATTCATCTCCCTACTTAATCTTTATTACAACAGAAATAAGTATTTAGAAATTACAGACAGTAAAAAAACTTCAAGTGTCACGGAAAATGTGTATTGATTATAGAGCTCTCAACAAGGAGACTACTACGAACAAGTTTCCCATACCAACAATTCATGAACATTTAGATAAGCTATATATGATGCACAATTTTTCTCTAAATTGGACCTACGATCAGGGTATCATGATATAAGACTGCATCCTGAAGGTGAAAAAACAGCTTGTAGAATTCATGATGGTTATGCCCTTTGGGCTAACTAATGCACCGTCTACCTTTTAGAGCCTTATCAACATACAAGAAGTCCTAGTGTCATACCTACCATGCCTTTAAGGAGCGAAAGTACCACAGTTACTAAATACGTGCATGAAACTCTAGATCATTCCCATATTGAAGTCTTCCAAATATTAGAAGTCGTTCAGACCAACAATTCCAGAGACACCACTTCAGTTATTCAGATTGGTTCATCTGCTTTGGCTAATTAAGGAAATTGTTACCTCGGAAATATCAAAATTACTCACACTGGGTGATTTTGATTTCCAAAGCTAAATATTGGCTTCAATCTCCAGTATTGATTTGGCATTGTACAACATTGCACCTTGGCCCCAGAAATTTCAAATTGGCCAAAGGAGCTGAATTTTGATTGGATTCCTTAATGGTGCTCCCACGAGGCATCGCTTCACCTGCCAAACAAAGTTTCAAAGTTTTATATTGCAGAAGGTAGAAAAGATATCAGCAAGAAAGATGGAAGCTTTTATTCCTAATGTTAGGTCTATAGTAGTTTGGAAGCTCTGAGGTAGAGGCGAGGAAAGCATGATAGATAACAGCGTAAGCATCTCATGGCATTCTTCTGTCCATGCAAGACGAGCCTCTACTTACAAGTTACAAAACCCCGGCAGAACAAACTCCACACCTTCTATAACAAAGTTGGAGGAATCATGAGAATCTGAATTGTTTAAAACCAAATCAAGGAGATGGATTAGCTAAATTCAGAATAAGTGCCACTCATCAGTCGTTTTAGTGTCCATGATCCCAGAATCTGCTACTCACCATAATTCATGCAGAAAAAAAAAATTTAAATTATCATAGGCCAACAAAACCATGCAGATTACCAAATACAAGCAAAAGCCAACCAAATTCTCCAACGCATCAACCTGAATTTAGCTAGTCTTGTGCAAAAGACAAGAAGAAGTGACTGACTTGTCTGAAATATAAACAGGAGCACCTTTAGGTGACCACTCCTTCATTGCTCATGAATGTTCCATGGGATTGTGTTTAGTGTTTCTATACTGGATGCTATTAGTAAGTTCAAGGAGCACACCTTTAAGAATGACTACAATTCCTTCATACCAGAAAAAAGCTCCGCAAGCCTCTGTTTGAGAAAGGGAGAAATTGCATCACAATTAACCAAAATATCAAGTGACCGAACCACTCCTTTTCTAACAAGCATAGAGAAAGCTGATAAGACACCACGCCTGAGTATATCCTTCCTCTCAACATCATAGTTCTCCATAAGAAGAAGCAAGAACTCGAGAAGAGTGTGGCTCATGTCAATGTACTTTGGGATTGAGTGCACTACTAGTAAGATTGCGGGCTCAATATTCATAACGCTGTCGAATCTCTCATCAAAGAAAAGCCAATCATAAAACAGGGCCAGCTTTGCATTGGCTTGAACATAATGCCTCCCGCAAGATTTCAACAACCAGCCTATAATAGCCCATCTAGGGATGACAGCTGATTGGATGATTTCATTAGGTGGATGGAGTGAACAACAAATAAATCGAATAATGTCAATTACAAGCGTGTCACTCTCTGGAAAGCTGAGAAACTTCCTAGCAAACCAAGCTTGGTACCGCTTTTGACTTCCTAAATTCACATGTGTAAGCAAAAACCGCAATTGGGCTTCCATTTCTGGAGTGATCCGGAGCAAAAAGTACCGACTCGAAGTCCTTGATAGGTAAAGCTGTGAAATATCACAGAACTCGTTTGTTTTGAATTCACCAGGATTGAACAACAAATCCTTCGATATTGCTCGAAACTCTGGTATATGAACCAAGTCTTGTAAAAGGCGAAGAAGATCTCTTCCTATCTTGAAACACAGATGGAATTGCTCCTTAAACATTCGGACACAAAACTTGATCTCCATTTGCTTCAAGACGTCTAATTTTAAATTACTGGATAACCTATAATGATCTGCCAATAACCGAAGAAATGTATAAAGAGCACTTGTTAAGACTAATGGTTCTTCTTCTAATAAACAATCTCATTTAGCTAAAAAAAGACTAACCAACACAACCACAAATTCCCTTCAGTAAAATCTCCAGAAACAATTTGCCTCAGCAGGGCCACCAACAAGCCATCGATCCCTATAGCTGCAACAGATACCATTTCAGTAGTAACCCAAATCAACTGAACCTTTGCTGCATCTACAAGTTTTGGGTACATATCATTAACTACCTTTGTGAGTGTATTTGTGAAACAACTATAACCGTCAGTTATTTTCCCATGTAAGTGCTTAATATGAACTTTGGCTGACTGGGGTTCACATAAATTCCGTGAAGGATCGCTTGATTAAGGTTTAAATACTCTAGCGCCGTTGGAATTGTGAGTGCGAAAGGGGGTCTTAGCTGAGATTCAAAAAGACCAAAAGCTTCTCGTAGACAGACTCCAATGGGGTTCTCAGCTTCGTAGGCTGCTGTTTGGATCAGTTTTGAAGTTATTTGGTGCCTATCGGTCAAGCCCCTTTGTGAATGAGATGGCTGCTTCATTGGGCCCCTTGAAAGTTCAGATTCCTTCTTCGTGGAATCAGAGGGACTTGCGTCATAAAAGACCATCCTGCACAGCTTGCAATGTTGTCTCCTTTGTTCAGAATCCTCTTCGTGCTATCTGTCCCCTCTGTCAAACTTTCTTTCAATTTCTTCCATCCTTACTTATCCGCTGAGGCAAAAAAAACATTAGTTCGCAAGAGGGAAACATAAGACCAAAATTGCACATAAGTTACAATAACAGAAATATAAGCACCACACACCACACACCACACACACACACACACATATATACATATTAAGAAACCACACAAGAAATTTCTGTAGAGGAGTAAAACGTTTAGGATAGAATTCAGTGCTGAACTAAAGAATGGGAAGTAGTATCCTAAAACTGAAATATTTCAGATTTTTTATATAATAGAAGGTGAAATCCAGAGGGTGATGTATAAAAATGATGAACAAAAAACCCTATAAAACCATATTTCAATGGAATCAGCTTCTCTGCAGTACGGAGAAGTTTTCCCATACTCAGATCCTTACTCAATGATCCGAGCGGTTCACATATATCTTTATGTGTACATAGTTAGGGTGAACATGTATTGACTAGAGAGAGACAGAGGTAGAGAGAGGTGTTGGAGAGGGTAACCGCTAACCATTGAGCAGTCAAACTGGATACCCAAGGCCCAACCAGAGGATTTTTGCTTTTACAATAGAAAATTATATCTCCATCACACTAATATTTGGAAGCCTAAACCATAAAGCAAAATGAAAAGGAAAAGGGAGGGTCAAAATTCACTAGTTGAATAGAAGACGTCTACCAGAGCCGAACTAGTATCAGTGTATGAAACCTAAAAAATTATCAAGTATAATACTCCCTCCCTCCCTATATTATTTGTCCACTTAAAAGAGGATTTCAACATATAAATTATATTTAAGTTTGCAATCCAAAAGTTGTGAGTTTACAACAATACCCTTAAGTCACTCACTGTGAATTTGAAATTCGGACTTTAAATCCAAGGGAAACTTCTAGTACACCCGTGTACATTGACCATTTTAAACTTAAATCCCTCTACTTTCTCATCAGACACATAAACCCCCTTCCAAACAAAGTAAGAACACGAATAACATTACCAAATTAGTAGAATGTCGGAATATTACCCATTCAAGCTCACCAAATCTAACACCACTTGCCTTTTACTTCTTAGTTTGATCCAATAAATAAGAAGACAGTAATTTAAAATCTATTTTTGTATGTGCATGTGTATATATAGTATTCGTTTCAAAGATGACATATATATTCCATTGTAAAATATTAGCTTCCACAAATTACAAGTTGCTCACTATTTCCCAACATAATAACAGAAAGCATTGAAGTACAACGTCCCTCCCCGAAACATTTACTGAAACTCCGAAAAACAAGAATACCAAATCAAGTGTAAAATCTAGTACCTACATCCATCCAGTATCCAAGCACTCAAAACATATAAAGGGTTCCAAACGGAGAGTCTTGGTCTTATTTCGAAATAATAGAGAGGCAAATTTATCATTCCACATGAGGATGGAAACTGGGATCTGTCACCCTTGCACAATATAGTTGAAATAGCTTCTGCTACTAGGGAAAACGGGCTGCGTTGTGCTAAATGTTACACTCTACACAATTTATGAATCCTACCATGTATTGAATTGGACAAAATATTCTATCAAAAGGAAAATTTAGATGCCAATCTATGAAAAATGAATGCTTTGTAAAAGCCCAATTCGTTGGTATATACAAATGTTGCTCAGGTCACAAAATGGTCTTCCAGCATTACTAATCTTCCTTCTTTCTTTCAATTGTTCTTAGACAAGGAGTATTCGGAATAAAATATTGGCAACATAATCATTCCATGAACAGCCCCATCAATGATTGTGCGCCCCCACGACTTGAATGCATGGGTTTTTAATTAGGGTTTTACTGAAATTACTGATACATACTATAAAAATCACATAAGAGTGATAGAAACTTACTCTTCTTCGCCATGGATGTCGAGGAATATGATGAACGCGGGCACAAAGTAAGGCTTCTTTGTTGTGGTTAAGCTCGATTTGGTTGCCAAGAAAAATGCAGGAAAATCTAACAAATTTCAGGTTTGTCTTCCAGACTAAGCCATTTGAGCGACAGCTCCAAATTGATCAGATTTCTGTTAGTCCTCAATTGTCCCATACGGAGGAGAGGTAGAGCTTGAGAGAGATTAGCGACAGCGCTGCCAACATCACCGCCGACTGCTACCCCTGCTGGCTGCTGTGAGTCGAGCCAGACAATTGTCGCTTGCCGTTGTCTCCCCACTCATGGATTACATATTGTAGTATTTTTTATCTTTTTTATCTTTATATTAATTTTTACGAATAATTAATTTGGCTACTAGTGGTTTTAAAAGTAAAAATATAAATTAAATTTTTAAAAAGCTCAGAAAAAGACAAAAATAGTCTAAGAATATATGTTTTCGGATTGTTTTTATCTTTTATAATTCTTTTTAAAATTTGATTCATATTTTTCAATTTTTTAAAACGTCTCGTCGAGACGAACTAATTATTTTTAAAAATTTAATGCAAAACTAAATAATAAAAATAAAAGTAACAAAATAAAAAATAATATAAAAAAATTAAGCCAAATATAATAAAAAAAAAGTGGTCCACATGGGTTGCATTTAGCCAAATGTACATGATTCTCTATCGATAAAATATTTCTTCATCACTCTTTATTTATCACAACAATTTATACATATTTTTGAAATACGTTAAAGAGTAAAAATCATCTCCTGTATGAAAAAAATGAATAATTAGAAGTTACCTAATAATAATATTCCCATCATAATAGATTAGTTGTATTTATTTTTTTCTTGTACATAATTTTGTTATTTCAATCTTACAAAAGTTTCAACATAATACCAAAAAAAAAAAGTATATTCAAACTTGACCAAAAATAAAATATTGGCATCTTTTATTATAAAAGAGCATCGGAATATACAATTTTATTGTATAATTGCACCTTTATTTACGATGACATGCGTTTTTAACTATTGAATATTGAACTAACTAGTGAAATATGTTTTTTCTAATAATTTGTAAAGATTTGTTCCACTCTCTATTAAGTAATCATAAATCATGAAATAATGATAAAATATTTGAATTAATGTTGACATTTCCTTTTTAAAATTTATCATTTACTTAATTCTGTAAGTTTTTATTACCAGGAAAAAGATTATATAAACACATGTTATGAGTAGTTAAAACAGAATTTACTAATATGGGTGCCAATGAGATTTTGGAATAGCTAAATTATATAAGTTGTATTTATCTAACCCCTCTATATTTAGAATCAGTGGCCATCAAAATTGGAATCTGGCTTTGTTCATTTTTACATATTTGCCCCAGGATCACTGGGCCAAATTCAAGATCTTCTTAGTAAACAATTGAGTGAAACGCTTTATTGCTTAAATGTTTTACCTTCCAGAATGAGAACAGTCAGCAAAGCGCTAACCTAAAAAAAATTTACGGTAATATGCATTTGTGAATAAGATCCGTAAACTTCATTTGTGTTTAGAGGCTAAGTATATCCCCTCTGAGTTGGAGATCTTTCTACCATTCTCTCTCTCTAAAGCATATTTTGTAACGCCCCAAAAATTGGTAGCGTTAACTAAATCTTTTAATTTTATTTCATTTGTCAATCGGTTATTAAAAGACAACTTCTTTATTGTAATTGCAAAATTAAGTAAATACCAAGTCTGAAAATAAAAAGACTAAAATACCCTTATGGGTTTACATCATAAGTCTAGAGAATTCGTGAAATAGGACATTCTATGGGTACGGTAGCCAAGTGATGGTCTCCCCATCGATTGTCCCCGGCTCTATCTGCTCCATTGCAACCTCCACCTGTTCTCCTACATCTGGCATGAAAGGCCAGGGGCCGAGAAGTGGCACCAATGAGTTTTGACACTCAGTAGAAAAGTTTACCCAAAACCGAACCCAAAGATACATTCACATATAG
This sequence comes from Arctostaphylos glauca, assembly GCA_019985065.2. Classification (NCBI taxonomy): domain Eukaryota; kingdom Viridiplantae; phylum Streptophyta; class Magnoliopsida; order Ericales; family Ericaceae; genus Arctostaphylos; species Arctostaphylos glauca. The sequence goes on along the minus strand of JAHSPW020000016.1, from coordinate 343,394 downwards.
CATGATATATGACATAATAGCAGAACTCATAAAATGAAGCATGCTCGACAGAATTAAATAACCAATGCGTACATGTCAAAATCATAAAAGATAGCTAAATATTTTAAGTTCATTCATTTTCCTTTTAACCTGGACGACGCCCGGTGGGAATCAAACCCACGTACAACATGACACGACGGTCAATGGGAATTTAACCCACCTTGGGAATCGAACCCGGAATACAAAAATAGAGGGGAATCGAACCACCAACTATCTCGGGAATCTAACCCGGAACAAAAGTGAAGGGGAATCGAACCACCAATCACCTCGGGAATCTAACCCGGAACACGAATCACCTTGGGAATCTAACCCAATACAAAGTGAAGGGGAATCAAACCACCAGTCACCTCGGGACTTTAACCCGGAATAATCTCGGGAATCTAACCCAGCACAAGAGTGAGAAGGGGAATCTAACCACCAATCACCTCGGGACTTTAACCCGGAATAATCTCGAGAATCTAACCCAGCACAAGAGTGAGAAGGGGAATCTAACCACCAACCACCTCGGGACTTTAACCCGGAATAATCTCGAAAATCAAACCCAAAATAACACAATAGCACGACGGCCTTCAGTTCTAGCTCATTATCCTCATTAGCGTTATTATTAGTCTTTTAACAAGTTGTCAACTTTCCAAGTGAATCACATTCGTATATCTATTCCACCAATTGGTGAGTCCAATACTTTAACAAAACAACAGAGTTCCAATATCAGGCTAATTTTCATAAAAAATAAAGTCTAGCATGTTCTAAGCATGGTAACGTTCCATGATACAAGTGGGTTTTAAAATTTACTATTATGCATGATAACTACCTCATAGTATGTTAATTGTTCCCATCGCCCAAGTTTCCAATACAATCAAAATACAGGCAGATTAAAAAGCAAAGCAACGTCAATAGATCATTACTTTCATACACAACAGTTAACCAAAGTGAAACTACATAACTCAAACGGTAATCCTACCCTCTCGGAGCCCATGGGAATCCAGGGACAAAAATAAAATCATATGTGGACACATGTGCATGTGAACAAATATCAGGAATCAGTTAGATCGGTCGGAGCCCAAACGAATACCATTGCGATTTCGAGTTTTGGGTTTGTTCAGTTTTCGGTGATAAAAACAATCTAAAAACCTTCTACTTAAATACTCAGATTACAAAATTAAAACTAAAAAAAACCATGTTTCTAAGGGTTGGTAGTAAACATTCTTACATCAAATGCGAAAGAATCAAGAAAAGAAATTGATTCGGTACACCTTGAATTAATAAACAGAGCTTTCTCCTTTCTCTACTCCAATACCTTCCTCTCTCTCACTGGGATTTTTAATTCATATGGGTGGAAATTATAGGAGATCCCAGGTGGGTTCTCTTATAGGCTTAGGTGTAAATTCCTCATCAATGACTTCTATAAACAAAACATATTATTGCCCTTTACAACAAAAACTGACCTCTCCCTTTAATCTGCCATTATCAGCCATGAACACCAGAAACGTTCAAGAAAATATGAAAAGTCACAGGGTTATCCAGTGGTCCTTGCCCCACCAAAAATCTGTGCACCCTCCTCATCTCAGTCGTTAGTATATCAAGTAAATCTAAAACGTTCAAATAAATGCAAATACAGAATTAAACATAATTAAAAAAAAATAGAATAACAATATGTTTATTTTATTATTATTTTTTTTAAGTTTTAAAAAATAATAATAATAAAAACCCGGATCGTTACATATTTCGTTTGTCTTTTTCTATTTCTCTCTTTCAAAAATGTTTGGCTAAAATATATTTTTCCCAGAACGCGTGCGTGAAAATTGTGCACTGAAAGCCTACCCTACGACATGTAAAACATGAAAAGTAAGTCAAAAAGGGGATAAATTGGAATTACATGTTCGCCCACGTTACCTAAGGCAAGCAATGGTACATATGGGGGCACGTTGGTAAAAAATAAACAAAATAAGACACCAAAAACATCAGAGATACATATGAAAGCAATTTAATTTTTGAACTACATTTTTATATCAAAGACTTCATGAAAATAGAAAGAGTATCAAATAACCACTAGTGGCTACTTTTCATGTAATTATGGTAGTAACATTGAGTTATGCCGATATGTCAATTTCATAACAAAATTGCCAACTACTAAGGATATTAAGAAGATTGAGTCAATAAATGTGGTAAAACTTGCATTGGAGTTAAATTCAATATTATGTAATGTTTTATGGATAATTTATATCATAATTTGTTAATTGATTTGACGGTGAACTAACGAGTAACAGATGAGTTAAATGAAATAGAAAAAAATTTCATCAAAACCCTAACAGAAACTGATCATAAGCTTTAGAAGATTCCATTCTTAACCTTTCCATAATGAGAAAAGTCAACAAAGTCCTAACTTGAAAACTCACTGCATTTACAAATAATAGCAGCAAATTTCATTATGTTTAGCGGCTAAGTATATTTCCTCTGGGTTGGAGGAGGTTTTTCCGCTCTTCTATTTCCCTCTCCCAAAGACATTTGGCTAGAATACTAGACGTTGGCTATTATAGCTAGCAAATATCATTTATTGTGCTCCAGGCTCTTTATCTAGCTGACTATTTTGGCTTTCTTGTGAACCAGTCTTTATCCACTCGCTATTGACGGGTGAAACTCGTTCGCGCCCTTTCTCTCCCCCTTTCTCCACTCCTCCGTTGTCTCTCCTCCTTCCATGAACTTCCTCCATACAGATGACGCTTCTTCGTATCACATAGAAGAAGATAGGGAGAATCAAAATACCAAAGCAAGTCGTAGATCTGCATCGATTCATCCATGGAGTTCTCCGATCAAGAGAAATCTAATTCTGCTGCACTCGCTTATGCAATTGGTACTGCTACACTTCTACACTCTTGTTGTTCTTGGAAAAATCCTTCTCTTTTTCCCTCAATCAACTTGATTCTGATTCTATTGCTGAATGAGAAATCTTGTTTAAATTAGGCTCCGAACCCTAATTGTTGTTGGCAAAACCCCTAATGGTTCTTGGGAAAACCTCTTATTGTTCTTGGTATTTTTGTGATGGTTTTCCCCTGCTTGATTCTGTTTCTATAGACCATATGTAATGGATTTGGGTAATTGCAAAAATTATGCATTTTTTGTTCCCCAAAAAAAGCTGGATTTGGTTTAGAAAATCCTACAATAGTGAAATGAATCATCGCGTAGTTAAACTGTTCGTTTATATTCCGGAATGGTATTGTATCTTGAATGGATTTCCAATTCTTTTGAATGCTGTGGAAATTAGCATTAATCTGGATGTTGCTGGTTTGTGAGTGAGATTACTATCTGTTATACGTTCTTTCATTGACACTTGAAATGCTAGAGTGGCTCATTTGCATCATTAATTTGGTCTCTGATCTGTATTCTTAATTGCCAATGCCCCAAAATCTTATTTGTCAAGATGCATACTTCAAGGAAGAACATGTATACACAGAGTTTATATATGAACCCAATCAAAAAGAAATACTCATCACATAGAATCTTGATTTCTGGGATAATGCAGGGAGATCTAGCAAGGGTTACTTCACAGCTGTTTTGGTTTTTTTTTTTTTTTTCATTTTTATTCCATGAGGTTTGTTTTTAGTTGGGTCCAAAAAGCTAGAAGTAGGTTAACCTCCACAGCATATGAATGATTAGTGCATGTCCATACCACATCATGTTAGCTGCACTACTGCAACTGATGCAAACTTAGCATATCCACCACACCTCAGGTTTCTAGTTATGTTGCATACTGTTGTTGATGGAAATAGGAATGGAATGGATGGTGGTTATGAAATAGGTTCTGCATCAGATGATGAGCCCATGTGAAAACTTTTTCTTGGCGCCCGATAGGTAGACTATTAGATTGAGTCGAAAGCCTACCAACGCATAAAGATTCCAATTCGAGCGAGAGCCCAAACGGGGGAGGCGAGAACATCTTGATCAAAAGCTCCATAGTTCTGAAAATGATATTTGGTAATTGGTAATTTACATCTTGGTGTTGAATTGTTCTGTTGTGACGAAGCTTAGGCCATGGATTGGTTTCCGGTGTTGAATTGTTCTGATGTTTAATTTGTTGGTTAAGTTAGTTTTATTAAATAGCTAAAGCAGAGAGCCTTGTTGGAATGCATGGTGAAAAAGTAGATAGGTAAATTGACTATTGTACTTTTTTTGTCCTTTTCAGTAGCTAAATTAGCTAGCGTTGTTGGAGTTGCTCTAACACCTATAGCATGTAAAACACGGAAGGGAAGTCAGGAAGGGAGGAACTTCAAAATTACATGTTTGCCCCTGTTGTCTAAAGAAAGCAATGGTAGATGTGGGGGCAAATATGTAAAAATAAACAAAGCCAGATTCCAATTTTGATGGCCACTGGCTCTAAATATATAGGGGTTAGATAAATGCAACATCATATAATTTAGCTATTCCAAAATCTCATTGACACCCATATTAGTAAATTCTGTTTTAACTACTCATAACATGTGTTTATATAATCTTTTTCCTGGTAATAAAAACTTACAGAATTAAGTAAATGACAAATTTAAAAAAGGAAATGTCAACATTAATTCAAATATTTTATCATTATTTCTTGATTTATGATTACTTAATAGAGAGTAGAACAAATCTTGACAAATTATTAGGAAAAATATATTTCACTAGTTAGTTCAATATTCAATAATTAAAAACGCATGTCATCGTAAATAAAGGTGCAATTATAAAATAAAATTGTATATTCCGAGGCTCCTTTATAATAAAAGTTGCAGATATTTTATTTTTGGTCAAGTTTGAATATATTTATTGAACATTTTTTTTTGGTATTCTGTTGAAACTTTTGTAAGATTGAAATAACAAAATTATGCAAGAAAAAAATAAATACAACTAATCTGTTATGATGGGAATATTATTGTCAGGTAACTTCTAATTATTCTTTTTTTTCATACAAGAGATGATTTTTACTCTTTAAAGTATTTTAAAAATATGTATAGATTGTTGTGATAAATGAAGAGTGATGAAGAAATATTTTATCGATTGAGAATCATGTACATTTGGCTAAATGCAACCCATGTGGAGCACTTTTTTAATTATATTTGGCTTAATTTTTTTATATTATTTTTTATTTTGTTACTTTTATTTTTATCATTTAGTTTTGCATTAAATTTTTAAAAATAATTAGTTCGTCTTGACGACATGTTTTAAAAAATTGAAAAATATGAATCAAATTTTAAAAAGAATTATAAAAGATAAAAACAATCCAAAAACATATATTCTTAGACTATTTTTGTCTTTTTCTGAGCTTTTTAAAAATTTAATTTATATTTTTACTTTTAAAACCACTAGTAGCCAAATTAATTATTCGTAAAAATTAATATAAAATAAAAAAGATAAAAAATACTACAATAATTTAATTAGTTGAAATTAAACATATATGTAATCCATGAGTGGGGAGACAACGGCAAGGGACAATTGTCTGGCTCGACTCACAACAGCTAGCAGGCGTAGCAGGCGGCGATGATGTTGGCGGCGCTGTCGGTAATCTCTCTCAAGCTCTACCTCTCCTCCGTACGGGACAATCGAGGACTAACAGAAATGTGATCAATTTTGAGCTGTCGCTCTAATGGCTTAGTCTGGAAGACAAACCTAAAATTTGTTAGATTTTCCTGCATTTTTCTTGGCAACCAAATCGAGCTTAACCACAACAAAGAAGCCTTACTTTGTGCCCTCGTTCATCATATTCCTCGACATCCATGGCGACGAAGAGTAAGTTTCTATCCCTCTTGTGTGATTTTTATAGTACGTATCAGTAATCTAAGTGAAACCCTAATTAAAAACCCATGTATTCAAGTCGTGGGGGCACACAATCATTGATGGGGCTGTTCATGGAATGATATATGTTGCCAATATTTTATTCCGAATACTCCTTGTCTAAGAACAATTGAAAATAAGTGGAAGATTAGTAATTGTGGAAGACCATTTTGTGACCTGAGCAACATTTGTATATACCAACGAATTGGGCTTTTACAAACCATTCATTTTTCATAGATTGGCATCTAAATTTTCCTTTTGATAGAATATTTTGTCCAATTCAATACATGGTAGGATTCAAATTGTGTAGAGTGTAACATTTAGCACAACGCAGCCTGTTTTACCTAGTAGCAGAAGCTATTTCAACTATATTGTGCAAGGGTGACAGAACCCAGTTTCCATTCTCATGTGGAATGATAAATTTGCCTCTCTATTATTTCGAAATAAGACCAAGACTCTCCATTTGGAACCCTTTATATGTTTTGAGTGCTTGGATACTGGATGGATGTAGGTACTAGATTTTACACATGATTTGGTATTCTTGTTTTTCGGAGTTTCAATAAATGTTTTGGGGAGGGACGTTGTACTTCAATGCTTTCTGTTATTATGTTGTGAAACAGTGAGCAACTTGTAATTTGTGGAAGCTAATATTTTACAATGGAATATATATGTCATCCTTGAAACGAATACTATATATATACATGCACATACAAAAATAGATTTTAAAGTACTGTCTTCTTGTTTATTGGATCAAACTAAGAAGTAAAAGGCAAGTGTGTTAGATTTGGTGAGCTTGAATGGGTAATATTCCGACATTCAACTAATTTTGGTAATGGTATTCGTGTTCTTACTTTGTTTGGAAGGGTTTATGCGTCTAATCAGAAAGTAGAGGGATTTAAGTTTAAAATGATCAATGTATATGAGTGTGGTAGAAGTTCCCCTTGGATTTAAAGTCCGAATTTCAAATTGACAGTGAGTGACTTAAGGGTATTGTTGTAAACTCGCAACTTTTGGAGTGCAAACTTAAATATAATTTATATGTTGAAATCCTCTTTGAAGTGACAAATAATATAGGGAGAAAGGGAGTATTATACTTGATAAATTTTTAGGTGTCATACACTGATACTAGTTCGGCTCTGGTAGACGTCTTCTATTCGACCAGTGACTTTTGACCCTCCCTTTTCCTTTTCATTTTGCTTTATGGTTTAGGCTTCCAAATATTAGTGTGATGGATATATAATTCTCAATTGTAAAAGCAAAAATCCTCTGGTTGGGCCTTGGGTATCCAGTCTGATTGCTCAATGGTTAGCGGTTACCTTCTCCAACACATCTCTCTACCTCTGTCTCTCTCTAGTCTAAATAACTATCACTACTACAATAACCGTAAAAGATCACACACAAAAAATTAAAAAGATCTCAGTTTTATAAAAAGCGTAATGAATTATTTTGAAAAGTCTTTTTAATCACACATTTCCAAAACAACCGTGATAATAGTATCATTTTATCTCGGTATGTGATAATAACGTGATTGTAGTTAATATATTTTAATCTCGGTTTTTATGTGTATGCGAGATTAAAAACATAAAAAATCTATTTATAAAAATTTAGGAACCGAACGAGGCCCTTGTTTTTAATCTATCTCAGTTTTAATATATACCATGATAAAAAGTTAACCTAAAAATTTCCAAACACTACTAGAATAATTGATTTTTTTATTTTACTTTCTTCAGTTCCCTCCTTATCCCTCACGCCAACTAAAGGAAGCCCTAGCTAATTAACAGCCCAAGAAAAATGCCGCCAGAAGAAGAAATGAAGGTATTAAACTGTGTTCAGATCGGGAAACCAAGATTCGAAGGTATATCATACAAGCAAAAACGAAGGGATTATCAATCGTTTTTCGTTCGTGGTATACTGTTCATACTCCTGATCAGTTGGGATTGTGAACCGATTTTTGTTCGTGGTACGTTGTTCTTGGCCGATGAAGGGATTTTTGTTCATCTCCTCCGGTGAAATCATACTCTAGAAGGTCAGTTGGGATTATCTATCCTTTTTTTTTTTTTGCCAACAATACACCAAAATTAGCCCCAATTAAATTTGGGCGCACGGGAGCCACTACAACAAATATGACCTTTAATAATATTAGTTAATAGCGTTTTGCAATGAAAATATGAACAATTAAAGTGGGACCAATTTCAAATATATAAAAATATTGAATAAAAAATAATTAAAAAAAAGTTCAAAACACAAAATTTAGTTCAATACACAATTTCACGCTAATAATTTAGTTCTATTTCCTCCAACTAAAACCTAATTTCCCTCCCTTCCCTCCAGCTAAATTTTCCCCTCCCAAGTCTTTTAGTCGTAGGGTTTATCTTTGTCAGGACACCCGGCGCACTCAGCCTCAGTCCCTCCTCCTTGGCGGCGTCTCTGAGTCTCTCTCTTTGCTGACAACCAGTCGCCGGCAGCGCGGCACATCCCCAGGTTTGGGGTTCCCATTCTCTTCTCTGTGACTCTGTTCTCTCTCGCTCTTGCTCTTAACCTCTCTAGTCTGCTCTTTCTCTCTCGCGCTCGCAGCTCATTCTATTATTTCTCTCACGCAGCAAGCACGATTTGTTCTTTCTCTCTTGCGCAGCGAGCACAAGTTTAGAATCGATCAACAATTGCAGGTACATTTTTCCCTAATTTTAGCCTCAACGCATTGTTCTCGACCAGAACGGAAGCCTGGTTTTGGGATTCATCATATTCGAAACTTTCCCGTTTCTTCTCCTGGTTTGGTGGTTTGCAATGTAGCATTTGGTATGAGATTATGTTCTAGTTCCTTTCTTCTTGTTCACTTATTTAGCCATTGATTCAAAAGAGAAAGTAGTATAAAAAAATTAAGTTTCTGGTGATGATGGATTTTAGTTGTGGTTGGACTGGCTTTTGGATGGATTTTAGTTGTAGTTGTAAAAAATGCTAGATGATGGATTTTAGGTTATTGGAAAAATTATAAGGTTAAAACCGAGATTAAAAGGTTAAGATCACAGTTATTCACCGTGATCGTTGCCTCTGTTTGTAGTAGTGTATGTACAGATAAAGATATATGTGAACCGCTCGGATCATTGAGTAAGGATCTGAGTATGGGAGAACTTCTCCGTACTTTAGAGAAGCTGATTCCATTGAAATATGGTCTTATAGGGTTTTTTATTCATCATTTCTATATATCACCTTCTGGATTTCACCTCTCTATTATATAAAAAATTTGAAATATTTCAGTTTTAGGATACTACTTCCCATTCTTTAGTTCAGCACTGAATTCTATCCTAAACGTTTTACTCCTCTACAGAAATTTCTTTTGTGGTTTCTTAATATGTGTGTGTGTGTGTGTGTGGTGTGTGGTGTGTGGTGCTTATATTTCTGTTATTGTAACTTATGTGCAATTTTGGTCTTATGTTTCCCTCTTGTGAACTAATGGTTTTTTTTTTTTGCTCAGCGGAGAAGTAAGGATGGACGAAATTGAAAGAAAGTTTGACAGAGGACACAGATAGGACGAAGAGGATTCTGAACAAAGGAGACAACACCGCAAGCTGTGCAGGATGGTCTTTTATGACGCAAGTCCCTCTGATTCCTTGAAGAAGGAATCTGAACTTTCCATGGATTACCCGTGACATTGCTTTGCATGGACTACCAAAAACTGTTGGCTCTATTAAGAGTAAGCAACAATTCCAAGTCATTGAGACAAGGCAAACTTATTCACCAGAAAGTGATCACTTTAGGCTTACAAAACAACATAGCGTTGTCCAAAGACCTCATCAAGCTGTATTTTTCTTGCCAATTGTTTGAATCTGCAAAGCTAGTTTTCCAATCTATTGAGAACCCTTTAGACATTTCTTTGTGGAATAGTCTTATGGCAGCTTACACCAAGAACTTCTTGTTCACTGAAGCTCTTGAGCTCTTTGAGAAATTGTTTCGCTTCCCTTATCTAAACCCTGATAGTTACACCTACCCAAGTGTTTTAAAGGCTTGTGGTGGGTTGGGGAGAGGTGATTATGGTCAAATGGCTCACGCCCATGTGATCAAAAGTGGAAATTTAGTAGATGTTGTGGTTAGTAGCTCTATTGTGGGAATGTATGCAAAGTGTGATATGTTTGGTTCTGCAATGCAATTGTTTGGTGAAATGTCTGCAAGAGATGTGGCTTGTTGGAATAGTGTGATCTCCTGTTATTATCACAGTGGGCAATGTGAGAAAGCACTAGAGTTATTTGAGGAAATGAGGGAATTAGGGTTTCAGCCTGATTCAGTGACAACCACGACTGTTATTGCTTCGTGCGCGAGGCTTTTGGATTTGGAAAGAGGAAAGCGAATTCACAATGAATTGTCCAGAAATGGATTTGTGTTGGATGGTTTTGTTAGTGCTGCTCTGGTTGACATGTATGGAAAATGTGGTTCTTTAGAGATGGCTGTGGAGGTTTTTGAGATCATGCCGACGAAAAGCTTGGTTGCTTGGAATTCTATCATTGCAGGACACAGTTTAATTGGTGACAGCAACTCGTGCATTGAGCTTTTTCTGAGGATGAATGAAGGAGGAGTGAAGCCCACTTCAACTACCTTAAGCAGCTTACTTATGGCTTGTTCTAGATCAGCCAACCTCCAATTTGGTAAATTCCTTCATGGATATACAATAAGAAACTCTGTAGAGGCAGATATCTTTGTTAGCAGTTCACTTATTGAGCTATATTTTAAATGTGGAAATGTTGCCTCAGCTGAAAATGTCTTCAAGAAGATGCCAAGATCAAATGTCATAGCTTGGAATCTTATGATTTCTGGATATGTGTCATCTGGGTCTTACTTTGAGGCTCTTTGCACATTCAATGACATGGAAGAGGCTGACATAAAACCAGACGCCTTTACCTTTGCTACTACATTAACAGCTTGTTCACGATTAGCAGCCTTAGAACAAGGGAAGGAGATCCACAAGTGTATCATTGAAAGTAAGCTTGAACCTAATGAAATTGTCACCGGGGCTCTTCTAGACATGTATGCTAAATGTGGTGCGGTTCATGAAGCTCTTTGCGTTTTTAATGAGTTACCTAACAAAGACCACGTGTCATGGACTTCAATGATTACCGCTTATGGGACTCACGGACAAGCTTTTGATGCTTTGAAGCTTTTCAAAGAAATGCAACAATCCAATGCAAAACCAGACAGAGTTACTTTCCTTGCAGTAATGTCTGCCTGTAGTCACGCAGGATTAGTGGACGAGGGTTTTAATTATTTCAATCTAATGGTCAAGGATTATGGTATCAAACCCACATCTGAAGATTACTCATGCTTGATTGATCTTCTTGGTCGGGCTGGGAGATTGCATGAAGCTTATGGGATTGTCCAAAGAACCCCAAGTATTAGAGATGATGTTGACTTGCTAAGTACTCTGTTTTCTGCATGCCGTTTACATGGGAAAATAGAATTAGGAGAGGAAATTGCAAGACTTCTTATTGAGAAGGATCCCGATGACCCTTCAACTTATATCATATTAGCCAACATGTATGCTTCTGTCAAGAGATGGGATGAGGCACGCAAAGTGAGACTAAAGATGAAGGAGCTTGGATTGAAAAAGAACCCTGGTTGTAGCTGGATTGAAGTTGGCAAGAGGATCCAACCCTTCTTTGTGGAGGATAATTCACATCCAGAAGCTGAGGTGGTATATGATTGTCTAGTGAGTCTTTCTGCTCATATGGAAAAGGATGAACTGGAATCAAATTAGATAAAATGATTAGCTTCTACCGTGTAACCAGGTCATGTATTCTAATTTGGACAACTGTTTCCTTGGTGTCGGAAACACTCATATTCGAACTTCAGAGGATAGAAGTGGCCAGCTAGACAAATCTTTAGAGAGCGCAAGAGACAAAAGGTAATTGGTTCATGAATTAGATCATACAATTCTCGTGGGGGCGTGAAAGTTGAGTAAAAGCCATTGTTTGAGGCAAAGTTGAAGTTTTGTAGAAGAATAATTTGTTCTAGGATTGTGGGCCAGATAGTTTGGTTCCAAGAATCTCCTCAATTTCTGTCGGTGGAGAAACAGAAGGTGAGTCACTATTTTCTCTCATTTATCGCATACAATTTCAGCATTTTGAAGATAGGCCAGTTTTACAAAATAATTGGTCTCGTAAACAATTAGAAGTTAGAACTGATTGGCAAATAAACTTTTCGCTGCCATTTTACCAAAAATACTTTTGTGTTGTACTGTAATGTACTGCTTCGAAAAAGCGAGAAGCAAATTACACATCTATAGCTGTATTTGTATGCAGTAATCATTATTGTGTTGCTTGCGTAGTGCTGCTACCATGGTGAGAATGTAATCTCAGCTTCTACCAAACTCCCGACCTGACCTGACCAAGGACTTGACATTCATGGATGATACAATTGAATTCCTTAAAGACCACAATCACGGTTTGGGAAAACAACTTTTCTGTTTATGCTGAAACAAATGCATAATTGTCTAGTCAAATGAGGCAACAAAATACGTATGCGCTCGAAATGTAATTCTAAGAGCACGAACATACTTTCTAAGCAGGCCATTAGTAGTTTGAAATTTCATACCCTTGATTTAGTCCTGGTAGAATTAGAAAACTCTAGCAGCCTATAAATGTTCAAAATTTATTCAATGATTTGACAAGTGAGAGTTTTGGTTTATACTTAGATGATATTGCTTGACCCTTCAGTGGGGAACCCTTCTTCTCTCCTCCTCCATCTCTTCACAAAGATGTGACATAGCTACTGCATGGTACTACTGTCCATAAGCTTAACTGCCATAAATCAATATCCAAACCCCTTCAAATCAATCCCAATTGTTTCTTGTTGTATATCGTTCCTTGTGGCCTTCTAATTTAACCCTGGAAAACCATAAATATTTCTGTTAGCAACTTAAAAAAACTGTTCATCTACAATTTCAGCACTCAAAAAATAAAAGAAACTATTTCTTACCATGTTCCATATAAAAACATTAAAAGCTTTGTCTAACTGATAGAGCCTTGTATACAGTGCTAGCTGTTAGGTGACGTCTGATGTGGGTAGACCATGGGATCTCTGGGAAGATGGGAGGCACAAAGATGGCTGAAGGCCACTGGGCATGTGTAGTAGGCCGAAATACAATAGTGGGCTTTCGGCCCAAGTGCGTCATCGGCCCGTTTCTGCACGCCCACGAAGAATTGGGTCCAACAATTACACTACCAACTCACGGGTTATGGGTTGAACAACTGGCGGTCGGTTCCGTCGGTCGGCCAACTAAGTCCTGGACATCTGCAAGTTCGGCCTTACAGCCGGAAGTTCATATTCGGTGAGTAACTTGAAACCAGGTAATTGACTGAGCATCACCTTTCGGCTGGACGTCGGAACAATCCCAGTCCCTCGGCTTCGGCCCCTAGCTCCCATCGCTTGGTATCTTCCATAGAATTCGCCTCCCGCTTTTCATGGGCGCACGACCTCCGCCCTTTAAGGGAATGTGCGGTGCGCCCGTTTGTTCTGCGCGGGTATGGGGCACGTGGCAGCACCTCGGTAACTTCTGTACCACGACCCACGTTCTCGGCCGAAGGAAACTGATAAACGGTTGGGTATCCACTCTATAAATATTCCAGGGGGACTCCTATTGAGAGGTACACGCACACTCGCGCTGACACATTACTTTCAAGTCGCTTTCACTTTTCCTAAAGAGCTAACTTGATCGTCGGAGTGTCCGCCGGAAATCCAACCTCGGTCGGCACTAATTTAGTATTCGAGTGTTTCGCAGGACGATTGAGAGGGTTCAATTCATTCACCCAAGAAGTCTAATCCAAATTCCGGACTCCACAACATGGAAGTTGGAATAAGGCAAACATAGGTATATACGCATATATCTGTACATAGAGAGAGAGAGAGAGAGAGAGAGAGAGAGAGAGAGAGAGAGAGAGAGATCTCATTCCGTAAGGAGGTGTGGTGAGATCCTTGCGCGTGCAATCCATAGTTATTGTGACCTACCAACTACATTGTGTTATACCTTGAAACTTGGGGACCAAAGTTTAGTCTTTTACTGAAGTGTTGCAGCTGCTACTGCTGTTTTTTGACAGTTCGGGGATCAAATTGATATTTTTTGGAACTTGGGCTTAAACTATAATTTTCAGAAGTTATCTAATTTGTAATTCTAAAAAGTTGGGGGACCTGTTTATAATATTTCAAAAGTTGAGATTGTTTGTTATGTTAAAATTTGGTGGACCTCTTTGTAGTTTGCAAAATTAGGGGACCTATTTGTAATTGTCTAATATTTGGAGACCCATTTGTAATTTTTGAAAGTTGAGGAGCTTACAAAAGGTTGGGATTTCTTTATCCTCATGTTCAGTATAGCCAAATGTTCTCGAAATGGATTTGAACTCCAAACAAGCATATTTGAATCTATTAGAGTTGTTTAAACACTCACATCAAACTTAAAAGTATCAGAAAAATGTAATAATCTTATATGCACATTAACTATACATATATTAACCTTTCTTGTATAGATTTGCGATTCAGTGAGTTACATGAACATTTTACAACTGCCTCCCTTACCAAATTATACACGCAAGAGACTATAAGCATTTGCCTCAAGAATAAAGAGCAACATAATCTACTCTTCGGACATAATTATTTATACCTTGTATTTTGTTAGTTCATAACAAACGTTAAAGAGGGATAAAGGAGAAAAATAAGAAACAAATAGACATGGTATGTCAATTGCTAGCACCAATAGGATGGTCGGAAATTGCTAGTGAGGCAGAATCCAAAAATAATTTGGTCCAAGCGAATGAGCCAGCGACAGAACTCATACTCAAAACACAAATTAAGGGAACATTTCAAATGTAATTTTCCACTACATATATTTGAAGCCACTTGTTACAAAGGTAAATATATTTCTACTTGATCTAAAAATAACTTGATTCTATTTCTACTATTTGTACAGAAAGAATACCAATTATGTCTAGGAAGTGAAAAGGATGCAGTGAGATGTGTCAACAACAGAGAGAGTTGAAGCTATTGCATCATCACTATGCAGATGAAAAATTGGCTTCAATTGGTACAAGGACGTTGCAATGGCCATGCATGCTCAACACTCCAGGGTCCAACATGCATCACTGAAAATTGTTACTGCTAAACATTAGGAATCAGACAGTATAAAACAGAAAGATAACAATGACAAGGAAGTGAATGCTACAAATCATTTGAGCTGAAAGTACACTCATCAGTGAGATTCTCATCTTCTAAACCAGAACCATAAATGCTCGTACCTCAAATGCCTTACAGTCGACAAACATCACTATTTTTTTAACAAAAGATTGGATTGTACTTGAAAAACTAACTTGCTTTATGCTATTTTACTCCTCATTTATGACCATATTGATGTGGTTGATCTTCAAAGAACTATAATATTGCCCTTTCATGCCTTTTTTTTTTATTTGGCTCAATAAAACTGAAATTCAAAGGGTTATTTTTTCTAAATATCCATATTGATATTGTTGGGTATGGCGATTAATCTGCCTTGTGTCCAAAGTGCTAGTTTGCAATAGTTTCACAATTTTTCCATTACATTTTAAATTTGGGTCTAATTGCTTTCCCATACCAGGCTTAGAATTTTAACATTCTTTTGGGAAGAAATCACCCGAGCTCGAAAGCAACAGCTTGAATTTGCTTTCTGGAACAGAGGATGTCATTCTGGAAGAACCAATCGTTAAACTATGTGCCCTTCTGTTTAATCTTGCTTCATCTCTCTATGCGCACGTGCATAGATGTGTCGTATGACTAGCTAAAGGACTCAATTTTGACTATTTTCTACTTGAAGACTAATCTACGTAATCGATTGATAAATTGCATGGATACTTAAGAAAGTTATCGTATCTGTATACTATATTCATATGCATATTGGAGATTGATACTCCTGAGATAATCGCGCATGCATACCTGATACTTCCCGCACGTGTTTGATACTTGAAAATAATTTTGCTTAATTTTAATAAGTATCATATACTTTTAGTTACACATCCAAACATTTATGAAAGTTGAGATTGTGACATGTGTAGCACAAAATATTAGTCAATGCCTAAATACTAGGTACGGATATGGACACGGGACACGGACACAACACAGACACGTGGACACGTGATTTTTTTTAAAATTAGGACGCACACGCGTTGGGATACATTGAATCAAAAGAAACAAGTATTCATATATACACATACAAACTTAAGGTATTATCTAACCATATTATTTCTTGTCAAATTCAAGGTGAAAAACAAATAATATTACCAAGCAAACAAATCATTTAAAAAAAGATGAAAATACATATGAAGACAAGGGAAATAGGATTGGAAAGAACTGGGAAAAACGAAGAAACATAAAAACAATTGGAGATAAATAGAGAAAGAACCGAGAAATAACTGGAGAAACTTTAGCCCTTAGTCATCTTTATCAATCTCGCTCTCTCTCTCTCTTCCCCCTTCGATACCAGGATTTTGTTGGGTTTAAGAATCTACTGATGTATTGTAACGCGTTATCTTTTTCTTGTAAATATGATAGTTTTGATCATCGAGTAGCTAAGTTCTGTTAGGATTTAAAATACTGTGATTTTGACACCGTTTAAGGATGTAAAGGATGTAAAATACCATTCTTACCCAAAGTGTCACGTGTGTGTCCGCGTGTCTCGTCTGAGCCCAAAACGTGCTTGAAACGTGTCTGACTCAAAAAATAATTATATACTCGGACACCTATTTTCATGTGTCTAAGCGTGTCCATGTCCCAGACGTGTCGGACACGAATACGAAAGATCCGAAAAGGTTTCTGTGCTTCTCAGACTAAATAAATAAGAGAATAGTTTTTCTAAAAATTTGGTCACCTTAAATGAAAGATAAATTAAAGAAACATCCTACGGTCTTATAATTTTCTGAATGACTTAACACTTACAATGCTATGTGCGTGTCCACATTCGATAGACTAGCTAATGGATACTAATCAAATCACAATTCCTAAATTAAATTATCACTATTCGTGAACTTGTGTCTAACACGATTCTAGAAATCATAAGATATCTTTGCAAATGTAACCTGGTCATACTTGTATCCTACTTTTTAGATTTTCCCATATCGACATATACCCATATAATGTCGAATCCGTATCATCTACCCATGCTTCATGTTGATGTTTCATGTTGTGTCATTTTCGTACGTTAATTCGCTTTCCCCCCGAGCCGCCCCCCGCGGGCAAATTCTTCTCCATTCATCTCCCTACTTAATCTTTATTACAACAGAAATAAGTATTTAGAAATTACAGACAGTAAAAAAACTTCAAGTGTCACGGAGAATGTGTATTGATTATAGAGCTCTCAACAAGGAGACTACTACGAACAAGTTTCCCATACCAACAATTCATGAACATTTAGATAAGCTATATATGATGCACAATTTTTCTCCAAATTGGACCTACGATCAGGATATCATTATATAAGACTGCATCCTGAAGGTGAAAAAACAGCCTGTAGAATTCATGATGGTTATGCCCTTTGGGCTAACTAATTCACCGTCTACCTTTTAGAGCCTTATCAACATACAAGAAGTCCTAGTGTCATACCTACCATGCCTTTAAGGAGCGAAAGTACCACAGTTACTAAATACGTGCATGAAACTCTAGATCATTCCCATATTGAAGTCTTCCAAACATTACAAGTCATTCTGACCAACAATTCAAGAGACACCACTTCAGTTATTCAGATTGGTTCATCTGCTTTGGCTAATTAAGGAAATTGTTGCCTCGGAAATATCAAAATTGCTCACTCTGGGTGATTTTGATTTCCAAAGCTAAATATTGACTTCAATCTCCAGTATTGATTTGGCATTGTACAACATTGCACCTTGGCCCCAGAAATTTCAAATTGGCGAAAGGAGCTGAATTTTGATTGGATTCCTTAATGGTGCTCCCACGAGGCATTGCTTCACCTGCCAAACAAAGTTTCAAAGTCTTATATTGCAGAAGGTAGAAAAGATATCGGCAAGAAAGACGGAAGCTTTTATTCCTAATGTTAGGTCTATAGTAGTTTGGAAGCTCTGAGGTAGAGGCGAGGAAAGCATGACAGATAACAGCTTAAGCATCTCATGGCATTCTTGTGTCTGTCCATGCAAGACGAGCCTCTACTTACAAGTTACAAAACCCCGACAGAAAAAACTCCGCACATTCTATAACAAAGTTGGAGGGATCATGAGAATCTGAATTGTTAAAACCAAATCAAGGAGATGGATTAGCTAAATTCAGAATAAGTACCTCTCATAAGTCGTTTTAGATTCCATGATCCCAGAATCTGCTACTCACCATAATTCATGCAAAAAAAAAAAAACATTTAAAATTACCATAGGCCAACAAAACCATGCAGATTACCAAATACAAGCAAAAGCCAACCAAATTCTCCAACGCATCAACCTGAATTTAGCTAGTCTTGTGCAAAAGACAAGAAGAAGTGACTGACTTGTCTGAAATATAAACAGGCGCACCTTTAGGTGACCACTCCTTCATTGCTCGAGAATGTTCCATGTGATTGTGTTTAGTGTTTCTATACTGGATGCTATTAGTAAGTTCAAGGAGCACACCTTTAAGAATGACTACAATTCCTTTATACCAGAAAAAAGCTCCGCAAGCCTCTGTTTGAGAAAGGGAGAAATTGCATCACAATTAACCAAAATATCAAGTGACCGAACCACTCCTTTTCTAACAAGCATAGAGAAAGCTGATAAGACACCACGCCTGAGTATATCCTTCCTCTCAACATCATAGTTCTCCATAAGAAGAAGCAAGAACTCGAGAAGAGTGTGGCTCATGTCAATGTACTTTGGGATTGAGTGCACTACCAGTAAGATTGCGGGCTCAATATTCATAACGCTGTCGAATCTCTCATCAAAGAAAAGCCAATCATAAAACAGGGCCAGCTTTGCATTGGCTTGAACATAATGCCTCCCGCAAGATTTCAATAGCCAGCCTATAACAGCCCATCTAGGGATGACAGCTGATTGGATGATTTCATTAGGTGGATGGAGTGAACAACAAATAAATCGAATAATGTCAATTACAAGCGTGTCACTCTCTGGAAAGCTGAGAAACTTCCTAGCAAACCAGGCCTGGTACCGCTTTTGACTTCCTAAATTCACAAGTGTAAGCAAAAACCGCATTTGGGCTTCCATTTCTGGAGTGATCCGGAGCAAAAAGTACTGACTTGAAGTCCTTGATAGGTAAAGCTGTGAAATATCACGGAACTCGTTTGTTTTGAATTCACCAAGATTGAACAACAAATCCTTCCATATTGCTCGAAACTCTGGTATATGAACCAAGTCTTGTAAAAGGCGAAGAAGATCTCTTCCTATCTTGAAACACAGATGGAATTGCTCCTTAAACATTCGGACATAAAACTTGATCTCCATTTGCTTCAAGACGTCTAATTTTAAATTACTGGATAACCTATAATGATCTGCCAATAACCGAAGAAATGTATAAAGAGCACTTGTTAAGACTAATGGTTCTTCTTCTAATAAACAATCCCATTTAGCTAAAAAAAGACTAACCAACTCTGAACACAACCACAAATTCCCTTCAGTAAAATCTCCAGAAACAATTTGCCTCAGCAGGGCCACCAACAAGCCATCGATCCCTATAGCTGCAACAGATACCATTTCAGTAGTAACCCAAATCAACTGAACCTTTGCTGCATCTACAAGTTTTGGGTACATATCATTAACTACCTTTGTGAGTGTATTTGTGAAGCAACTATAACCGTCAGTTATTTTCCCATGTAAGTGCTTAATATGAACTTTGGCTGACTGGGGTTCACATAAAATTCCGTGAAGGATCGCTTGATTAAGGTTTAAATACTCTAGCGCCGTTGGAATTGTGAGTGCAAAAGGGGGTCTTAGCTGAGATTCAAAAAGACCAAAAGCTTCTCGTAGACAGACTCCAATGGGGTTCTCAACTTCGTAGGCTGCTATTTGGATCAGTTTTGAAGTTATTTGGTGCCTATCAGTCAAGCCCCTTTGTGAATGAGATGGCTGCTTCGTTGGGCCCCTTGAAAGTTCAGATTCCTTCTTCGTGGAATCAGAGGGACTTGCGTCATAAAAGACCATCCTGCACAGCTTGCGGTGTTGTCTCCTTTGTTTAGAATCCTCTTCGTGTTATCTGTGTCCTCTGTCAAACTTTCTTTCAATTTCGTCCATCCTTACTTCTCTGCTGAGTCGAAAAAAAAAAAAAAATAGTTCGCAAGAGGGAAACATAAGACCAAAATTGCACATAAGTTACAATAACAGAAATATAAGCCCCACACACCACACACACACACACACACATATACATATTAAGAAACCACACAAGAAATTTCTGTAGAGGAGTAAAACGTTTAGGATAGAATTCAGTGCTGAACTAAAGAATGGGAAGTAGTATCCTAAAACTGAACTTTTGTTAGGTGCTCTTACATGTCTGAACTTTTGTTCGGGGCCATTCTGGGGTATGTCCTCTTTATCCATCAGTACCTAGGTAATTCTCTAGTAATGTGAAATAGATGTTCAAATTTGGTTATTAACTAGGCCAACACATAAAGTTAACCATTTTATAGATCCATGTTCTCTGCCAATCTGGTGAGTGTATGCCATGAACTTCTCTATTTTCTTGTTTCTGCTTGGTTGATTAAGTTGGGAGCTCGTGATATCTGCAGCACCCATAACATCTTTTTCTTCTATCATGCACCTCTTATAGGCTCTTAGTATACCGTGTATTTTTTTTTTTTGGTCGAATACCAGAACCCTTTGTTTATCCTGGTATTCCTTTCATGCCTTGGCATATCCAACAACTGTTCACGATCCTTTGTGGTTTATAAGACCTGGTGCTTTATTTGATTAGCAGCTCTGTTGAATAGAGTGTAACATAAACCTTTTGTTGAGCCCGCGCTGTTGCCCAATCTACTTGCCATAGGTTAGCACAATCTGGTTCCTGCCAACTCATAATTAGAGATATTTGTGACTCAGAAATGGTATCCTTATCTTCCTCTTTTTTCCCGTATTCAACCCCATTTTTCGAAACATAATAATGAACTGAACGTGCCACTATCATGGATCCCACATTGTTCAACAATTGACTCTTACAATAACTTCCTTCTAGTTGAACTAAATGTGACTGGGTTGAACAGTTTAAGAAATGATGTTGGTTACTGGTTTTCCTTCTCCCTGCATCTGAAGGCACTTGTAACACATGCTAGTTGATGTCTTATTCTGATTTATTCCCACCTCTTAATCCTGATGCATTTGTAGGGTTGTGAACAAGAGGTTGCTGAGGCTGAGAAAGGTTCCTCTAATGAGCTTAAAAGCGAGTGTATCATGAGGTTATCATGGGCTCTTGTTCACTCAAAAAGACCACAAGATGTGCAGCGTGGGATTGCTATGCTTGAAGGTGAGAAACTAGTTTTAGGATATAGCATTCTTCTGTGTGTTTGGCATCTTTGGCTTTTTAACCTGGGAAATGATTTTGTCAGCAAATATATTTCCCTATTGTTTCACCACATACATGTATCAACACTACAAACACGATGGGTACGTGTGGGAGACTAGAAGTACTGTTATGGACACAAACAATGACATAGACACAAATACGAAAACCGGACACTGCATTTCTTTATTAATGGGGACAGACACGGCGGGGGATTGTAAGTGGGGATTGGAGTTGCTTTTCGATTCAAAATTTCCGGTTTCAAGTTGAGAAACCTACGCTGTAAAGTGGGGTAGTATCCAGTACAAGTAGAATGAAAACCCTAAGAACATCAGTATCAGCATTGCTATTTGGCCTTTTTAGATAAATTAGAGAGGAAACCTGAAAAAATGGAGCTGCATCAGCCCCGTCTCGGCCTTTGCTGCAGATTAACATTGCTACAATTCCTCATCACTCCCCACGAGACACTGTTCATGCAAAATATTTTGATTGCAGTGCTTTCCCTGATCATTAAGTATTCGTCTATAATATCAGCCACTATTACATTAGCAAGTATGTAAGTGCCTCAGTCGTCTTCTAAGGGGAAGACAAACTGAACAATGTAACATTATTTCTCTTCTGGGCGAAAGAAGGTTTTTGAGCTTCTAACTAGAATTAGTACAGAAAAAAGAACGTAGGATTCGAAATCTCCTCTGATATATGTTGGGAGGAAATTCTGGTAGTTCAGCAGAAATAGTCGAAAAAGAGACTTTGGTGTCCTCCCAAATGATCGCGCCGTAGAAAATTGCAGCAATGACTTGATCTCGGCCATGGTCTTGATGAACTCTCGGCTTCCAGTCGTCCTACTTCCATAGCGGCTATTGTGGTAATCTCCAGCTCATCATTGAAATTCGAGTCAAAGACAAGCACATCGTTGCGGGACTCAAGATCCACATTCGAAATTTGAAGATAGAATAAAAGAAAGTTTGGTCTTGGGTAGTTGAAAATTGGCTAACAAATGGTCTTGTATATATTGAACCAGAGAATATAGGCGGTAGAATGTAGTTGTTAAACACATGACCCTTGGAATTTTGCCATTATAAAAATATGACAATTGTAACACAGTCTTTTAGATATGACAGTTAGAATATAGTCCTCACAAATATGGAAGTGACTAGCCAAAGTGGAAATTTGGCTTTTGAGGTGTAATTCGGTTTAAAATATGTTGAGGTTGATTATGATGCTCTTAAGTCTTCTTTTTTCTTTTCTTTTTGTTTTGTTTTGTTTTTGTTTTTGTTTTTTTTTTTTTTTTTTTGGGGGGGGGGGGGGGTTGGTTCTAGCTAAAGCCACTCATCATTTTACCATTGCTACATTGCCTCAACAATGAGGTACCATTCATGTGCTTCTTCCCTTATTTAATTATTACTTCTAAAATGATATTTTGGAGTGTATTGGAAATTAGATGATATACAACTGGTAAAACATATTGCCTGGTATGCAGACTTATGTACGTACACATTTGCAGTAAATATACATACATGTGTAGCATGCATACAGATGTAGGATTACGCACAAAAACAAAAGAGTATATGCTTGTAGAAAATATATAATTCCTGATTAGTTCATGTAACATTTTGGTGGTTGATTTGTTATTCTAGTAAGATCTGGATTTCCGAAGCTAGAAAGTTTGGCTGGTACAACAAAGCTTTCATCTTCTATGAAAGAGAATCCACAGACCACTGCTATATTTGAGGCCCATGAATTAGGACATATTGTATTTATCCTATTGTGTTGGCCTTTGTTACTGCAAACATTGTTCCAGAACTGTTCACTTCTGTTCAGCGATCCACGAAGGTTCTCGTGTTTGTTACATTATTTTGTTCCTGGGGAATGTAATGAAATTGTATAAACTAAAAATCTAGAGAGCTTAGAACTTTGACAAGAGAAAATACAAAAGGAAAATAGTGCAAAAATATTGGCCATTATGACTCCGGATCTGGAATAGGTTTCATATGAATAATTTCAAAGGGCGCGCATATTGTAATTGGATGCCTATCTCTTGGAACAAGTTATTATAGTATGGAAATATGGTAATCTATGGAAGCCTATCTATCCTAGACAACTACCACATTTCTTTTCCTGTCCTGCCACGTTCTTCCTATGGGAACAATCCATGTTCCATTTAACATTATCTTGGGTAGCATTTTCTTAGCGTAATATAAGCATGAGATATTACACCACCCAAACAAAAAACTTGGTTTTGCGATCAGCTAAATAAGGGATTTTTGTTTGTAGTCTTAGATAGTCTTTGAAATGCCGCTTCTTGGATCTCCATCCAAATGATTTAACAGTTCTTGAATGCTGGAACTTTGTCAATTTCCATCGTGTTTTGTTTCGTCCTTTAGCCTTGTCAAATTCATCACGTATATTTTGCGCGCTTTCGTCCTTAGTGTACATTTCAACTCCAAATTATCACTGCATAGAATTATGATTACTGCTCTTCATGTCTGCAACAGTGCTGTACTTGGTTAATTTAGATTCTTTGCTGATCTTTATAACAGGCGATTACTGCTGTTAAGAAAGGAGCGTGTTTGCTCAAGTATGGAAGAAGGGGGAAACCTAAGTTTTGTCCCTTCCGGCTTGCAAATGTAAGCTTATTTACTGTGTCCTGATATGTGTAAGCGTATTTACTGTGTCCTGATATGTATATTGCTTTCCTACCTCTGTTCATTTATGACACGAGTACAAACAACAACACTACAGTTAATTCATAGAGTAATTATCATTGCTGCTTTGCCTCTGCTTCTGCTTTTTCTGCATTGCACTTCCCTGCTTTTGTTGGAATGAGAACTTAAGACTTTTTAATAATGTTTTTACTCTCTATGTTTCTGGAACCTGGAGTTGGTATATTGTAGACCTATGATAGTGACCTAATATTAGAGATGTCCTCATTCAAAACTTTGTCAGTGACCCTTTCAAAATTCTTTCAGAATATTGCTGCTAATAAATGCAGTCTACAATGGGCAGAAACATGAAGTGGGAAGAGAGGTGGTTGGCTGGTGATTGTGATACCGAGGAGGATACCGGGTTCCATAAGCTTCATAAACACTTGGGGTTGCTTTTGTGATTTCCGGATTTTCTTTACTTCCAATATCTTTTTTTCAGTTTGTAGTCACCTTTGTGTGTGTCGCATAATCAATGATAGGAGCTCCTTTTTTTGGGCCTATGTCCTAACCCCAGGGGTTGAAGTATAATTTCAGTTGTTTTATGACTCATTGTCGGACATGTTAATACAACTGTTGGACTTGTTGATGTTGGCGATGTTAACACTAGTCCTTGTGACTCGGATAGGAATAAATCTTTCCTTGTCGATTAGTAGTTGTAACTCAAACCTACCTATTGAATTACCTCATCTGACTTTTTGGTATTTAAGCGAATACCACATTCTCTGTTGACAGGCATATTCTGTCACGGAAAGAATTGTATTTGTGCTAAGTGCTAACAAGTCACATCTGAACCTTCTGTGCTTTCATCATACCATTTACTTCACTTACTTGCCCAAATGTACAAACAGATTGGTGAATCCTTCTGTGAAAAATAAGTGGATCGCATTTTTTAATGGCAAACAACCCTGCTTGTCAAAAATTTGGATGCTTTATTCATTTTTGTATTTTTCTCATTTTCACTCTGGTAAGTACGGGATACAAACTTTTGCCTTACCTGTTATTTTGTATGTATATTCCTGCTTATTTGTTGCGTCTTATTGCTAATATCAGCTCTACTTGTTGCATTCTACTGAAAATGGAGATTTCTCTACTAAAACCTGTGTGTTGATACTTGCAGGATGAATCTGTCCTAATATGGTTCTCAGGAAAAGAAGAGAAACACCTTAAACTAAGTCATGTGTCCAGAATTATTGCAGGGCAACGCACTGTAAGTTTCTTGCTTTGAAGACGTCGTCTCCCTATAAAACTTCATCAATGAATTCAGAAGACTGATAACTTGTGTGTGATTTTGGTTTTATCCTATTTTAATTTGATCTTGTACTTGTGGTACATTACCATGATTTAGGAGACCATTTTGTGATTGCTTAAGCATACGAAGAAATTAGTATACTCTATTTCTGAATATTACCACTGGCTGAAAAGTACAATATTAGCTTTCTGAAGTTTTAGATATTTCTCATCTTATTGCAGCATCCCTGAGTCTCACTTTGCAATTTCACTTTATTTGGTATACTGCTGTCTCAATTATTCTGCCCAACTAGCTTAATTTTGGTCCTGCATGTTATTTAAGCTGACGCACACTCTGCTTCTTTATTGCCTCATAGCAATTGATAGTAGTTTTTTGGTTGTTTGGAGCCTTGTATGTGTTGTGTAACGTATCAATCATGGTAATACACGACATATGTCATCTTTAAATCATTTCCTTTACCTCTTTGGCTCTCTCTGTGCTCCCATTCACAAGCAGGCCATTTAAACGGGATAATCATTTCTGTTACTTGCTACTTAATTGGCAGCATGCGTGGTTGCACAGTGCTTCAAGTTTGAGGAGTATTGGTTGATCTTTATCTATCAAAAAGGGAAAAAATAGAGTATTGCTTGTTATTTGTTTTTGTTTCTTCTGTTAGGAGCAGAAATAGAGTAAGGAAAACTGAAGACCGGCTATAACATCATCCCATCTAGCTTTAGGCTGGGTGGGGAATGCTTTTCTTCATATGAAGTTATTGAACTTAGACTCACAATCCAAAATATTTAGTTCTTAAGAGGACCTCTTTCTTCCCTATAATGGTATACCCCACCCCTTTTCAACAATTTATTAAACCATGCATTTGCAGATGCTGCTCCGAGAGCTGATTTAGAATCCCAGAATAATGCTAAATTGTTTAGAAGTCATGGTATTGTTGGATGCATCAATCTTTTCCTTAAGTTTGTTAACGACGACTTGTAACTATTAACTTCCTTCGTCCTTCGATGTTGGTCCCTTTTGGGAGTTCACACTTTTTAAAAAGATATGTAGCCATTGCACCTGAATTCAAATAAAAATCATGCACTTGCATCATTGCCCCTCTATTCAAAATTTGAATACATTTCATAGTTTAGGTAAACAAAATATTTATATTTTTGACTTGTAAAAGAGGACTAACAATTTGGGACATCCCAAAAGTGGAAAGATGACCAACAATTAGGGACAAGGGAGGATAGTTCAGTTTTCGGATTTTTGCATTTCAAACCAGATGTTTACTTATTAAATATGGCTTTAAACTTTTAATTCATTATGGGATATTTTTCAGCCAATCTTTCAAAGGTATCCACGGCCTGAGAAGGAGTACCAGTCGTTCTCTCTTATATATAACGACAGGTCATTGGATTTGGTGAGTGTCTTATTTGTCACGGCCATTTCCTTCTCTCTTTTTTCAAAGGCATCCATTTCCTGTAATGACCTTCCTAAAATTGTTATCTACTTTCCTGAGATAGATATCTGGTTTTTATAATTTGGTTACAACTTCTGTTCCAGATTTGTAAGGATAAAGATGAAGCTGAGGTATGGTTTAATGGTCTGAAGGCATTAATTTCACGTGGCCATCAACGGAAGTGGAGAGCAAAATCAAGGAGTGATGGTATTCCATCTGAAGCTACTAGTCCCCGAACATATACACGGAGGAGTTCTCCATTGCATTCTCCATTGCATTCTCCATTTGGTAGTGGAGATAGCTTGTAGAAGGTATGAGTTCTTTTTTTGCACACAAGTAGAAAATCTTCCTTCAGACTCCAACAAGCACATGCATGTAAAACTAAATCCACATGGATACAGTCTCCTGAGAAATAACAAGTAAGCGGATCATTGTTGCTTAATTCAGGATGGTGATCAGCTTTGACTTCATAGTCCATATGAAAGCCCCCCCAAAAATTGTCCGGAAAAGGCATTTTCGGATGCAGTTGTATATGCTGTGCCTTCGAAGAATTTCTTCCCCTCAGATGCTGCCAGTTGTTCTGTCCATTCTATATCATCAGGCTCAGATGGCCTACATGGTCACATGAAAGCAACTGGGATGGATGCTTTTAGAGTAAGCTTATCAAGCACTGTTAGCTCATCAAGCCAAGGTTCTGGTCATGATGATGGTGATGCCATGGGGGATGTTTTCATTTGGGGGGAGGGCACTGGAGATGGTGTTCTCGGTGGTGGAGCTCACAAAGTTGGGAGTTGTTTTGGTGTTAAAATGGATTCTTTGTTGCCTAAAGCGTTGGAGTCTGCGGTGGTTCTTGATGTTCAAAATATTGCTTGTGGTGGACGACATGCTGCCTTAGTAACCAAACAATGAGAGATTTTTTCCTGGGGGGAGGAATCACATGGTAGGCTTGGGCATGGTGTAGATTCTGATGTTTTGCATCCAAAGCTCATTGATGTTCTTAGCCCTACAAACATTGAGCTTGTAGCTTGTGGTGAGTACCATACTTGTGCTGTAACACTTTCTGGTGATCTGTACACATGGGGTGATGGTCATCTTGGTCTTCTTGGGCATGGAAATGTAGTCAGTCAGTGGGCCCCCAAAAGGGTGAATGGTCCTTTGGAGGGTATTCATGTTTCGTCTATTTCTTGTGGGCCCTGGCATACTGTTGTTGTGACCTCTTCCGGGCAATTGTTTACTTTTGACGATGGAACGTTTGGTGTTTTGGGTCATGGAGATCGGAAAAGTGTTTCCAAACCTCGGGAAGTTGATTCCCTTAAGGGGCTCCGCACTGTACGGACCGACTGCGGTGTTTGGCATACCGCTGCTGTTGTAGAAGTCATGGTTGCCAATTCAAGTTCCAGCAATTGCTCTTCTGGAAAATTGTTCACATGGGGAGATGGGAACAAAGGTCGACTTGGGCATGGTGACAAGGAAGCAAGACTTGTGCCTACGTGTGTTGCTGCTCTTGTTGAACCCAATTTTTGCCATGTGGCATGCGGGCATAGCCTGACTATCGCACTTACAACTTCAGGCCATGTATACACAATGGGCAGTCCTGTTTATGGCCAGCTTGGAAAATTCCAAGCTGATGGGAAGCTCCCTGCGCACGTTGAAGGAAAACTGTCAAAAAGTTTTGTTGAGGAGATTGCTTGTGGTGCCTATCATGTTGCCGTTTTAACTTCAAGAACTGAAGTTTACACTTGGGGGAAGGGGGCAAATGGTCGACTGGGTCATGGTGATACAGATGATAGGAATTCTCCCACTTTAGTAGAAGCACTGAAAGACTAGCAAGTCAAAAGTATCGCTTGTGGCACTAATTTTACTGCAGCTATCTGCCTCCATAAGTGGGTTTAGGGGGTTGATCAGTCTATGTGCTCTGGTTGTCGCCTGCCATTTAATTTTAAAAGAAAACGTCATAATTGCTACAATTGTGGACTTGTTTTCTGTCATTCATGTAGTAGTCAGAAATCACCTAAAGCCTCTATGGCACCAAATCCCAACAAGCCTTATCGGGTTTGTGATATTTGTTTTGGTAAACTGAAGAAAGCCATTGAACCTGGTGCTTCGTCTCAATCCACTGTGAGTAGAAGAGAAAGCATGACTCAGGGGCTAAATGAACTTACTGAAAAAGATGAAAAGTTGGATTCCAAATCTCGTCCTCATCTTGGTAGATTTTCCTCAATGGAGTCCTTCAAGCAAGGAGAAAGTCGTACTTCCAAGAGAAACAAGAAGCTAGAATTCAATAGCAGTCGTGTATCACCTATTCCAAATGGAAGTTCCCAATGGGGGGCTCTTAACATCTCTAAATCATTCAATCCAGTGTTTGGGTCGTCCAAGAAGTTCTTCTCAGCTTCTGCGCCTGGTTCAAGAATTGTTTCTCGGGCAACATCACCAATATCAAGACGGCCGAGCCCACCTCGCTCCACGACACCAACACCTACTCTAGGTGGACTCACCTCTCCGAAAATTGGTGTGGATGATACTAAGACAACAAATGATAGCCTTAACCAAGAAGTTGTTCGATTAAAAGCACAGGTACCGGTACCATCTTGCTTGCTTGACAGTCATGCGCTTTTGTGTTTTGTTAGCATTGTTTCACTAAACTACAATGTTGAGTAAGCAAAGAAAATGGAATGACACGTGGCAAATGCAAATGAACCAAGTTATAATACTCCATGGTAACAAATTCTTTTGTTGCAAGTACTTTACACGCTGATCATACTAGTTCTAGAGCCAAATACTAACCTTGTGGGAACTTCATGATCTTTTTTTTATGTTTTCCTCCCACTCTTTTGTTTCATGTAGCAAGGAGAACTGCTAAGTATTATACAAGCTGGTTAAAGAAGTACTAGAGCCAAATGCCAGACTTGAGAATCTTAATTTGACTTTTTTATTTGTTCCTCTTTGGCTTACTTTGGTCGGTGCTTCAAAAAGGCTGCATTAAAATGCGGTCCATTGGTGTTAAAAGGCCACAAGTTTAAATGCAGTCCATTGGTGTAAAACAGGCACAGTGTTAAACATGGATTTTGCGAATTTGAATTGTTTAGGTTTCCTGATAGATCAAAGATCCTCAATGGTTTCATTATATTTGGAATTCTTTTAATCGTCTTTCCTTTAGTGTATGATATAGGATCGAAAATCTGGATGTTTACTTCGATATAATAGAGTTCTCATTCTGTTAGGTAATGATGAACTTGTCACTTATGTGAGATAAGTAGTACTTAGAACAAAAGCCCTTTGTAATGTATCATGCATTTGAACCATTTTGGGGTTGTGCTACTTCATTTTGTCTGATCAATCTTTTCCTCAGGTGGAAAATCTTACACGTAAAGCACACCTTCATGAAGTAGAGTTGGAAAGAACTACTAAGCAGCTGAAGGAGGCAATTGCAATTGCAGGGGAGGAAACAGCAAAATGCAAAGCAGCAAAGGAAGTGATCAAGTCACTTACTGCCCAAGTAAGATCAGTGTTAGTGTTGTGTTAATTGCACATGACAAGTTAACAGGTCGCTTCATGTCTCACAAAGCAACTTATTATTCTCAAAACAGTACTGGAGAAATGTCCAATATGTTTTCCTGGTGTTTGAGATCATTTAAGTTTATCAATACGTTGGATCAAGTTAAAGAGGCTAACGGATGATCTACTTACATTTTGAGTTCTGAACTTTTAGTAGTCGGTTAATTAGAATGATTTACAGTTTGTTTCCATGGGGATCTTACAATTCTGTATATTGCTCAATTTTGTTCGATACACCATGCATTCTTATTTGGGAGGTGAATAAATAAAAGCAAGAATCACATGAGAAACGTGTGATTGTTCGTTGCATTGCACGATTTGGTTCGTTAGCTTACAAAAGGATATCGTGAATAAGTTCATTTGTTTCATTTATCTCACTTTGGGGATTTGAAGTTTTTAATTCTTTACTTCTTGTATGACCGATCCTAAAATTCTGGTCCTTATAATTCATAAAGATACACTAATGCAACAAAGGAGGCTCAGATCCACGTCTTTTGCCCTTGAGTTGTTATTTACCTGTTACAACACGTGCTTATCATTCGAAACAAGTTTGCCACTGATGTATATCTTAACTTTTCATATTTGTAATGGATCTTTGATATCTTCTTGTTTAGCCATAAACTTTTAAGTATTTCAAAAAGCTTAACCAAATCTTGAAGCAACGACTCGATTTGGTTTGTTTAAGAAAAAAGTTAATTTTATTGATAATTGGGAATCCTGATTTGACAAATAGGGCATAATGATTTTTGTTTATTCAAACTATTTCATTAACTTCAGTTTCCTAAATTTATGTAATGCATTTCAGTTAGACGCACTGTGAATGTGCGTTTCATTTAGGCAAGTTATGAATGTATTGTGCCAAGACTCAAGGAATTTTGTCTGGGGAGTTTTGAAATGTTTCAGAAATCAGCAGAGACCTGCTACCTGCTGATTCAGCAGCCACTATGAATCTCAACTATTCTCTTTTCCATTGCTGCAGAAATCCCAAAATTTGTTGTCTTTGATTTGTTGGCTTTTCTCATTATGGAAAGGTTAAGAATGAAATCTTCTAAAGCTTATGATCAGTTCTTGTTAGGGTTTTCATGAAATTTTTTTTCTGTTTCATTTAAACTCATCCGTTACTCGTTAGTTCACCGTCAAATCAATTAATAAATTATGATAAAATTATCCATAAAACATTACATAATATTGAATTTAACTCCAATGCAAGTTTTACCATATTCATTGACTAAATCTTCTTAATATCCTTAGTAGTTGGTAATTTTGTTATGAAATTGACAAATCGGCTTAACTTCAATGTTACTACCATACTTACATGAAAAGTAGCCACTGGTGGTTATTTGATACTCTTTCTATTTTCGCAAAGTCTTTGATATAAAAATTTAGTTCAAAAATTAAATTGCTTTCATATGTATCTCTGATGTTTTTCGTGTCTTATTTTGTCTATTTTTTACCAACGTGCCCCCATATCTACCATTGCTTGCCTTAGGTAACATGGGCGAACATGTAATTCCAATTTATCCCCTTTTTGAGTTACTTTTCGTGTTTTACATGTTATAGGGTAAGCTTTCGGTGCACAATTTTCAAGCATGCGTTCAGGAAAAATATATTTTAGCCAAACGTCTTTGAAAGAGAGAAATAGAAGAAGACAAACGGAATACGCTTTAGAGAGAGAATGGTAGAAAGGTCTCCAACTCAGAGGGGATATACTAGCCTCTAAACACAAATGAAATTTACGGCTCTTATTCACAAATGCATATTACCGTAAATTTTTTAGGTTAGGGCTTTGCTGACTTTTCTCATTCTGGAAGGTAAAACATTTAAGCAATAAAGTGTTTCACTCAATTGTTTACTAAGATCTTGAATTTGGCCCAGTGATCCTGTAACCTGTCTTGATGCGTGGATCTAGGGTTTGATTCTTATGAAGACAAAATTGATCCTCGCAGTAGTCTAACATATTTAATGTACTAACCGCACGTGTTCAAAAAGAAAATTTTGTACCAAGTCGTGTAGAATAAACTAATATTAGAACACTTAAACAAATAATCATCTTTCCTTGTAGAATAAACTAATATTTGAGGTAATTGTGTTCGGATATTTATCAAGTTGTCGTTATTGAAATCAAATGAAAAAAGCTCCTAAAAATTATTTTGTTGGGGATCGAAAAATCCAACACACGTATTGAAAGACAAAATTTAAGTAATTAGGGCTTGAAACACCCAACCACGGACAGAAAACAACTATTTAATCAATCAATTGCAAATAAGAGTTACAAACGAAACTCTCCTCAAATCTTACATTTGGGGTCTGCAAGGGATAAACTCCACCAGCGCCCTATTCATCCAGAAAAATTCCTTTCATGTGGGGTAGAATCCAACACCATTGATACAACAGATTCTGATTGCATATATGATCTATGGAAAAGCAGCCTCCTATCCATAGTATGTAAATAAGGAAAGATCAAAGTTCATGTCTCTTGAAGGAAAGCATTAAGAAACCTTAGCATCAAAAAACAATGGGGAAGAAACCAATAGAATAATACCCATATTCGTAATCCCTAAAATCTTCAGAAAATTTATATTGGAGGGGTAGAAACGAAACACAAGAGGATGTGGTATGGGGTGGGTAGGTATTATGGTTGTTGAATATGAAAGTTGTGTCGGGAGATTCCAAGTGAAGAGGATTTGAAGCGAATCAGATCATAATATTCACTCAAGAATCGAGAGATTCTGGAAAATATGAGTCTCGTTCAATTTAAGCTATTCGAATCAGAAACAAATCCGAGTTTACCTTCCAGAGACTATTCTCATCTCTTCTATAACCGCTGGATATGTGACTCAACAAATCAAATACCAATAAGTTTGTTAGATAGCAACCCTCCAAAAGAAAATCATCCTAAAAGACTTTCGATGCAACTGCCTTTTGGTGAAGATTCAAGCTCCGCAGAGCTAGTTTTCCTGCAAAAAACATAGAACTTCCAAAGGGAAGGAATAGGGCAGTGAATACTCTGAAACTTGGTTTCTAGTGTGCTTTGAAAATGAGCTTTGCATAGCTTGGAAGGCAAGTTTCAGAGAGCAGCTATACTAGAGTTCCAGAAGCATTTGCCAAAGGAATTATCAGATATACCTTTAGAGTAGTATAAACCATTCTTTTTTTTTTTTTTGCAACAAACTGTAGCATAATATGCAGAAATCTTCCAGAGCAAATATCCCTCCAAGATAGTGTTGTATATCAACTAGATTCCGTTCGATACAAGGAATTGTATCTTCATGTGGAATGCGTGCTCAATTCTCAAATCTAGTCCATGAAAGTCAGAATTTGATTGACAATTTATAAGAATCTGCCGCATACAAACCATGAGAATATAGGAGCAACTGCTAGGGTAGTTATAGCAAAAGACAAAACACATTGGGGAAATAGGATTCATGTAGCTGACCCCAAATAATAAGAAATGAGCCTTTGTTGAATTGCGTATCATCATCAAAATGGTTGGACGTACACTAGATAGTAGATATGAAATCTTGTGCAAAGAGCTAAAATGTGTTATGGCTGTATTCATTGAATCCAACTTTATTATAACATTCTTTTGCGATACGATATCCAAGTCGACAAACCTTAATCCTACTATTTAGGACAGCTACATGAACTGTTTACCCCATCATGTTCTTTCTAGGGCCGTAAATAGTCTCCCCAGCAGTCGCCTAGATATTTTCGTCACTCGTATGTCCATATGAGAGTCTAAAGGATGTTTTGCTCCGGCTGTCTGCAGCTTCTTTCTTTCTTGCTCAGGGGTCGTATAATATAGCTGGAAACAAATTTTACCCACAAAATGGTGCAAGTCAATAGAAGAACTCAATCAACCTGATTTTAAAATGACAAAATACCAAATGGAGGGAGGAAAAAGGCATGAGTGGATGACTAAACAAGATTTAAAGTCCAAAAAGCACCTAAAAAGAGATGAAATAAGGACTGGAAATGCAACCTCAAACCCAGTCTGTCTAACTAACTATATATACAGACCGGATGACTAGGTTTTCAAATTCAAAAACCACGTAAATGGGATAAACTTATTCATCTAGTAACATTTTCTTTTTGGTAATTCTAATTCATCTATTAACATTTAACACTTTATGTACATAAAACCCAGTAACTGTCGCCCACTGTTGAACAACTTGCTTATTAACAAAGTAAAGGCAAAATACCATTCCCAAGAAATATAAGCATGCTAGGAATATTGATCATAGCACCCAAATTACAAAGAAATTATCATAGCAATCTAATCTGTGGTAAAGACAAATAGACGAGAGAATTATAAACAAAAAAGAATAAGCATAGAAGAAGCAACAAAGGGAAGGATCTCGGTATCAAACAGTAGCATTGCAGCAGGTCCTATTTCAATAGGTATGGAGACAGTAAAGGAAAATCACCATGTAAAGGAACCTCATGCTTGAATAAGAAAAAAGCAGCAACAAATCAAAGACAATAAATGAGGACAACCAGGAAAACTCAGAATATGGAACAGAATAAAAAGAACCCAATGACATAATTTCACTTTTTTGTTGAGTGATCTTTCTCATTAAAGGAGTATTGCAGCAGGATTTGTTTTGTAGGCACGCCAATACAAAGGAAACCAACCTTGTAAAGAAAGCAAGGCATGAATGAATGACTTTGATGACTGGTGAGTGATTAACTGTGTTGGGCAGTTAAGAAAAAAAATAAGAAATAAATCAAACACAATGGATAACATAATAAGAAAGCAATCAGAATCCGGAAGAAGGGATATATTTGAAGGACAAAAAGAACTCTACAACATCAGGTGAGGATTACTTTCAATATTAATTGAATGATTTGCGACACTAAAGACCTAATCCCATTCTCTAAGCAAATCTAAAAAATAAGCTTGCTTTTTACAATTTTGGGATTTCTGCAGCAATGGAAAAGAGAATAGTTGAGATTCATAGTGGCTGGCTGAATCAGCAGGTATCTCTGCTGATTTCTGAAACATTTCAAAACTCCCCGGGCAAAATTCCTTGAGTCTTGGCACAATACATTCATAACTTGCCTAAATGAAACGCACATTCACAGTGCGTCTAACTGAAATGCATTACATAAATTTAGGAAACTGAAGTTAATGAAATAGTTTGAATAAACAAAAATCATTATGCCCTATTTGTCAAATCAGGATTCCCAATCATCAATAAAATTAACTTTTTTCTTAAACGAACCAAATCGAGTCGTTGCTTAAAGATTTGGTTAAGCTTTTTGAAATACTTAAAAGTTTATGGCTAAACAAGAAGATATCAAAGATCCATTACAAATATGAAAAGTTAAGATATACATCAGTGGCAAACTTGTTTTGAATGATAAGCACGTGTTGTAACAGGTAAATAACAACTCAAGGGCAAAAGACGTGGATCTGAGCCTCCTTTGTTGCATTAGTGTATCTTTATGAATTATAAGGACCAGAATTTTAGGATCGGTCATACAAGAAGTAAAGAATTAAAAACTTCAAATCCCCAAAGTGAGATAAATGAAACAAATGAACTTATTCACGATATCCTTTTGTAAGCTAACGAACCAAATCGTGCAATGCAACGAACAATCACACGTTTCTCATGTGATTCTTGCTTTTATTTATTCACCTCCCAAATAAGAATGCATGGTGTATCGAACAAAATTGAGCAATATACAGAATTGTAAGATTCCGATAACCGAGCATTCGACCAGGTTCGAGGTATATCTTGCTAGATTTGACAAATTATATCGAGAAAGGCTATGGATTAGTGTGAGACTAAGAATACCAATGACAAACCCTAACCAGACATCATATATTGGACAGAGATATCGCTATTTTAAATTACACCTAATAACTTACCTAACACATAAGGTAAGGCGGGCCAAGGGGAGTGTCCAAATGCATTTTTTCTTCCTCGCCTTGCCTACCTTCTCTGCACACCTACTAGAAAGTACAAAAACTTTCTACACCCTTCATAATTTTAATAGGTAACCCTTATCCCTAACCTCGTCACTTCTCTCAGTACGTTCACCTCTTTCCAGCCCTCTCTGTGACACCCCGCCAGGCTATGTTGCCAGCTGTGAGGCCGGCGTCCGGGAGATAGAATCTCAGTGAGATGTCCAGATGGGTGGTCAAGGGTCCAACATCGCTTAGTGGATGTAACTTCAGTGGTATTTATAAGATTATGAATTTTCCTTGTACAAAGCCTTTTAAAAAGTCGTGAGGATGCCAAAACACATTGGAACTTTACAGTTAAACGTGCTCGTCCTGGAGCAATCCAAGGATGGGTGATTTCCTGGGAAGTCCATGGGGTTTGGGTAACCAAAGCACAAAGTATTATACAAGGAAGGAGCGGATGTTATACTCTCTCCAGCCAATGCACCACCACACCCAGAGAGGGCTAACAGTGGCAAGAAGGGAGGGGAAGTGTTGACAGGCTTTAAAGTTTTTGGAGTCGGCAAAGAGAGGCAATGAGTAAGGTTTAGAAAGGAGGGTTTGAGGGTTGGTGATAGGGGAGGGTGTGGGAGGGAGGAGACAGAAAAACCTAGGGATGATGGCGGACAGTATAGAACAGTGAGGAAGGTTGGTGATAGCGGCCGACGGTTGTGAGAGAAGGAGTTGGTGGGTTGAGAGTGAAATTTGTGGTTCATAATTTCGTTAATGTCCTAATAAGAAATTTTGCTAGTAGGAAAACTTATGATACTTTTTTCTCGGAGCTGTGAAAGGGGGAAAAAAAGAGGAGGAAAAGGACTAGGAGGATTAGAAGATCAAGCAGGGAAATCCAAATTTCCTCAACTACTAGAACCCATCCAAAACCGCATGGAGTTTTCTATTTCTTAACAAAGAACTCCTGTCAAACTAAACCTCAACACTTCTTCCGGATGGTCCAAACAAGAGCATGAACTCAAAATTTACCTTAATCCTACGAGTGAAAACACCTTGATAAATGTATGCAGGCAAAAGGTATACATGAGCTTGCATCAATTACATTTGTAACAAGCTGGAGTATTAAACTTGTTGGGGGGGAATCAACAACAGTCGATAAAACTTCGCACCACGAGACGTGGAAACTATATGGACTAGCCTACATAATTATCATTGAACCATAGAATGTTTTCACTTCTAAGTTCCATGAATAAGTGTTGTGATGCAGCCCATACATAAACCACAAAAGTAGGATTTCAAAAAACAGTCGCAGGGAATCCAATGTGAATGTTCTTGTGTTTCGAATGATCACTAAGAGGATGTACACCAACATTCACAAACAACTCAAACAAGAAATCAACATCAGTTGAGTTTTCTGTGAACCTTTGTATGTGCCAGATAAGAGCATTCCAATAAAGCAAAAGAATAAATGCATTAGCTTACTTGTGTTGTTTGGCTTCCTAACTGTTTTGGCCGAACTCATTGCTTGAAATTATTCCAGCTCTCAACTTCATAGAATTTTGATCCGATTTCTCTGTCATATCTCTCATGTTTGCAGTACTCAGGTTGCCGTAAACTCTATGAAGATTTTGATCAAGGCCAGTGGCCTGGTAACGGAAAAGATAGCATTGATGGAACCAATCAACAAGAAAGCCAAAAAGATTGCGTTGGCTGTGAACATTTTAGCGTATTTTATAAGTTTAATCGCATTAAGGTTTGCCTAATGTTACTAGAGTTAGCCAAAATAGACCATTTTAGCTTCGTGTTATATCAATAAAAAGCAATACCGTTAGTCTCTTGTTTTCCTTGTATCATGGTATCAGAGCCACCAGAGTAGTTCTCTGGAAATTGCATAATCTGCATTGTCCTTTTCTCTCTTTTAAGGTTGCTACTGTTTCACACTCTTCGAACTTTTTCGCACTGTTGTGGTTGTACGGGCACTGTTTCGCACTGTTTTTGGGTACTGTTTTCCCCTGTTCAGGTACTATTTTTGGCCTGTTGGCCCTGTCAGGAACTGTTTTGCACTTCTTCACAGTGCCGTTTGGTAATGTTCAGCACTTTTTGCAACTATTTTGCATGGGTACTATTTAGCACTAGGGAAATTGCACTGTCTAGGAACCTATTTTGCACTGTTTTGGCTCCTGAATCATCTTTTTGGCAATATATTTGGTAATTCTTTTTCTCTCAATTTTCATCATGTCCAAGGCTAAAATGCAAGCTATTAGCATACTGTTCACGAGTAACAGCAACTCTTATTGGTCAAATGTGATGAAATTTTTTGTTGTTGATTGTGGGGACATGTGGATGGTTTCAGTACTGCAACCTTTTGATTCTAAAGTAGAAGGGCACGTGATTGCACTTGCAAAATGGGAGACGGAGCGGATTCTTACTTGGTTTCACAACTCTATAGAACCACGTATTGGCATGAAATTTTCAAAGCATAATACAGCAAAGAAAGTGGGGTATTACATGCGAACTATGTATGTTGAATTGAATTTTGCTAACCAATATGAGCTTGAATTAGTATCATATGAAGGACTGCAGCTGCAGCAGCTCCCCACACAACCTCATGAAACAACTTTCAAGGTATAACACAATGTAGTTGGTAGGTCACAATAACTATGGATTGCACGCACAAGGATCTCACCACACCTCCTTACGGAATGAGATCTAGACTCTCTCTCTCTCTCTCTCTCTCTCTCTCTCTCTCTCTCTCTCTCTCTCTCTCTCTCTCTCTCTATGTACAGATATATGTGTATATACCTATGTTTGCCTTATTCCAACTTCCATGTTGTGGAGTCCAGAATTTGGATTAGACTTCTTGGGTGAATGAATTGAACCCTCTCAATCGTCCTGCAAAACACTCGAATACTAAATTAGTGCCGACCAGGGTTGGATTTCCGGTGGACACTCCAACGATCAAGTTAGCTCTTTAGGAAAAGTGAAAGCGACTTGAAAGTAACGTGTCAGCGCGAGTGTGCGTGTACCTCTCAATAGGAGTCCCCCTAGAATATTTATAGATTGGATACCCAACCGTTTATCAGTTTCCTTCAGCCGAGAACGTGGGTCGTGGTACAGAAGTTACCGAGGTGCTGCCACGTGCCCCATACCCGTGCAGATCGGACGGGCGCACCGCACATTCCCTGAAAGGGCGGAGGTCGTGCGCCCATGAAAAGCGGGAGGCGAGTTCTATGGAGGATACCAAGTGATGGGAGCTAGGGGCCGAAGCCGAGGGACTGGGATTGGTCCGACGTCCAGCTGAAAGGTGATGCTTAGTCAATTACCTGGTTTCAAGTTACTCACCGATTATGAACTTCCGGCTGTAAGGCCAAACTTGCAGATGTCCAGGACTTAGTTGGCTGACCGACGGAACCGACTGCCAGTTGTTCAACCCATAACCCGTGAGTTGGTAGTGTAATTGTTGGACCCAATTCTTCGTGGGCCGTGCAGAAACGGGCCGATGACGCACTTGGGTCGAAAGCCCACCATTGTATTTTGGCCTACTACACATGCCCAGTGGCCTTCAGCCATCTTTGTGCCTCCCATCTTCCCAGAGATCCCATGGTCTACCCACATCAGACGTCACCTAGCGGCTAGCACTGTATACAAGGCTCTATCAGTTAGACAAAGCTTTTAATGTTTTTATATGGAACATGGTAAGAAATAGTTTCTTTTATTTTTTGAGTGCTGAAATTGTAGATGAACAGTTTTTTTAAGTTGCTAACAGAAATATTTATGGTTTTCTAGGGTTAAATTAGAAGGCCACAAGGAACAATATACAACGAGAAACAATTGGGATTGATTTGAAGGGGTTTGGATATTAACTTATGGCAGTTAAGCTTATGGACAGTACCATGCAGTAGCTATGTCACATCTTTGTAAAGAGATGGAGGAGGAGAGAAGAAGGGTTCCCCACTGAAGGGTCAAGCAATATCATCTAAGTATAAACCAAAACTCTCACTGTCAAATCATTGAATAAATTTCGAACATTTATAGGCTGCTAGAGTTTTCTAATTCTACCAGGACTAAATCAAGGGTATGAAATTTCAAACTACTAATGGCCTGCTTAGGAAGTATGTTCGTGCTCTTAGAATTACATTTCGAGCGCATACGTATTTTGTTGCCTCATTTGACTAGACAATTATGCATTTGTTTCAGCATAAACAGAAAAGTTATTTTCTCAAACCGTGATTGTGGTCTTTAAGGAATTGAATTGTATCATCCATGAATGTCAAAGTCCTTGGTCAGGTCAGGTCAGGAGTTTGGTAGAAGCTGAGATTACATTCTCACCATGGTAGCAGCACTAAGCAAGCAACACAATAATGATTACTGCATACAAATACAGCTATAGATGTGTAATTTGCTTCTCGCTTTTTCGAAGCAGTACATTACAGTACAACACAAAAGTATTTTTGGTCAAATGGCGGCGAAAAGTTTATTTGCCAATCAGTTCTAACTTCTAATTGTTTACGAGACTAATTATTTTGTAAAACTGGCCTATCTTCAAAATGCTGAAATTGTATGCG
Organism: Arctostaphylos glauca; assembly: GCA_019985065.2. Classification (NCBI taxonomy): domain Eukaryota; kingdom Viridiplantae; phylum Streptophyta; class Magnoliopsida; order Ericales; family Ericaceae; genus Arctostaphylos; species Arctostaphylos glauca. Next base: position 302,659 of record JAHSPW020000016.1, on the reverse strand, counting down.
ATAAATGAGAGAAAATAGTGACTCACCTTCTGTTTCTCCACCGACAGAAATTGAGGAGATTCTTGGAACCAAACTATCTGGCCCACAATCCTAGAACAAATTATTCTTCTACAAAACTTCAACTTTGCCTCAAACAATGGCTTTTACTCAACTTTCACGCCCCCACGAGAATTGTATGATCTAATTCATGAACCAATTACCTTTTGTCTCTTCCGCTCTCTAAAGATTTGTCTAGCTGGCCACTTCTATCCTCTGAAGTTCGAATATGAGTGTTTCCGACACCAAGGAAACAGTTGTCCAAATTAGAATACATGACCTGGTTACACGGTAGAAGCTAATCATTTTATCTAATTTGATTCCAGTTCATCCTTTTCCATATGAGCAGAAAGACTCACTAGACAATCATATACCACCTCAGCTTCTGGATGTGAATTATCCTCCACAAAGAAGGGTTGGATCCTCTTGCAAACTTCAATTCAACTACAACCAGGGTTCTTTTTCAATCCAAGCTCCTTCATCTTTAGTCTCACTTTGCGTGCCTCATCCCATCTCTTGACAGAAGCATACATGTTGGCTAATATGATATAAGTTGAAGGGTCATCGGGATCCTTCTCAATAAGAAGTCTTGCAATTTCCTCTCCTAATTCTATTTTCCCATGTAAACGGCATGCAGAAAACAGAGTACTTAGCAAGTCAACATCATCTCTAATGCTTGGTGTTCTTTGGACAATCCCATAAGCTTCATGCAATCTCCTAGCCCGACCAAGAAGATCAATCAAGCATGAGTAATCTTCAGATGTGGGTTTGACACCATAATCCTTGACCATTAGATTGAAATAATTAAAACCCTCGTCCACTAATCCTGCGTGACTACAGGCAGACATTACTGCAAGGAAAGTAACTCTGTCTGGTTTTGCATTGGATTGCTGCATTTCTTTGAAAAGCTTCAAAGCATCAAAAGCTTGTCCGTGAGTCCCATAAGCGGTAATCATTGAAGTCCATGACACATGGTCTTTGTTAGGTAACTCATTAAAAACACAAAGAGCTTCATGAACCGCACCACATTTAGCATACATGTCTAGAAGAGCCCCGGTGACAATTTCATTAGGTTCAAGCTTACTTTCAATGATACACTTGTGGATCTCCTTCCCTTGTTCTAAGGCTGCTAATCGTGAACAAGCTGTTAATGTAGTAGCAAAGGTAAAGGCGTCTGGTTTTATGTCAGCCTCTTCCATGTCATTGAATGTGCAAAGAGCCTCAAAGTAAGACCCAGATGACACATATCCAGAAATCATAAGATTCCAAGCTATGACATTTGATCTTGGCATCTTCTTGAAGACATTTTCAGCTGAGGCAACATTTCCACATTTAAAATATAGCTGAATAAGTGAACTGCTAACAAAGATATCTGCCTCTACAGAGTTTCTTATTGTATATCCATGAAGGAATTTCCCAAATTGGAGGTTGGCTGATCTAGAACAAGCCATGAGTAAGCTGTTTAAGGTAGTTGAAGTGGGCTTCACTCCTCCTTCATTCATCCTCAGAAAAAGCTCAATGCACGAGTTGCTGTCACCAATTAAACTGTGTCCTGCAATGATAGAATTCCAAGCAACCAAGCTTTTCGTCGGCATGATCTCAAAAACCTCCACAGCCATCTCTAAAGAACCACATTTTCCATACATGTCAACCAGAGCAGCACTAATAAAACCATCCAACACAAATCCATTTCTGGACAATTCATTGTGAATTCGCTTTCCTCTTTCCAAATCCAAAAGCCTCGCGCACGAAGCAATAGCAGTCGTGGTTGTCACTGAATCAGGCTGAAACCCTAATTCCCTCATTTCCTCAAATAACTCTAGTGCTTTCTCACATTGCCCACTGTGATAATAACAGGAGATCACACTATTCCAACAAGCCACATCTCTTGCAGACATTTCACCAAACAGTTGCATTGCAGAACCAAACATATCACACTTTGCATACATTCCCACAATAGAGCTACTAACCACAACATCTACTAAATTTCCACTTTTGATCACATGGGTGTGAGCCATTTGACCATAATCACCTCTCCCCAACCCACCACAAGCCTTTAAAACACTTGGGTAGGTGTAACTATCAGGGTTTAGATAAGGGAAGCGAAACAATTTCTCAAAGAGCTCAAGAGCTTCAGTGAACAAGAAGTTCTTCGTGTAAGCTGCCATAAGACTATTCCACAAAGAAATGTCTAAAGGGTTCTCAATAGATTAGAAAACTAGCTTTGCAGATTCAAACAATTGGCAATAAAAATACAGCTTGATGAGGTCTTTGGACAACGCTATGTTGTTTTGTAAGCCTAAAGTGATCACTTTCTGGTGAATAAGTTTGCCTTGTCTCAATGACTTGGAATTGTTGCTTACTCTTAATAGAGCCAACAGTTTTTGGTAGTCCATGCAAAGCAATGTCACGGGTAATATAAACACGAGAGACAGAGAGAGACAGAGACAGAGTTTCAAAATTTGAGATTGCCAAACTCAAACGATGTTTGAATTGGTAATAGACCGACATTCAGCACATATAGGAACCAGCAGTAAAAGCTTTCTTCGAAACAGTGTGTTGTAAATTTGACAAGAAAATAATAATATTGCACAATTTGAATAAAAGTGTAAACCACTCACTTAATGTAAGTAAAATTTAATTTAGGATAAATTTGAGTGCAATATTGAGATTTTTTTAGAAGGTTTTACTCATATTTTAATTTTGAGTAAAAAAAAGAGAGAGAGACTAGGGAATGGAGATGCTTTACTCGATTTGAGTAAAAATTTCCATTGGCATGAATTACTCTAATGAATAAATTCAAATATAAACATAAATTTAAGAAAAAAAATATTAATGATGTAGTTGTAAATTCGAGACACAAATATAATTTTTTAAATTTGAGTAAAAATTTGAGTCTCTAAGTTAAAATTCAATCTAATGTGTAAGGATATAAACATTTTAGATATAAAATTTTAGGTGTTATATAACAAAAGAATTTAATGAATACTTAATGGTGCATCACACCGGATCAATGCTCTTTGGATATATTTTTAAATATTTATCAAAATCCAAATCGTACTCTGAGGTTCGTTATGTTTTTACAATATTCACTAACATGAAATAACAGACATAAAGATTTCAAGTGACGCAAAAAGAACTTGTCACAATCTTAATTGACGATCCAAACAATTCATTTGTAACTTTAACCGTGTCTCACCTATACAAAAAATCAAATTGACCAAAATTCACAATGGCTTATTTAATAGGATCACAATTATCATGAAAAAAACAGACAAGTTAGGCACCCCATTATATTTTTTGCCAATTATGTTTCTTTTAAGTATATATCGATATCTGCTCAACTTAAATTTTTATATGAATAACAAACACACGATGACTTACACACACAAAAAAAACTTACATTTTCTAATAAAGCCATGTTAAATCTCATTTTGCTTCGCATGGAAATAACTAAGACGATCATTACATGTTAAAATTGATCCAGCAACATTCTTATGAGATTATTTTTTCATTCTTATGTGAAATTTTTTTATAATTTTTTATCTTTCGTCTACTTTTTGTGAATTATTAATTTGTCTTGATAATTTTTTTTTAAAACATTATAAACAATGAATGAAATTTTAAAAAAATAAAAAAAGACAAACAATTCAAAAACAAAATACGTTTGTGCTTATTCACCATCTTTAATAAACTTTTTTAGCTTTTGAACATAATTTCATACTTTTTATATTCATTTTATTGAAACGGACCAATAATTCACAAAAACTTATGGTCAAAATAACAAATACAAAATAATAAATAAATAAATAGAAACAAAACGTGCTTACAAATAATCGAGTTAGCCCCCAAAAAGAGGCTACTGAGTAAAGACGAGAGAGAGGGCAGAGGTTGAAGAAAGAATGGAAACATGTGGTAAAATTGAAGATGCATTCAGCAATTGGCTTATGAAATTTACATTGGCAGGTGCTCTAAAACAAAACCCAGCAACCTACTAAGAATTTGCATCTCTTACTCTCAAAGTCCCCACACGAGTCACATATAGGGAAACAAAAAAATGGAAAATACAAATCAAGTTGAAAATTAGAGAGAAAAAACACAATCAAAGCCCTATGCTTTCTCATTGCAAAGCAACCTTAATGCCCTCAACACTTTAATAAACCGATCAGGCCTTCCCGTTAAAGAAAGCAGGAACGCAGACCAAAAAAAGAACTTCACTTGTTTCACATGTTAATACTTCAACGAGTCAATGTCCTAAGTCTTCACTCCCCATGCTTAACTTGTCGACCATGCGCACGTTGTACTGTTCATACAGTCTTGCCCGGTTCTCTGCCCACCACTGCTCCGCTTGTTTCTCACTAAAATGCTTCCGACTGCATACAAACATGTATAGACCATGTTAAATGGATTCATATCAAACTTATTTCAGTTCAATGTTGTGTTTACATCTTTGAATTGTCAAGAGACCAAAAACACGGGAAGGAAATGAAATTAGTTAGGCAAATTGCATTGTTTTTACAGGTAACCAAACGAAAAATGGATGCTTATGACAAACAAATGTTCATTTTCTTCTCATTTTCCTACATCAACAACAAATGGAAAACTTTAGCTTCTTACACATGTTGCTGTCTCTTCCATTTCCCTTTTTTCCTTCTGCAAATCAAGATCCAAACAGAAAAGGGAACTCTATCCCTAAGAGGATGATTGCTATGCTCGGTAACAAGGAAGACAATAACCTTACGATGTTTCAGTGGCACTTTGAGCTCCAATCAGAAAATAAAACAGAAGTGGTGAAAAAAGCAAAGTTGGTACAAGAGAAATTTTCATTGGAGGATCTTGCCTCGCCTTAGCAAGGCTTAAACCCCCGGAATCACCATTTCCCCTTTCCACTAAGAAAATTCCACTCCAGAAATCGCCAGGATGCACATTCAGGACTATACTAATTGGTCTACGATGGATTCAAGTCAGATAATAAGTGTCTTATTTACATTAAATTCATAACATCACTAGTTTATGCCAACACAAGTTTTAGGCATAAGAAGACATCTCTATATAGATGATTTCCATGGCCCCAACGAGCTATGCAGGCCACACTGGGAATCAGCCCAACAATTTTTCTTTAGCATTTCATGCACAACAATCTAAGTTGACCCAAGCAAGTTAGGTTTTATCATCAACGAAATTAAGAGAAACTATAGACACAAACATACCTGAACCGTAGTCTCTTAAGATCTTTAACTCCTCCGGGCAATGCTGTTAGTGTGATATAAACACCTGTCTCGTCTTGCTGAACCCACTCACTGTCATTACGACAATCGCCTTCTTTTGTTCTGCTGCCGTTTCTCGTAGCCAATTCTGACTGGCCTTGTCTGGTGGAGCCCACTGCGGTTACTAGCAGTGCCTGACCCATTAGAAAGCAAATGGAAGGTTGATCCATTAGAATCTGGTTCCTGGTATGTTATTTGACCATTCAGTTGGTCAGTTGAAGCGTTTGAAACTTCATTGGAAACGGGATTGGAACCCAAGGAAACTAAGGAAGGTGATTTGATACTTCGAGCGGCTCCCACAGGTAGCCTTTCAGCCATCTCCTTCAGCTATTATGCATAAAAAGTGAAAGAAATGAATGGAATTCACCAATAGGTTTTATATAAAGTCAATTCATAATACATCATAAAACTAGTTTACTTCTAACGAGGAAACAATTGAGTCACAAGGCCATGTAATAGGATCCTTGTATCACTATTATAACACCATCGAACCCTTTAATCCAAGAAAGAAGCTGCTTCATACGTATGTATAACCTAACCATATTGTGACCAAGCAACCAAGTCAAAGTATACTATTTAAAGTAATTGCCCAGAGTCAAGCCACAAAATATTTGTGTATTGACAGTATAAAATCTACAAATGGACAAGGAAGGGACAAGCCATGTATACTGGGGGGCCTAAAAAGGAAAGAAAAAAATCTCGTCATAATAAGATGACCTAACCAACCAAGGCAAAAAGAAGCATACACAAACAGCCTTTAAGAGACCAAAAGACTTTTAAATGTCTGAAGAATCAAAAATTCCAAATATGATCCAAGGAAAGCAAAACCGACAAAAATGCAGCTTTTGATCCATATTATCATACTTCATTACTACATGCAATTAACATACTAATGTGTAAGAAACACATCTGGCGTTGATCAGATAAAATTCAAGAAATAATACATGCTTAGATCCCCATGGAAACAAACTGTAAATCATTCTAATTAACCGACTACTAAAAGTTCAGAACTCAAAATGTAAGTAGATCATCCGTTAGCCTCTTTAACTTGATCCAACGTATTGATAAACTTAAATGATCTCAAACACCAGGAAAACATATTGGACATTTCTCCAGTACTGTTTTGAGAATAATAAGTTGCTTCGTGAGACATGAAGCGACCTGTTAACTTGTCATGTGCAATTAACACAACACTAACACTGATCTTACTTGGGCAGTAAGTGACTTGATCACTTCCTTTGCTGCTTTGCATTTTGCTGTTTCCTCCCCTGCAATTGTAATTGCCTCCTTCAGCTGCTTAGTAGTTCTTTCCAACTCTACTTCATGAAGGTGTGCTTTACGTGTAAGATTTTCCACCTGAGGAAAAGATTGATCAGACAAAATGAAGGAGCACAACCCCAAAATGGTTCAAATGCATGATACATTACAAAGGGCTTTTGTTCTAAGTACTACTTATCTCACATAAGTGACAAGTTCATCATTACCTAACAGAATGAGAACTCTATTATATCGAAGTAAACATCCAGATTTTCGATCCTATATCATACACTAAAGGAAAGACGATTAAAAGAATTCCAAATATAATGAAACCATTGAGGATCTTTGATCTATCAGGAAACCTAAACAATTCAAATTCGCAAAATCCATGTTTAACACTGTGCCTGTTTTACACCAATGGACTGCATTTAAACTTGTGGCCTTTTAACACCAATGGACCGCATTTTAATGCAGCCTTTTTGAAGCACCGACCAAAGTAAGCCAAAGAGGTACAAATAAAAAAGTCAAATTAAGATTCTCAAGTCTGGCATTTGGCTCTAGTACTTCTTTAACCAGCTTGTATAATACTTAGCAGTTCTCCTTGCTACATGAAACAAAAGAGTGGGAGGAAAACATTAAAAAAAGATCATGAAGTTCCCACAAGGTTAGTATTTGGCTCTAGAACTAGTATGATCAGCGTGTAAAGTACTTGCAACAAAAGAATTTGTTACCATGGAGTATTATAACTTGGTTCATTTGCATTTGCCACGTGTCATTCCATTTTCTTTGCTTACTCAACATTGTAGTTTAGTGAAACAATGCTAACAAAACACAAAAGCGCATGACTGTCAAGCAAGCAAGATGGTACCGGTACCTGTGCTTTTAATCGAACAACTTCTTGGTTAAGGCTATCATTTGTTGTCTTAGTATCATCCACACCAATTTTCGGAGAGGTGAGTCCACCTAGAGTAGGTGTTGGTGTCGTGGAGCGAGGTGGGCTCGGCCGTCTTGATATTGGTGATGTTGCCCGAGAAACAATTCTTGAACCAGGCGCAGAAGCTGAGAAGAACTTCTTGGACGACCCAAACACTGGATTGAATGATTTAGAGATGTTAAGAGCCCCCCATTGGGAACTTCCATTTGGAATAGGTGATACCCGACTGCTATTGAATTCTAGCTTCTTGTTTCTCTTGGAAGTACGACTTTCTCCTTGCTTGAAGGACTCCATTGAGGAAAATCTACCAAGATGAGGACGAGATTTGGAATCCAACTTTTCATCTTTTTCAGTAAGTTCATTTAGCCCCTGAGTCGTGCTTTCTCTTCTACTCACAGTGGATTGAGACGAAGCACCAGGATCAATGGCTTTCTTCAGTTTACCAAAACAAATATCACAAACCCGATAAGGCTTGTTGGGATTTGGTGCCATAGAGGCTTTAGGTGATTTCTTACTACTACATGAATGACAGAAAACAAGTCCACAATTGTAGCAATTATGACGTTTTCTTTTAAAATTAAATGGCAGGCGACAACCAGAGCACATAGACTGATCAACCCCCGAAACCCACTTATGGAGGCAGATAGCTGCAGTAAAATTAGTGCCACAAGCGATACTTTTGACTTGCTAGTCTTTCAGTGCTTCTACTAAAGTGGGAGAATTCCTATCATCTGTATCACCATGACCCAATCGACCATTTGCCCCCTTCCCCCAAGTGTAAACTTCAGTTCTTGAAGTTAAAACGGCAACATGATAGGCACCACAAGCAATCTCCTCAACAGAACTTTTTGACAGTTTTCCTTCAACGTGCGCAGGGAGCTTCCCATCAGCTTGGAATTTTCCAAGCTGGCCATAAACAGGACTGCCCATTGTGTATACATGGCCTGAAGTTGTAAGTGCGATAGTCAGGCTATGCCCGCATGCCACATGGCAAAAATTGGGTTCAACAAGAGCAGCAACACACGTAGGCACAAGTCTTGCTTCCTTGTCACCATGCCCAAGTCGACCTTTGTTCCCATCTCCCCATGTGAACAATTTTCCAGAAGAGCAATTGCTGGAACTTGAATTGGCAACCATGACTTCTACAATAGTAGCGGTATGCCAAACACCGCAGTCGGTCCGTACAGTGCGGAGCCCCTTAAGGGAATCAACTTCCCGAGGTTTGGAAACACTTTTCCGATCTCCATGACCCAAAACACCAAACGTTCCATCGCCAAAAGTAAACAATTGCCCGGAAGAGGTCACAACAGCAGTATGCCAGGGCCCACAAGAAATAGACGAAACATGAATACCCTCCAAAGGACCATTCACCCTTTTGGGGGCCCACTGACTGACTACATTTCCATGCCCAAGAAGACCAAGATGACCATCACCCCATGTGTACAGATCACCAGAAAGTGTTACAGCACAAGTATGGTACTCACCACAAGCTACAAGCTCAATGTTTGTAGGGCTAAGAACATCAATGAGCTTTGGATGCAAAACATCAGAATCTACACCATGCCCAAGCCTACCATGTGATTCCTCCCCCCAGGAAAAAATCTCTCCTTGTTTGGTTACTAAGGCAGCATGTCGTCCACCACAAGCAATATTTTGAACATCAAGAACCACCGCAGACTCCAACGCTTTAGGCAACAAAGAATCCATTTTAACACCAAAACAACTCCCAACTTTGTGAGCTCCACCACCGAGAACACCATCTCCAGTGCCCTCCCCCCAAATGAAAACATCCCCCATGGCATCACCATCATCATGACCAGAACCTTGGCTTGATGAGCTAACAGCGCTTGATAAGCTTACTCTAAAAGCATCCATCCCAGTTGCTTTCATGTGACCATGTAGGCCATCTGAGCCTGATGATATAGAATGGACAGAACCACTGGCACCATCTGAGGGGAAGAAATTCTTCGGAGGCACAGCATATACAACTGCATCCGAAAATGCCTTTTCCGGACAATTTTTGGGGGGGCTTTCATATGGACTATGAAGTCAAAGCTGATCACCATCCTGAATTAAGCAACAATGATCCGCTTACTTGGTATTTCTCAGGAGATTGTATCCATGTGGATTTAGTTTTACATGCATGTGCTTGTTGGAGTCTGAAGGAAGATTTTCTACTTGTGTGCAAAAAAAGAACTCATACCTTCTGCAAGCTATCTCCACTACCAAATGGAGAATGCAATGGAGAACTCCTCCGTGTATATGTTTGGGGACTAGTAGCTTCAGATGGAATACCATCACTCCTTGATTTTGCTCTCCACTTCCGTTGATGGCCACGTGAAATTAATGCCTTCAGACCACTAAACCATACCTCAGCTTCATCTTTATCCTTACAAATCTGGAACAGAAGTTGTAACCAAATTATAAAAACCAGATATCTATCTCAGGAAAGTAGATAACAATTTTAGGAAGGTCATTACAGGAAATGGATGCCTTTGAAAAAAGAGAGAAGGAAATGGCCGTGACAAATAAGACACTCACCAAATCCAATGACCTGTCGTTATATATAAGAGAGAACGACTGGTACTTCTCAGGCCGTGGATACCTTTGGAAGATTGGCTGAAAAATATCTCATAATGAATTAAAAGTTTAAAGCCATATTTAATAAGTAAACATCTGGTTTGAAATGCAAAAATCCGAAAACTGAACTATCCTCCCTTGTCCCTAATTGTTGGTCATCTTTCCACTTTTGGGATGTCCCAAATTGTTAGTCCTCTTTTACAAGTCAAAAATATAAATATTTTGTTTACCTAAACTATGAAATGTATTCAAATTTTGAATAGAGGGGCAATGATGCAAATGCATGATTTTTATTTGAATTCAGGTGCAATGGCTACATATCTTTTTAAAAAGTGTGAACTCCCAAAAGGGACCAACATCGAAGGACGAAGGAAGTTAATAGTTACAAGTCGTCGTTAACAAACTTAAGGAAAAGATTGATGCATCCAACAATACCATGACTTCTAAACAATTTAGCATTATTCTGGGATTCTAAATCAGCTCTCGGAGCAGCATCTGCAAATGCATGGTTTAATAAATTGTTGAAAAGGGGTGGGGTATACCATTATAGGGAAGAAAGAGGTCCTCTTAAGAACTAAATATTTTGGATTGTGAGTCTAAGGTCAATAACTTCATATGAAGAAAAGCATTCCCCACCCAGCCTAAAGCTAGATGGGATGATGTTATAGCCGGTCTTCAGTTTTCCTTACTCTATTTCTGCTCCTAACAGAAGAAACAAAAACAAATAACAAGCAATACTCTATTTTTTCCCTTTTTGATAGATAAAGATCAACCAATACTCCTCAAACTTGAAGCACCGTGCAACCACGCATGCTGCCAATTAAGTAGCAAGTAACAGAAATGATTATCCCGTTTAAGGGGGTGTTTGGGCGCCGGGTTTTCCACTTTTTGCATTCTCATTTTCATGTTTTGAGTGTTTGGGCGCCGGGTTTGGAAAACAGGTTCTGGAAAACACATTTTGGTTTTTTCCGGTTTGGAGCCAAAATGCGAGAAGTAGGTTTGGAGGTACTTTTCTCATTCTCGTTTTCCATTTCCAGAAATTGAAGGCTACATCAGACGGTGCTACCCCTCCTTTTCACCATCTTCACTATCCTCGCCATTTAGGTCTTCTCTCACCCCTTTCTCTCTCTTGCGCTGCCCTGTTTTCTTCTGCTTGCTGGGTTTGCTGGGGGTGTATGCTTGTGTAGGTGAAAACTCCAAGGTTTATTGTTTTGGTCCTCCGATGGGGGATTCACAAACTGATGCCCTATTTCATTAAGACCCTTTCTCTCTGGGAAAAAGCTCATGGACAGAGAAAGTTGACTCATGGGTTTGAATCTATGGAAACCATCAGCACCATTACTGTCGACGTGTTGTAAAATCATTTTTAACTGAAAACCCAGATTGATTAAAGCAGAGAAAATGTGAGAAAATGTGAGAAAATGCAAGAAAGAATGATCAGAAATCAACTTGGTTCGTTTCTGAATCCTCTTACAGAGACGGGATTTGTGTGGCGGATGAGACCATAGATGAACAGAGACCTTCATATGTTTATGTATGTTTTTAAAATTCTGCAATGTTAATTGTATTTTTTCGAACCAGCTCTTTTTTTTTTCCAATAAAACGTACGAGATAATTTCAATTTGTTTAAAAAAACAGAGGAAGATCAACTATAAATATTTTCTAAAAACAATTTTTTTCAAAAAATAGACGGGCCATAACTACTATTTGGTCAAAAATAATTTTTCTTCAATTATAATTTTAAATAAATTACAAGTCTTCATTTTCACTAAGGGCAAATTGGTCAAAAATAATCCATAACTCATTTTCAACATTCTTCTCCCAAACACTACTACTTCTGCAAAACACATTCTGCACATGTCTCCCAAACACTTCTCCAAATTCAAAACTCATTCTGGCCATAATCCAAAAAACTAAAAAGCCAAAAAACCAAAAACTCAAAAGCTAAAAAATAGGCTCCCAAACACCCCCTAAATGGCCTGCTTGTGAATGGGAGCACAGAGAGAGCCAAAGAGGTAAAGGAAATGATTTAAAGATGACATATGTCGTGTATTACCATGATTGATACGTTACACAACACATACAAGGCTCCAAACAACCAAAAAACTACTATCAATTGCTATGAGGCAATAAAGAAGCAGAGTGTGTGTCAGCTTAAATAACATGCAGGACCAAAATTAAGCTAGTTGGGCAGAATAATTGAGACAGCAGTATACCAGATAAAGTGAAATTGCAAAGTGAGACTCAGGGATGCTGCAATAAGACGAGAAATATCTAAAACTTCAGAAAGCTAATATTGTACTTTTCAGCCAGTGGTAATATTCAGAAATAGAGTATACTAATTTCTTCGTATGCTTAAGCAATCACAAAATGGTCTCCTAAATCATGGTAATGTACCACAAGTACAAGATCAAATTAAAATAGGATAAAACCAAAATCACACACAAGTAAGTTATCAGTCTTCTGAATTCATTGATGAAGTTTTATGGGGAGACGACGTCTTCAAAGCAAGAAACTTACAGTGCGTTGCCCTGCAATGATTCTGGACACATGACTTAGTTTAAGGTGTTTCTCTTCTTTTCCTGAGAACCATATTAGGACAGATTCATCCTGCAAGTATCAACACACAGGTTTTAGTAGAGAAATCTCCATTTTCAGTAGAATGCAACAAGTAGAGCTGATATTAGCAATAAGACGCAACAAATAAGCAAGAATATACATACAAAATAACAGGTAAGGCAAAAGTTTGTATCCCGTACTTACCAGAGTGAAATGAGAAAAATACAAAAATGAATAAAGCATCCAAATTTCTGACAAGCAGGGTTGTTTGCCATTAAAAAATGCGATCCACTTATTTTTCACAGAACGATTCACCAATCTGTTTGTACATTTGGGCAAGTAAGTGAAGTAAATGGTATGATGAAAGCACAGAAGGTTCAGATGTGACTTGTTAGCACTTAGCACAAATACAATTCTTTCCGTGACAGAATATGCCTGTCAACAGAGAATGTGGTATTCGCATAAATACCAAAAAGTCAGATGAGGTAATTCAATAGGTAGGTTTGAGTTACAACTACTAATCGACAAGGAAAGATTTATTCCTATCCGAGTCACAAGGACTAGTGTTAACATCGCCAACATCAACAAGTCCAACAGTTGTATTAACATGTCCGACAATGAGTCATAAAACAACTGAAATTATACTTCAATCCCTGGGGTTAGGACATAGGCCCAAAAAAAGGAGCTCCTATCATTGATTATGCGACACACCCAAAGGTGACTACAAACTGAAAAAAAGATATTGGAAGTAAAGAAAATCCGGAAATCACAAAAGCAACCCCAAATGTTTATGAAGCTTATGGAACCCGGTATCCTCCTCGGTATCACAATCACCAGCCAACCACCTCTCTTCCCACTTCATGTTTCTGCCCATTGTAGACTGCATTTATTAGCAGCAATATTCTGAAAGAATTTTGAAAGGGTCACTGACAAAGTTTTGAATGAGGACATCTCTAATATTAGGTCACTATCATAGGTCTACAATATACCAACTCCAGGTTCCAGAAACATAGAGAGTAAAAACATTATTAAAAAGTCTTAAGTTCTCATTCCAACAAAAGCAGGGAAGTGCAATGCAGAAAAAGCAGAAGCAGAGGCAAAGCAGAAATGATAATTACTCTATGAATTAACTGTAGTGTTGTTGTTTGTACTCGTGTCATAAATGAACAGAGGTAGGAAAGCAATATACATATCAGGACACAGTACATACGCTTACACATATCAGGACACAGTAAATAAGCTTACATTTGCAAGCCGGAAGGGACAAAACTTAGGTTTCCCCCTTCTTCCATACTTGAGCAAACACGCTCCTTTCTTAACAGCAGTAATCGCCTGTTATAAAGATCAGCAAAGAATCTAAATTAACCAAGTACAGCACTGTTGCAGACATGAAGAGCAGTAATCATAATTCTATGCAGTGATAATTTGGAGTTGAAATGTACACTAAGGACGAAAGCGCGCAAAATATACGTGATGAATTTGACAAGGCTAAAGGACGAAACAAAACACGATGGAAATTGACAAAGTTCCAGCATTCAAGAACTGTTAAATCATTTGGATGGAGATCCAAGAAGCGGCATTTCAAAGACTATCTAAGACTACAAACAAAAATCCCTTATTTAGCTGATCGCAAAACCAAGTTTTTTGTTTGGGTGGTGTAATATCTCATGCTTATATTACGCTAAGAAAATGCTACCCAAGATAATGTTAAATGGAACATGGATTGTTCCCATAGGAAGAACGTGGCAGGACAGGAAAAGAAATGTGGTAGTTGTCTAGGATAGATAGGCTTCCATAGATTACCATATTTCCATACTATAATAACTTGTTCCAAGAGATAGGCATCCAATTACAATATGAGCGCCCTTTGAAATTATTCATATGAAACCTATTCCAGATCCGGAGTCATAATGGCCAATATTTTTGCACTATTTTCCTTTTGTATTTTCTCTTGTCAAAGTTCTAAGCTCTCTAAATTTTTAGTTTATACAATTTCATTACATTCCCCAGGAACAAAATAATGTAACAAACACGAGAACCTTCGTGGATCGCTGAACAGAAGTGAACAGTTCTGGAACAATGTTTGCAGTAACAAAGGCTAACACAATAGGATAAATACAATATGTCCTAATTCATGGGCCTCAAATATAGCAGTGGTCTGTGGATTCTCTTTCATAGAAGATGAAAGCTTTGTTGTACCAGCCAAACTTTCTAGCTTCGGAAATCCAGATCTTACTAGAATAACAAATCAACCACCAAAATGTTACATGAACTAATCAGGAATTATATATTTTCTACAAGCATATACTCTTTTGTTTTTGTGCGTAATCCTACATCTGTATGCATGCTACACATGTTGTATGTATATTTACTGCAAATGTGTACGTACATAAGTCTGCATATCAGGCAATATGTTTTACCAGTTGTATATCATCTAATTTCCAATACACTCCAAAATATCATTTTAGAAGTAATAATTAAATAAGGGAAGAAGCACATGAATGGTACCTCATTGTTGAGGCAATGTAGCAATGGTAAAATGATGAGTGGCTTTAGCTAGAACCAACCCCCCCCCCCCCCCCCCCCCCCCCCCACCCCCACCCCAAAAAAACAAAAAAAAAACAAAACAAAACAAAACAAAAAGAAAAGAAAAAAGAAGACTTAAGAGCATCATAATCAACCTCAACATATTTTAAACCGAATTACACCTCAAAAGCTAAATTTCCACTTTGGCTAGTCACTTCCATATTTGTGAGGACTATATTCTAACTGTCATATCTAAAAGACTGTGTTACAATTGTCATATTTTTATAATGGCAACATTCCAAGGGTCATGTGTTTAACAACTACATTCTACCGCCTATATTCTCTGGTTCAATATATACAAGACCATTTGTTAGCCAATTTTCAACTACCCAAGACCAAACTTTCTTTTATTCTATCTTCAAATTTCGAATGTGGATCTTGAGTCCCGCAACGATGTGCTTGTCTTTGACTCGAATTTCAACGATGAGCTGGAGATTACCACAATAGCCGCTATGGAAGTAGGACGATTGGAAGCCAAGAGTTCATCAAGACCATGGCCGAGATCAAGTCATTGCTGCAATTTTCTATGGCGCGATCATTTGGGAGGACACCAAAGTCTCTTTTTCGACTATTTCTGCTGAACTACCAGAATTTCCTCCCAACATATATCAGAGGAGATTTCGAATCCTACGTTCTTTTTTCTGTACTAATTCTAGTTAGAAGCTCAAAAACCTTCTTTTGCCCAGAAGAGAAATAATGTTACATTGTTCAGTTTGTCTTCCCCTTAGAAGACGACTGAGGCACTTACATACTTGCTAATGTAATAGTGGCTGATATTATAGACGAATACTTAATGATCAGGGAAAGCACTGCAATCAAAATATTTTGCATGAACAGTGTCTCGTGGGGAGTGATGAGGAATTGTAGCAATGTTAATCTGCAGCAAAGGCCGAGACGGGGCTGATGCAGCTCCATTTTTTCAGGTTTCCTCTCTAATTTATCTAAAAAGGCCAAATAGCAATACTGATACTGATGTTCTTAGGGTTTTCATTCTACTTGTACTGGATACTACCCCACTTTACAGCGTAGGTTTCTCAACTTGAAACCGGAAATTTTGAATCGAAAAGCAACTCCAATCCCCACTTACAATCCCCCGCCGTGTCTGTCCCCATTAATAAAGAAATGCAGTGTCCGGTTTTCGTATTTGTGTCTATGTCATTGTTTGTGTCCATAACAGTACTTCTAGTCTCCCACACGTACCCATCGTGTTTGTAGTGTTGATACATGTATGTGGTGAAACAATAGGGAAATATATTTGCTGACAAAATCATTTCCCAGGTTAAAAAGCCAAAGATACCAAACACACAGAAGAATGCTATATCCTAAAACTAGTTTCTCACCTTCAAGCATAGCAATCCCACGCTGCACATCTTGTGGTCTTTTTGAGTGAACAAGAGCCCATGATAACCTCATGATACACTCGCTTTTAAGCTCATTAGAGGAACCTTTCTCAGCCTTAGCAACCTCTTGTTCACAACCCTACAAATGCATCAGGATTAAGAGGTGGGAATAAATCAGAATAAGACATCAACTAGCATGTGTTACAAGTGCCTTCAGATGCAGGGAGAAGGAAAACCAGTAACCAACATCATTTCTTAAACTGTTCAACCCAGTCACATTTAGTTCAACTAGAAGGAAGTTATTGTAAGAGTCAATTGTTGAACAATGTGGGATCCATGATAGTGGCACGTTCAGTTCATTATTATGTTTCGAAAAATGGGGTTGAATACGGGAAAAAAGAGGAAGATAAGGATACCATTTCTGAGTCACAAATATCTCTAATTATGAGTTGGCAGGAACCAGATTGTGCTAACCTATGGCAAGTAGATTGGGCAACAGCGCGGGCTCAACAAAAGGTTTATGTTACACTCTATTCACAGAGCTGCTAATCAAATAAAGCACCAGGTCTTAACCATATAAGTCAAATCTTATAAACCACAAAGGATCGTGAACAGTTGTTGGATATGCCAAGGCATGAAAGGAATACCAGGATAAACAAAGGGTTCTGGTATTCGACCAAAAAAAAAAAATACACAGTATACTAAGAGCCTATAAGAGGTGCATGATAGAAGAGCCTCGTGGGAGCACCATTAAGGAATCCAATCAAAATTCAGCTCCTTTGGCCAATTTGAAATTTCTGGGTCCAAGGTGCAATGTTATACAATGCCAAATCAATACTGGAGATTGAAGTCAATATTTAGCTTTGGAAATCAAAATCACCCAGAGTGAGCAATTTTGATATTTCCGAGGTAACAATTTCCTTAATTAGCCAAAGCAGATGAACCAATCTGAATAACTGAAGTGGTGTCTCTTGAATTGTTGGTCTGAATGACTTGTAATGTTTGGAAGACTTCAATATGGGAATGATCTAGAGTTTCATGCACGTATTTAGTAACTGTGGTACTTTCGCTCCTTAAAGGCATGGTAGGTATGACACTAGGACTTCTTGTATGTTGATAAGGCTCTAAAAGGTAGACGGTGAATTAGTTAGCCCAAAGGGCATAACCATCATGAATTCTACAGGCTGTTTTTTCACCTTCAGGATGCAGTCTTATATAATGATATCCTGATCGTAGGTCCAATTTGGAGAAAAATTGTTGCATCATATATAGCTTATCTAAATGTTCATCAATTGTTGGTATGGGAAACTTGTTCGTAGTAGTCTCCTTGTTGAAAGCTTTATAATCAATACACATTCTCCGTGACACTTGAAGTTTTTTTACTGTCTGTAATTTCTAAATACTTATTTCTATTGTAATAAAGATTAAGTAGGGAGATGAATGGAGAAGAATTTGCCTGCGGGGGGCGGCTGGGGGGGAAAGCGAATTAACGTACGAAAATGACAAAACATGAAACATCAACATGAAGCATGGGTAGATGATACGGATTCGACATTATATGGGTATATGTCGATATGGGAAAATCTAAAAAGTAGGATACAAGTATGACCAGGTTACATTTGCAAAGATATCTTATGATTTCTAGAATCGTGTTAGACACAAGTTCACGAATAGTGATAATTTAATTTAGGAATTGTGATTTGATTAGTATCCATTAGCTAGTCTATCGAACGTGGACACGCACATAGCATTGTAAGTGTTAAGTCATTCAGAAAATTATAAGACCGTAGGATGTTTCTTTAATTTATCTTTCATTTAAGGTGACCAAATTTTTAGAAAAACTATTCTCTTATTTATTTAGTCTGAGAAGCACAGAAACCTTTTTGGATCTTTCGTATCCGTGTCCGACACGTCTGGGACACGGACACGCTTAGACACATGAAAATAGGTGTCCGAGTATTTAATTATTTTTTGAGTCAGACACGTTTCAAGCACATTTTGGGCTCATACGAGACACGTTCAAACACACGCATGACACACTTTGGTTAAGAGTGGTATTTTACATCCTTTATATCCTTGAACGGTGTCAAAATCAAAGTATTTTAAATCCTAACAGAACTTAGCTACTCGATGGTCAAAACTATCATATTTACAAGAAAAAGATAACGCGTTACAATACATCAGTAGATTCTTAAACCCAACAAAATCCTTGGCCCCAAAGCTAAATATTGACTTCAATATCCAGTATTGATTTGGCATTGTACAACATTGCACCTTGGCCCCAGAAATTTCAAATTGGCCAAAGGAGCTGAATTTTGATTGGATTCCTTAATGGTGCTCCCGCGAGGCATTGCTTCACCTGCCAAACAAAGTTTCAAAGTCTTATATTGCAGAAGGTAGAAAAGATATCAGCAAGAAAGACGGAAGCTTTTATTCCTAATGTTAGGTCTATAGTAGTTTGGAAGCTCTGAGGTAGAGGCGAGGAAAGCATGACAGATAACAGTTTAAGCATCTCATGGCATTCTTGTGTCTGTCCATGCAAGACGAGCCTCTACTTACAAGTTACAAAACCCCGGCAGAACAAACTCCGCACCTTCTATAACAAAGTTGGAGGGATCATGAGAATCTGAATTGTTAAAACCAAATCAAGGAGATGGATTAGCTAAATTCAGAATAAGTACCTCTCATAAGTCGTTTTAGAGTCCATGATCCCAAAATCTGCTACTCACCATAATTCATGCAAAAAAAAAGAAAACATTTAAAATTATCATAGGCCAACAAAACCATGCAGATTACCAAATACAAGCAAAAGCCAACCAAATTCTCCAACGCATCAACCTGAATTTAGCTAGTCTTGTGCAAAAGACAAGAAGAAGTGACCGACTTGTCTGAAATATAAACAGGAGCACCTTTAGGTGACCACTCCTTCATTGCTCGAGAATGTTCCATGTGATTGTGTTTAGTGTTTCTATACTGGATGCTATTAGTAAGTTCAAGGAGCACACCTTTAAGAATGACTACAGTTCCTTGGAAACAATTGCCTTCATACCAGAAAAAAGCTCCACAAGCCTCTGTTTGAGAAAGGGAGAAATTGCATCACAATTAACCAAAATATCAAGTGACCGAACCACTCCTTTTCTAACAAGCATAGAGAAAGCTGATAAGACACCACGCCTGAGTATATCCTTCCTCTCAACATCATAGTTCTCCATAAGAAGAAGCAAGAACTCGAGAAGAGTGTGGCTCATGTCAATGTACTTAGGGATTGAGTGCACTACCAGTAAGATTGCGGGCTCAATATTCATAACGCTGTCGAATCTCTCATCGAAGAAAAGCCAATCATAAAACAGGGCCAGCTTTGCATTGGCTTGAACATAATGCCTCCCGCAAGATTTCAATAGCCAGCCTATAACAGCCCATCTAGGGATGACAGCTGATTGGATGATTTCATTAGGTGGATGGACTGAACAACAAATAAATCGAATAATGTCAATTACAAGCGTGTCACTCTCTGGAAAGCTGAGAAACTTCCTAGCAAACCAGGCTTGGTACCGCTTTTGACTTCCTAAATTCACATGTGTAAGCAAAAACCGCAATTGGGCTTCCATTTCTGGAGTGATTCGGAGCAAAAAGTACCGACTCGAAGTCCTTGATAGGTAAAGCTGTGAAATATCACGGAACTCGTTCGTTTTGAATTCACCAGGATTGAACAACAAACCCTTCCATATTGCTCGAAACTCTGGTATATGAACCAAGTCTTGTAAAAGGCGAAGAAGATCTCTTCCTATCTTGAAACATAGATGGAATTGCTCCTTGAACATTCGGACACAAAACTTGATCTCCATTTGCTTCAAGACGTCTAATTTTAAATTACTGGATAACCTATAATGATCTGCCAATAACCGAAGAAATGTATAAAGAGCACTTGTTAAGACTAATGGTTCTTCTTCTAATAAACAATCCCATTTAGCTAAAAAAAGACTAACCAACTCTGAACACAACCACAAATTCCCTTCAGTAAAATCTCCAGAAACAATTTGCCTCAGCAGGGCCACCAACAAACCATCGATCCCTATAGCTGCAACAGATACCATTTCAGTAGTAACCCAAATCAACTGAACCTTTGCTGCATCTACAAGTTTTGGGTACATATCATTAACTACCTTTGTGAGTGTATTTGTGAAACAACTATAACCGTCAGTTATTTTCCCATGTAAGTGCTTAATATGAACTTCGGCTGACTGGGGTTCACAAAAAATTCCGTGAAGGATCGCTTGATTAAGGTTTAAATACTCTAGCGCCGTTGGAATTGTGAGTGCGAAAGGGGGTCTTAGCTGAGATTCAAAAAGATCAAAAGCTTCTCGTAGACAGACTCCAATTGGGTTCTCAGCTTCGTAGGCTGCTATTTGGATCAGTTTTGAAGTTATTTGGTGCCTATCGGTCGAGCCCCTTTGTGAATGAGATGGCTGCTTCATTGGGCCCCTTGAAAGTTCAGATTCCTTCTTCAAGGAATCAGAGGGACTTGCGTCATAAAAGACCATCCTGCACAGCTTGCGGTGTTGTCTCCTTTGTTCAGAATCCTCTTCGTTCTATCTGTGTCCTCTGTCAAACTTTCTTTCAATTTCGTCCATCCTTACTTCTCCGCTGAGCAAAAAAAAAAACCATTAGTTCGCAAGAGGGAAACATAAGACCAAAATTGCACATAAGCTACAATAACAGAAATATAAGCACCACACACCACACACACACACACACACATATTAAGAAACCACAAAAGATATTTCTGTAGAGGAGTAAAACGTTTAGGATAGAATTCAGTGCTAAACTAAAGAATGGGAAGTAGTATCCTAAAACTGAAATATTTCAAATTTTTTAATAGAGAGGTGAAATCCAGAAGGTGATATATAGAAATGATGAATAAAAAACCCTATAAGACCATATTTCAATGGAATCAGCTTCTCTAAAGTACGGAGAAGTTCTCCCATACTCGGATCCTTACTCAATGATCCGAGCGGTTCACATATATCTTTATCTGTACATACACTACTACAAACAGAGGCAACGATCACGGTGAATAACTGTGATCTTAACCTTTTAATCTCGGTTTTAACCTTATAATTTTTCCAATAACCTAAAATCCATCATCTAGCATTTTTTACAACTACAACTAAAATCCATCCAAAAGCCAGTCCAACCACAACTAAAATCCATCATCACCAGAAACTTAATTTTTTTATACTACTTTCTCTTTTGAATCAATGGCTAAATAACTGAACAAGAAGAAAGGAACTAGAACATAATCTCATACCAAATGCTACATTGCAAACCACCAAACCAGGAGAAGAAACGGGAAAGTTTCGAATATGATGAATCCCAAAAGCAGGCTTCCGTTCTGGTCGAGAACAATGCGTTGAGGCTAAAATTAGCGAAAAATGTACCTGCAATTGTTGATCGATTCTAAACTTGTGCTCGCTGCGCAAGAGAGAGAGAACAAATCGTGCTTGCTGCGTGAGAGAAATAATAGAATGAGCTGCGAGCGCGAGAGAGAAAGAGCAGACTAGAGAGGTTAAGAGCGAGAGCGAGAGAGAACAGAGTCACAGAGAAGAGAATGGGAACCCCAAACCTGGGGATGTGCCCCGCTGCCGGCGACTGGTTGTCAGCAAAGAGAGAGACTCAGAGACGCCGCCAAGGACGAGGGACTGAGGCTGAGTGCGCCGGGTGTCCTGACAAAGACTTGGGAGGGGAAAATTTAGCTGGAGGGAAGGGAGGGAAATTAGGTTTTAGTTGGAGGAAATAGAACTAAATTATTGACGTGAAATTGTGTATTGAACTACATTTTGTGTTTTGAACTTCTTTTAAATTATTTTTTATTTATTATATATTTGAAATTGGTCCCACTTTAAGGCCTTGTTTGTTAACCATTTTATTTTTTGTTTTTTGTTTTTGTTTTCAGTTTTTTCGAATTTTTGGAAAAAAAACATGTTTGTGTTGAGTTTTGTTTACAAAAACAGAAAACTATTTCCATTATTTCCGAAAATAATGAAAACAGGAGAAAGTCAGTTTTCATTATTTTTGGAAACAGAAAACCGAAATGGGGAAACACGCGGAGTGAACAGTGGAGGGACTTAACACAGGCGAGGTCCGGGTTCAAATCTCAGGAGCGGTATTTTTTTCCCCAGGCGCTACTTGATTTGGGGATACATCAGTGGACGCGCTAGTCAGACATGTTTTAGGGTTTTCTCCGTTTTGCAGCCTCCGCCTCCGCCTCCGCCTTCGCCTCCATCTCCATCTCCATTTCTCCGGCAGAAAAGATACGATCTACTCTTCCTCCATCTTCCTCTGTCATTCTTCCCTCTCTCATTCTTCACTCTGTCGTTTTCAATTCAATGCAAGAAAGAGATGTTGTCTCATGGAATACTGTATTTGCAGGTTCTTCTCAAGATATTGATGCGAGAGAAGTGGCAAGTTTGTTCCATATTTTCATGTTCACAAGCTTGAAGCCCAATCATCTTACTCTTTCAATCTTGTTTAGGTTATGTGGTGAGGTCCTTGAGCTCAATCTTGGTCTTCAGTTCGTTGCTCTTGCTTTTCATTTCGGATTGTATGGTGAAGGCCATGTTGCAAGTTTGCTAATTAACATGTTTTTTAGATGTGGATCAATGAAGATGGTGCATTCGGTGTTTGATAGTGTACCTTTTAAAAGCATAAATTGTTGGAATGAAATGATTTCTGGCTACAATTTGAGTTGTGATACCGAAGCCCTGAAGATATTCTCCAAGTTGTGGAATTTGGGAATTGAAGCAACTGAGTGCACGTTCTCTTGTGCTTTGGAAGCTTGTTTGAGGACTGAAAATCCACAAATTAACAGGCAAATACATGGGATTGTTGTCAAATCTGGTTTTGCCTCCCATGGATATGTTTGTAGCTCCTTAATTAAAGGATACTTCAAATTTGGGCTGCTAGCTGATGTTTCTAAATTTGCACACGATCTTGAAAATTTTGATATGGTATCATGGAGTACAATGATATCTGCATTTGCCAATCATGGATGTATATCTGAAGCTATCAAATGTCTCAATTGTATAAAAGATGATGGTGAAGAACCTGATGAGTTTATCCTGGGCAGCATTCTAAATGGTTGTGCAAGAATTGCATCTCATCACCAGACTAAATCTGTTCATTCTCTAGTTATCAAAACACGATATGAGGCAAATGTATTTGTTGCCAGTTCACTTATTGATGCTTATGCTAAACTTGGGGACATTGAAACTGTCATAATACTTTTGAACAATTCTGTTAAATTGGGGTGAAATGGTAAGTCACTGAGACTAGAATGGCCGCAATTAGCTGAAGAAACTTGCAGAAAAAATTATGGACCTACAGAAATCCCTTGTCTTGAAGACTTTTGATGCAGTCACCAAACTTTTGATCGAGTGTCTTGAAAGGAGGGAGCCCCAAATTAACGGCATTTGGCTCATAGATATATTTTAGCTATGCAGTATTTTAATTCACTTTTGTACAACTATTCTGGATTGACGGATGATGAAATTAGTTTGCTTATGTAATATATTTTGTTATTGAAAAATATTTTTTTGTAGTAATAGTCTGTTAGTACAAATCGAAAAAAAAAACGCAAACGGGGGCATACCAAACATGTTTCTGTTTTATGTTTTACAAAAAACAAACAAAAATTTAGGTACAAACAAACATGTTTTTTATTTTCGTTTTTAGAAACAGAAAACGAAAACAGAAAACAAAAACAGAAAATAGAAAACAGAAAACAGGAAGCTTTACCAAACAAGGCCTAATTGTTCATATTTTCATTGCAAAACGCTATTAACTAATATTATTAAAGGTCATATTTGTTGTAGTGGCTCCCGTGCGCCCAAATTTAATTGGGGCTAATTTTGGTGTATTGTTGGCAAAAAAAAAGGATAGATAATCCCAACTGACCTTCTAGAGTATGATTTCATCGGAGGAGATGAACAAAAATCCCTTCATCGGCCAAGAACAGCGTACCACGAACAAAAATCGATTCACAATCCCAACTGATCTGGAGTATGAACAGTATACCACGAACGAAAAACGATTGATAATCCCTTCGTTTTTGCTTGTATGATATACCTTCGAATCTTGGTTTCCCGATCCGAACACAGTTTGATACCTTCATTTCTTCTTCTGGCGGCATTTTTCTTGGGCTGTTAATTAGCTAGGGCTTCCTTTAGTTGGCGTGAGGGATAAGGAGGGAACTGAAGAAAGTAAAATAAAAAAATCAGTTATTCTAGTAGTGTTTGGAAATTTTTAGGTTAACTTTTTATCACGGTATATATTAAAACTGAGATAGATTAAAAACAAGGGCCTCGTTCGGTTCCTAAATTTTTATAAATAGATTTTTTATGTTTTTAATCTCGCATACACATAAAAACCGAGATTAAAATATATTAACTACAATCACGTTATTATCACATACCGAGATAAAATGATACTATTATCACGGTTGTTTTGGAAATGTGTGATTAAAAAGACTTTTCAAAATAATTCATTATGCTTTTTATAAAACTGAGATCTTTTTAATTTTTTGTGTGTGATCTTTTACGGTTATTGTAGTAGTGATAGTTAGGGTGAACATGTATAGACTAGAGAGAGACAGAGGTAGAGAGATGTGTTGGAGAAGGTAACCGCTAACCATTGAGCAGTCAGACTGGATACCCAAGGCCCAACCAGAGGATTTTTGCTTTTACAATTGAGAATTATATATCCATCACACTAATATTTGGAAGCCTAAACCATAAAGCAAAATGAAAAGGAAAAGGGAGGCTCAAAAGTCACTAGTCGAATAGAAGACGTCTACCAGAGCCGAACTAGTATCAGTGTATGACACCTAAAAATTTATCAAGTATAATACTCCCTTTCTCCCTATATTATTTGTCACTTCAAAGAGGATTTCAACATATAAATTATATTTAAGTTTGCACTCCAAAAGTTGCGAGTTTACAACAATACCCTTAAGTCACTCACTGTCAATTTGAAATTCGGACTTTAAATCCAAGGGGAACTTCTACCACACTCATATACATTGATCATTTTAAACTTAAATCCCTCTACTTTCTGATTAGATGCATAAACCCCCTTCCAAACAAAGTAAGAACACGAATACTATTACCAAAATTAGTAGAATGTCGGAATATTACCCATTCAAGCTCACCAAATCTAACACACTTGCCTTTTACTTCTTAGTTTGATCCAATAAACAAGAAGACAGTACTTTAAAATCTATTTTTGTATGTGCATGTATATATATAGTATTCGTTTCAAGGATGACATATATATTCCATTGTAAAATATTAGCTTCCACAAATTACAAGTTGCTCACTGTTTCACAACATAATAACAGAAAGCATTGAAGTACAACGTCCCTCCCCAAAACATTTACTGAAACTCCGAACAACAAGAATACCAAATCATGTGTAAAATCTAGTACCTACATCCATCCAGTATCCAAGCACTCAAAACATATAAAGGGTTCCAAACGGAGAGTCTTGGTCTTA
Source organism: Arctostaphylos glauca (assembly GCA_019985065.2). Classification (NCBI taxonomy): domain Eukaryota; kingdom Viridiplantae; phylum Streptophyta; class Magnoliopsida; order Ericales; family Ericaceae; genus Arctostaphylos; species Arctostaphylos glauca. Next base: position 276,552 of record JAHSPW020000016.1, on the reverse strand, counting down.
TTCCGAAATAATAGAGAGGCAAATTTATCATTCCACATGAGAATGGAAACTGGAATTCTGTCACCCTTGCACAATATAGTTGAAATAGCTTCTGCTACTAGGTAAAACGGGCTGCGTTGTGCTAAATGTTACACTCTACACAATTTGAATCCTACCATGTATTGAATTGGACAAAATATTCTATGAAAAGGAAAATTTAGATGCCAATCTATGAAAAATGAATGGTTTGTAAAAGCCCAATTCGTTGGTATATACAAATGTTGCTCAGGTCACAAAATGGTCTTCCACAATTACTAATCTTCCACTTATTTTCAATTGTTCTTAGACAAGGAGTATTCAGAATAAAATATTGGCAACATATATCATTCCATGAACAGCCCCATCAATGATTGTGTGCCCCCACGACTTGAATACATGGGTTTTTAATTAGGGTTTCACTTAGATTACTGATACGTACTATAAAAATCACACAAGAGGGATAGAAACTTACTCTTCGTCGCCATGGATGTCGAGGAATATGATGAACGAGGGCACAAAGTAAGGCTTCTTTGTTGTGGTTAAGCTCGATTTGGTTGCCAAGAAAAATGCAGGAAAATCTAACAAATTTCAGGTTTGTCTTCCAGACTAAGCCATTAGAGCGACAGCTCAAAATTGATCACATTTCTGTTAGTCCTCGATTGTCCAGTATGGAGGAGAGGTAGAGCTTGAGAGAGATTACCGACAGCGCCACCAACATCATCGCCGCCTGCTACGCCTGCTAGCTGCTGTGAGTCGAGCCAGACAATTGTCCCTTCCGTTGTCTCCCCACTCATGGATTACATATATGTTTAATTTCAACTAATTAAATTATTGTAGTATTTTTTATCTTTTTTATTTTATATTAATTTTTACGAATAATTAATTTGGCTACTAGTTGTTTTAAAAGTAAAAATATAAATTAAATTTTTAAAAAGCTCAGAAAAAGACAAAAATAGTCTAAGAATATATGTTTTTGGATTGTTTTTATCTTTTATAATTCTTTTTAAAATTTGATTCATATTTTTCAATTTTTTAAAACATCTCGTCAAGACGAACTAATTATTCTTAAAAATTTAATGCAAAACTAAATAATAAAAATAAAAGTAACAAAATAAAAAATAATATAAAAAATTAAGCCAAATATAATTAAAAAAGTGCTCCACATGGGTCGCATTTAGCCAAAAGTACATGATTCTCGATCGATAAAATATTTCTTCATCACTCTTCATTTATCACAACAATCTATACATATTTTTAAAATACTTTAAAGAGTAAAAATCATCTCCTGTATGAAAAAAAAGAATAATTAGAAATTACCTGACAATAATATTCCCATCATAACAGATTAGTTGTATTTATTTTTTTCTTGCATAATTTTGTTATTTCAATCTTACAAAAGTTTCAACAGAATACCAAAAAAAAAAATGTTCAATAAATATATTCAAACTTGACCAAAAATAAAATATTTGCAACTTTTATTATAAAGGAGCCTCGAAATATACAATTTTATTTTATAATTGCACCTTTATTTACGATGACATGCGTTTTTAATTATTGAATATTGAACTAACTAGTGAAATATATTTTTCCTAATAATTTGTCAAGATTTGTTCTACTCTCTATTGAGTAATCATAAATCATGAAATAATGATAAAATATTTGAATTAATGTTGACATTTCCTTTTTTAGTCATTTACTTAATTCTGTAAGCTTTTATTACCAGGAAAAAGATTATATAAACACATGTTATGAGTAGTTAAAACAGAATTTACTAATATGGGTGTCAATGAGATTTTGGAATAGCTAAATTATATGATGTTGCATTTATCTAACCCCTATATATTTAGAACCAGTGGCCATCAAAATTGGAATATGGCTTTGTTTATTTTTACATATTTGCCCCCACGTCTACCATTGCTTTCTTTAGACAACAGGGGCAAACATGTAATTTTGAAGTTCCTCCCTTCCTGACTTCCCTTCCGTGTTTTACATGCTATAGGTGTTAGAGCAACTCCAACAGCACTAGCTAATTTAGCTACTGAACAGGACAAAAAAAGTACAATAGTCAATTTACCTATCTACTTTTTCACCATGCATTCCAACAAGGCTCTCTGCTTTAGCTATTTAATAAAACTAACTTAACCAACAAATTAAACATCAGAACAATTCAACACCGGAAACCAATCCATGGCCTAAGCTTCGACACAACAGAACAATTCAACACCAAGATGTAAATTACCAATTACCAAATATCATTTTCAGAACTATGGAGCTTTTGATCAAGATGTTCTCGCCTCCCCCGTTTGGGCTCTCGCTCGAATTGGAACCTTTATGCGTTGGTAGGCTTTCGACTCAATCTAATAGTCTATCTATCGGGCGCCAAGAAAAAGTTTTCGCATGGGCTCATCATCTGATGCAGAACCTATTTCATAACCACCATCCATTCCATTCCTATTTCCATCAACAACAGTATGCAACATAACTAGAAACCTGAGGTGTGGTGGATATGCTAAGTTTGCATCAGTTGCAGTAGTGCAGCTAACATGATGTGGTATCGACATGCACTAATCATTCATATGCTGTGGAGGTTAACCTACTTCTAGCTTTTTGGACCCAACTAAAAACAAACCTCATGGAATAAAAATGAAAAAAAAAAAAAAAACCAAAACAGGTGTGAAGTAACCCTTGCTGGATCTCCCTGCATTATCCCATAAATCAAGATTCTATGTGATGAGTATTTCTTTTTGATTGGGTTCATATATAAACTCTGTGTATACATGTTCTTCCTTGAAGTATGCATCTTGACAAATAAGATTTTGGGGCATTGGCAATTAAGAATACAGATCAGAGACCAAATTAATGATGCAAATGAGCCACTCTAGCATTTCAAGTGTCAATGAAAGAACGTATAACAGATAGTAATCTCACTCACAAACCAGCAACATCCAGATTAATGCTAATTTCCACAGCATTCAAAAGAATTGGAAATCCATTCAAGATACAATACCATTCCGGAATATAAACGAACAGTTTAACTACGCGATGATTCATTTCACTATTGCAGGATTTTCTAAACCAAATCCAGCTTTTTTTGGGGAACAAAAAATGCATAATTTTTGCAATTACCCAAATCCATTACATATGGTCTATAGAAACAGAATCAAGCAGGGGAAAACCATCACAAAAATACCAAGAACAATAAGAGGTTTTCCCAAGAACCATTAGGGGTTTTGCCAACAACAATTAGGGTTCGGAGCCTAATTTAAACAAGATTTCTCATTCAGCAATAGAATCAGAATCAAGTTGATTGAGGGAAAAAGAGAAGGGTTTTTCCAAGAACAACAAGAGTGTAGAAGTGTAGCAGTACCAATTGCATAAGCGAGTGCAGCAGAATTAGATTTATCTTGATCGGAGAACTCCATGGATGAATCGATGCAGATCTGCGACTTGCTTTGGTATTTTGATTCTCCCTATCTTCTTCTATGTGTTACGAAGAAGCGTCATCTGTATGGAGGAGTTCATATAAGGAGGAGAGACAACGGAGGAGTGGAGAAAGGGGGAAAGAAAGGGCGCGAACGAGTTTCACCCGTCAATAGCAAGTGGATAAAGACTGGTTCACAAGAAAGCCAAAATATTCAGCTAGATAAAGAGACTGGAGCACAATAAATGATATTTGCTAGCTATAATAGCCAACGTCTAGTATTCTAGCCAAACGTCTTTGGGGGAGGGAAATAAAAGAGCGAAAAAACCTCCTCCAACCCAGAGGAAATATACTTAGCCGCTAAACATAATGAAATTTGCTGCTGTTATTTGTAAATGCAGTGAGTTTTCAAGTTAGGACTTTGTTGACTTTTCTCATTATGGAAAGGTTAAGAATGGAATCTTCTAAAGCTTATGATCAGTTTCTGTTAGGGTTTTGATGAAATTTTTTTCTATTTCATTTAACTCATCTGTTACTCGTTAGTTCACCGTCAAATCAATTAACAAATTATGATAGAAATTATCCATAAAACATTACATAATATTGAATTTAACTCCAATGCAAGTTTTACCACATTTATTGACTCAATCTTCTTAATATCCTTAGTAGTTGGTAATTTTGTTATGAAATTGACATATCGGCATAACTCAATGTTACTACCATAATTACATGAAAAGTAGCCACTAGTGGTTATTTGATACTCTTTCTATTTTCATGAAGTCTTTGATATAAAAATTTAGTTCAAAAATTAAATTGCTTTCATATGTATCTCTGATGTTTTTGGTGTCTTATTTTGTTTATTTTTTACCAATGTGCCCCCATATGTACCATTGCTTGCCTTAGGTAACGTGGGCGAACATGTAATTCCAATTTATCCCCTTTTTGAGTTACTTTTCGTGTTTTACATGTCGTAGGGTAGGCTTTCAGTGCACAATTTTCACGCACGTGTTCTGGGAAAAATATATTTTAGCCAAACGTTTTTGAAAGAGAGAAATAGAAAAAGACAAACGAAATATGCTTTAGAGAGAGAGAATGGTAGAAAGATCTCCAACTCAGAGGGGATATACTTAGCCTCTAAACACAAATGAAGTTTACGGCTCTTATTCACAAATGCATATTACCGTAAATTTTTTTTAGGTTAGCGCTTTGCTAACTGTTCTCATTCTGGAAGGTAAAACATTTAAGCAATAAAGCATTTCACTCCATTGTTTACTAAGAAGATCTTGAATTTGGCCCAGTGATCCTGTAACTTGTCTTGATGTGTGGATCTAGGGTTTGATTCTTATGAAGACAAAATTGATCCTCGCAGTAGTCTAACATATTTAATGTACTAACCGCACGTGTTCAAAAAGAAAATTTTGTACCAAGTCCTGTAGAATAAACTAATATTAGAACACTTAAACAAATAATCATCTTTCCTTGTAGAATAAACTAATATTTGAGGTAATTGTGTTCGGATATTTATCAAGTTGTCGTTATTGAAATCAAATGAAAAAGGCTCCTAAAAATTATTTTGTCGGGGATCGAAAAATCCAACACACGTTTTGAAAGACAAAATTTAAGTAATTAGGGCTTGAAACACCCAACCACGGAAAGAAAACAACTATTTAATCAATCAATTGCAAATAAGAGTTACAAACGAAACTCTCCTCAAATCTTACATTTGGGGTCTGCAAGGGATAAACTCCACCAGCGCCCTATCCATCCAAAAAAATTCCTTTCACGTGGGGTAGAATCCAACACCATTGATACAACAGATTCTGATTGCATATATGATCTATGGAAAAGCAGCCTCCTATCCATAGTATGTAAATAAGGAAAGATCAAAGTTCATGTCTCTTGAAGGAAAGCATTAAGAAACCTCAGCATCAAAAAACAATGGGGAAGAAACCAATAGAATAATACCCATATCCGTAATCCCTAAAATCTTCAGAAAATTTATATTGGAGGGGTAGAAACAAAACACAAGAGGATGTGGTATGGGGTGGGTAGGTATTATGGTTGTTGAATATGAAAGTTGTGTCGGGAGATTCAAAGTGAAGAGGATTTGAAGCGAATCAGATCATAATATTCACTCAAGAATCGAGAGATTCTAGAAAATATGAGTCTCGTTCAATTTAAGCTATTCGAATCAGAAACAAATCCGAGTTTACCTTCCAGAGACTATTCTCATCTCTTCTATAACCGCTGGATATGTGACTCAACAGATCAAATACCAATAAGTTTGTTAGATAGCAACCCTCCAAAAGAAAATCATCCGAAAAGACTTTCGATGCAACTGCCTTTTGGTGAAGATTCAAGCTCCGCAGAACTAGTTTTCCTGCAAAAAACATAGAACTTCCAAAGGGAAGGAATAGGGCACTGAAAACTCTGAAACTTGGTTTCTAGTGTGCTTTGAAAATGAGCTTTGCATAGCTTGGAAGGCAAGTTTCAGAGAGCAGCTATAATAGAGTTCCAAAAGCATTTGCCAAAGGAATTATCAGATATACCTTTAGAGTAGTATAAACCATTCTTTTTTTTTTTTTTTTTGCAACAAACTGTAGCATAATATGCAGAAATCTTCCAGAGCAAATATCCCTCCAAGATAGTGTTGTATATCAACTAGATTCCGTTCGATACAAGGAATTATATCTTCATGTGGAATGCGTGCTCAATTCTCAAATCTAGTCCATGAAAGTCAGAATTTGATTGACAATTTATAAGAATCTGCCGCATACAAACCATGAGAATATAGGAGCAACTGCTAGGGTAGTTATAGCAAAAGACAAAACACATTGGGGAAATAGGATTCATGTAGCTGACCCCAAATAATAAGAAATGAGCCTTTGTTGAATTGCGTATCATCATCAAAATGGTTGGACGTACACTATATAGTAGATATGAAATCTTGTGCAAAGAGCTAAAATGTGTTATGGCTGTATTCAATCAATCCAACTTTATTATAACATTCTTCTGCGATACGGTATCCAAGTCGACAAACCTTAATCCTACTATTTAGGACAGCTACATGAACTGTTTACCCCATCATGCTCTTTCTAGGGCCATAAATAGTCTCCCCAGCAGTCGCCCAGATATTTTCGTCACTCGTATGTCCATATGAGAGTCTAAAGGATGTTTTGCTCCGGCTGTCTACAGCTTCTTTCTTTCTTGCTCAGGGGTCGTATAATATAGCTGGAAACAAATTTTACCCACAAAATGGTGCAAGTCAATAGAAGAACTCAATCAACCTGATTTTAAAATGACAAAATACCTAATGGAGGGAGGAAAAAGGCATGAGTGGATGACTAAACAAGATTTAAAGTCCAAAAAGCACCTAAAAAGAGATGAAATAAGGATTGGAAAGGCAACCTCAAACCCAGTCTGTCTAACTAACTATATATACAGACCGGATGACTAGGTTTTCAAATTCAAAAACCATGTAAATGGGATAAACTTATTCATCTAGTAACATTTTCTTTTTGGTAGTTCTAATTCATCTATTAACATTTAACACTTTATGTACATAAAACCCAGTAACTGTCGCCCACTGTTGACCAACTTGCTTATTAACAAAGTAAAGGCAAAATACCATTCCCAAGAAATATAAGCATGCTAGGAATATTGATCATAGCACCCAAATTACAAAGAAATTATCATAGCAATCTAATCTGTGGTAAAGACAAATAGACGAGAGAATTATAAACAAAAAAGAATAAGCATAGAAGAAGCAGCAAAGGGAAGGACCTCGGTATCAAACAGTAGCACTGCAGCAGGTCCTATTTCAATAGGTATGGAGACAGTAAAGGAAAATCACCATGTAAAGGAACCTCATGCTTGAATAAGAAAAAAGCAGCAACAAATCAAAGACAATAAATGAGGACAACCAGGAAAACTCGGAATATGGAACAGAATAAAAAGAACCCAATGACATAATTTCACTTTTTTGTTGAGTGATCTTTCTCATTAAAGGAGTATTGCAGCAGGATCTGTTTTGTAGGCACGCCAATACAAAGGAAAACAACCTTGTAAAGAAAGCAAGGCATGAATGAATGGCTTTGATGACTGGTGAGTGATTAACTGTGTTGGGCAGTTAAGAAAAAAAATAAGAAATAAATCAAACACAATGGATAACATAATAAGAAAGCAATCAGAATCCGGAAGAAGGGATATATTTGAAGGACAAAAAGAACTCTACAACATCAGGTGAGGATTACTTTCAATATTAATTGAATGATTTGCGACACTAAAGACCTAATCCCATTCTCTAAGCAAATCTAAAAAATAAGCTTGCTTTTTACAATTTTGGGATTTCTGCAGCAATGGAAAAGAGAATAGTTGAGATTCATAGTGGCTGGCTGAATCAGCAGGTAGCAGGTCTCTGCTGATTTCTGAAACATTTCAAAACTCCCCGGGCAAAATTCCTTGAGTCTTGGCACAATACATTCATAACTTGCCTAAATGAAACGCACATTCACAATGCGTCTAACTAAAATGCATTACATAAATTTAGGAAACTGAAGTTAATGAAATAGTTTGAATAAACAAAAATCATTATGCCCTATTTGTCAAATCAGGATTCCCAATCATCAATAAAATTAACTTTTTTCTTAAACGAACCAAATCGAGTCGTTGCTTAAAGATTTGGTTAAGCTTTTTGAAATACTTAAAAGTTTATGGCTAAACAAGAAGATATCAAAGATCCATTACAAATATGAAAAGTTAAGATATACATCAGTGGCAAACTTGTTTCGAATGATAAGCACGTGTTGTAACAGGTAAATAACAACTCAAGGGCAAAAGACTTGGATCTGAGCCTCCTTTGTTGCATTAGTGTATCTTTATGAATTATAAGGACCAGAATTTTAGGATCGGTCATACAAGAAGTAAAGAATTAAAAACTTCAAATCCCCAAAGTGAGATAAATGAAACAAATGAACTTATTCACGATATCCTTTTGTAAGCTAACGAACCAAATCGTGCAATGCAACGAACAATCACACGTTTCTCATGTGATTCTTGCTTTTATTTATTCACCTCCCAAATAAGAATGCATGGTGTATCGAACAAAATTGAGCAATATACAGAATTGTAAGATTCCGATAACCGAGCATTCGACCAGGTTCGAGGTATATCTTGCTAGATTTGACAAATTATATCGAGAAAGGCTATGGATTAGTGTGAGACTAAGAATGCCAATGACAAACCCTAACCAGACATCATATATTGGACAGAGATATCGCTATTTTAAATTACACCTAATAACTTACCTAACACATAAGGTAAGGCAGGCCAAGGGGAGTGTCCAAATGCATTTTTTCTTCCTCGCCTTGCCTACCTTCTCTGCACACCTACTAGAAAGTACAAAAACTTTCTACACCCTTCATAATTTTAATAGGTAACCCTTATCCCTAACCTCGTCACTTCTCTCAGTACGCTCACCTCTTTCCAGCCCTCTCTGTGACACCCCGCCAGGCTATGTTGCCAGCTGTGAGGCCGGCGTCTGGGAGATAGAATCTCAGTGAGATGTCCAGATGGTTGGTCAAGGGTCCAACATCGCTTGGTGGATGTAACTTCAGTGGTATTTATAAGATTATGAACCTTCCTTGTACAAGGCCTTTTAAAAAGTCGTGAGGGTGCCAAAACACATTGGAACTTTACAGTTAAACGTGTTCGTCCTGGAGCAATCCAAGGATGGGTGACTTCCTGGGAAGTCCATGGGATTTGGGTAACCAAAGCAAACAGTATTGTACAAGGCAGGAGCGGATGTTATGCTCTCTCCAGCCAATGCACCACCACACCCAGAGAGGGCTAACAGTGGCAAGAAGGGAGGGGAAGTGTTGACAGGCTTTAAAGTTTTTGGAGTCGGCAAAGAGAGGCAATGAGTAAGGTTTAGAAAGGAGGGTTTGAGGGTTGGTGATAGGGGAGGGTGTGGGAGGGAGGAGACAGAAAAACCTAGGGATGATGGCGGACAGTATAGAACAGTGAGGAAGGTTGGTGATAGCGGCCGACGGTTGTGAGAGAAGGAGTTGGTGGGTTGAGAGTGAAATTTGTGGTTCATAATTTCGTTAATGTCCTAATAAGAAATTTTGCTAGTAGGAAAACTTATGATACTTTTTTCTCGGAGCTGTGAAAGGGGGAAAAAAAGAGGAGGAAAAGGACTAGGAGGATTAGAAGATCAAGCAGGGAAATCCAAATTTCCTCAACTACTAGAACCCATCCAAAACCGCATGGAGTTTTCTATTTCTTAACAAAGAACTCCTGTCAAACTAAACCTCAACACTTCTTCCGGATGGTCCAAACAAGAGCATGAACTCAAAATTTACCTTAATCCTACGAGTGAAAACACCTTGATAAATGTATGCAGGCAAAAGGTATACATGAGCTTGCATCAATTACATTTGTAACAAGCTGGAGTATTAAACTTGTTGGGGGGGAATCAACAACAGTTGATAAAACTTCGCACCACGAGACGTGGAAACTATATGGACTAGCCTACATAATTATCATTGAACCATAGAATGTTTTCACTTCTAAGTTCCATGAATAAGTGTTGTGATGCAGCCCATACATAAACCACAAAAGTAGGATTTCAAAAAACAGTCGCAGGGAATCCAATGTGAATGTTCTTGTGTTTCGAATGATCACTAAGAGGATGTACACCAACATTCACAAACAACTCAAACAAGAAATCAACATCAGTTGAGTTTTCTGTGAACCTTTGTATGTGCCAGATAAGAGCATTCCAATAAAGCAAAAGAATAAATGCATTAGCTTACTTGTGTTGTTTGGCTTCCTAACTGTTTTGGCCGAACTCATTGCTTGAAATTATTCCAGCTCTCAACTTCATAGAATTTTGATCCGATTTCTCTGTCATATCTCTCATGTTTGCAGTACTCAGGTTGCCGTAAACTCTATGAAGATTTTGATCAAGGCCAGTGGCCTGGTAACGGAAAAGATAGCATTGATGGAACCAATCAACAAGAAAGCCAAAAAGATTGCGTTGGCTGTGAACATTTTAGCGTATTTTATAAGTTTAATCGCATTAAGGTTTGCCTAATGTTACTAGAGTTAGCCAAAATAGACCATTTTAGCTTCGTGTTATATCAATAAAAAGCAATACCGTTAGTCTCTTGTTTTCCTTGCATAATCTGCATTGTCCTTTTCTCTCTTTTAAGGTTGCTACTGTTTCACACTCTTCGAACTTTTTCGCACTGTTGTGGTTGTACGGGTACTGTTTCGCACTGTTTTTGGGTACTGTTTTCCCCTGTTCAGGTACTATTTTTGGCCTGTTGGCCCTGTCAGGAACTGTTTTGCACTTCTTCACAGTGCCGTTTGGTAATGTTCAGCACTTTTTGTCACTATTTTGCATGGGTACTATTCAGCACTAGGGAAATTGCACTGTCTAGGAACCTATTTTGCACTGTTTTGGCTCCTGAATCATCTTTTTGGCAATATATTTGGTAATTCTTTTTCTCTCAATTTTCATCATGTCCAAGGCTAAAATGCAAGCTATTAGCATACTGTTCACGAGTAACAGCAACTCTTATTGGTCAAATGTGATGAAATTTTTTGTTGTTGATTGTGGGGACATGTGGATGGTTTCAGTACTGCAACCTTTTGATTCTAAAGTAGAAGGGCACGTGATTGCACTTGCAAAATGGGAGGCGGAGCGGATTCTTACTTGGTTTCACAACTCTATAGAACCATGTATTGGCATGAAATTTTCAAAGCATAATACAGCAAAGAAAGTGGGGTATTACATGTGAACTATGTATGTTGAATTGAATTTTGCTAACCAATATGAGCTTGAATTAGTATCATATGAAGGACTGCAGCTGCAGCAGCTCCCCACACAACCTCATGAAACAACTTTCAAGGTATAACACAATGTAGTTGGTAGGTCACAATAACTATGGATTGCAAGCGCAAGGATCTCACCACACCTCCTTACGGAATGAGATCTAGACTCTCTCTCTCTCTCTCTCTCTCTCTCTATGTACAGATATATGCGTATATACCTATGTTTGCCTTATTCCAACTTCCATGTTGTGGAGTCCGGAATTTGGATTAGACTTCTTCGGTGAATGAATTGAACCCTCTCAATCGTCCTGCAAAACACTCGAATACTATGTTAGTGCCGACCAGGGTTGGATTTCCGGCGGACACTCCAATGATCAAGTTAGCTCTTTAGGAAAAGTGAAAGCGACTTGAAAGTAACGTGTCAGCGCGAGTGTGCGTGTACCTCTCAATAGTAGTCCCCCTGGAATATTTATAGAGTGGATACCCAACCGTTTATCAGTTTCCTTCAGCCGAGAACGTGGGTTGTGGTACAGAAGTTACCGAGGTGTTGCCACGTGCCCCATACCCGTGCAGATCAGACGGGCGCACCGCACATTCCCTGAAAGGGCGGAGGTCGTGCGCCCATGAAAAGCGGGAGGCGAGTTCTATGGAAGATACCAAGCGATGGGAGCTAGGGGCCGAAGCCGAGGGACTGGGATTGTTCCGACGTCTAGCTGAAAGGTGATGCTCAGTCAATTACCTGGTTTCAAGTTACTCACCGAATATGAACTTCCGGCTGTAAGGCCAAACTTGCAGATGTCCAGGACTTAGTTGGCTGACCGACGGAACCGACTGCCAGTTGTTCAACCCTTAACCCGTGAGTTGGTAGTGTAATTGTTGGACCCAATTCTTCGTGGGCCGTGCAGAAACGGGTCGATGACGCACTTGGGCCGAAAGCCCACCATTGTATTTCGGCCTTCTACACATGCCCAGTGGCCTTCAGCCATCTTTGTGCCTCCCATCTTCCCAGAGATCCCATGGTCTACCCACATCAGACGTCACCTAGCAGCTAGCACTGTATACAAGGCTCTATCAGTTAGACAAAGCTTTTAATGTTTTTATATGGAACATGGTAAGAAATAGTTTCTTTTATTTTTTGAGTGTTGAAATTGTAGATGAACAGTTTTTTTAAGTTGCTAACAGAAATATTTATGGTTTTCTAGGGTTAAATTAGAAGGCCACAAGGAATGATATACAACGAGAAACAATTGGGATTGATTTGAAAGGGTTTGGATATTAACTTATGGCAGTTAAGCTTATGGACAGTACCATGCAGTAGCTATGTCACATTTTTGTAAAGAGATGGAGGAGGAGAGAAGAAGGGTTCCCCACTGAAGGGTCAAGCAATATCATCTAAGTATAAACCAAAACTCTCACTTGTCAAATCATTGAATAAATTTCGAACATTTATAGGCTGCTAGAGTTTTCTAATTCTACCAGGACTAAATCAAGGATATGAAATTTCAAACTACTAATGGCTTGCTTAGGAAATATGTTCGTGCTCTTAGAATTACATTTCGAGCGCATACGTATTTTGTTGCCTCATTTGACTAGACAATTATGCATTTGTTTCAGCATAAACAGAAAAGTTGTTTTCCCAAACCGTGATTGTGGTCTTTAAGGAATTCAATTGTATCATCCATGAATGTCAAAGTCCTTGGTCAGGTAAGGTCGGGAGTTTGGTAGAAGCTAAGATTACATTCTCACCATGGTAGCAGTACTACACAAGCAACACAATAATGATTATTGCATACAAATACAGCTATAGATGTGTAATTTGCTTCTCGCTTTTTCGAAGCAGTACATTACAGTACAACAAAAAAGTATTTTTGGTCAAATGGCGGCGAAAAGTTTATTTGCCAATCAGTTCTAACTTCTAATTGTTTACAAGACTAATTATTTTGTAAAACTGGCCTATCTTCAAAATGCTGAAATTGTATGCGATAAATGAGAGAAAATAGTGACTCACCTTCTGTTTCTCCACCGACAGAAATTGAGGAGATTCTTGGAACCAAACTATCTGGCCCACAATCCTAGAACAAATTATTCTTCTACAAAACTTCAACTTTGCCTCAAACAATGGCTTTTACTCAACTTTCACGCCCCCACGAGAATTGTATGATCTAATTCATGAACCAATTACCTTTTGTCTCTTGCGCTCTCTAAAGATTTGTCTAGCTGGCCACTTCTATACTCTGAAGTTCGAATATGAGTGTTTCCGACACTAAGGAAACAGTTGTCCAAATTAGAATACATGACCTGGTTACACGGTAGAAGCTAATCATTTTATCTAATTTGATTCCAGTTCATCCTTTTCCATATGAGCAGAAAGACTCACTAGACAATCATATACCACCTCAGCTTCTGGATGTGAATTATCCTCCACAAAGAAGGGTTGGATCCTCTTGCCAACTTCAATCCAGCTACAACCAGGGTTCTTTTTCAATCCAAGCTCCTTCATCTTTAGTCTCACTTTGCGTGCCTCATCCCATTTCTTGACAGAAGCATACATGTTGGCTAATATGATATAAGTTGAAGGGTCATTGGGATCCTTCTCAATAAGAAGTCTTGCAATTTCCTCTCCTAATTCTATTTTCCCATGTAAACGGCATGCAGAAAACAGAGTACTTAGCAAGTCAACATCATCTCTAATGCTTGGTGTTCTTTGGACAATCCCATAAGCTTCATGCAATCTCCCAGCCCGACCAAGAAGATCAATCAAGCATGAGTAATCTTCAAATGTGGGTTTGATACCATAATCCTTGACCATTAGATTGAAATAATTAAAACCCTCGTCCACTAATCCTGTGTGACTACAGACAGACATTACTGCAAGGAAAGTAACTCTGTCTGGTTTTGCATTGGATTGCTGCATTTCTTTGAAAAGCTTCAAAGCATCAAAAGCTTGTCCGTGAGTCCCATAAGCGGTAATCATTGAAGTCCATGACACATGGTCTTTGTTAGGTAACTCATTAAAAACACAAAGAGCTTCATGAACCGCACCACATTTAGCATACATGTCTAGAAGAGCCTCGGTGACAATTTCATTAGGTTCAAGCTTACTTTCAATGATACACTTGTGGATCTCCTTCCCTTGTTCTAAGGCTGCTAATCGTGAACAAGCTGTTAATGTAGTAGCAAAGGTAAAGGCGTCTGGTTTTATGTCAGCCTCTTCCATGTCATTGAATGTGCAAAGAGCTTCAAAGTAAGACCCAGATGACACATATCCAGAAATCATAAGATTCCAAGCTATGACATTTGATCTTGGCATCTTCTTGAAGACATTTTCAGCTGAGGCAACATTTCCACATTTAAAATATAGCTCAATAAGTGAACTGCTAACAAAGATATCTGCCTCTACAGAGTTTCTTATTGTATATCCATGAAGGAATTTCCCAAATTGGAGGTTGGCTGATCTAGAACAAGCCATAAGTAAGCTGCTTAAGGTAGTTGAAGTGGGCTTCACTCCTCCTTCATTCATCCTCAGAAAAAGCTCAATGCACGAGTTGCTGTCACCAATTAAACTGTCCTGCAATGATAGTATTCCAAGCAACCAAGCTTTTCGTCGGCATGATCTTAAAAACCTCCACAGCCATCTCTAAAGAACCACATTTTCCATACATGTCAACCAGAGCAGCACTAACAAAACCATCCAACACAAATCCATTTCTGGACAATTCATTGTGAATTCGCTTTCCTCTTTCCAAATCCAAAAGCCTCGCGCATGAAGCAATAGCAGTCGTGGTTGTCACTGAATTAGGCTGAAACCCTAATTCCCTCATTTCCTCAAATAACTCTAGTGCTTTCTCACATTGCCCACTGTGATAATAACAGGAGATCACACTATTCCAACAAGCCACATCTCTTGCAGACATTTCACCAAACAGTTGCATTGCAGAACCAAACATATCACACTTTGCATACATTCCCACAATAGAGCTACTAACCACAACATCTACTAAATTTCCACTTTTGATCACATGGGCGTGAGCCATAGACAAATAGGATCATTCTGATATTCTTCCTTTAGCAAATAATCACTAAGATGTTTACAGCACACAAGTCCAAATTGTTTTAATCCATATAAAGATTTTTGTAGTTTCAAAGAATAAACACTTTGGGGTTTTGAATTACATACTTTAGGCACTTCATATCCTTCAGGGATTTTCATGTACATGTCAGCATCTAGTGATTCATACAAATACGTTGTCATCACGTCCATCAGATGCATATCTAGAGATTCTGTCACAACCATACTAATCAAGAATCTGAATGTGATAGCATCCATTACAGGAGAAAATGTCTCCTCGTAGTCGATTCCAGATCTCTGCGAGAAATCTTGTGTAACAAGTCGTGCTTTATATTACACAACTTTATTTTTCTCGTTGCATTTTTGCACAAATACCCACTTATATCCCGCAAGATGTACTCCTTCAGAAGTTTGGATTACAGGTTCAAATACTTCTTGTTTTGTAAGAGACTGCTTGAATTGCTTCTTTCCACTTTGGCCGATCATTTTTACGTCGACATTCTTCGACTGTTTGTGGTTCACTTCTTCATTATCTTTAGTAATATAAAGCGCAATTTTGAATGAAAATACGTTGTTGATAGCAATTCTATTTGTATCCAACATTTCTCTTGTATTCGAATAATGTATTAATATCTCATGATTTTCAAGTACCTGTTCCTCTTCAGAGGATAATTCTTTAGGAGATTCATGTTTGTTAGAAAAAATTGACAGATCAATTCTTTTATTTTTCTATTTTGTGGGATTAGGCTCTTCAAGAGTACTTTCATTTGTCTGCTTAGTCTCCTTAGGAGTGCCAATTACTGCATGGGTATCAACTTCTTTACCTTGAATTTTTTTGAGGAAATCTATCCTTTGCACCGACAAATCACCCATGCTTCTGGCATGTCATAAATTCACCAGCTGTTGTGTGATGTCCCGTTCCACATCGAAAGTCTACATGGATGATCCTGGGTATACAAGGAACTATGTAAACTACTACTAATAACTTGGACTTAGCTCATATTCATGTTGGTGCTCGTATTAATACCCATAATCTAAAAGATCCAAAGATAACAATAACCCAGTTTGATACCAATTGAAAAGTACTATCCTAACATAGAATAATCACAAAACATATAAAAGAAATAACTTAAAGTGCAGAACATGCAATATACGTGAAAAATCCTATATGGGTAAAAACCACGAGAATGAATCGAATCACTAAAATACCCTTGTGTGATTACAAATCAACTATACCTACAACTACGACTCCTCACAGTTGATTTAAGATTGATTTTTCGAATTCTCGTTTACTGTACTAAGTGACCGATTGCTTGTGCCATGAATCCTCAAGCCTTCCAATACTCAAAGATAAAGATGTATATGGAAGAAACGACAATGATTGTATTTCAAGAAACATCTTGATCAGTATGTAACATCAAAGGGGATGATCAAAGTAATGCTAGAGCTGATTACTGCATATAATACTTGCCTCCCTAAACTCAGTCCCACAGTGCATACCCCTCCAAAATCCTAATTGTTGAATATAAGAATTTGACCTAGTCGCTAGAGCGACTTGAATAAAAACATAGCAAAACATATTGCAAGTTTTAATTCCTTCTACTTCCTAAAACTGTCTAGAAAACGAAAAAGAAATACAACTCGATAAAGAAAGTAAACCATGTGGTCCAAAATTGCCAACCTAGACAGAATGAAGCCTATGGAGCTTTTACAAGCATTATCACAAAAAAATTATGTTGAAATTAACTACAAGCTCAAAATTTTAATATAAATATGTTTTTGAGTTATTATGACCATAGTAGTTTTTAAGCAACAGGCATATAAAATAGGCTTGACCAATAAATCTTTCTATATTATATTTGCCTCGAGTGCACATAAAAAAGTGCAACAGACATCAACAAACTCATTACAATAGAGTAGAGAGAACATTCACACCTGTGTGACAACTAGAGCGTGTTGGTCACGTTTATCCTCGCCCCATATAGAGTTCATATACAGATGATACTGACTCAAACAGTGGCTGCCACGCAGCAAATCAAACATGAACAATAACATGATGGGAAAAAAGAAAAATCAAACTGCACGAACTTTCTTCTTTGGCAAAACACTAAAAAAAAATAGATTCATTCAGCTATCTTGTCTGTAGGTAATCTGCGGCTTCTCATTCAGCTTTCTTGTCTGTAGGTAATTTGCTTGAAGCCGCAGAACGCTTGTCCTCCACAATTTTAGCCAGTACCTCATCTCTCTCCCTGAAATACTTCTCAAAAGCCTTCGGAAGGAACTTAGGAACCAAGAAACCAAACAGATTTATTGAGAAGTACACCAGATTGGCAACTGCTAGAACCCTCCCAAACCAGTACCATGCAACATCCTACACCAACCATCAGAAAATTTATTGGCACATGACGAACAATCAACACTTAAGAACGTATTTTATAAAAACTGAAACTTCCAGATGATTCTGAACATAAATTTTGGTATAAACATTTTGATTTGTGCCCTCTAGCCTTGCATAAAGTTGGGTAGTTCTATATAAGAAATTGTGTACAGATTTTATGTGCAGAAGGATGTGGCTTTTCGTGCTCCTGTCATTGTATCTCTTTCATCCATTTCTACAATACCATTTCATTCCGGATAAATTACCCATACATAAATTCTGTCATGTGAATCACTTTCTTTCCTAAAATGTACGCAGTAAAATGGAAATGGCAAAGAACTGAATAGGACGCACCTTGAATTGGGCATTTGCTGGCAAAGTCTTGTTGATCCACACATCTTGAATCCAATCAAGAATTATAAATATCCTCCGCACCGTATAAAGCAAAGGAACCAACGCCCTAACAGGGGGAGAAAACAGTGACAACCCGCTAATGACATTCTCTGTTAGTATCTGAAACGAAAGTAAGAACAAGTGGGGCGTTGCAGATCGGACTGCATGCTCATCTCCTCTTGCAAAACCACCCAGAACATAAGCAAGCGGTAAGAAAAGTCCGATTGTAGTTCCAACCACCACATAAAACCGAAAGAGTCTACTTCCTTGGAATATTTCTTGTGATCCAACGGTGGTGCCGCCATACGATGGAAATGCTAGCCGAGATAGGGCGAGAAGATATGCAGAGACGAGGGCGGGAAACACTAGGTCTAGGAGGGGGACAAGACCACTGGCTGAGAAAACCATTATGAAGGCTACTAGTTGGAGTTCAATCACTCGAAGCGGACCCATTATACCCCCTACTGCTGGCTGTTGGGGGTGGTGGTGGGAATTTGAGGCAGAGGTGTTAATGGTGGTGGTTTCATCGGGATTCGTACGAGGACCCACAGCGAGAGTTACACCGGACATTTTCCTTTCACCTTGGTCCTAGAATATTGTTTGGTCAAGAGGGTACTTTGTTTTCACTTCTTGCACGGATTCATATGAAGAATTTTCAGAAATGAATTTGTTGGTTTGATTGAGTATTTTCACCTGAAAGACAAGTTCTTAAGCACAAAGAGGACCTAGATATAAAGTTATGCATCCTTTTGTGTTATATTTACTATGTAAAACAACTCAACATCTAAGTAATGAAAAGAAAAAACAAAGTTCTTAAGCACAAAGAGGACCTAGATATAATGTTATGCATCCTTTTGTCAGTTTGTGTTACATTTACTATGTAAAACAACTCAACATCCAAGTAATGAAAACAAAAAGCAAAACTTGCAAAACAGTATTACAAAATGATCAAAATCAACCAATGGTTTAAATTTCACAAGAAAAAAATCACAGAGAAATGACAAAAAGATAAAACACCATATTCCTTGTTAATGTATCATCAGCCCACAACAATAAATTTACGAAACTGAAAAACTATCAGCTAATATTTGAGTAAACAATAATGAGTATTTTTAGCATTGCACTGTTAAGTATAATAACCAATGAGCAGTAATGCAACTCAAATAATTGTGTTTTTTGTCCGTCAAAGTTACAATCTTACGGGAGAACCGTTCTCGATCTATTCTATCAGATAAGACTGATCGAAGGCCTAACCGTCGTTGGACCCGACCATGCAGGTCACTGGCACCGCTAACATACTTGAATATACATGATCTCCTATGAAGGCATGTGTGATTGGCCGAACTAGGCATTGAAATTTAATTACCCTAGAAGACCTTATTTCCAACATTTAAAGCAACAATTATATGAAAGAATTAAAAACCTGTTACACAACTAACTCCGCAAATCCCCTCACTAATTCTCTCAGTCATTAGCACTTTTCTTTAATTCCCCCGCCTGTTTTTTTTTTTTTCTCAAAAAGGTCAAGGAGGAATCCTCGACAATTGAGAATTCATCCCTATACAGATCCCCATTGATAGGCATACATATATACATACGGATTGATATATTGGAGCATTAAATTGAAAACAGGGCAAAGAAAAGTCACACCATGCTGATGATATCGTAGCCTAAAAAATGAAAAGAAGACGGAAGCGATAGATCTTACCGTTGAAGAGAAAGTGGAAAGTGGGTTTCGATTTTGAGACAGAAAACTGGAAAGAGAATCGGGGTTTGGATGATCATTGGGCATTGGAGTGAGGAGGCTTATAACAAAACGAAACCGATGAATGGTTTTGAGTTGAACAGGGCCTAATGCTTCCACGTGTAGGATTGGACATTATGACGCGTGTGGGTTCTTTTGTTTCTGGCGTTCCACGTATTACTGAAAGTTTACTTTATTTATTTCATAATTCATACTAATTGATGAGCTATTTATTGTATTTATTCAGACGGGTCATAATTCACGAGTGAGGTGGTTGGTTATCGTAGTTTATTGGACACCTAAGCTTTTCAAATGTTTTAGATCCGACAATAATGATTCATTCATAAATATCAGAGAGAGGACAGACATGCAAGTTTTTGAGGTATGCCCAACATATTAATACTATGGAGGGTGGACGATGGGGCTGTGAGTTCTTATGGTTCTAATGACCGGTCCAATTATATTTTTGGATTTTGAAAATAAGTTCTCTCCCGGGAAAAGAGAGAAGGTAAGGCCGGCCACATGACAGATGACTATATAATTCTAGGTTAGAGAATGTGGGAGATAGTGCCGACTCGCTACCATCTCTTTCTGTCTGCACTTAGAGGTATTGGTTCAAATCCAGTTGCAATCGAAGTGGGCACATGGGGCTAAATGTTACGAATTAAATGAACAATATTTAATCTCACAATGTTTCTTCAGATCTTTAGAACAATGAATCACAAAACGAAACAACACTACAATAAAAACCATGTACGGTCGAAAGACGAAATATATATTTCGTCACCAAATGGGTATATATGGAGACGAAAAAAATATTTTGTCGCTTTTTAACAACAATTAAGAGGAATTTATTTTCCTTGTTAAAAGTACAACGTTAGCGACGAAATTTTATTTTTCGTCGCTAATTATGTCTTTTGACGACGAAATATTTTTTTTCTCGCCAAATGTATACATGTGGCGACGAACTATAATTTTCATCTCCAACTAAGTATTTTTTGTGAGGAAAATAATATTTCCTCGCAAAATAACATATTTAGAGACGAATATAATATTTCATCTCTAAAGTACCTATTTGTAGACGAAAAATATAATTATTCATCACATGGATAAATTTGGCAAGAAAAAAAAATATTTCGTCGCCAAATAACATATTTGGAGACAAAAAATATAATTTCATCGCTAACAAAAAGACATATTTTATTGTCAAACGTACCTCTTTGGTGACGATATATATAATAAATATATATATATATATGTATATAATATGTAATACATATGTACGTGTACTATGTATGTACATACATACGTATGTATTATATACACATATGTATATAATTATATGATACATACATATATAATACATATGTATGCGTATGTATACAAACACAAATATATGCGTATGTATACAAACACATATTTGTATAATACAATGCATTCGTATGTATTGTATACATATGTGTATGTATGTGCGTGTACATATATATGTATACGTATGTGTGTGTGTGTGTATGTATATCTCCTATATATGTGTGTGTATATATGTATATCTCCTATATATGTGTGTGTATATATATACGCGAATATGCGCATGTTGAATTGGTATAACTACAAGTGGATGCTAACAGGAGGGGGAGAGAGGGTGGAAAGATATGTTTAGGGTTTAGAATTTAGGGTTGCAAGAGAGAGAGAGAGTGAAGAAAGAGGTTAGATAAGTTTGGGGTTTTAGTTAGAGAGAAAGGGGAGAGAGAGAGACAGAGAGAGAGAAGAGGAAAAGAGAGTGTAGAAAGTGATATGAGAGAGATAGTGTAATAATTTTAAATTTATTGTTCTAAAAGAAAGAGAGAGGGGAGAGGAGAGGAGAGGAGAGATGAGAGAAATATAGAGAAAAAAAAGTTAAAGTAATAATTTCGCATTAATATCTAATTAGAGAGTGTATGTGTAATAATTTTGAATTAATGTTCTAAGTGAGGGAGAGAGACGGAGAGAGAGAGAGAGAGAGAGAGAGAGAGATAAAGAGTGGAGAGAGAGAGTGAGAGTGTAATAATTTTGAACTAATATTCCAAGTGAGGGAGTGAGGCGAAGAGAGAGAGAAAGAGAGAGTGCAATAATTTTGAATTAACGATCTAAGTGAGAGAAAGTAAGGGAGAGAGGCAGAGAAAAAGAGAGAGTGAGAGAGTGAAAGAATGAGTGTAATAATTTTGAATTAATGTTCTAAGTGAGAGAGTGAGGGAGAAAGATGGAGAGAGAGATATGAGATTATGTTTAACATATATTTAAAAAAAACGATGTTAAGCATATGTTATATATCAAATATTATAAATAATTTATGAATATTGTATTCGTGTAGTGGTCAGAGAGGGTGTACATAAGGTGTTAGTGGGGTGGAGGTCTAAGGTTCGAATCCTAAGAAGGGAAAGATAATGACATTTATTTTCTCAAAATCTACCTATTAACGATGAAAATAAATTCCTCCCGAAATGACGGTAGTTAGCGACAAAATATTTCATCGCTAAAGTAAATACTTAGCGACGAACTTTATTTTTTCGTCGCTATGACCTTTTGCGTGAAACTATGTGTGACGAAAATTTTCGTCACCTAATGCATTGGCAACGAAAAACATAATTTTTGAGACGAAAATATTTTGTTGTTATAGACCAATTTTGTTGTAATGCGAACAAAAACAATCCAAAAAAAAAACGAGATACAAATTATACATGGCAAACTTCAATGTAAGCAAAAACCACGAGAGTTACACACGTTTACTATAAATCGAATTAATGAGTATAAATCTTCTCATAATCTCACAAGAATCTGTCTTTTCTCTTGCCTCACGATCTCTCTCTCTCTCTTTCTTTTTAGAAAACGTCCCAAAAGTATTGAAGATGAGTCTAAGCCTAATTCTTACATAACAGTAATTAATAGGGGTTAAAAATGTGCATCCCGAGGCGGAGGCGTTCGGATGGACGTCCAGAAGGGACTCCCGTCGATGTGGAGTTTCCAAATAGTTGGTGTCTAGACAGACTGCCTTGACGTCCGGAAAAAAAATTACAGTGGGCTTCGGGCTGGGTTTTTTTTTCACTTCCCAATAATCTCTCACTTGAAGATAACTGAAGCACCAGCGAACAACCAATTGCAAACCCAAACCCCTCAATCAACGTGGACTAGTCATCTGAGCACTCTTGATGTGATTTCAGACCTGTCATCTTTTCAAGCATGAAGGCCAACTAATGTTGAACACAACTTCAATTTTTCAACTATAACTAACTTGGTCAACATATCTGTAGGATCTTTGCTCCCCAAAATTTTCTCTAGCAATAGATTTTCATCCTCCAAAAGTGAAAGGAAATGGACCTCGAATCAATGTGTTTCGTCTTGGCATAAAACATTGAATTTTTGACAAGGTGGATAGCATTAGTGCTGTCACTGAAAAGAATACTGTTCTCTTACTTCAAATCTATTTTCTCCAAGAAAACCTTCAAACCAAATCATCCCATTTGCAGGCTTAGTCACGGCCATATATTCAGCTTCTGCCATGGATAATGTCACTAATCTCTGCAAACGTGAAACTCAACTCACTATTGTTAAACCAATAGTATAGATATAGCCTGTGGTGCTTCGCTTGCTACTTATGAGGCACGGACTTCGGGCACACTCAAGGAGGGATCAAACGACTCTTTATTTAATGAAGTGTCATGTCAATAAAAATGCAAAATCATCCACTGCGTTGCAGCACATGCTACAGCTTGCGAATGGATGACTACTAAAGAGCCTATATAGGCTCCATAAAGTCTTACTAGAATGGCCAACTGACCAGGTCACAAGCTGATCAGCTAGTCTACTATCGCTCGGTTAGCAAGGTTGCTCGGCCCAGACACTACGAACGCTTTGCAAAATACTCCTCTAGGAAATTCACGTGATCCTTTTAATGGCAACCCAGATTGCGCAACATCCCCAGGTTGATGCAAGAGGAATCATCCTGGAACAAGCGATTGCTAGAATCATGACCAAGAATCATTCCCAACCCTTAGTCCTTCGCCCAGGTTACAGACGGGGTGGAAAAGGTGTGTACTCGTTACTTTTTGAGAGCTTTCATCTTTTTAAATATCACGATTCTAACTTGATCGTCGGAAGGTCCACGATTGGCTGACCACCCCCGGTCGTTGAACTTGTGTGAAGGAACAACTCAGCAGGTCAGACGAAGGTCTGCCACCATTTTCCAGCATCATCACGATCAAAGGACGTAATAAAACAACCGTTATCAAATCGACTGAAGACTTTGACAAGTTACAAGACAATGCTAAGTTAAAAACCAACTCCTAGAATAAAGTTAAGAATGCAAAGGGTGATCAGTGTGTCGATCTCTAAAACTGAAGTATGCGAAGCCTATTTATACAACGTGCAAGATAACTAACTACCCAACAAGTTTTGAATTTAAATAGAACTGGAAAAAAATAAATTCTAAATCAAAATCAAATAACTATCCAACTGCCTTCAACCGCTTGTTGGAACTCTTGCCTGAAATCCCTTTGTATTTGGGCTATAAAGCGTGTTTGGATCAATTTCTTTGCCACTTGGAGTTCTATCCATCAAGCTTTTGGCCACATCAATAATAAGGGTAAATATGATGTAAACAATGTGATATCAACAAAACCTCCGCGGAGTTGGTCTAGTAGTTAAGGTATGAGATTTAGAGGTTGCATTTTTCTAAGGTCTCTTCGTAAGTCTTATTAATTCTTATGAGACCAGTTTGTATAAGGCCTTGTCGTAGCTTTAATTGGGACTTTTGCTAATGAACAACAGGATTGATTTCTCAAAAATTAGTTGAATTGTGCGTACGTAATCTAGTCCGAACACACTGAGTTATGAAAAAAACTTGCGGTATTAACACAGCAAGTGCCTAAACCATTGACAATTGGCTCTGTCTCTTTCCCGTTTCAGAAATGAAAGCTTTACTTCTACGTTGCAACTCTAATCGGTTGTGGACTTGCCTTGGCATTACATTCCTCATGTGTGCACTACATATCTTTTCACATTAATTGTTGAACAAGTTAATGAATATAAGTGGCCTCTGTTTGTATCTAGACATTAGTAAGCATTCTGAAATACTTGTAGCCTTTTTCGGAATGTATTAGTTGTGACTCAGACGGGCCATTTGGAATTTTGGACGTACCAAAGTTTCAAGTAATTCCACTTCGCCCCATCCTTCACCCACCCTCTTCCAGGTTAGTTGATCACAAACTCTTCCAAGTTGATTTCCTCTTCTTTTATCATACCCTTCACAAGGATTTGTATACTTTTTTTAATTTTCTTTTGGGTAGCACCTACTACCAAGTGATAAAAGAAAAATACGCAAGTAGAAGATACGTAAAGTTATACATTTGTACAATACGCGAGACCCTTGCTACTGTAGGCTTTCGGAAAAGATTATAGGTAAGTAGTCTTACCTCCAAGAAGAGGGTGTTTCTCCAACTCAAACGCATTACACCGGATTAATAATTAAAACAATATACAGATTTAGTTTTTTCATACATAGCTTTGAACTACTTAATTGATGCAGCGAAGCGTATGATTGGATAAGTGTATAGGGAAATAGAACCCTATACCAACTAAAAAATGAAATAACAAAGATTTAGTCTTGCTAATCTAGTCTAATAAAGGAAAATAGGAAAATTATCAAAAATGAGAAATTCTAATTTGTTTAGGAATCAAATACTAGAAAGAAATATAAGATTGCAAAAACAAATGGTAACTAAAACGGAAATTCCTACGAAAAAATATGAGGAAAACAAATCTTTTCTAAAACGGCAAATTCAATGATTCGGAGGCCTAAATGAGGGAATTAGGCTGAAATCTACAGGAGCCTATGGATCAATACATCATGGGCCTTGATCAGAATGCCGTTTCGCTTTAACCTTGTGACCCACGGGTCAATCTGCCACCGGCCCGTTTGGCTCGTGACCAATCCAAGCGTTTCATAAATGAAGTCGCGACCCGCTCGGCATCATTAATGATTCAAATCCATAACCTCAAAAGAAGAAGTCTTTTACTTTACCCTTGTGTTTATGCACACCTTTAACTCATGGTTATGATTAATAATTCACAATTAAGGTAAGATAATAATTGTTAGCCAATGCCCAACTACTTTATAAGGTGTAGTCCTAACCTTAAATCAATTTATCCGTTTCAAGTATTTGAATAATCTTAACTTTTGTTGTCTCAATGGACTTAGTTAGCCTTAATGAGCTAATGAATGAAAGTTCCCATGTGGTACTGGATGCCAAATTGGGAGATTTGTTAACCAAATTCAAGATTAGCAGGGTAATAGAATCCGGGATACATCTCTGTTTGGGAACAACATAACCCACTTATGTTGATCTTGCAATTCATTCTGTGTTTGGTAACACCATTAACCCCGTGATTACGTAACCCCCAATTGACTTTTCATGTTCCATGCCTATATTCGGCTAACTCCCCACAATCGAACGATGACACTCAAAACTAAATCCTGCCCATTGATTTGTGATTCATCATTTTGACACCATTAAGACACTGATATATAGAAATTTCCTTCTGTATATAGCAGGGAAGACATTTTTCCCAATTGCTCCAAATGTGGTATTGCCGATTAAAATAGCTTCGAACAGTAATCAAACGGTCCACATTCATGATCGTATCTCAATCCTCTCTTGGTCTTGCTATGATCAAGATCAAGATCAAGCTTTAAGTTCTAATGCTGATAAAGCAGGAGGACTATAAGGGCATGCGACTACCGCAGCATATGACGTCTATACATACATATGCAAATGGATACATTAATATACATACATATATATGCGCACCCACATGCACGTAGAGAGAGAGAGAGAGAGAGAGAGAGAGAGAGAGAGAGAGAGGAGAAGGGCCGGTTTCTATTCGTCTATATCTATACCTGTTCATTTGAGCTCTAAGACTAGCCACTCTGTAATTGTTGTCTCCGCGGCCTTTCATTGAGAAAATGGGAAAGGTAATACTGGCGGCTTTGTGTTTGTTTGTTAAGAAAGCATAAGAAAGAAACCAAAACATACTAGTATTTCCTACGCAAGCTGCTTCTAGTTTACTTGTGCGAAGATTACATGCTCTCAATTTACCTTTTTTTTTCCCGCGTTTTCATGGAAACCAGACAGAGCTTGCTCTGGTGCATGGCTATGTGTTTCCGAGAAACTTCTAATGATAAGGATTCATGGAATGACTTCTCCATTGTATTTTCCTGTTGATTTTGACCACGGTTTTTTTTTTTTTCGCGCAGAGAAAATGCGAAAACAAACACGAGAACAAAAGCACCCAGAATCCTGAGGGCGTGATCGTGTTGGGCGTCTACATGCACTGCGGGGGATGCGCCGATACCATTGTCAAGCATTTGCGAGGCTTCGACGGTAAAGTTTCCGTATCTAATCGAAAAATGGAGTGTATTTTTAATTTTAT
The DNA here is from genome assembly GCA_019985065.2 of Arctostaphylos glauca. Classification (NCBI taxonomy): domain Eukaryota; kingdom Viridiplantae; phylum Streptophyta; class Magnoliopsida; order Ericales; family Ericaceae; genus Arctostaphylos; species Arctostaphylos glauca. The sequence goes on along the minus strand of JAHSPW020000016.1, from coordinate 249,227 downwards.
TCAAACGGGATGTGAAATTTCCTCTGTGGTTTATGTTCAGGCGTTGAACAAATTGAGACGGATATGAAAAGTCACAGAGTGATCGTGAAGGGCAAAAATGCCGACCCAATAAAGGTCGTGGATAGGCTTAGAAAGAAGACCCAAAAACACATTGATCTCATTTCCCCAATTCTCAAAGATGAAGAACAAAAACAAGAAGAGAAAAGAGAAGAGGTAGAATCGAAACTGCATACTCTGTTTTTAATTTTGTTCTGACGATTTTGATTGTTTAAAAAACTTGTAATGCAGCCGAAGATTTTCCAAGTGGTGCTGAAGATTTACATGCATTGTGAAGGTTGTGCGGAGGATATCAAGTACCGAATTCATAAGATGCAGGGTATATCTCAGTTTTCATGATCAATTTCAGTTGGCTCTCTCTGTTTCACTTCAGTTTCGACCTAATTTCAACGTGCTAGTACTCTGCGAATAGGGTAGTATAAGTGCAGCTTGCACCAGGGTTTGGCCTAGGGTAGGGAAAGAGATTTGAAGCAATTAGGAAATTATTTTCATCTTCATGTTCTTTCATGAGTAAATTCCGCGGCTTAATGTGGCCTAACACGAAGAAACTTACTAGGTTCAGACATTCTAAACATTGATAGACTGAGATACTTTCACTAAATCTGTCTTGCCCACCACCTGCTTTTCCTTTCCTTCTAAACAAGTCAAGATTTTCCCATGAAAGAAGTTGATTTCCAAATCATGACCATTAATGTGATATATCCTGACCACTTTCACTTCCCGACTCCATTAATATTGGTTTTTGATTCATCGAAACACTTTTAGGGATGAATGAAATTGTCGTTTTTGTGCATTCTAACGAAATGATCATTTAACGACATTTTTTGACAAACAACATCAGAATGACTGAGCATTCCAATGAAGTTGAGTTTCATTCTAGTGAACTAAACAATTTCTTTGTGATTTGCACAATTTCAAGTTTTTATGTGTCTTTGATTCAACATGGTGAGTAAAAAATTCTAGAAAAGTGAATCACTGGGGATTGTAAAATTATGGATGCCAGGGGTGTTCACTGTGGAGACAGATATGAAGAAGTCACAAGTGAGTGTGAAAGGAACATTTGAACCAAAGCAGCTAGTAGATTACATCTACAAAAAGGCAGGTAAACATGCAGTGATTGTGCAGCAAACACCGCCGGAGAAGAAAGAAGAAGATGACAACAAAATGGAAAACGAAGGGCAGAATTTTTATCCCTGCGATTATTACCAGATTTGTCCACCAGGGCTTGTCTATGCTCCCCAGCTTTTCAGTGAGGAAAATCCTAACGCCTGTTCGGTGATGTAAGATAGAAAAATTTTGACCCAAATTGACATTTCTTATGAATTCAGTCATACTTTGTTTTATTGGGAGATCTGGACTCCTCCTCCTCTTGGTCTGTACGAATTGCACATATTTAAACACCAAATGCTTTGATTTTATATATGAGTGAACATAGAGCAGCATGGAATGCGTCTTCCGGGATTTGACTGTTTTAAGTAGTATAAAACTACAAACTGTCTATCTGTGTAGTGAAGTTTTCCAATTTTCAGATGTCATTGTTACGAGAAACTTTTACTTAGGAATGGCAACGGGACCGTGTCCCCACCCCGATACTCGACAGGAATTTCTTTTACTCTCTATTCCCGCCCCGGACAGGAAATGAAGATCTCGATATGAGGAACGGGGAATCCAAAAATTGAAATATGGGGATTCTTGGATTTCTGCAACTGGATTCGTAAGTATTGGGAAGGTGAACACATTGACTGTAATTTGAAAGTGAAGCGCAAAAGACGTAGTTTCTACCATAGATTCTTGAAGCCAAGAAAACAGATTTCAAAACTAGTTCTAGTAGACCAAGTGCAATTCTCCAAATCCATTGCAAAAAGATGTCTACAGTACAAGAAGGACAAATACAAGTTCAGAACTTTATTTTGAGATACCCCAGCATTCAACAACAACCATTTGTCCCAATTTCTGAGACGAATCACCTTGGAAAAAATTATGTTCTGGGAATTCAACATTCGATAATCAACTTAGACCAGATATAAAACAGGAAGCCGGCATAGAAGTGATTCTAACCCACCAAAAGATCAGAAAATATGTGACCTTTTATTCCTATTGGAGCTGGAGAATTGGAGAAGAAAAGGAAAAGTATATTTGTTCTGTATATTCTCCAACTAACAATTACAAGATACAGTATTGACTAATATATACAACTGAACTTAAACTAACGTAAAGCTAACTAACTATGGTAGACAAACTGTAGTTACAAGAAAGGATGAACTAACAACCTAATTAACTAACTAACTAGTTGTAACTAACTAACTAATTACTCAATACTTCCCCCGCAAGATGGGCTGTGAAGATCTTTGACAGCCATCTTGGAGAGAAGAGGAATGAATAAAGGAAGAGGTAAAGCCTTGGTAATTAGCCATCTTGGAGAGAAGAGGAATGAATAGAGAAGGAGGTAAAGCCTTGGTCAATAAGTCTGCAAGTTGATGATGAGTGCGAATTGGCATGAGACGAATAATACCATCTTGAACTTATTGCAAATAAAATGACAGTCCAGCTTGATGTGTTTGGTGTGTTCATGGAAAATGGGACTAAAAGCAATGTGGATAGCAACCTGGTTATCACAAAATAGGAGAGCCGAAGAGGAAATATCAATGCAAAAATCAAGTAATAACTGGCGTAATGAAACTAGTTCACTAGTGGTTGCAGCCAAAGCATGGTATTCAGCTTCTAAGGAAGACCTGGAGATCGTTGTTTGCCGTTTAGATTTCCAGGATACTAAAGGAATCACCAAGAAATATACAAAAACCAGTAACAGTTCGGCGAGAATCTAAACATATGCACCCCAATCAAAATCAAAAATAGCCTTGAGGTGGAGTGAAGAATGGGCAGAAAAAAATAGGCCTTGACTAGGATTGGATTTGAGATACCTAAGCAAGTGATGGGAAGCATGTAAGTGAGGACTGTGCGGTTGTACCAAAAATTGACTAAGTTTTTGTACTACAAAAGAAATATCAGGCCTTGTAATGGTGAGATAGATCAACTAGCCAATGATCCTGCAATATTGTGAAACATTATAAAGCAAGTCGCCATGACTACTATTTAAGTGAACCTCAGGATCTAAAGGAATTGGAGTTGGTTTGCAAGCAAGAAAACTAGTATCATCAAGTAATTGAAGAACATAATGATGCTGAGAAATGACCAAACCATGGGTAGAACAGGCAATTTCAAGGCGAAGAAAGTACTTCAAGTGCCTAAGGTCCTTGGGTTTAAATTGGCTATGAAGAAAAAGTTTAAAAGAATCAATAATATGAGAATTTGGAGCAGCAAAACAATGTCGTCAACATAGACCAATAAAGCAACAAAAGAAGATCCAAAACCTTTGGTAAATAACGAGTAGTCTGCCTTAGATTGAATAAAGCCAAATTGGATAAGAGCATGAGCAAACTTAGAGTTCCATTGTCGGGATGCTTGTTTAAGATCGTAGATGGATTTATGTAACTTAGAGTTCCATTGTCGGGATGCTTGTTTAAGATCGTAGATGGATTTATGTAATTGACAGACAAGTCCAGTACCCTATGGAGGTTGATGCCCTGGAGTGTTATAACTAAGAGGGATGTCCATATAGACCTTTTCAAACAAATCACCAGTAAAAAAGCATTGTTAACATCTAATTGAGTAAAGTGCCAACCTTGACTTGTAGCAAGGGCCAATAGAACCTTGATAGTCACTAATTTGGCCATGGGAGAAAAGATTTCAAGGAAGTCAACACCTTCCTGTTGAGTATACCCTTTGGCAACTAAACATGCCTTGTGTTTCTCAAGACCGCCATCAGAATGGTATTTCAATTTGAGATCCATTTACAACCTATAGAATGTTTATCTTTGGGTAAAGGTAAAATGGTCCAAGTTTTGTTGGACTCCATGGCATCTAATTTGATTTTCATAGCTTGTTTGCATTAAGGAATTTGAATAGCCTAAGTGAAAGTTTGAGGTTCCAATTGGGAAAAGACTATCAATACAAAATTCTTGTGGGAAGAGGACAGGGAGGTATATGAAAAGCACTTGGATAAAGGTTATTAGGCAGAGCAAGAAGGAACTTGATTATGCAATAATAAATGGCAATGAAAATCATGAAGAGAATAAGAAGGTTTAGAAATGCGTGAAGACTTTCTAAGAACAACATCAATAGAAATATTAGGTGAACACCAGTAGAAAGATTAGGTGAAACAGCAGTGGTAGTGGCAAGGGAAACATCAGTGAAAGCACCGGTGAAAAGCCCTGTGGAAACAACAGGTGGTACAGAAGTAACCAAAAGAGGAGAAGAACTGGATTATGAAGCAAGGTAAAGGGAGGAAATAGGCAACACAACATGAGGAAAAGGATCAAGAAAGGCATCATGAGAAGTAATAGAATGAAAAGGAAATATGTCTTCATGAAAAATGACATCTCTGAAATGAAAAATTGTTTAGAGTGGATGTCATACAATTTGGGGATAACCCAAGAAAGCACATATATCCTGGACATGGGCCAAAATTTTGTGCGATGGGCTTTTGGGAGTGGATGCAAAAGCAAGGCAACCAAAAATTCTAAAGGATGAATAATCAATTGTGGAGTGATAAAGGAGGTCATAAGGAGATTTTTTATTTGAGTACGATTGATAATGAAAGTGGCAAGAATTAGACAGTCAGTCCACAAAGGAAGAGGGACTCTAGATTAAAAGAATAAGGCCCTAGCAACATTGAGTAAATGCTGATGTTTGTGTTCAACAACAGCATTCTGTTATGATGTGTCTACACAAGTGAACTGATAAAGGACATTGTCCCCTTGGTTGCAAAGAAATTTGAAAATGTCAATTCTGAGGTATTATCAGATCTAAAGACCTTGATATTGGCATTAAACTGAGCGGCCACCATGTAAAAACATAGGAACCATAGCGCATACATTAGATTCGGTCTTAAGTAAGAACACCCATGTAAACCTTGTACAATCATCAACTAAGTAACAAAGTATCGATAACTAGCATAAGAAGAAATGTGATAAGGTCTCCAAATGTCACAATGTATCAAATCAAATGGAAATTTGGATACATGATTATCAGAAACAAAGCAAATCCTTCTTTGTTTGGCTAAAGGACAAATGAAACAATACTTTTTATGAAAGATTGTAATATCACATTAGAAATGAGGTTTCAGAACATCCAATTGTTTAGAAGACAAATGTTCAAGTTGATTGTGCCAGGTGTGAGTAGAGATAGTGTTCAGATAGGTTTGTTATGGAAGAAGACAAACAGTGGTAGCATCCAGAACATAAAGACTTGCAACTTTTTCACCCTTGCCAATTGTTTTCTTGTTGACAGTGTCCTGAATGAGAAAGCAATCAGAAAGAGAACCAACTGTAAGCTGTGAGTCTTGTGTAAGAGTAACTATAGATATTAAATTGAATTTAAATTGAATGACTGCTCTCCAAGGGTGAAGACGTAACCACTAGTAGATTTGGAATCTTTTGTACCTGATATTCAGTTGGCATTCTAATATCCTTCTAATGTTGCAGGATATCTGTGAGACCTCGACCCGAAGCAAGGAAGTTAAAAATGAACATAGAAATGTTTTGAGTAATTTAAAAAAAAATTGATCAAAATTAAAAGTGGGGACTTTTTAAGTTGGTTCGGTAATTTATTGGATGAACGAAGAAACACTCTGAAATTATTTTTGGGGATAAGTGAAGTTGGTTAAGTTCTTAATCGAAGGCCGAAAGGTGATTCGAAAATTTATTTTACGCAAAATTGAAAATTGAAAGTTAACCTCGATACTACTCTAGCGGATAATCGGACGACGTTCGGAGTTCCTCGAATTGATTGATTGATTTATTTATTTTATCTTTACCGAGAGACAACTATAGATAAGATCAATATATGATAGTATTAAGGATATACATATATCCACATGTAAACATAAACTTATCCTAAATAAGATTTCTTTTTTGTTAAAGCCTTTAGAACTTGCCACAGAAACAATTCTTGTCACCTCCTGCTTGATTTACCCTCTATAAATACTCATGGAAGAGGCTTATAGGATCATTGTATTTTGAGAACAACACTGAGAAAGAGAGAGTGGGAGGAGGAGAGTTAGGCAGAGAAAAAGAAGCTCAAGGTTTGAAGAATATTTTTTGAAGACCTATTTACGATATCCAAGGCGAGACACGTCATTGAATACCCTACATCATCCGAGGTGAGTCCGGATATACCGATTTACTTGTAAATTTTTAAGATTTGTCTGAGAATGGAAACCTGCTATACTTTATTAAAAAAAAATGTTATATTATAACCTTACTTATGCATGAGATATCATGTCATAAATGGTTAAACCCGTTAACGATGATCACAAAAACAATCATCTCATAAAATGTGAATTTCAGTGATTCTCTAACTGCTGGGGATGTGATAAGCAGTGGTTCGGTACAAGGTTGGGTGCCATGGCTAGGTGGCATCGGATGACGTCATACCAAATCCGTGTTATATTTCAAAGGATAGCTCCCTTAAATCAGTTATGGCATATACACTGAAGAATCAAACGTTGAATATACGTCATTGATTAATTTCATTTAAAGCATAACAAACAGTTAATTCCAGTATCGATATAACCCACGGGTTATGGAAACTATAAACTGTTTATCTATACGTACTCAGCCACAACCTGTGGACCCATTCACAAGCATTGTCAATATACTAATGAATTGTGTTTTTTTTTTAAAATTATGTCGTGTAAAACCTGTAAAATAGTATATCTAGATTCATGCTAGCTGTAAGCTAATGGGCGTTGCTTTGCAACATAATAGGACCCGTGGCAGGACCCTACGGACAATAAAGAACTGATCAACCAAATTTTACGCTTTGAATTTTCTATTTATAAATTTATGTACATAATGGAGTTCTATTTCGTTATGTTGAGGCTATGCTAGGCCAGGACTACGGTTTGTAATAAGTATCGGATAAGAATGCTTTTAATTCAATAATAATTGTCAGGTTGTTATTGAACAAACAACGCTTCCGCTAAACTCTGCAGCATGTCAAGAGTTAAATAAGATAATTCGATAAAGTTCATAAACTCTTTAGTTAACGTAGGAGGCCTCAGCGAGTAAACCTGTTGGCCGGTCACTAATCCGTTCCAGTTTGGGATGGGTCATGACAAGAGTTGGTATCAAAGTCTTAGTTTGTGAACTTTAAAACTTAAAACTCAAGGACAAGATTATTAGAACACGATCATTGCACATGACATGTTTAATTTATATATTATTGGTTCTTGAATTACTCTTTATATTTATTTAACGTTGGATCCTCGTATTGGTATTGACAAGACTATATCTTGTTTGCCATAGGTATGGTTGACTGACCGGACCGGCAAAGTGCGTGTCGTTAGGGTGTGCCGGCCACTAAGTCAGTGGTTTAATTTCATAAAACTGAACTTATCCTCAAAATGTTTAAAAACGAGTATAGGGATAGTCCGGAGTATCGATCCACAGGGAAAAGAACGCTGTAATCAGAGAATACGCAAATTAGTGTTTTCGACGTTTCGGACGTCAACCTCAAAGTTTTGTTTGGTGCGGTTAAGCAATTATATCAACTAAAAGGAGGATTAAAACTAGATTAAGGAGTGGGGTTAAGTCTTAAAGTTTGGTTCATTCAAATCTTTTGTTGGTCTATCTATTCTCCTTATACTCAATCCAACTCCCGGTCCCGGGTTTTAGATCGGAAAATTCTTCGATGAAAATCAGGTTTTAAATTCTTAAAATGGTTTTGACGGATCTTTCAAGTTTTAAGGAAATAGGATTAAAAGATGAAGGACATCGATCCAAGTATTAGATATACCAACTCTAAGGATGGCTATATCTAAGCAAGGACTTAACTCTTCATTTTTTATTTCAAAAGAAAAAGCTTAGAAAGATCCATCAATGGCATTAAAGTTTGGAGAAGATGGAGACCAACATGGTTTTTGATTGAACTTCACATTTTAACTTAACCCACACTAAATTAACTACTCATGCTTTGACATAAACATAATAGGATTGAAAGAAAACATAATGAAACAAGTTTATCTAAAGACAATAAGGAAGAACTAAGCAAAACTAGAAAGGAATCAGATATTAAAGCAATAAGAACAATATTTAAGGCAGAAATGTAAATAAAACTTGATAAACTTAAGTACTTCCAAGAGAATCCAAAGATTCAAAGGGGAAGAACACTTAAGAGAGGAAGAACTTGACAAGAATTAAAGAAATAATGAAGAACAAGTGAAGAACAGTAGATTAAAGCAATAAAATATGGAAAAAGAGCTCTCAACAGTAAGAAAACTAATATTACGTTATCTGATATCTATCTGGTGTAAATTGAAAAAGGGAGGCTACTCCTTATACAAGTAAGGAAACAACCTAATTAGAATCTCCTACCAATCCTTAGTGAAAGTACCAATTTACCCTCTACAATGGCATTAAAAGAAGCTTCTTAATCCCTGATTTGGCCAGAATTCGAGGTAGAGTCGGCCCCACAAAATCTGGCGATTTTGGGTCTCTACCGATAGGAGTTGTTTCTCTATCGGTAGAGAACCCTACTGCCTCTTCCTTCTCTCTACCGATACTCTCTACCGATAGGACTGACCCTCTACCGGTAGAGAAGTCTTCTGACTTTTCTAGATTCTCTCTCTACCGATACTCTCTACCGATAGGACTGACCCTCTACCGGTAGAGAAGTCTTCTGACTTTTTCTAGTTCCTTCTCTCTACCGATAGGACTGATCCTCTACCGGTAGAGCCTCTTTGAGTGGCCTTGATTTCTCCTTCTCTACCGATAGGACTTGATTCTCTATCGGTAGAGAAATCTTCTGGGTTAATTTTCTTGGGCTCTTCACTTTCCACTCCAACTTCACTTCCGTCATTCCCAGGCCTTTTCTTGACTCTCAAACAAAGCCGCAATTGGTTCGAGCCTTTGGTTCATACCTGGGCTTTACACCACTCTTTTAGCGCTCGGAAACCTGCAAAGAGTACAAAGACAACTACACGTGCAACATTAACTAAATAAATACATTTGCCTACGCATAATTGCCAAATTGAGTATAATGAGCCACATGAATACGCAATATAGTGCGCTCATCACACCCCCCGACTTGAAGGTTGCTAGTCCCTAGCAACGCATCATACTAATCAACAGAAAAGATAGTTTATTTCCCATGCAAGTCTAATTATCAACCATGCTTGATTTTCGTAGTTTCCATGTGTACTCGGTGCATTTAGCAAGTATGAGCAATGTAAACACGCACAACCATTCATGAACTATAAGGAACAAGTGAGCTTGGAAATGTATTAAGCAATGTTAACCAAAGTGAGCCTTGATTCCGAATCTCTCAGTTTGCCCTCACAACGAATTGCGCACTTTATGACTTGAACTTTGCATCCCTAACTTGCGCGAATATACACACCGAAGATGTGGTTATGCATTCAAAGAATAAGCGCAATCACAATGAAAGTACTCTATATGCGTTGATGGAACATAGCAATGTGATGTAGGAATGCCAAGTGCTAGAAACATGTAACTACTCAAACACGCATCAAGATAGAATCCAAAACGTAATTAGAATCTATTAGGACTTAAAAGCTTATAACATTCATGGTTTTTATAACAAAATTGGAGTACAAGAAATGACACCGGCTGATATGTGGCTTGGTCATCTACCCTTTGCCGGTGTCCTGACAATATCAATGTGCACCAGGCGCACCATACCATGATGACTACAATAAAAAGAAAAACACACAACTGGCTAGACTCAATGACTCGATCTTATTTTGACTTTGTCCCCCTACTCCTTCTAGTCACTTTCTTCCACATATGTCATCCTCTTCCGACTCCTCCTCACTATCATCACTGACTTCCTCTTCAGTCTCACTCTCCTCTTCTTCCGGTTCATCTTCAGAGATGTACGGGCGCCCTATCTGCGCTGCCACATGATCCATAGTAAACTTTTGTCTCCTCAGTATCTGTTTCTGTGTCTTCAAGATCTCTTTCTGTGATCTCTTGATCTCTATCAGCCGACAAAAGATCTTCTTTATCATTTTTCACATTTTTTCCTTGAAGGATTTCGGAGTCGGAGAGAGAGGGAATTGTAATTTTTTTTTTTTTTTTGAACTGGAGAGTGAGAGTCGGGCTTGAAAAATGAAAGGACATCATTTGGTTTTATGCGATTTGAGAATTTCTTTTCGAAAACCAATCTCTCTATGGATTGAGAAATAGTCTCTATTGATAGAGAAGTAGTCTCTATCAATAGAAGAATGAACTGTCCAACTTTTGCATTTTCTCTATCAATAGGAAAGTCTCCTCTATCAATAGAGAAGTGAACTGTCTGAAATTTCTTCTTTTGCCCAACTTCTTCTTTTTTGACACGTCTTCTTTCCATCCCCCATCAAAACACTCTTATAACACCTCATAACACCTCCCAACATCCGGTTTCCTAATTGTTTCATGAAAATTGGATGACTCGGACTGGGTTCAAAATTTGGATTATGGGACACTTGTGTGGTTCAATCATGCAAAGATAGCCTAATTTCCTTTTCTCCGTACATAATGGATTCCAAATTGATGCATGCAAGATGTTAAGCATGATATGAGCATGGCATGGATTTTATATGAAGATCGAGTGCGAAAGAGTGTGCGGGATGCTTTTCAAATTAAATCTCCACTCTATATGATCAAATCACCCAATTACACACTTAGCTCAAAGTGTTCCAAATAGTTCATGTTTATGTGTGTGAATTGACTTTGTTGCTCAATGACTAATACATCGCATGCATGCCTCTTGCACATATCCAAATTATCAAGCATAAGCTTCAACTCTACTTTCATGGGAAATGGAACAAAATTTGAAAAAAAATTGGGACTAAAATGACTCAATTAACACTAAAATTGGACTAACCCCTCCCCCCAACTTGAAAATTGCATTGTCCTCAATGCAAGAAGACAACGCACCATTAAGAATAAAAGAGGGACGAACATACCTGCGAGGTGGAATGTCAACCACCATATACCTCGACCAAGTTTGAGGATTTCTCGTCACGTGCACCGTTTGTCATTGGGAGGGCTTCCAAGGTGTACTCTTTTGGCTCCAACTTGTGGACTATAGCTAGTCACATAGGATCATCGCCGGAGCTTTGTTGGACTAACAACCGTAGCACATAGCTACACCCATGACTTTGGGCTCTTGAATGCCGCAATCACCCCGTACTTAGACCCAAACTACCAAGGCTGATGTGGTAGCGTGTACACCTTGCGAAGACTGAACCACCAACTACCTACTAAGAGCAAACATGACTTCATGGGACACAAATTCATTAGCGGGTTAGTCCATAAATGACAATAATGAAAATAAGCAATAAATTCACCAACTTCTTCACGCGAAGGACAAGAGTACTACTTTTCTTCCTTGTCAAAGACTGTGTTTCCCTATTGTTGGAAGGACAGTATGCGTGGGGTTCAACAATATCTAGAGAAGCAGCGCCATCATCTAATAGGCTACCACTCCCTTTGGAGGGGGTCCCCCCAAATTCCTTACCCCTTCATTCCGCTTTGAAGCAATCTCCACGGAACTTGACACTAGAGCCGAAAGGGTTCAGAAAGATTTCTCATTGTCCACGCGCCTGCCGTCAGACCCAACCTCAAGGTACTACATACGTAGCTTGACAAGGTGGCTATACCAGACCGTCGGATGCCGTTCGAGCACGGCAAACACTGGAGGTATCACATACTCCATGGATTTATAGTCTCCTAGACTTCAAATAAAGCTCACGGACCCAAAGAATTGGGGTCCACATTGCCTGCATTGGACCCCCCATAGACAGGGTCACACAACTCCTCAATCGATTCCTAAGGATCAAAATTTTCAAGGGAAAAGTCCCAAATGGATAAGGGACATGTGACTGTGCTTGGTCTACTAGAGAGACCACAATGAGATTGTAGCCTGAATGACCATATTTCCTTTCCAAAATTGGATCAGTAAAGGGTGGAGAAAAATGGTCTAATCGAAGGTGCCAACTCATAACCTGCTGATGTTGGTCTGAGAGTCCCAAAAGTTTACTCTCCTGTTGATTCGTTTGAATGGGTAGAATCACAACAAGAGAATACTCAGTATTATCAGGGGGATCGGTTTCCACTTGCTTAGAAAAAATTTGAATTTCTAAAGGTACAGATTGGTCAATGGACAAATAAGTTTGCGGTTTGTCCGGAGGTGACTCGTCAACAATGGGTACCAAACTTTCTATTCCCATAGCTTCGTCATTTACGAGTGAGGACAAGCACTCGAGCTCAGGTGAATCTAAAAATGTGGTCTCTTCAGCAGTGAGACCAATTTCAAGAGGATCGGGGAATACATGAGAGTTCTCTTGTTCTTGGTCTAAGGTATCAATGTGGTTCACACCACGGAACTCATCATCATCCCCGTTTTGCCTCTCAACATTGAAGATATTGTTCAAATTAGTCAATTGGGAGTGGATGTCACCAAAAGCTTGCCTATTTTGCTCAATAGTTTTTGAATGCCCTTGTAGGAACATCTGCAATGTGTCCTCTAAACTCTGCTCATTAGATGGTTGAGATGCATTGGAATCTACAACAGGTTTTTGGAAAGCATATTGTGGTGAATTGTTAGGTGGGTACCATAATGGTTCCTGCCATTGAGAATAATAGCCCTGGATTTCGAAATTGGATGGGCATAAATATTCTCTCATGGTTCGTGCAAATGGGACATTATTGACCTCCGGTTGGGTAGCCATTGTGGTGTTAGGGGGATTGTTTGTGTGAATGAGTCTATGCGTAGCGTGTCGAGTGTAAACACTCATACACCAAAGACAACTCCTAACAATTAAGTGTGAGTTAAAAGAAAATAAAATAAAAACTGCAAATTACACGTCCCTTTGGCTTGCGTTACACCTTAGGTTTACCAAAATGGGTAGGTTAAAGGTTTCCGCCAAAGAAACTTGCACTTTGCAAAAATCTGCGATTATCTAAAAACAATTATTCAATTCCCCGGCAACGGCGCCAAAAACATGACCGGACCGGCAAAGTGCGTGTCGTTAGGGTGTGCCGGCCACTAAGTTAGTGGTTTAATTTCATAAAACTAAACTTATCCTCGAAATGTTTAAAAACGAGTATAGGGATAGTCCGGAGTATCGATCCACAGGGAAAAGAACGCTGTAATCAGAGAATACGCAAATTAGTGTTTTCGACGTTTCGGACGTCAACCTCAAAGTTTTGTTTGGTGCGGTTAAGCAATTATATCAACTAAAAGGAGGATTAAAACTAGATTAAGGAGTGGGGTTAAGTCTTAAAGTTTGGTTCATTCAAATCTTTTGTTGGTCTATCTATTCTCCTTATACTCAATCCAACTCCCGGTCCCGGGTTTTAGATCGGAAAATTCTTCGATGAAAATCAGGTTTTAAATTCTTAAAATGGTTTTGACGGATCTTTCAAGTTTTAAGGAAATAGGATTAAAAGATGAAGGACATCGATCCAAGTATTAGATATACCAACTCTAAGGATGGCTATATCTAAGCAAGGACTTAACTCTTCATTTTTTATTTCAAAAGAAAAAGCTTAGAAAGATCCATCAATGGCATTAAAGTTTGGAGAAGATGGAGACCAACATGGTTTTTGATTGAACTTCACATTTTAACTTAACCCACACTAAATTAACTACTCATGCTTTGACATAAACATAATAGGATTGAAAGAAAACATAATGAAACAAGTTTATCTAAAGACAATAAGGAAGAACTAAGCAAAACTAGAAAGGAATCAGATATTAAAGCAATAAGAACAATATTTAAGGCAGAAATGTAAATAAAACTTGATAAACTTACGTACTTCCAAGAGAATCCAAAGATTCAAAGGGGAAGAACACTTAAGAGAGGAAGAACTTGACAAGAATTAAAGAAATAATGAAGAACAAGTGAAGAACAGTAGATTAAAGCAATAAAATATGGAAAAAGAGCTCTCAACAGTAAGAAAACTAATATTACGTTATCTGATATCTATCTGGTGTAAATTGAAAAAGGGAGGCTACTCCTTATACAAGTAAGGAAACAACCTAATTAGAATCTCCTACCAATCCTTAGTGAAAGTACCAATTTACCCTCTACAATGGCATTAAAAGAAGCTTCTTATTCCCTGATTTGGCCAGAATTCGAGGTAGAGTCAGCCCCACAAAATCTGGCGATTTTGGGTCTCTACCGATAGGAGTTGTTTCTCTATCGGTAGAGAACCCTACTGCCTCTTCCTTCTCTCTACCGATACTCTCTACCGATAGGACTGACCCTCTACCGGTAGAGAAGTCTTCTGACTTTTCTAGATTCTCTCTCTACCGATACTCTCTACCGATAGGACTGACCCTCTACCGGTAGAGAAGTCTTCTGACTTTTCTAGATTCTTCTCTCTACCGATAGGACTGACCCTCTACCGGTAGAGAAGTCTTCTGACTTTTTCTAGTTCCTTCTCTCTACCGATAGGACTGATCCTCTACCGGTAGAGCCTCTTTGAGTGGCCTTGATTTCTCCTTCTCTACCGATAGGACTGCCTGGGAATGACGGAAGTGAAGTTGGAGTGGAAAGTGAAGAGCCCAAGAAAATTAACCCAGAAGGTTTCTCTACCGATAGGACTTGATTCTCTATCGGTAGAGAAACCTTCTGGGTTAATTTTCTTGGGCTCTTCACTTTCCACTCCAACTTCACTTCCGTCATTCCCAGGCCTTTTCTTGACTCTCAAACAAAGCCGCAATTTGTCCGAGCCTTTGGTTCGTACTTGGGCTTTACACCACTCTTTTAGCGCTCGGAAACCTGCAAAGAGTACAAAGACAACTACACGTGCAACATTAACTAAATAAATACATTTGCCTACGCATAATTGCCAAATTGAGTATAATGAGCCACATGAATACGCAATATAGTGCGCTCATCATTGACACTGATAATAGTGAAGACAACATGGGGCGTTATAGGATCAACGCTCGTGGTATCGAAGACAACAGAGGTGACTCGTTGGACAACAAGATCTGTAGTCGGACTGTAGATATTGCGTACGATGAAATGAAGAGGGTGGAAGATACCAAGGTTTGTGTCGTATGACTACACGATCGGAAGTGTTAAAGCGAGCTATTTGGTGGACAGGGAGCGAGGAAGATTACAAAGCCATGATAGAGGCAATACTGAGAAGTGGTGACACTAGCAGATGTGAAGGGTGAGCTACATTTGAGGTAGGGGAGAGTTCTAGGGTTGTTGGAGCACAAGTGGAGGAAGAAGTGGCTTCAAATGAAGTTCTAGGAGCGGAAGAAAGTAGAGTGTCAGGGGAACCGGAGATAAAGCGTGTATGATGTGGTGGAAATTAGTAGTGATGATGAGGAAGACTCAAAGAAACCAGGGACCCCGAGGGCCCTAGCTGGAACCCAAGAAATAAGGAGGAGTGGATCTGAAGATCAGTTAATGGACCAGTGGCAAAATAAGGTGTTGATTGGGGGAGTTATAAATAAGGGTGTTAAGTCTTGAAAGTAGCAGGGGAAAAGAATTCATTTTGCTTCTAGGAATTCATTTTACGGGATTCACATGTACATAGGTAGTAGTATGTTACTAGTAAGGAGGTATCAGATAGAATGACGGGTTATGGGGGAAAATATTTTTGGGGCTTGGAGCTAACATGTCGTTTTGTTGTAATTGAAACTTAGTTATGACATATAAACATGGTTTCTAAATACTGTTTAATATTTATACAAGCATGTTGTGTATAGGTACGTTCTAAATGAGTTGTTTCCCTTAGTATTGTTATTTATAATGTTGTATGCATTTGTATCGTGAACACTAATACTTCTGGATACAGTGTAGTGGATACCACCACAAGGTCAACAAACACTAATAATAACGACCAAACAAACAATAATGGGAATGGTAACACGGGAGCAATTCGCAGAATTAAGAACCATTTTGTAGCAATTGGTAGGGACCATTCAGACCCAACAACAGTTCCTACACACCCATCTGATGTAACCACAGCCAATCGCACCACAACCAGAAGCTATACCTCTAAAAACGGAAAACGTCGAGGTACAGCCAGTGGCACCAGAAGCTGCCTTGCAACCAAACCCAACAAGAGCTGATGCTGAAGTAATTCGAGAATTTTTGAAACTGAAACACACATCTTTCAGTGGAGTTATGGACCCGATGAAGGCTAAGGAATGAATTGAGGAACTAGACAAGAGGTTTTGTCTGATTAGGAGTAATGAGTATCAAAAGGTTAAAATGGGATCATATCTGCTAACCGGAGAGGCTAATCGTTGGTGGAATCTAATGAGGGCCAGGGAGCTAAGGATGACGTGGGAACAATTCGGAGTTGTTTTCAAGGAGAAGTACATACTAAGGGCCATGCAGTCAGCAAAATGCCAAGAATTTGAGCAACTCAAACAAAGAAGGATGATGACTATGTCAGAATACGAAACTGTCATTACCAATTTGGCTGAGTATGCACCACACCTGATAACAACGGATGACATGAAAGGCCAAAGATTCGAGGAAGGGCTTAGCGTGACATGTAACACTCCGATTTTCCGACCTGTTAATATAAAGAATAAAATAACAAAATACATCATTTAATTTAAAACATAGTTTGATACATCCTGATTATGAAAATACTTTTAATAAAGAACTATTACATCAAAAGACTTTTTATCAAAAGTCAGAGCAGACTAGCCTATTCTAAGTAAACCACGGTTCAATCGAGTCTTCATTGAGATACGTGCCTTCATGGTTTGATTAGTCCAGTTCTGCTCCATCTTCATCGTTACCTGGTTATGAAATACCAGGGGCAAAAGGAAGTTGCACCATGAGCTGATGAAAGCCCAATAAATTATCCTACCCTTAAATTCTTTTTGAACAATTATGAATTTAAATGAATAGCAGCACAATATCACATAAACAGTATATGAAAGCGATAACACTTCAGTACAAAAATTTAAATCAATATTGTATCATTACATTATTTTCTCTTATTTTATAAACATAACCTCAGTATCTTTAGTATTCATACCCAGGCGTCGTGGGCATAACCCCGAGCATGAATTTTTGTGTTTCATCATTCGTACTCAGGCGACATCACAAACCCCGAGCAGATGATATTTTCCAAAGTCGATAGCTTACATAGACTTTAAATCCATTAGTCTCCAATTATCATCTCATCCAAATTATTCAAGTATATATATCATCAAGTTTTATCTTGTTTAATAGTCATAACCTCAGTATCTTAGTATTCATACCCAGGCGTCATGGGCATAACCCCAAGCATGAATTTCTGTATTTCATCATTCGTACCCAAGCGTCATCACAAACTCTGAGCAGATGATATTTTCCAAAGTCCATAGCTTACATAGACTTTAAATCCATTAGTCTCCAATTATGATCTCATCCAAATTTCATCAAATTATTCAAATATATATCTCATCAAGTTTTCCAAGTTTGGTGTTCCCGTACGAATATGCTTCTGACATTTTGCTAACCGTGCTCCCCACCAAGTGCATCCCAAACATCATGCATCCCGTACGGCATGTTCCCAAATACTATGTTTCCCAAATATTTATATTTCCCGACAACGTGTCAACACCAAAGTACATGACTACCAGACTCAATTGAAAAATGACACGTTACGTCCAAATATAACACGGCTAAGTACATAGCTTGTCTAACATGCCACGGCTAATGACATCGACTTGGCTAAACGACACTATTTGGGTTAATACACCTCATGGTTCAGTCAAAATTCGGCACAAGTCGCATCATGGCTAACGACACCCATATCCATAATAACTGGGTCATCTTTTAATTATTCAAATTTTCAATCGGCATATATTGGATACTCTCATATCAATATTTCATAATCACTTCTATGTTCAGGATTCATACTTGTTTCATCGAGTTATTCTAACATCATGCTAAAATCATATCATTTGAAATACAAAGATGAAATTTAAAGCATAACAAAAATAAATAATATTTTATCTAAATATCATGGATAGCATGAGTGATTGACTAACGTGCATATATAAACATGTAAGCATAAATAATTTAATATGCCTCCTAACATGCTAAACTAAAAATAACAACCAAACATATGCAGACAAATTAGTAAAAGGTCGCAGCCGCAAGGGCTAAAATCGATGTCTTCCACCTTTTCACAATACTCCATAATATTTGGAGAGATTTCGGGTTTAAGACTAATTATCGAACCAGAAAGTAAGTTGTAGGAAACTTACACAGTAAGAGCTTAAGGGTTGGAAAGATGGTTGATTTGGTTGTCTCCTTAAAAATGGTTGATTCTCCTTCACTTAGGATTTTCTCACAACACTTGAGAATTTCTACTACTCTCTAGATTTTCTTGATCTCTAGCTTTCAAAGTATGTAAAATAATAGAAGAAGGAGTTTTGTATTTATAGGCAAAGTTTAGGAAAATATCTAGGGAACACATCTAACGATTAGGGTTTATCCATGAAGATCAATTGCTAGGAAAGTTAGAAAATTATTTGGCTAAGATCAAGCATTAAACGAATGGGATGTCTAATAGATCACTAGGCTAGTTAGTAGATTTGATTTGAAAATTAAGTCCACAAGTTGAAGCTTTTAGGAGTACATGATTTGACTCATATGATTTTGGTATGTCTTACATGGTTTAGGTGGAATATATAGACATTCATGTCTATATCTATGAATATGAATTTAAATATAAGTGTGAAAGGGATTAATAAAGTCAACAAAGGGAGGAATGATGTGTATGCATATGGGTTAATTATAAGTGTGAATAAGTGTGAAAGGGACTATTAAGGTCAACAAAGGGAGGAATGAGATGTATGCATATGGGTTAATTATAAGTGTGAAAGAGACTCACTAAGGTCAACAAAGGGAGGAATGAGCAATGGGAGTTTAGATCTTAGGTGTATATTATGTCATTTTAGAGTTCCACCTAAAGCCTTTAGACTTCCAACTAAGATTTTTAGGAGAGAAGAGATAGGATGACTCATGGTTTTTAGATTTTTAAGATAAGTGAATAAGTTGGAGGGAAATGATTTAGATAAAATCAAATAGTTATAGGTTAAATCGTACTTGAATTAGGATGACTAGAAAGTCCAGGTCTTCTACTAAATAAAGGTTAGTATAAAATCTTAGATTATGTTTTGGGAGCGTATAATATGATCATCATATGTATATGTATAGGTGTACATGTAATGAGTATATACGAAAATATCTTAACAAGATGTAGACTTTTTGATATGATGAAAGGTGATTTTAGGTTTCTAATGAGCACGTGTGTATGTGTATGTACACATACTATATCTAAATAATAAAACATGTAGGTGTAAATTTATTCATATATACTTATCATACTAATTTAACGTGGCAATGTAAAATAAGCTTGAATGAATTTTAATATTCAAAATAATATTATTCATGATTTATTTTTATTTTTAAAAATACGGGTCTTTACATGACATCAAGAGGTTAGTGCGACCACTACAGATGCAAACTTATGCTATCGTGTTGGATTGTGCACTACTAGTAGAGCAGGATGTGGATGAGAACCGAAAATACCAAGAGGGAAAGCGGCGTCAGCCAACGCATGTTGGTGGAACAAATAACCAGAAGCGTCAACATAATGGGGGTTGGAATAGAAATGAGGGTGTTACACATGGGTCTGTGCCAGTGTGCTAGAGGAGGCGTGGATCCAACCAGTATTTTAATTGCGGACAAACAGGGCACATGAGGCGTGATTGTCCGAGAGCGGGAATGGGTACGGGGCGAACGCGACACCGGTAGGGCCTCAGGTAGGACAGAATCGGGGATAGGATAATGTGAGGAATCAGGGAAGTAGGCCAGAGGAAAACAATAATAATAATAGATAGCGGGGTCAAGAGAACCAAAATAATAACAATGGGCAATGTCAAGAGCGAGCTTACGCAGCCGTGTCAAATGATACTATAAACAACGAGAATGTGGTGGCAGGTAATGTAATTGTGTGTTCTATACCTGCATACGCATTATTTGATTCCAGTTCATCACATACTTTCATATTGCAATCTTTTATTGATAAACTTGATAGAATAGTGGAACCGTTGGGATATGAGTTGTATGTGACTTAGCCCATGAACAAAGGCACGATGTGCTCTACCGTAATACGAAATTGCAATGTACACGTTGATGACATTGACACAATGAATGACATGATACCATTGAATATGAATCTATTTGATTTAATTCTCGGTATGGATTGGTTGCCCAGTAATGGGACTACCATTGACTGTGCCCAGAAATTGATGAATTTGCGAAAACAAAATGAGCCAATTATATTTGAGGGAGAGAGTATTGTGACACCACCCTACTTCATATCTGTCACATGAGCTCGATGACTCATGCAGAAGGGTTGCCAGGGATATTTACGTAGCATGTTGATGCCTGAAATTAGTAAGTTAACAGTGAACGATATTCAGGTGGTTCGAGAGTTTCCAAAGGTATTTCTTGAGAATTTGCCTGGAATGCCTACCGAGAGAGAGATAGACTTTGTAATTGAAGTTGAACCTAGGACTCAGGCTATTTTGAAGGCACCAAACGATATGGCTCCGGCTGAACTAAAGGAGTTAAAGACTCAGCTCCAAGAGTTATAGGATAAGGGATTTATTAGATTGAGTTCGTCACCGTGGGGTGCGCCAGTACTATTTGTTCAGAAGAAGGGTGGGAGATGAGACTTTGTAATAAGTCTCATCTCCGTTACCACAGATCAATGACCTGTTCCACCAATTATAGGGAGCGAGAGTGTTTTCAAAGATCAATTTACATTCGGGATATCACCAACTTTGAGTAAGGACAGAGGACGTGGAGAAGACAGCTTTCCGAACCCGTTATGGACATTATGAGTTTCTTGTCATGCCATTTGGGGTAACAAATGCACCAGTAGCATTCATGGATCTTATGAATCGTGCGTTCAAACAATACCTAGATGAATTTGTTATCATCTTTATTGATGATATTTTGATCTACTCAAAGGACGAGGAGCAACATGCACAACATTTGCGAACTATACTGCAGACATTGAGAGACCAATAATTATACACCAAATTCAAGAACTGTGAATTCTGGCTGACAAGTGTAACGTTTTTGGGACACGTTATTTCAGGAGAAGAGATTTTGGTAGACAGTCAGAAGGTCGAGGCAATCGTGTATTGGCCAAGATCAACAACTGTGACTAAAGTTTGTAGTTTTCTTAGACTGGTAGGCTATTATCAGAGATTTGTCCAAGATTTTTTCAAGATCGTTGTGCCAATGATGAAGTTGACCCAGGAGGGCAAATATTTTATTTGGACAAAACAATGGGACCAACGCTTCCAGGAATTGAATAAACGACTTATAACAGCACCTGGTCTGACACTGCCAGAAGGAGTGGAAGGTCTTGGAATTTATAGTGATGCCTCAAATCAGGGGCTTGGTTGTGTCCTAATGCAACACGGGAAGGTTATTGCTTATGCATCATGACAACTAAAACCACATGCGAATAATTACCCTACTCATGACTTGGAGTTAGCAGCATTGGTTTTCGCTCTGAAGATCGGGCGACATTATCTGTACGGTGTCACGTGTGATGTCTTCACTGACCACCAGAGCTTAAAGTATATCTATACATAGAAGGACCTGAACTTGAGGCAACGACGATGGCTGGAGCTCATGAAAGACTACGAAATCAATATTAAGTATCATCCCAGGAAAGCAAACGTAGTAGATGCTCTTAGTCGTAAGAAGGTGGAAGTATTGAATATTCTACAGGTAAAACAACAGTGCCTCGATAAACAACAAGAAGAAATCTGTATGTTGTTAGTCACTGAACCAACAATATTAGAAGAAATCAAAGTGAAACAAATGGCAGATCCAAAGTTGAAGAAAGTTCACGAGCAGGTAGCATCCAATCTAACTACAGAATTTACTGTGGTCGATGACTTGCTACGATTTCAAAATCGGGTGTGTATACCCAACAATGAGGAACTCAAGCGACGAATTGTTGACTACAGTCATAGAACAGGATTAGCGATTCACCCAGGCATGATGAAAATGTATTAGGATCTGAAGCAGACCTACTGGTGGATGGGAATGAAACGAGATGTGGTAGACTACGTTAGCAGATGCCTACAATGCCAACAAATCAAAGTCTATACGTTAGAAGCCGACAGGACTACTACAACCTCTGCCAATATCCAAGTGGAAGTGGAAAGATATTGCAATGGACTACGTCATCGGTTTTCCCAGATCAATAAAGGAAAATAATTCAATATGGGTAATAATTGATTGCTTGACCAAGACGACTCATTCTTTACCAATCAGAATACATACTCGATGGATCACATGGCTAACTTGTACGTACAGGAGATCATTCACTTGCATGGAGCACCTATAACCATTACGTCAGATCGGAATACAAGGTTTATCTCAAGATTTTGGCAATCTCTTCAAAAGGCTATGGGCACTAAGCTTAATTTCAGCATAGCATTTCATCCTTAAACGGACGGGCAGTCAGAAAGGACTATACAGACGTTATACGCAGTGGAATTTCAAGGTAGTTGGGAGGAGCACTTACCATTGGTGGAATTCACTTACAACAATAGTTTTCAAGCTAGTATCGCCATGGCACCTTTTGAAGCGCTATACGGGCAGAAGTGCCGATCACCATCGTGTTCGACAATGGTCGGCAAAACTAAACTCACAGGACCAGAAATCGTTCAAGAAACAAAGGAGAAAGTCAAATTAATCTAAGAACAATTGAAGGTTGCTCAAGATCAACCGAAGAGTTATGCGCATGCATATCGTCGAGAGCTGGAGTTTCAAGAGGGAGAATATGTATTCCTCAAAGTTTCACCTATGAAGGGAGTCGTATGTTTTGGAAAGAGGGGAGAACTCAATCCACGTTACATTGGACCTTTTGAAGTGATCGAGAAGATAGGATCAGTTGCATACCGACTGGCCTTGACACCGGAGCTTGCCAATATACACGATGTTTTTTACGTGTCGATGCTGTGAAGATACATATCGGACCCAGCGCACATTCTACAACAACCGCCTATTGAGCTAAAGGAAGGACTGCGCTATGAGGAACGACCGGTTCGAATCCTAGACACACGTGTCAAACAGCTATGAAGAAAAGAGATTCCATTAGTTAAGTTCTGGTGGGAGAACCAGATAACAGGGGAGGCGAGATGGGAGAAGGAGTCAGATATGCGACAAAAATACCCAGAGCTATTCGACTAAGATATGGCATTAATGCATTTAAGCTTCTATCTATGACATTTCAATTTAGACCAATTGCGAGCAAGTTTGGCGGACCAAACTTCTTAAGGTGGGTAGGATGAGAGAACCTGATCCGAAGCAAGGAAGTTAAAAGTGAACATAGAAATGTTTTGAGTAATTTAAAAAAAAATTGATTAAAATTAAAAGTGGAGACTTTTTAAGTTGGTTCGGTAATTTATTGGATGAACGAAGAAACACTCCGAAATATTTTTGGGGATAAGTGAAGTTGGTTCAGTTCTTAATCGAAGACCAAAAGGCGATTCAAAAATTTATTTTATGTATAATTGACAACTGAAAGTTAACCGTGATATTTCTTTACGAGACAATGGGACGAGGTTCGGAGTTCCTAGAATTGATTGATTTATTTATTTTATTTTATCTTTACCGAGAGACAACTATAGATAAGATCAATATATGATAGTATTAAGCGATATACATATATCCACGTGTAAAAATAAACTTATCCTAAATAAGATATTTTTTTTGTTAAAGCCTTTAGAACTTGCCACGGAGACAATTCTTGCCACTTCCTGCTTGATTTACCCTCTATAAGTACTCATGGAAGAGGTTTATAGGATCATTGTATTTTGAGAACAACACCGAGAAAGAGAGAGCGGGAGGAGGAGAGTCAGGTAGAGAAAAAGAAGCTTAAGGTTTGAAGAATATTTTTCGAGGTCCTATTTCCGATATCTAAGGCGAGGCACGTCATCGAATACTCTACATCATTCGAGGTGAGTTCGGATATACCTATTTGCCCTGTAAATTTTTAAGATTGTCCGAGAATGGGAATTTGCTATATTTTGTTAAAAAAAGAAAACCGTTATATTATAACCTTACTCATGCATGAGATATCATGTCATAAATGGTTAAACCCGTTGATGATGATCACATAAACAACCATGTCATAAAATGTGAATTCCGGTAATTCTCTGACCACTAGAGGTGTGACAAGCAGTAGTTCGGTACAAGGTTGGGTCCCACGGCCAGGTGGCATCGGATGATGTCATGCCAAATCCGTTTTATATTTCAAAGGGTAGCTCCCTTAAACCAGTTCTGACATATACACCGAAAAATCAAACGTTGAATATACTTCATTGATTAATTCTCTTTAAAGTATAACAAACAGTTAATTCCAGTATCGATATAATCACTACAAGAAAGTGCACTTTTGGTGACTAACAATTTGGTCACCAAAAGACTGTATTTGGTCACCAAAGGTCTACGGTGACCACCATGAACTTAGTCATAGAACCCTGGTTGTAGAAAGGTATTGGTGACCAATATGTGATTGGTCACCGATCGATGTTTTTTTGTGACTACTTGTTGGTCACTATTTAAGACCTTTGGTGACTAATTCACTTAGTCACCAATCCGATTTGGTCGCCAAAGGTGTGATTCGGTGACCATTGATTTGTTTTTTCTCATTCATGCAGTCGATACATGGACTCCAAATATAATCACCGATGCCTACGCTAGCCTTGGCAAATTCAATAAAAGACTTCACCCCTTCTTTATACTCCTTGCTTGTTACTCTATCTTTTATTGTCATCCAACTCTTATCCATTTTCCCACCTATGAAGTCAACATCGTACATGTCAATGCACAACTCACACACTATGCGAGTTCCCATTCAAAATGGACTAACTAATTTCAATTAAGATACTTGACAACACATTTTGAAACTTATTTCATCCGAAACATGCCCATAAATGAAAGCTATAATGTAATTACGCTAAGGTTAAGAATGATGAAGGCAAAAAAAATAAAGAAGTTCCATATCGGAAAGCAATTATGGTGTGGTTATAACTACTTGTAGCCCTTAAAATCAAACATAGAAACACCTAGCCACTCGTCAACATAGAAGGTCATCATCCCATTGCACATGGAAGTCCGACATATAATTAAAGATTGCAACGCTTGAGACTCATATTTTTTCACCCATAAATAAACATACTATGCAGTGAAAGTATAGGAACCAGCATATATTGTGAGTGTGTATATTAATTATGTGTGCAAAAATATGTATGGTGGTGATAATAATAAAACTCTTTTATTTTTAGTACATCAATGTAAACAAATAGGGCTGATTTGTTAACTTTGATTAACATCAAATATATTTGACCAAAAAGACATCACATGCCCCAATGAGCAGCGTCTGAATTGCCTTTGGGTAGGGTGGTTCATATTATTTTGTACTATCGAACACAAGTTACATGTAACTTTGGTGAAAAAAAAAGAACAAAAGGGGGGATTGGATACCAATTGACATCAATAATTGTCGTTTATTTTGACGAAAGGGGAAAGTAACAAACAACCTATACAACTAATAAATGGGTAATGATTCAAAGACATCATCATGCAAATTACAATATGGCTCGATCAAATATCAAAAAAAGAACTCCCATTGATAAGATCAAAAGTGAGAATACTTTCGAATGTCCAAAATATTTGAACTTTTAATTCCAATTCCATTCATCTCAAGGTAAAAAAAATCTCTTTTGATCAAGTCCTTTTTTTTTCAAGTGGCAAGTGTGTTATGTGCTCTTACAATAAGGTAAATGGCATCCCCACTTGCGCTGACCCTAAACTTCTCCACCAAACCATTTGGAACAATTGGCACCTCAATGGATGAGGATTTTTATATACACTTTACATATATGCAACATCATTGTCTGTTTAAATCCATATTTGTGTTAGTGTTTGGGTACCTAAATACACAAAGGTAGTCTCTAACTGTGACTCGGTTAGAGTTTTCTACGATAATCACTACAAATCAACACCAAAAGAAGCTACTGCCACTGCAGTTAAATTAAAGTAGGTTAATCCCATTCCTAACCCACTATTTAACTTGTCCCTTCTTTAAGGATATCCTAATTTGTTCTAATTTTTTTTTATCAGGTTTGTATTTGAATTGCGGGCCATTTCTAGTGGCACACACAGATGAATTTTGAGAGAGGAGGATGTTGATGGGGCTTTAGTTAATACAGTTACAACCCAAATGAGACTGGGAATGTTCGACGGAGAGCCATCGGAGCATCCGTTGTATGGGAAATTGGATCCTAGAGATTGCAAAGCAAGAACAAATGAACTCTAGCTTAAAAATCCCAATTTTTGAAAATAAAACTTATTGAATTTTCGGAATCAATCTTAGCAGTCTAGCACTAATTTGTAACCCAGAACCTCGCAAATGAATAAAAAAAACAAAGAAACTCTAAAACAAGTGATGTTCTGATATCTAAGAAACCAATACCTCAAAAGGTTATTTGGGTGCAACAATTTTGCTCAGTTCAGTAGGGTTTAAGCAAAACCTAACTAAAAAAATATTGGGTTCAAAGAAAAGGTACCAAATCCGAACGCTGAGTAAAACCCAAAACTGAAAAAAAAAGGAACAAAACCCAAAACCAACTCGAGTAAAACCAACAAATTTGACAAAGGAAAGTAACGAAGGTTCAAAGTTTTTTGGATTGTGGTTCCTCCCCAGATCGAAAGATAGAGATATACAGTTAAATACCTAAGATTGAGAATGGCAGATCAAGATAGCCGGAATCAATCGTGACAGGCCACTGCCGGAAGGAAAGATGCCGTAAATCTTGAGCGATTCAATCAGGTTGTGGAATAGAAAGAGAAAATGTAGGTCAGAACGAGTAGAAAATGGTAGGTCGAAAGAGTAAGTGGGTGAAGATCGAAAATGGAGGTCTCAAAGTCTTGCACGTCAAAAAAAGTAAGTGGGTGAAGATCGAAAGTCGGTGAAGATCGAAAATGGAAGGTCAGAAAAAGAGAAAGTGGGTGAAGACAAAATGGAAGGTCAAAAAGAGTAAGTGGAAGGTCAGACCAAGTGTACTTTATCGAACTTTTTGTATTTTTTTTGTTTCTAAAATATGAAACTATGTAGTTTTAGAGCTTTGAAATGTTTAGTGAGTATTGATATAGTCACCAAATAATTTCACTCCCGCGTATATATTTTCATCTGAAAATTTTGAGCAAATTAGGTTACTTTTCGTGACTAACAATTAATTAGTCTCCAAAAATATGGCATCCGAGACCAAACATTGCTCACCAAATACTTAAAGTTTTCCCCCTCCAAATTTTCGCGCCCGCGCCATTTCTTTCGGTGACCAAAAATTAATTTGGTTACGACTAACTAACCTTCAATGAGTAAAATAAATTTGGTCACTGATAATATTACTTTTCGTGACCACAATTTAATGTAGTCACCAAAAGTTGTCACTAAAGGTGCAATTTCTTGTAGTGAACCCACTGGTTATGGAAACTATAAACTGTTTATATATACGTCCTCGGCCACGACTTATGGACCCATTTACGAGCATTGTCAATATACTAATTAATTGTATTTTTTTTAAAATTATGTCGTGTAAAATCTGTAAAATGGTATATCTAGATTCATACTAGTTGTAAGCTAATGGCTGTTGCCTTGCAACATAACAGGGCCCGTGGAAAGACCCGGTGGACAATAAAGAACCAATCAGCCAAATTTTACGCTTCGAATTTTCTATTTAAAAATTTATGTACATATGGAGTTCTATTTCGTTATGTTGAGGCCATGCTAGGCCAGTACTACAGTTTGTAATAAGTATCGGATAAGCATGCTTTTAAGTCAATAATAATTGTTAGGTTTGCACATCCTTGATGTTATTTTGTTATTGAACAAACAACGCTCTCACTAAACTCTGCAGCATGTCAAGAGTTAAATAAGATAATTCGATAAAGTTCATAAACTCTTTAGTTAACGTACGAGGCCTCAGCGAGTAAATCTGTTGGCCGGTCACTAATCCGTTCCCGTTTGGGATGGGTCGTGCCAATATCTAGTATAGTTTAGACTATAGTTTATGGAGTACCTTAGATATCTAAGGACACTACGGATAGTCTTTCAATGCTCTTTGCCTAGATTATGGGTGTACCTACTCAATTTACTCACAACGTACGCAATATCTGAAAGTGTGCAGTTTATTAAGTACATCAGACTTCTAATATTTTGGGAGTACTCTAACTGAGATACACTATCACCTTTGTTTTTGGGTAAGTGTAGACTTGGATCTACAGGTGTCTTTGTAGGATATTCATCGTACTTTCTATATTTACCCAGTATTTTCTTAATATAATGTGACTATGACAAAGTATACCCATCAGATGTTTTAAAAAATTTCATTCCTACTATAACATCTGCGATATTCATGTCTTTCATGTCAAATTGGTTGTTCAACATTCGTTTGGTAGCTTTAATCGTTTCATTATTACTGCAAATGATGAGTATGTCGTCAATATGAAGACAAACTATGACATAACCTTTATTCGTGTGCATCACGTACACACATTTGTCACATTCGTTTATCTTGAATCCATTTGAAATTATTGCATTGTCAAATTTCTCATATCATTGCTTCGGTACTTGTTTTAAACTATATAGAGATTTGACAAGCTTACAAACTTCAGTTTCTTCTCCTAAAACTACAAACCCTTCTAGTTGTTCCATATGCATCTCTTCATCCAGATCACCATTCAAGATTACAGTCTTCACATCCATCTGATGGATTTCAAGATTATATAATTGTCACGCCCGGAAATTTCTCGGCCCCCCTCGCAAAAATGAATTGTTGAACAGGACAGAATGATTTTTTGACTTGAAATGCGACGCAATATAAAAAGGATTTAACAGCTAGGACTTATTTAAAACTCAGAGTCGCCACTTGACAGAGTTTGGGTGTGTCAAGTCACCCTCTAAAGCCATTTTCGAATAAATGTTTTTAGAAAAATATTTTGATTTTTGGTCAGAAATACGATTCTGTTTATAAAATGACTCCTTTTAAAGAAATATGGTCTCGAAAACAGAGATGGGTATGGAGATTTACTATTACGAGTTGCAAAGGTATTAGGCACCCAACGTCGCCTTTTCGGCAATTAATTTTTCTAATTTTATTTTATTTTATTATCCTTGGCCAAAGTGGATAAACATCGAGTGATTCAATGGACAACTAGATAAAATGTGAAACAGGGTGGGAGGGCAGGGTCTTGGCTTATGCAATTTAGCTCTCGGTGATAAAAATATTGAACCGAGCATATGTAAATTTTGACCAAAATATGGTATACAAACTACGTATGCACGTCCAATTTCTATTCTTGAGGTGTCAGGTATCTTAAATCCCACGCATAGGAACTTTCAAGTTTGACAATAGCCCAATTTTGTTTTGTTAATGAATTGTCATGTTAATCTTTCTTGAAAATACAATATGTCGTCTTGGCCTAAACCAAATTAGCCGTTATCACATTTTCATTCTTTTTCCACTAGCTACCTATGTCACCAGCGTTCTGGGAATTTTCAAAATTAATTTGGTACAAAGCGTCAATGTCATTCCGATAATCTTTCGAGAAAGTATGACACGCAAACTGACATAAACTACCAATTTGCACAACATACTTTCATTTGAGATTATCAGGACATATATTTGCTTAAATTTATTTTTATTCGCAATCCTTCATCCTGTCAACTACTAAATTCACTGATGGTCCAAATTACAGAATATGCTCAAATTTATTTTTAACTGCAATCCTTCATCCCAACAGCTACTCAATTCGCTGACGGTCCAAATTACGAAAGATGCTCGAATTTATTTTTATCTGTAATCCTTTATCCCGGCAGTTACTCAATTCATTGACTGTCCAAATTACAAAATATAGTAAATGTCACTTCGATCACGATAATCTATCTCAAAAATATAACGTGCACTACCTGTTAAATTTTTATTCCAAAACACTGCCTACCTATGTCACACGTGTGTTTACGGAATTTCGAGATTATCAGGATTTTAATCAAGTGATATGGACAGCATGTCAGCGCGAACTAACAGCCGCTATTCATATTACTTAGTTATGAAGTAACAATTTTTTACCTTACTGATTTTATGATAAATGAAAATAAAGATGGCAGTGACTGTTACGGGGAGACAGAAATGAGATATAATATAAAATGATAAAAAAGTTATGGGAAGCAAAAAAGGGAAAAGTTAAGAGTTAGATATGACAAGTGTCGATAACGGCGTTGCTGTCAAGGTGAATATTGTTTCCGAAAAAATTTGTATAACGAGAACTAAAAAACAAGCATGGCAGAGCGGGTACAATAATTTAAAACCGTGCAACATGTCAATTTTATCCTAGAGTTCTTGGCATACAAATCTCGCTTAAGTCAAAATCGCAAAAAGTACATCAGCATAAGTTGACATCGACTTTTTGCAATTTGGACTTTAGAAAGACGATGTCCTGACATTCTAGAAGCGCAGATTAGAAATCTATAGAAATAGACAAGAGATTCTAGAAATGCAGACTAGATATGAGGACATGGCTTTCCCGGGCGTGATATTCACATTAAAAGTAAAATGAAAAGAGAAAGTCAGAGAGAGATAATAAAAAATGACAAAAAAGGTGTAAACTCGACTTCGTGGTCGATATACCTTGTATTGATTTCTGAATCTGACAAATTACAATGCAAATTGAAAGCCTAAATAAAATCATAATCCGACATAGCATTGAATTCAAAATTCCTGTTATCTCGAGCTATGCTAATATAAAAGGTCTTTCAGATTCTTCCCTTGACGAAAGTCAGGCAGAGCTTCGTCTTGATTTTTGGCTAATATCTTAATCGGAAAAGTCTAAAGCTGATGTCGTTCCAAATATCCGAGAACCAAAACTAGATAGTTTAAATTCTTAGAGTTTAGAACATTGAAGGATTTTATTTTGATTTCGAGCTCTCGGGATTCTCAGTTCGAACATGAACCTCTAGTTTTACTATGGGATTTTTTGGAGTTTCAAAACCTCGGGTTTTTATATGGGGTTTAATTCCTTGTACGAGACTGAATTGCTTCGGGGCTAAGAAAAGCCCTTTGGAAATTAAGGCTTCAGAATTTTTTCGATCCCTATTTTGATGAAAGGTCTCATTTTTTTAGGCAAAATTCCTGAAACCTCCACATCATCGGACCAATTACATCTTACCCAGTCAACAACCTGAAGTTGCTCTTCCTCAGGCACATGGGCTACCAACTATGTAAAATCCTAATCCATTTAAATCAATTAAATTATTTTGAATATTTGACATTTCAAGTTTATAGTTATTATTTTATGAAGTTCAAGAAGATATGTATTTTGGTCAAATTCAAATTTTAACGAAGATATCGCTAAGGTGACAATGCTATTAATTTAACCAACAAGGGACACGAGAACTATGGACAATCACTCGAGATTATCGAATTCGCAATATTTTCTCGATCACGCTGATATATGTATTTATACACATCGATTTCACGAGGTTCGTCCGCGATCAAAATTAAACAGTTTTTAAAGCGAGCAATCAAGATGGGACCGGATGAGTCCCACCTAGATTTTTGACATGGCTAAAGAGGGGGAGAGTAACCTATCATGGGAATTTCTAATTTAATTACATTACTTATGCTATGCTCCATGATCCTGAGATATGTTTACACATTGTCAACCTATAAAAGTACATGCAAATATTGCATGCCAATGGGAATGCATGCTTTTGGGAGCCTTGGAAGCAACCTCACACCCGGTAGAGATACAGACACATTTCATATGCACATTAGGATTTTGTTATAAATATAAACCCACCTCACTTGCACACTATGAGATTTCCAGCATTTTTAGAGAGAGAGAGAGAGAGAGAGTGAGAGGGCTGAACTAAGAAGGGAGGAAGAGAGAGGGCTTGGGTCAGTTCTAGTCAAGCTCGGGATACTCGAATCCGAAGCAAAACGCGACCAAGGCTATCATCGACTTATTTTAGTTCCTTTTATACACCTTACGTTCGAATACATTTTGTTTTTATTTCGTTTCTTTTTTAGTCAAGATTTTAGATAAGAGTTGTAGCTAAGATACTATACTACTCATACATGTTCAAACTCAAGGTCATTATGTTGAAAAAATACGAAATTTTGGCCATTCGAACGACAAATAGTACACTTTCAAGTTGTACCAGTAGTATACCTTATTTAATCACTTGGAGTTTTTATTCTACAATATTTCTATGACAAATACTTACTAGGGGTTGTAGATGATATGTTTTAGCACGCATGCATGTTGGATTCGAGGCATGGAGGGCTAAAAAATGGGAGAAATGAGCTATCGAACGCAGCAGCTATTTGGGTGCAGCTTCTGGGCAATTTACACTGCCCAATTTTGGGCAGTTTTGGGCAACCCCTGTTCAGGCAGTTTTGGGCAGCCCCTGTTTAGGTAGTTTGGGCAGCCCTAATTCGAGGCGAGGTCTGGTCAATTTTAACGCAACTTTAGTAGAATTAGTTTGGGTTGATTACGTATAAACATTCCTGGAATTTCAAAACGAAAAACCTTATTCTTTTTTAAAACCGGAAAGATTCAATTGAACCAAACAACTTTTAGACCCAACCCAAGACTTAATGGCTGACCAAGACCCGTAAATCGAACCTTAGAAACAGTACCTTAGCCCGAACACTTGGAGAAATTAGACCACGCGCCTCCGGACATATCAAACACCATTTTGACACAAGTCAAACAAACCGTCAAAATATTCAACATTTTTATAAAACTTAGATTATGATCATGCTTAGTCCTATTATCCTTATTCTAGGTCCCGAGGTCGATGACGAGTGGGATGGTACGACACCTTTTGGACGAACGACTATCAAGGTGAGTTTTGTTATGCCTTGTTTACCTATTTTAGGAAACATACGTATTTATCGTTATTGGGCAAAAATTGTATGTTTTCAATATCCATGTTATTCGTGTTGAAATGAAGAAATATTGAGTTATTTATGAAAATTATAAAATTGCATGAATTATGAAAATTGGCTTAAATTGGGGAGTTGGCAAATAATTCATTCCCTGACATTTGTAATAATTGAATAAATTATTGAGGAGAATTATCAATTAAATGTTCGTATGGTGCCCCAATGACCAGGGGATAAGAAATATGGCGATGTGAATGGAATAAGGTTGAAAGATCGACGACCGATAGATCCGTTGAATGACGTCATGCCGATTTATATCTAATAGGATAGCTCCCTATATTCGGTGACCGTTGAACAAATAGATTGACTATTATCCTGAAATGGAAATCGTAATCTATCATACGATGCACCCACCGCCAGGGAATAAGAAATATAGCGAGGTGAATGGAATAAGATTGAAGGATCAACGACCGATAGATCCGTCGGATGACATCGTGCCGATTTTATATCTAATAGGGTAGCTCCCTATATTTGGTGACCGTTGAACAAATGAATTGACTATTATCCTAGAATGGAAATTGTTCCTAGAAGTAGGAAACTTCACTCAGAACCTGAAATGGGAAGCTAGACTTTGGAAAAAGAATTATGATTCTTTGCAAATGTCATTGATCCCTTGTCATATTTGTAGACTGTAAATTGTTTTACAATGCTTACATACAGAAAAATCATATTACGCATGAAACTTGATAAACACTATATAACGAAATTCACACTAGCTTAGTGTTTAAGAGTTGTTGTTGATTACAACTACAGGTGCTTTCGAAGACAATGACGCTGCTTGACTTAGTACCTTTGTCAAGTTATTTAGTTTCACTGTAGTCAGTTACATTTTCTGTGTAGTACTTTCCATTTTAGACTTATGATGTTATTGTACTTTTTGATTTTCAGCCAAGCCGCCTGTGGCCAATCCGAGGATTTTATCATGTATGTTATAATAGTTAGTTCATCTCTAACACTTTGGGGTATTTTTAAATACTATTCTGCACGTTCTTTTGAATATCGCACTCTGATATTATGAAAATCTCTAAACCTGTTTTTATAAAGTGAGGCCTTGATGGATTAAACCCCATCAGCCGGCTGCGACCCATGTGTTTGTGGGACAGGTCGTGACAAATGTGGTATTAGAGTATGGTTTTTAGATTTCAAAATAAAACCTCGATGCTACGAGATCCGAGACACGATGATCACACACTAGATGTAATAGTTACTTGACAATGTGTTATTACATACGTAACTTGTATAATTAAGTAACGATCTCCCCTTAGTCCGTTTTGTTTTAGACTAGGGTATGGTCGATTAATGTTATTCTGTATTTCTGAATTTTTGGTTATCATGATAGACGACGCGACCCAGACGCATCCTAGGCATCTTTCATTTTAATGTATTCATGAAATGTGATCGCAAGTAACATTATCATTGTATGTATAAGATTTAGTCTTTCTAGTCATTAGATTAATCGTTCAGACCTAAGAGCAATGATACTTTGGGGCTTCCCAAGGTGGGGAGAACGTAAAATCATGATCCATTTAAATCAATTAAATTATTTTGAATATTTGAAATTTCAAGTTTATTATTATTTTATGAAGTTCAAGAAAATATGTATTTTTGTCAAATTCGAATTTTAACAAAAATATCGGTAGGGTGACGACGCTATTAATTTAACCAACAAGGGATACAAGAACTATGGCTGATTACTCGAGATTATTGAAGTCCCAATATTTTTTCGATCACGCTGATATATGTATTTATACATGTCGATTTTACGAGGTTCATTCGTGATCGAAATTGAACAGTTTTTAAAGCGAGCAATCGAGATGGGACCAGGTGGGTCCCGCCTAGATTTTTTACATGGCTAAAGAGGGGGAGAGTAACCTATCATGGAAATTTCTAATTTAATTACCGTACTTATGCTATGCTCCATGATCCTGAGATATGTTTACATGTTGTCAACCTATAAAAGTACATGCAAATATTGCATGCCAATGGGAATGCATGCTTTTGGGAGCCTTGGAAGCAACCTCACACCCGCTCTTGTGTTTTACATGGCAGAGATACAGATACATTTCATATGCACATTAGGATTTTGTTATAAATATAAACCCACCTCACTAGCACACTAGCACTTCCATACTTTGAGATTTCTAGCATTTTTAGAGAGAGAGAGTGAGAGAGCTAAACTAAGAAGGGAGGAAGAGAGAGGGCTCCGGTCAGTCCGTGGTCGAGCTTAGGATGTGCTCGGGATACTCGAATCGGAAGCAAAACGCAACCGAATGTATTGACTTATTTTAGTTCTTTTTATACACCTTACGTTTTATCTCGTTCCATTCCAAGTCAAGATTTTCGATACGAATTGTAGCTAAGACACTATACTACTCATACATATGTTCAAACTCACGGTCATTATGTTAAAAAAATACGATATTTTGTCCATTCGAACAACAAATAGTACACTATCAAGTTGTATCGGTAGTATACCTTATTTAATCACTTGAAATTTTTATTCGACAATATTTCTATGAGAAATACTTACTAGGAGTTGTAGATGAGACATATTAGCATGCATGCATGTTGGATCCGAGGATTGGAGGGCTCAGAAATGGGAGAAACAAGCTATCGAACGCAGCAACTACTTGGGCATAGCTTCTGGGCAGTTTACACTACCCAGTTTTGGGCAGCCTCTGTTTGGCCAGCCCTGACCCAGGGCGGGTTCGAGTCAATTTCAACACAACTTTAGTAGAATTAGTTTGGGTTGATCACATACGAACATTCCTTGAATTTCGAAACGAAAAACCTTATTCTTTTTTAAAACCGGAATGATTCGATAGAACCAAACCACTTTTAGGCCCAACTTGATACTTAGTGGCTAATCGAGACTTGTAACTCGAACCTTAAAAATAGTACCTTAGCCCAAACACTTGGAGAAATTAGACCACGCGACCCTTGGACACATCAAATACCGTTTTTGCACGAGTCAAACAAACAACCAAAATATTCAACGTTTTTATAAAACTTAGATTACGATCATGCTTAGTCTTACTATCCTTATGCTAGATCCCAAGGTCGGAGACGTGTAGGACGGTACGAGAGCTTTCAGGCGAATGACTATCAATGTGAGTTTTGTTGTGCCTTGTTTACCAATTTTAGGTAACATACGAATTTATCATTATAGGGCTACAACAGTGCCAGACTTCGAGAGTGCAATGGAAGACCTGAAGAAAGTTGATGTGGCTGCTCACAGTCAACAGCAACCACGGCCCCAGTGGGCAGGGGGGGAAGGAGTAAAGTTGGAAGGGGAAGAGGCAATGCACGACAACCACAACCAGAACCACAACCAGATCAGACCCAAGTTCCAGTTCCTGCTTCAAAAACCAAATCAGACCCAAGCAGTTTCATATGGAGAGGACTCTAAGTGGTGACAAAAGGATCAAGTATGAGCTGAATCTAATGACAAGGATCAAGTATAAGCTGTTTTTTGGAGATATGACAACCTATTTTTGTGTTTGTACTTGATCAAGTAGAAGTTGAATGTAATGACAATGTTTTTTTGTGTTTCCATTGGTGTTAGAACTGGATGTTTTTGATGCTTTTGTACATCATTTCTTTTGATGCTTTAAGTGTTGGTAATGGAAGCTATCAGTTCCTCATTTAAGTGTCTTTTCATTAAATTTGATGTGTTAAGTGTTTGGTAATGCAAGCTATCAGTTGATGCGTTAAGTGTTGCCAATGTTGTTTACTGCTTCACTTGGTACTTTTGTACATCACACAATGGCGTGGTACTTTAGTGCCTGCTATCAGTTTAACTTTGGTTAGATTACTGCAATCTCACTTAGTTTACTGCAATCTCACTTACTCAAAGTCTGAAATGAGATGACTTTGCTTCCAATTTCACACAATGGCCTTTATCAGTCCATGGTTTGATTACTGATTGATCACAAATGGCAGAGACATCCATCACACAATGGCCTGATACATCAGTCCATTTCGTCTACTGCTTGTGAGCACAAATGGCTTGGTTCATTTAGTGCAATCTCACTTAGTTTACTGCTACTCAAAGTTTGAAATGAAATGACTTTGTTTCCAATTTCACACAATGGCCTTTATCAGTCCATGGTTTGATTACTGATTGATCACAAATGGCAGAGACATCCATCACACAATGGCCTGATACATCAGTCCATTTCGTCTACAGCTTGTGAGCACAAATGGCTTGGTTCATTTAGTGCAATCTCACTTAGTTTACTGCTACTCAAAGTCTGAAATGAGATGACTTTGCTTCCAATTTCACACAATGGCCTTTATCAGTCCATGGTTTGATTACTGATTGATCACAAATGGCTTCGAAGTCTGAAATGAGATAAAACTTTCTTCTCCAAAATGGCAGAATAGATTCATTACACAATGGCTCTGATTACATTACACAAGTAAACACGAGTGAAATAAAATAGCTAAGAAACTAAATACAAGATTTCATATATGCTTCTTCATCAGCCAGTAAATGATCATGCCAGCCAAGATCAGCATAATCAAACAGATGACAAATGCCACGAAAAACAATTTCTCCCTCCCTTCGTATACTGCCATCTTCATCTCCAGGGATGTCATCTTCCTCAACAATCCAGGTATCACTTGTCTTGATCTTTCACACATAGGAGGGTCAAACCAAGCAAAAAATCCACATGACCCACTTTCCTACAGCCGAAAAGGACAAAATGAGGAGATGAGGAAGACATATAAACTTCAAAAATCAAAACATTGCCACTCACCCCATAGTTTTTACAGCTCATAAATCTCCTGCCTGGATTTGTAGCAGTCCATGAAGTCCTTGTTCGAGTTGGAAGGCCACAGTCACAGACCCTAGAAGTCATGGTTCAAAGTTTGCAGTGTAACTCCTACTCTTCCTCCCTCAATTTATACTAAACCGAGCTGTATTTTTTTACTCCTGCCAAGTGTGGTTTCGGTGGGAAAAGTAAGATCCCTTCCCTCCAACATATGCGTCATGCAGAATGCCCAGAATACCCCTTGGGCGTGCCCACGTGAATGGCACATGGCAAGTTTCCGTCAGCCGATTTGGACGGAAACAAACGGCAGGGCCACATTGAACCAAATGTCAAATGTGGAGGATATTAGTGTTCAAATTGAAACAATAAGGACCAAATCGAAATTATACCTAAAGTCGAAGGGATATAAAGGTAATTTACCCTTTAAAAAATCTGGACCAAAAGATTTTGAAGTTCTAGACCATTTGCTATGTGTAGGTTCTTCATCATCTCAGCCTCAACATCTCGGTGACTACTTATAGTATCATCAATAGTCCTTTTGGATGAATTAGCCTCGTGTCGCATCATTTTAGGACATATATCTTCAAAGAAATATGCATTCCTAAATTCAATGATAGTATTTTCATGCATATATGGGATTTTGAATTTGTGTATCAAAAATCTATATGCACTACTATTCTCAGCATATCTTATGAATATGCAATCCACGGTTTTAGGTTCTATCTTCACTTGTTTAGTTATTGAAACTACTACTTTCACTAGACACCCCCAAACTAAAAAGAATTTATAGGTAGGTGCTTGACCTTTTCATAATTTATACGGTGTCTTATTGATTTTCTTCTCGGGCATCTTGTTAAGAATGTAGTTCGCTGAAAGCATTGCTTCCCTCCACATGTTCTTTGATAATCTAAAACTGATCAACATGGCAATAAATATTTCTTTCAATGTTCTAATTTTGTGTTCAGCAACACCATTTTGCTGAGGAAAATATGGAGTGGTGGTTTGATGTATCATGCTATGTTGACAGAACTTATCAAAAGGTGCATCATACTTGTCATCTCTGTTGCTCCTTACTACCTTGATTGTTTATTAAATTGATTTTCAACTTCATTCTTATAAACGTTGAACATTTTCAAAATTCATTCTTGCTTTTTAGCAAGTATATATGACAATAACGAGTACTGTCATCGGTAAAAGTAATAAAATACTTTTTACCACCTTTGGATTCACATGAAGTCATAGATGTCAGTATGCATTAAGTCTAATGGTTCTATAAACTGAAAAGAAATTTTTTTATTAGTTTTGCTTCAACACAAACTTTACATTTATGAGTTGGATCAATATTAAAGTTATGCAAACATTTCAAACTTACTAATTTCTTTATCGTATCAGAATTTACATGTCCTAATCTACCATACCAAATATTAGAAGACTCAACAATGTAAGCAGAAGATGTGATATTTTTATTCATAACAACAGTTGGTACAACAGTTATTACATTCATTTTCAAGAGCCCATTGCTCATGTACTGTTTCTCTACATACACCCCACTTTTAGTGAGTACAAATATATTAGCCTCAAACATTAACTTAAACCCATTTTTACTCAACAAAAATTCAAAAACTAAGTTTTGCAGATGTCTGAAACATGTAGCACATTATTGAGAGTAAATTCCTTTCCCGAAGTCATCTTGATTATCACTTTCCTTTCACCTTTGACTTTTGAAGTAAAAGAGTTATACACTAACAATTTCTCTCCATTGTTCACCTTATTGTAGGAGGAGAACATCTTCCTTTTAGAACATATGTGCCTAGTAGTGCTAGTGTCCATAACCACTCTTCTGGATTAGAGCCCACCAAATTCACTTTTGATATAAATGCTTAGAGATGCAAGTCTGAACAATGTCGGAGAAAGTCTCCAGTTCAGTTACGTTGGCTTGTACAGGTTTCTTGCAAGCATTTCTATCCTTAGGCTTGCTACGATAGTCCGCTGCATTTCATCCTTATTTGTCACACTTAAAGCACTTTTCTTGAAATATGTACTTTTTGTTTCCTCCACTTTTTGGGCCTTGACTCGATCTTGGTTAGAATACTTTTTTTACTTGGATGTTCCTCCTTGTTCCACTACATTGGCCTTAGTTGTCATCAGATTTTTTTTGGTCTTTTTGTCTATAACACGGTTATGCTCTTCAATCCTCAAATGAATTATTAGTTCTTTGAGTTTCAATTCCTTGCGCTTATGTTTCAGATAGTTCTTAAAATCTTGCCAACCTGGCGGCAACTTTTCAATAATTACAGCAAATTGAAAGAATCACTGAGAGACATACGCTTAGTATGAATATTATGCAGAATGCATTGGATTTTTTGAACCTGACTGATCACCATTTTGGAGTCACTCATCACATAGTCCAGAAATTTACTGACCACAAATTTCTTTGAACCAACCTCTTCTGTCTTGTACTTTTTAACCAAAGAATCCCAGAGTTCTTTGGCTGTCTTGAGTGAACTGTAAATATTGTACAATTTGTTGTCCAACTCGTTGAGGGTATAGTTTCGACATAAGAAATCGGCATGCTGTCAAGCATCCACCGCCACAACGATTTGTGCATTGGTATTACTGCCCGTCAAAGTAGGAACATCTTCATAGGGAAACCTTACAAGGTTGAGAGTTGTAAGATATAACAACATCTTTTGCTGCCACCTCTTAAACTCCATTCCAGTGAACTTCTCGGATTTATCTCCATGATTTATAGGAACCGCGGTATGCAACTGCCACCGTCGGTATAGTAGGAGTAGCGGGCAAAGGAGTTTTCTAATTTTCTGTAGCCATCTATATATCACAAAATATAAAAACACAACAACACAAATAAAGAGAACTAATCCTCAACTTCTGAAATTTGTAAATAAACGAAAATGAAAATATGTTGTTGTTTGTAAAATTTAATTTGTCAAACAAGTACAGAACAGATTCTAAAACAATTTTATCAAAATAAACTTTCTTCACAACAGATTGTGACAAGTAATTCAGTCTTAAAAAATAGATTATAGAAAAGGAATTCTATCTAACAAAAATAGATTGTGGAGAAATAATTTTGTCTAAAAACATATTGTAAAAAAAAATTCTGTCTAAAAAAAAGAATGTAAAACAGCCTTAGAAAACTCAACAGATTATAAACTGTTTATAAAAAATTCTATCTACTAAACAGATAGTATAATAGTCTATATATTAATTCTGTCTTAAGATTGTTATTCACATTATTAGTAACAATCTGTTATCTGCAATCACGAAAAATAATCAAAGAAACTACCAAAAATAGCAATTTATAGTGATTGGGAACTTTGCAGAATCTGTCGAACGTGGTATTGAAGGCTGGTCGAGACTTTTGTTTGACAAAATCTACTTAAGATAGAATTTTCCCTCGCTAAGGTTCTATGAGATGAACGATGCCTCCCTCCCATGATGCAACGACCACACCTTATAGTTGCAGTACTACAAACTATAAGTTTGGTGAACCAGAAATAGTATATTGCTCTCTCTCTCTCTCTCTCTCTCTCTAACTCTCTCAGTATATAATGCAACAATATGCTATGAATGCAAGAGCAGAATGATTACGAAAATATTGTTTGTTGACATGGTGTGGGAAGACCTTACTTTATAGGAAGAGGTGCAACTTAACCCAAGAGTTGCACTGGTCTGACTGGAAAAGGTAAGAGTTGCACCAGTTTCGTTTGGATGGCATTGGTTCGGTGAGACACACCCATTCAACCTTCAAACGGTCATGAACCGCCAAAGTCCAACGATTGGATCAAATGGGTTTGCCAAATGGGTTTGCACCCAAACCCGAACATTGGATGGTAGCGGCAGCGTGTACGTGATAGTTTGGGCCAAAGCCCATGCTACCCACAAAATTGGGGTGCCCCTTGAGGAACTAAACCTTTAATCAATGTCAAGCTAATATAACTCACTTGAAAGTGTCACACATTTCCTATATGGATTAACAATATTTTTACTTCTTTAAATCAAATCTTAGAGTTTACTTTGGATTCAATTTTCAATTCATATGTAAGTAGTTTTGCCTAACTAAACACATAATCTTAACCTCCAACTATATGTAAACGCATTTTCACTTGAACCGACAAATAAAAATATGTAAAACTCACTTTTATTTTAGCTCAAACTTAGCGGAAAATATATTCCCTAAACTTCCCTTAAATTTTCCAAGCACAAGCTTTGCAGTGACTGAAGGTGGGCAAGGGTCGACACGAGCAAGTCCAGCTCAGAGCCGTAGGTACAACCATTGACGTCGAACTGATTACAAGTGGTCATACTTCCAGGTTCTATTATTGCTTTTCTACGTTTACCCTCACCTATGCTTGTCCCTTCACTACTCCCGCATGATCTTTCTGTCTTCTCCATTCTTCTCCTAAACCAATTCTCATTTTAAATGGACGTGGATGAAAATTTTGAGTGCATATATACTCAAACAAGACTACCAATGGGTAACTATTGTGGGAACAGTATAAAGCATTTGTAGAATGCGTCATACTCTAAATATACTAAAAGACATATCCAACGAGCAGTCCACAGTGACAGCACCATCCCATGACGTCATAAATGTATTTGGTGGCTTTGTTTTGTACTATTTTTATATTATAAGTTCTTTAAAAAACAGATTATATCACGATGATTCTTATTCTAATTGTATTATTTTGCTAATAAAATTCCCTCAATGGGGTCCCCTGATTTCGTAATTTATAGTGAGTCACACTTGACACTTGTCTTCCTGTATCTTCCCCTGTTCTTCCCCTTCCGTTGTTCTTGTTATTGCGTAGCAAATTTAAGAAGCAAACCCAATTCAACCTTTCGGAGATCTCAACGGCCGTGACCCTGATGTATACGAATCCCCTT
The DNA here is from genome assembly GCA_019985065.2 of Arctostaphylos glauca. Lineage (NCBI taxonomy): Eukaryota > Viridiplantae > Streptophyta > Magnoliopsida > Ericales > Ericaceae > Arctostaphylos > Arctostaphylos glauca. Next base: position 206,325 of record JAHSPW020000016.1, on the reverse strand, counting down.
GACCTTTGGTTAAACGACTCTCTCCTTCCTGTAGATTAATTTACATACTGAACTAGCTCTCTGTGTAGAATGATCAGAATAATTTTTGAGAAATGTCGACCCTTTCTTCGTCAATGAATTGTCGTTTAAGTTATTCGTCTCCCGCATCCTCACCAGCTTATCCGACTTCTTCTTCTTCTTGTTCCAACCATGGGTGTCATCGACTTGCAATGTCTTCGATTTTGCCGAATCAATTCGTTCCCAGAAAGATTTCAGTGCAATCTAATCAGAAAGCATGGTCGAATGTGGTTTACTTGCAAGATGGTCAGTCCATTTTCCCTTTCGTATTATGCATGTTTTCATTCTTATTGTTAGTTCCTTTTTGTTTTTTCATGAATTAAATGTGGCATAAATGGTGATTGGATTTTCCTACTTATCGATTGGTTATTGCTTTCGCGTTTTCATTCCGTGTTTAACTGTGAATTTACTCGTTGGTGTTCTAATTTGTCTAAGTGGGTTGCCCATTATGGGTTCAAGTCTGTCATTATTACTTCGATTGCCATGAAGCTGCCAACGGAAATGTTTTTGGCTTAAATATTTGACCAACCATTACATGGCGATTAGAACCAAAAGAAATGAGCTTTTTTCCACTGAATGAGCCATAGCCTATACAATACTTGTCCTATTTTATTGCTTCATCGTTTTTTTTTCTTTCTATTTATTTTATCGACAGACAAATGGGGTATTAAAATTTTAGCTCGTTTTGCTGCTTATTTGTCCTTCTTTTGGTCGTCAATTGTTCTATCTTTGTTATCATTCTTCTTTCATGATCATGTCGATTTGGTGTGTTGCGGTTTAAGATTGTTAAGATTTCAGCATTATTTTGTATAGGTGCGGTGGCATCAAAAGTAGCTCCAACTGAAAATGTAATTCCTTTAATGAAGTTTAAAGCTGAGATTTTGTCACTTGCAACCCCAGAGGAATGTATGGATGCTGCTGGTTTCGATACAAATAAGGATAAGTTCAGTGTCAGTATCACAGTGGTTGGAGCCTCAGGGGATCTTGCTAAGAAGAAGATATTTCCTGCACATTTTGCACTTTATTATGAGGATTGCCTCCCCGAGGTTTGTTTGTCTCTAATTTGTTTCTCATAACTGTTCTTCCTTTAAGAAGCCAGATTCTGCAGACTGGATCAGCTCAGTTACCTGGCTTTGAATGCCGAGGTGGAATATTTGGATGTAAGCCTCATGGATTCCTTTGGTTGCAGCACTTCACTATTTTCGGTTATGCCCGGAGTAAGATGACTGATGCTGAATTTAGGAACATGGTTAGCAGGACCCTTGCTTGCAGGATAGATAAGAGGTGGACCATCTCTATATTTTTTTCCCTGATTTTATTTTGAGTATTATGTGTCTCTTAGAGTATGCTACCTTCGTTTGTCTCACTTTCTTTTTATATTACGTCCTCTTCATCGGATAAGCTTGCGAGTTCAAAAATTTTCTTGAGCTGCTATACTTGATATTTCATTTGGTTTTTCAGGGAGAACTGTGTTTAAAAGATGGACCAATTTCTTAAAAGATGTTTCTATCAGTCTGGTCAATATGATTCTCAGGATAATTTTGTCGATCTCGACAAGAAATTGAAGGACCATGAGGTAATGTTTGCTCGCTTTGACCATTTTTGAAGATGGATAATGCAAAAGTTGTCACCACCTTTAGCTAATTTAAGATACTGAAATATGCAATTACATTTTCTTAGTAATGCTTCAGATGGAAAATTATTTGACCTGCTTTTCAAGCACTTGCTGGACCTAAAATGAGGTATTGCTTAGTATGGTAGATATTTTGGTTTTGACATTTTTTGTCTTGGACTGTCAGCAGTCTTAGATTCGTTATGTCTGGCTTCAAGGAGATATTGCGTTGACTTCGAGAGGGCTGAAAATATTGCAGATACCTCATGGTTATTAATGAGTCTGACCCATTCGTCAATTTAAAAGTTGTCATCTGCAATTCATTTTTTAGGAGGGTGGGGTTATGTAAGTTTTGAATTGGGTACTTAGATCCTTAGGAAAATCCAAATACATTACAGAAATAAAGAGAAAGGCAAGAATTTTCTTGATATGTCATGTAAGATATGAACTAGCTTATTTGTTGAGCTGCTAAACCATCACAAGGTATCATTTTAGGTCAATAATTTGACATGGGAAATTTGGTGAACATTCCTTGTAAGTTAGAAACATGTTATAATAGGAGCTGGGATCACAGGGCAGCATTTCTAATTGGACAGTTGTTGTCCCCTTTTTATTTGTTGATTATTATGACTTTTGAGGATAAGCTCTGATCATGAGAGTGGAGAACTTTGTAGAATTGTTGCCATAAGGAGATGCAACCTAAGTATGGCCTCAACAACCTCCTATAAAGGATACATGCACTTTTGTGTTTATGATACTAAACAAGTTTTGAACATCTTTTCCTTTGTTAGGTCAAGATGGATAATGGGGATAACGTGCTTGCTTTTTATGTATATGTCGTGTTTTTATTTCTCTTGCAAATGTTCTCAGTTGCATGATACATCACAATCAAGAATGATTAAATTCTGTGCAGAGCGGGAGACTTTCTAATCGCCTTTTTTACCTATCAATACCACCAAACATATTTATGGATGCTGTAAAGTGTGCAAGCCTCTCTGCATCCTCTACTAATGGCTGGTCAAGGGTCATTGTAGAGAAGCCCTTCGGCTGGGACTCTGAATCATCAGCTGCTTTGACAAACTCTCTCAAGCAGTTCTTAGAGGGGGATCAAATTTTCTGGTGAGTTTTTCTAACAACTTTCGGTTTAAAAAGCTACAGCCCATCATTTGATAAAAAGCAGGAACACCTCTCCAGGCATATCATATCTGTGTCGGACATGGACACTCAGACACGTCCTGGACACGTGAAAATAGGTGTGATTTTTTAATTTATTTGAGTCGGACACGTATAAAACACGTACATGAATGTTTTGGGTCAGAATGCAACTTTTAAAACCTCAGAAACAGGATCAAAACTGCAATATTTTAAATATTGACAGAATTATAACTTGTACTGAGTAATTTGAGGGTCAAAACTATCATATTTACAAGAAAACATTATATTGCATCAAGTTGGTTCTTAAACCCAACATGAGGAGAGAGAGACTGGAGTTTCTTTAGATATTTATCTCTTCCTGTAAACTAAAGAGGAGGAAAAATATGTATTGTATTGAATAAATAAAGTTGTACAACAAGGTCCTCTATTTATACAGGGAGAGGAGACCTAATTACGGAAAGTAAATCAACCTAACTATGGAAAGGAAATCAGTCTAAATATTTACATAATCAGAATTAAATCAATTACGATTATTCTACCACTCTAATAATATTACATGCTAACACTCCCCCTCAAGTTGGTGCGAAGATATTAATCAAGCCCAACTTGGATGCAATAGTGTGGAAACTCTTGCTGCCGAGTCCTTTTGTGAAAATATCAGCCAGTTGATCTCCAGATCTCACAAAAGGCATACATATCGAACCCTCACTGAGTTTCTCCTTAATGAAGTGCCTGTCAATCTCTATGTGCTTCGTTCTATCATGTTGGATAGGATTATGAGCAATGTTTATGGCAGCCTTATTATCACAGTAGAGTTTCATTGGACCACTATGGCTAAAACCCAAATCACGCAGCAAAGTTTGGAGCCAAAGAAGCTCACAAACACCATGAGCCATGGCTCTGTATTCAGCTTCTGCACTGGACCTAGCAACCACAGATTGTTTTTTACTTCGCCATGTAATCAAATTTCCTCCAAGAAAAGTACAATAGCCCGAAGTTGATCGTCTATCATCCACAGAACCAGCCCAGTCAGCATCAGTGAATGCTTCCAAACGCAAATAACCATGATTAGAGAACAGGATACCTTTTCCAGGAGTTGCCTTGAGATACCTCAGGATGCGGTAAACCGCATCAAGATGGGCGATGCAAGGATCATGCATAAACTGACTAACAACCCCCACTGCATAAGAAACATCTGGCCTAGTGTGAGCTAGATAGATCAATCTACCCACAAGTCGCTGGCATCTCTCTCTATCAGTGCGCTCTCCCATATCTCCTTTCAGATGATGATTCACCTCAATAGGTGAATCTGCAGGCCTGCAACCTAACATACCTGTTTCCTCCAATAGATCGAGAATGTATTTCCGTTGAGAGATAAAAATCCCTTTACCAGACCGTGCCACTTCCATGCCAAGAAAGTACCGCATTGATCCTAGATCCTTGATCTCGAATTCTTGAGCTAAACGAGATTTAAGGGTCTGGATCTCTTCCACATCATTGCCTGTCATTATTATATCATCAACATAAACAATAAGGACAGCAATTTTATCAGTACCTTTCTTTATAAACATTGTGTGATCTGCATGTCTCTGCCTGTACCCAAAGCTCACCATAGCTTTTGAAAATCTGCCAAACCAGGCTCGAGGCGACTGCTTCAAACCGTAAAGAGTCTTCTTTAACCTACACACTTTCCCTGCACTAACTGGGGAAGAAAAACCTGGAGGAACCTCCATATACACCTCCTCCTCCAAATCACCATGAAGAAAAGCATTCTTCACATCAAATTGCTGAAGTGGCCAATTCAAGATTGCAGCACATGAAAGTAATGTACGCACCGAGTTCATTTTCGCAACTGGTGCGAATGTCTCCTCATAATCAATGCCATACGTTTGTGTAAAACCCCTGGCCACCAATCTCGCTTTATATCTCTCAACTGAACCATCAGCATTATGCTTAACAGTGAAAATCCACTTACATCCTACAGGTTTCTTTCCTTCCGGAAGCTTTACAAGTTCCCAGGTGTCATTCTTTGCTAAAGCTTTCATCTCCTCAGCCCCTTTCCACTCAGGTATCATAAGTGCTTCCCTCCAATTCTGTGGAACAGTTATAGCAGAAAGAGAAGCAACAAAGGCACGGTGCGAAAGAGATAAATGATTATAAGAGACATAATGTGAGATTGGATGCTGAGTACATGATCTGACACCTTTTCGAATAGCAATAGGACGGTCATCAAACTCTACTGAATCAGTTGTACTAGAAGAATCAAAATGAGAAAATACACTAGGAGGGGATTCATTACCAGATGAATTAGGTGAAGAGACTGAAGATGATTCTGGAACCGAAGTAGGGTCTGCTGATTGGCAAAGTGGTGGAGCACATGGAGCTTTAGTTCTCCTTTGATACGTTGCCAAGGTGGTAGGCCACTCTCTTGGCAATTTATGCATGTTCTCATTCACTCGTCCATCACCATCATATGGTTGAACATTTTCAGCAGATACCAATTCGTCTCCTTCCTTATTCTCCCCCTCACTACGAAAAGAGGAAGGTAACAAAGACCATGACTCCAGAGATTGAAACACCCCTCCTTCCTCTCTCATCTCTTCCGGACTAACACTCTCCCCCTGAAGAGATGAAGAAATATACAAAGACTCTGTCTCCCAAAAAGTAACATCCATTGACACAAAGAACTTCCTAGACTGGGGCTCATAACATTTGTAGCCTTTTTGGGTAGGAGAATACCCAACAAAAACACATTTGTGTGCCTTATGTCCAAGCTTTCCCCCAGAAGGATGAGGAGCATGAACAAAACACACACAGCCAAAAACACGTGGAGGAATAGATGTGGCGTGACAAGTACTAGGCAAACATTCAATGGGTGTTTTGAACTGGAGCACACTAGATGGCATGCGATTAATGAGATATGTAGCAGTTAAAATAGCCTCCCCCCAAAAATATTTAGGAACTTTCATGGTAAACATAAGAGAGCGGGCTACCTCAGCCAAATGGCGATTTTTCCGTTCGGCAACACCATTCTGAGATGGAGTATCCACGCAAGTTGTTTGGAAAAGAATGCCATGTTCATCAAGATATGCACGAAAAAATTTATCAATGTACTCAGTACCGTTGTCACTACGGAGAATTTTAATACTCGTGTCAAATTGAGTGTACACCATCTTATGAAATGATTTGAAACAAGAAAAAACTTCATTTTTAGTTTTGAGCAAATACACCCAAATAACACGAGAATGACTGTGAGACCCCGACCCGAAATAAAGAAAATAAAAAAAATATATATATATAATTGGTAAATTTGGAAATTCGGTCGAATTAATTCCGAAATATGTTAGAACGTGTTTTAATTCCGGAACTTGATTGGGTGTAGTTAAAACACGGGTGATTTTAAAGAAATAATACTAATAAGGGAATTGTGTGTTTTGTAGAATTGGTATAAGTTAATACACCAAATAAATATTTTTGCAAAAGAGGCTGGATATTTTGATGTTCACAGGGATTAGTTTGGCTAGTCATCATCAACTCCTTCTATTAGCTTGACACCAAGGTGCTTGTCTCCCACCTCAAGCTTCCTCATAAGCCTCTATAAAACATGTCCAATGATCTCCCGGCCTTATTTTCTTTTTCCCTTCAGTTCGTGCGTGAGTTAGTGAGAGAGAGAGGGAGAACAAGAAGAAGAAGAAGAAAAGGGAAGAAGCCTTTGAAGAGGTACTTGAACTTTGGGTATACTTCCTTGCTCTTCTTAGTTTAATGGTTTATATAGTAATATAACTATGAAATAAACCAGTCTAGACTTTAGATAGTGATTATGGAGGTGTATAATGAAGAAAAACAGAGGTGTTAATGGAAATATTAGAGAAAAGCCATAGCTGAAATTGAGAAGAAACCCAGCTGCTATACAAAGATCCAAAATCCCGTTTAACACATTGATTACTGGTAGTAGGGACCTCTTGCCTCTATGATATGTTTATGACTTGTTTTTGGTGGCTAATGAGCTTGGTTGTTGATTTAAAGCTTGAAAATGGAAGTTAGAAAATCTGTCAAGAATCTGTCAAAATCTGGAAATTTCGCCCAGAATGTTTTACTACCGGTAGTAGGGTCTGTACTACCGGTAGTACTGTTGTTTTTCAGTTTTCGGATTTTGGGCAGTAGGTTTTACTACCGGTAGTAACGCTGGTACTACCGGTAGTAGTTGTGGTAATACTTGTGGTAATTCTGACAGTAGGTTTTACTACCGGTAGTTCGTGTCTTTACTACCGGTAGTGCGGGGCACTGATGTGAACCTTTGCCTTCTACTACCGGTATTTGCGCATCCATTACCGGTAGTCTGGGATTTATTATCGATAAAATATTAGGATTTTTATTAATATCATTGACCGTTAAACATCGATATTAAATAAGATATCATTGATTTATTGTAGGAGATTGGCAAGATAGTTAATTACTCAAACAAGACAGAAGGTGAGTTCAAATATGACTTGTTACGTGTATAATTTTAAAAGCATGAAAGCATGAGATATTTCAATGTTATATGTTGTTTTAAGCATGAAAATGCCATGCTAGATCATATTGAATTGTTCATACTTAGACCATGCGTTAATTAAGAAAACATTGATTAATACGTGAAAAGTGGTTCAAACGGTACCCCGACCGCTAGGGGATTAGAATATAGCGAGAGGTGTGAAACAAGGTTGTTAACCACGGCCAATGTGGTTTATGGATGACGTCATTCCACGTATGCGATGATGCATAAGGGGGTAGCTCCCACCTACGAACAATTGGCAACCGTTTAAATTGAACTAAATGAGATAAGCTTGAACAAAGTCCTAGGTTTGACCTTTTGGGCTATGCTGTTAATTATGTTTATCAAGATCATTAAGTTACATGCATTGTGCATATGGATAACATGGCAAATATGTAGAATTTCATATTTGAATTCACACTAGCGATGTGCTAATGATGTTGTTAAACAACATACCAGGTTCTGAGGAGGCGAGCCATGGACAGTAGAGGGATAAAGGACTCTTGGTTGTATATATTGAATAGATAGTATGTTTAATTTTGTTTGATCATTAGGACTTGTTCGGCCACCTGTTAGGCTGACATTTTTGAGGATGATGTTATAAGATGTCTGTATGCTTAGTTTAACACGTACACTTCCCTGGTGTTTGTTTTGAGGTTGTAATACACGTTTCCATTTACTCTGATTAGTTTGGCTTAGATTTTTGTGTGGCAAATTGGAGATCCTTAACTGTGTTCGTTATAGGCCTTAACGGGATTAGCTCGTTGGCCGGTCACTGGTCTATTCCAAATTGGAATGGGTCGTGACAGTTGGTGGTATCAGAGCAGTAGTTTAGGATCTACAATAGATTAAAAAACCCAGGGGATAGGTGTCAGTATACGTAGCTGCACACCACATGTGTAATTTATATGTTACTTATTTCTGACTTATGGTCTATAATTATTAACGTTGAATGATTTTGATGGCACTAACAAGAATATATTTGGTGTGTTGTAGGTATGGCCAATAATTCATATAGTGAGGATAGTATGGGCACTTACAGGTTCGGACCGAGAGGAATAGAGGATGTAGACGGAGAATGTTTCCAAAGAAATATATGTCATAAAGCAGCAGCTAAAGCTTATAAGGAACTGAAAAAGGCAGTAGACAACAAACCATTTTATACGGATGAAATGCGGAGACAGTTAGCTATACGTTCTCTTCGGACCCAGCGAGTGGCACTTGATAGGGGTATTTGGTGGCTGGAGTTGGATATAGGTTATCATAGTACTCTCGCAGAGATGATGAGGAGAGGAGATGTGGGAAATTGGCCGCCACTTGCGTTTTCATCTACTTGTGAGGTAGGAGAGAGTCCACATGTACTAGGGGCAACTATGGAAGAGGAGGTGGAGTCATCACCAGCTCCACAGGAACAGAATTTAGAGTTAGATGCTCAGTCGGAGCATCCCGTAGGATCTGAGAATAATGTGAACTGGGTTGATGAGGACGAAGACCCAGAAGACCCAGGGACTCCGCAAGCCCCAGAAGAATATGTGGTGGAATCTCGTAGTGATTCGGAAGCTTCTGTGAACTGGCTCGGAAAGTGAGAGTGTTCTTGGGGATGAGAGGTTCTCTTTTTGGGGTAGTTGTGTTTATATAGTGTGAAACTTTATTTTTGAGTATGAATAGAAAGTTTCACACGGATGAACAATGTATAGTTTGAACGGTAATGGTTAGTGCAGTAGTTTGACTTACATTGTACATAGTTAGGTAACAGTATGCTAGTGGTTGTATATGTTGGTTGAATGATGTAACAGTTTTTGGCAGTACATGTATATATACGTAATGTGTTTCTTTTGTGCAACAGTTTCTTTTACTCCATATTATAGTAGTGTTTATCCTGCTTATGCTTTATTTGATTCTGGTTCATCGCATACTTTTGTGTCGAAAACTTTTGCGGGTAAGTTTGATAGGAGAGATGAACCACTGGGTTATGAGTTATTAGTGACTCAACCCCTAAGTAGAGGCGTGATATGTTCCACGATATATCGAGACTGTGATGTTCGGTTTGGTGACGTGGAAATGAGTATGGATTTGATTCCATTGGACATGGGACATTTCGATCTGATCATCGGAATGGACTGGTTATCCAAGTGTGGGGCAAGTATTGATTGCGCTCATAAACGAGTAACATTCAAGAAACATGTCGAGGATATTGAATTCAAAGGAGAAGGGGTTGTGACTCCCCCATGTTTTATATCAGTGGCGCGAGCCCGTCGACTTTTGCAAAAAGGTTGTCGTGGCTACTTATGTAGTGTGTCGATATTGGAAGTAGGTGAAAAGTCAGTGAAAGATATTCCAGTAGTGCGGGAATTTCCTGAGGTGTTTCCCGAGGACTTGCCTGGTATTCCTGTTACAAGGGAGATAGACTTTGTTATAGATGTTGTACCTGGAACCCAACCCATATCTAAGGCACCGTATCGTATGGCTCCAGCAGAGTTGAAGGAGTTGAAAACTCAACTTCAGGAGTTATTGGATAAGGGGTTTATTCGATCTAGTTCATCTCCATGGGGCGCACCAGTACTATTTGTGAAAAAGAAAGATGGAACAATGCGGTTGTGTATTGACTATCGAGAATTAAATAAGGTCACTATCAAGAACAAGTATCCTTTACCTAGGATTGACGACCTGTTTGATCAGTTACAAGGGGCGAAGATATTATCGAAGATTGACTTGCGATCTGGTTATCATCAACTTAAGGTAAGACCGGAAGATATTGAGAAGACTGCGTTTCGAACTCGGTATGGCCATTATGAGTTCTTGGTAATGCCATTTGGAGTTACGAATGCACCCGCTGCATTTATGGATCTTATGAATCGAGTTTTTAAGGAGTACTTGGATGAGTTCGTCATTGTCTTTATTGATGATATTTTGATTTACTCGAGGGACGAACAACAGCATGAAGAGCATCTTCGAATAGTGCTACAAACATTGAAGGACCAAAAGTTGTATGCCAAATTCAAGAAGTGTGAATTTTGGCTAAAAAGTGTAGCGTTTTTGGGTCATGTTATCACTGAAGAGGGAATCGCAGTTGATAACCAGAAGATCGAGGCAGTTGTAAATTGGCCTAGACCGACGACGGTGACCGAGGTTAGGAGTTTTCTCGGGCTGGCTGGTTATTACCGAAGGTTTGTTCAAGACTTCTCCAAGATAGCAGTACCGTTAACTGAGTTGACAAGAAAAAGAGAGGCTTTTGTGTGGACAGTAGAAAGGGAGGATTGTTTCCAGGAGTTGAAGAGAAAGCTAACGACGGCACCAATTCTTACCTTACCGGAGGGACTAGAAGGCTTTGCTATCTATAGTGATGCCTCACACCAAGGACTTGGGTGTGTTCTGATGCAGCATGGTAAAGTAGTAGCCTATGCGTCAAGACAACTTAAACCACATGAGAAGAACTATCCAACGCATGACTTAGAGTTGGCAGCTTTGGTATTCGCTTTGAAGATTTGGCGGCACTATTTGTATGGTGTGACGTGTGACGTTTACACTGATCATCAGAGTTTGAAGTACATTTATACTCAAAAGGATTTGAATTTGAGACAACGTAGGTGGTTGGAGTTGATGAAGGATTATGATATCAATATCCAGTATCATCCAGGGAAGGCAAATGTGGTAGCGGATGCGTTAAGTCGAAAAACAAGAAGTGAGCTAAATGGCTTATTGGTGGAATGCCAATGGTTGACTAGGGAACAAGGCGGGATTTGTTCAATGGTAGTCGCTGAACCTGCCATTTTGGAGGAGATAAAAGTAAAGCAGTTGGAGGATCCCAAATTAAAGAAAATTTATGAACAGTCTTTGGTTAATGTTAACTCTGAATTTAGTATGGTGAACGGATTGTTCAAATTTCGAAATCGGATATGTATACCCAAAGATGAGGAACTTAAACAGAGAATTTTGGACGAAGGCCACAGAACAAGGTTGGCTATTCATCCCGGAATGATGAAAATGTACCAGGACTTAAAGAAAACCTATTGGTGGATGGGGATGAAGAGGGACGTTGTTGACTATGTTACTCGTTGTCTTCAGTGTCAACAAGTCAAGGCTATACGACAGAAACCAGCAGGGTTACTTCAACCTTTACCTATATCCAAGTGGAAATGGGAGGACATTACGATGGACTACGTTTTAGGATTTCCCCGGACAGTGAAAGGAAATAATTCAATTTGGGTGATCGTTGATCGTTTGACTAAGTCAGCGCACTTCTTGGCAATTAAAAATACTTATTCAATGGACCAGATGGCTAGTCTCTATGTGAAGGAGATTATAAGGTTACATGGTGCACCAGTTTCGATTACGTCAGATAGAGATACGAGGTTTGTCTCTAGATTTTGGCAATCATTGCAAAAGGCTATGGGTACTAAATTGAACTTTAGTACAGCCTTCCATCCTCAGACGGATGGACAATCTGAGAGGACTATTCAAATACTAGAAGATCTGTTACGAGCTTGTGCACTAGAGTTTCAGGGAAGTTGGGAGGAACATCTACCGCTGGCAGAATTTACTTATAACAACAGTTTTCAGGCTAGTATCGGTATGGCACCATTCGAGGCTCTATACGGAAGGAAGTGTAGATCGCCGTCGTGTTGGACAACAATAGGAGAAGTGGAACTTACAGGACCTGAAATAGTACAAGAAACGACAGAAAAAGTTAAGTTAATTCAGGACAGGCTTAAGGTAGCCCAGGATCGTCAGAAAAGTTATGCAGATGCGAACCGACGTGAACTTGAGTTTCAGGAGGGTGAATTAGTTTTCTTAAAGATTTCGCCAATGAAAGGAGTGGTACGGTTTGGGAAGAGAGGAAAACTTAATCCCCGATATATTGGACCATTTGAGATTGTTGAAAGGGTTGGTCCAGTAGCGTATCGGTTGATTTTGACACCTGAACTGGCCAATGTGCATGATGTTTTCCATGTATCCATGCTTAGAAAGTATGTATCGGATCCGAATCATGTACTAGAGCAACCACCGATTGAATTAGAAAAGAATCTACGATATGAGGAACGACCAGTGCGAATTTTGGACACCCGTGTCAAACAGTTGAGAAATAAAGATATCCCATTAGTTAAAGTCTGGTGGGAAAATCAAATAACTGGAGAAGCCACATGGGAAAAGGAGACGGATATGCGTCAGAAATATCCGGAGTTATTCGATTAAGGTACGATCTTCGTAGAATTATTATTTTTGTTAGTATTGATCTTTTTACTAGTTAATTGTTCAGAATAACAACACCTAAGTTTGGCGGTCCAAACTTCTTAAGGTGGGGAGGATGTGAGACCCCGACCCGAAATAAAGAAAATAAAAAAAATATATATATATAATTGGTAAATTTGGAAATTCGGTCGAATTAATTCCGAAATATGTTAGAACGTGTTTTAATTCCGGAACTTGATTGGGTGTAGTTAAAACACGGGTGATTTTAAAGAAATAATACTAATAAGGGAATTGTGTGTTTTGTAGAATTGGTATAAGTTAATACACCAAATAAATATTTTTGCAAAAGAGGCTGGATATTTTGATGTTCACAGGGATTAGTTTGGCTAGTCATCATCAACTCCTTCTATTAGCTTGACACCAAGGTGCTTGTCTCCCACCTCAAGCTTCCTCATAAGCCTCTATAAAACATGTCCAATGATCTCCCGGCCTTATTTTCTTTTTCCCTTCAGTTCGTGCGTGAGTTAGTGAGAGAGAGAGGGAGAACAAGAAGAAGAAGAAGAAAAGGGAAGAAGCCTTTGAAGAGGTACTTGAACTTTGGGTATACTTCCTTGCTCTTCTTAGTTTAATGGTTTATATAGTAATATAACTATGAAATAAACCAGTCTAGACTTTAGATAGTGATTATGGAGGTGTATAATGAAGAAAAACAGAGGTGTTAATGGAAATATTAGAGAAAAGCCATAGCTGAAATTGAGAAGAAACCCAGCTGCTATACAAAGATCCAAAATCCCGTTTAACACATTGATTACTGGTAGTAGGGACCTCTTGCCTCTATGATATGTTTATGACTTGTTTTTGGTGGCTAATGAGCTTGGTTGTTGATTTAAAGCTTGAAAATGGAAGTTAGAAAATCTGTCAAGAATCTGTCAAAATCTGGAAATTTCGCCCAGAATGTTTTACTACCGGTAGTAGGGTCTGTACTACCGGTAGTACTGTTGTTTTTCAGTTTTCGGATTTTGGGCAGTAGGTTTTACTACCGGTAGTAACGCTGGTACTACCGGTAGTAGTTGTGGTAATACTTGTGGTAATTCTGACAGTAGGTTTTACTACCGGTAGTTCGTGTCTTTACTACCGGTAGTGCGGGGCACTGATGTGAACCTTTGCCTTCTACTACCGGTATTTGCGCATCCATTACCGGTAGTCTGGGATTTATTATCGATAAAATATTAGGATTTTTATTAATATCATTGACCGTTAAACATCGATATTAAATAAGATATCATTGATTTATTGTAGGAGATTGGCAAGATAGTTAATTACTCAAACAAGACAGAAGGTGAGTTCAAATATGACTTGTTACGTGTATAATTTTAAAAGCATGAAAGCATGAGATATTTCAATGTTATATGTTGTTTTAAGCATGAAAATGCCATGCTAGATCATATTGAATTGTTCATACTTAGACCATGCGTTAATTAAGAAAACATTGATTAATACGTGAAAAGTGGTTCAAACGGTACCCCGACCGCTAGGGGATTAGAATATAGCGAGAGGTGTGAAACAAGGTTGTTAACCACGGCCAATGTGGTTTATGGATGACGTCATTCCACGTATGCGATGATGCATAAGGGGGTAGCTCCCACCTACGAACAATTGGCAACCGTTTAAATTGAACTAAATGAGATAAGCTTGAACAAAGTCCTAGGCTTGACCTTTTGGGCTATGCTGTTAATTATGTTTATCAAGATCATTAAGTTACATGCATTGTGCATATGGATAACATGGCAAATACGTAGAATTTCATATTTGAATTCACACTAGCGATGTGCTAATGATGTTGTTAAACAACATACCAGGTTCTGAGGAGGCGAGCCATGGACAGTAGAGGGATAAAGGACTCTTGGTTGTATATATTGAATAGATAGTATGTTTAATTTTGTTTGATCATTAGGACTTGTTCGGCCACCTGTTAGGCTGACATTTTTGAGGATGATGTTATAAGATGTCTGTATGCTTAGTTTAACACGTACACTTCCCTGGTGTTTGTTTTGAGGTTGTAATACACGTTTCCATTTACTCTGATTAGTTTGGCTTAGATTTTTGTGTGGCAAATTGGAGATCCTTAACTGTGTTCGTTATAGGCCTTAACGGGATTAGCTCGTTGGCCGGTCACTGGTCTATTCCAAATTGGAATGGGTCGTGACAATGACAATCAATAAAAGTGACAAACCATCTATAACCCTTCAATGAAGTGACGGGGGAAGGACCTCAAACGTCAGAATGAATAATTGTAAAAGGAGAGTCACTTCTCTTATTAATGGGTGCATAAAAGGAGCGTTTATGTTTAGCAAGTTCACACGCTTCACAAAAAAATTGACTCCTAGAACAAGACTTGACTAAAGTAGGAAAAAGTTTCTCTAAAATCCCAAAGGAGGGATGACCCAATCTACGATGCCACTGGTGCAATAAGGATAGAGAAGAACCCGTATCGGCTTGTAAAGCTTGACCATATGATAATGATGGTTGAGGACAAGGAGCATTCTCCAGATAGTAGATGCCCCCATGTGCTTTACCACTGCCAATCACCTTCCCCGTTTTCAGTTCCTGAAAGACACAATGAGTAGGAAAGAAAGTTATAGAGCAATTGGCAGACCGTGTAAAACTACTAACAGATAGTAAATTGGTGGCAAAATTTGGAATATGTAGGACAGAGGATAGGGAAATGGAGGGAGAATAACGAACAGAACCTGTCCCTGAAATGGCAGAGAATGATCCATCTGCAATTCTAACTTTATCCTTACCAGAACAAGGGAAGTAGGAATCAAAAACAGAGGAACAACCTGTCATATGATCTGAGGCACCAGAGTCTATAATCCAAGGGGTGGAAGAAGAAGCTGTGAAAGCACTGGACAGTATACCTGAATTAGCAAAATATGATGAAGCAGGAGCTGGTGTAGAAGGTGTGGAAGGAGGGGCTACAGTAGGTGAAGAATCAGCCCTCGCTGATAGAAGACGCCTGATAGCCTGCAATTCCCCCGGAGAAAGACCCCCATGAGACTCATCACGTGGCTGATCCCCAATAATCGGTCCTGGATCAGGCACAGTAACAGCTGCAGACTCTGTGAAGTGAGCCTGGCCAATAGTATACTGTGTACCTGATGCTTCATTCATCTCTAATTTCTGCTCATCAATATTTTCTCCAGACATAATTTCAACTCAAGATAATCGAGATAACTCGAACAAGCAGCCCCACAAACAACCGGATCTGACCCAGCAACACAAAACCGGGTCTGACTCAGCAACACAAACCAGGGCTGGGTCTGACTCAGCCACACAAAACCGGATGCAACACAAAACCGGGTCTGACTCAGCAACACAAACCAGGGCTGGGTCTGACTCAGCCACACAAAACCGGATCTGACCCGTCCTTAGAGCGAAGGCCTGGGCTTCTCAGTCCTTAGAGAGGAGAGAACTGATCTGCGACGAACGACGAAAGCTAAGCAACGACGAACGACGAAGACCAGAACTGATCCAGGGCTGGTTCTGGATCTGGACAGCAACGAGGAACAGCAACGACGAACACCTGCCGGAGATATCTGGTGTGGTCGCCTCGAATAAGAGAACCGACGGCAGTGGGGGTACCGCCGGGAAGTCGTCCGGAAAAATGGATCGGCAATGGATGGCCACGAACGTCGACAGTGGAGGGCCAGTTGACGACAGTGCGGAAAGGGTTGGTAACCCAGTCAGACGGCGTCTGGATCAGAGAGAGAAAGACCAGACGATGGGAGACGACTAGAACGGCGATGGCGAACAACGACTAGTCAGCAAACGGCGACCAGGCGAGGCTTCTGGTCGTCTGGAACGGCGATGACTGGAAGAAAAAAATGACCGGCGATGACGAACAACGGCGGCAGGACAACGGGTAAACCCTGGTCAGTCGGCAACGGCAATGGAAGGGTCGGAAAAAATCACGACTACGGGTAAACCCTGGTTAGCCGGAGAAGGCCAGTCGGAGAAGTCTCAGACGACGGCAGCGGAAGAGGCTGTTAACGCTCTGATACCATGTAAACTAAAGAGGAGGAAAAATATGTATTGTATTGAATAAATAAAGTTGTACAACAGGGTCCTCTATTTATACAGGGAGAGGAGACCTAATTACGGAAAGTAAATCAACCTAACTACGGAAAGGAAATCAGTCTAAATATTTACATAATCAGAATTAAATCAATTACGATTATTCTACCACTCTAATAATATTACATGCTAACACTTCCCTCTGTCCTTGTTTCCTCTGTTCCCCTTCTTTCTCTGTTTCTATGTTTATCTCTCTTCTTCCCAATCCTATTTCCTTTGCATTCACTTGTATTCTCAAATTTTTTGAATGATTAGTCCTCTGGGTAATATTATTTTTTTTTTACGTTTACTTTGACAATAAGTAATATGGTTTATATAATGTATCCCGAAATGCGGATATACATTAATATTCATTTATTTTGATTCAACGTATTCCCAATGTGTCCATGTTCTAATTTTTGAAAAAATTGCATGTCCACGTATCTGTGTCAAGTATCCGTGTCCATGCTTAGATCATTTAAGCACGTGGGTTTCTCATTTTTGTAGGATAGACCACTATTTGGGGGAAGGAGCTTGTGGAGAATCTCTCAGTCCTTCGCTTTTCCAACCTCATTTTTGAACCACTCTGGTCAAGGCAGTATATAAGGAGTGTCCAGCAGTTACTTTTTTCTGAAGATTTTGGCGCCGAAGGGAGAGGAGGGTATGTTTCTTTTTAAATAGTCATTTAATCAACCCCTATTCTGAAATTCTTGATTCATGCTTTCGTTTCTCAGATAATTGCTTAGTGTACACCTAACTATTTTGGAATTCATGAATCCTTTTTATTTTATGTGGAAAAGTTCAAATACTTTGACAATTATGGGATAATAAGAGACATAATGCAAAACCATCTGCTCCAGATATTGGCCCTCTTTCCATGGAAACCCCTGTCAGTTTAGATGCAGAAGATATCAGAAACGAAAAGGTTTTTTCTTTCCTTCACTAAAACTATATAAAACTTGCTCTCTCCGTACCATATTCTTTGTCCCTTTTGGAAATTCCTACTTTTTAAAGGCGACATGGAATAATTGCATTCATACTGAAATTGAAAAGGATTTATTTACAAACTTGTCTCTGTATTCTAAGTTGTGGATACAGTCAGAGGAAATATTCAGGGTTAGTATTGGAAAAGTATAAAACTTCATACTTGACTTCTCAACGAGGTCTAACGAATGGGACGTCCCAAATGGAAAGATATGGACCGGCAGTTTGGGACAAAAGGAGTGCTATGTAACATGTATGCAGGCCATTTTGACTAGATTGGTTGATGGTTGTCAGGTCAAAGTTCTACGTTCAATGAGGCCTTTACAACTAGAAGATGTGGTGATAGGACAGTATAAGAGCCACACAAAAGGAGGTGTTACTTACCCAGGCTATACCGACGACAGAACCGTGCCCAATGACAGCCTAACTCCAACATATGCTGCAGCCACCCTTTTTACTGATAATGCTAGATGGGATGGAGTGCCTTTCCTAATGAAAGCTGGGAAAGCTTTACATAATAAAAGGTTTGTGGAACTTGGAACAGATCTTAGGTCTACTGCTTTTATCTCCATGTACATGTGGTAATGCTGGCATTTTCTCCCCAGAGCTGAGATAAGAGTGCAGTTTAGGCATGTCCCTGGTAATCTTTACAACCACAATTTTGGGACAGATCTTGATCAAGCAACAAATGAGCTTGTTATCCGTGTGCAGCCAGACGAAGCTATCTACTTGAAGATAAATAATAAGGTCCCTGGTTTGGATATGAGATTCGACTGGAGTAATCTAAATCTTCCCTACGTAGCAAGGTACAATTCCAGCATTTTTTCGATGATTATAATGCGTGCATATATTTCACTTGCTAGAGAGCATTGGTGTATGCGTTTAGTAATTATCAAGCCAAACCTCAAGACTCATAGGCGGCAGTTTCGGTTTTTTTGGGAGGGTTTCCTGACAAAGCATAGATCGCCTTTTTAGTGTCCACCCAAGGTGATATTCCATATAAAACAGATCGTACATTGCAAAGAATCCATCGATAATCAGTAATCACCTAGGAAGCACGGATATCGATACGGGATACGGATACGATACGATACGGATACGGCGATACGGAAAAACCTAAAAAAATAGGATACGGATACGTCGGGGATACGGCTATATTTTTTTTTAATAATAATTATCGATTATGTACTATGCATAAAAAGAAGCAAAAAGAACTAGAAGAGTAATTGAATTGCTAATAACATTATATCAATCATTTAGCACAAGTTAATTTTCAAAAGTCATTCAAAATAGAAAGAAAGTGACTAAAGTCTAAACTAAAAAATGATAATTCCTATTAATTTTTATCCATATCAATTTCAACATTCAATTGCATCCCCTCAGCCTTCATCGGAGAATATTATAGCTTCTATATCCGGCTCATCAAGGAAAAGACTAGCAACTTCAAGTATACCGACACCCTCAAGCGAATTGTTGGAAATAATGTGTATATGGTAGTATATATATTGTAATTAGGCAAGTTAGTCATTGTAATTAGGCAAGTTAGTCAATTAGGTAGGTAGCATCAATTAGGGATTTAATTTCCTCTTTCCGTATTATTTTCTTTCCTTATTCATCTTGTACACAGTCTATATATTTCCTCATTGTGAGAAGAATAAATCATATCGTTCGTATATTTCGACATGGTATCAGAGCGGGTTCTAGGAACCTGACTTTCTCCTCTTCGTTCTCTCTTTTTTTTTTTCTAAAAACAACCCTATCTCTACACAGAAACCGAAACCCTAACCCTAGCCGCCGCCGCCATCAATCGCCGCCACCTCCCTTCATCGTCGGCTGTTGCTAACCCTAAATCCACAACCTATCAGCCGCCACTGTTATTCCGCCGCTGTTTTTCTCTTCTGGTCTTCTGATTCCGCCACCATCCGCCTCTGTCCACCTCTGTCCGCAACCTATCACCCATTAGTTGTCGTCACCGTACTCTCTGTTTTTTTCCTGTGGGTAACTCTCGGATCTCTTCGTTTATATCTCTGATTTATTATTTATCATGGGTGATAATAAGAACAAAGATGCTGAGAATAAAGACATTGGTGCATCAGGCACCAAGGATGTTGTTCGGGATTATCGTCGGTCTCTCACCACGATTAAATTAAATGGATCCAACTATTTGCCATGGTCCCGTGCAGTAACTGTATCTATACGCGCCAGTGGCGAGACTTCCTACATCACTGATGATGCATCTACTGATCCCACTTGGACCCAAAATGATGCTCATATCATGACTTTACTTTGGAATAGTCTTGAACCCGATATTTTTAATAATGTTGCTTGCCAAGAGACGTCCAAAGCTGTTTGGGACACTCTCAAAGAATTATATTCATCGGATCAGAATACTTCTCGTATATATCAAATTTATCAGCAGATTTTCTCTTTCCAACAAGGAGATCGATCGCTCGATGACTACTTCTCTACATTGAAAGGGATGTGGGATGAATTAAATGTTTACCAACCGTTATCCACAGACTTACGGGTTCAACAGAAGTACAGGGATGACTTTCGTGTTTCAAAGTTTTTGTCTGGCCTAAATTCAGAACTTGCTCCTCTAAGTTCTCAGATTCTATCTGGCAAGGAAGTTCCTACTGTTGGTGAGGCTTTTTCTCGTGTTCGACGGGCTGCTACCCATTCATCTGGTTTAGAGCGACCGACTCCATCTGCTCTTGCTGCTCCCATTACATCCCCTACTTTATCTTCTGGAAATTTTGGCAATCACATTCCCCCCCACAGTCATAGTAGTTCCTCTGAACGTGGTGGTCGGCGTGGAGGACGTGGGGGGCGTGGTGGTCGTGGCACCAAGAAGTGTACTCATTGTAATGCAACCAACCACGATGTTGCGTTTTGCTGGAAGCTTCATGGCAAACCAGCTTGGGCTAACCAGGCTACACTTGAGGGGGAGCCGTCTGCACCTGCTCCTCCTACTCAGATTACTATATCCAAGACCGAGTACGATTCTATGATTCAAAGGGCTAATGCATCTTCTTCTTCTTCCACTGCGACCCATGTCTCTTCAGGTAATACTTGTCTTCATTCATCTTCTCGTACTGGCAGTAATCCTTGGATACTCGATTCTGGCGCATCTGATCATATGACAGGTGACTTGTCCCTTTTAACTAATGTTGTTACCCCTTCTGTTCCTTCCTATGTTACTATTGCCGATGGATCTAAAATTCTTGTTCATGGCATTGGTACATATTCCTCATCTGGTCTTGTTTTTCCTTCTGTCTTATATTTGCCTCAATTCCCTTTTAATCTTATCTCCATTCATAAACTTTCTCATACTCACCAGTGTTCTGTACGTTTCTATTCTTCTCGTTGTGAATTTCAGGATCTCAAGACGCAGAGGATGATTGGTGGGGGGTATGAGAAGAATGGTCTGTTTTATCTCCGGGAAGAGAAGCAGCAGCAGGCGTCCAACTCTTCCATGTTATCTGCTCTCCATTCTACTGTCACACCTTATCAGTGGCATTGTCGTCTTGGGCACCCATCCTCTGCCAATCTTCGCAAGCTAGTCCCTAATCTACCTCATTTTTCTCCTTTTAGTTGTGATACTTGTGAACTCAGTAAACACCGTCGGGTTTCTTTTCCTTTACGTACTGAGTCACCATGTTTAGAACCTTTTGCTTTAGTTCATTCAGATATTTGGGGACCTTCGCGCACTACGAGTTTGTGTGGTGCTCGCTATTTTGTTACATTTATTGATGCTTTTTCTCGTTTAACTTGGGTGTATCTCCTCAAAGATCGGTCTCAATTATTTTCTGTGTTTTCAAAATTTCATGCTGAGATTGTCAATCAGTTTAATGCTAAATTACATATCTTACGGACTGATAATGCCCAAGAATATCTTTCTAATGAATTTACGCATTTTAATGAGACTCATGGCATTATTCATCAAACTGCTTGTGTCACCACCCCGCAACAGAATGGGGTTGCGGAACGGAAAAATGGGCCCGTTTTAGGTGTAGCTCGTGCTCTTATGCTTCACATGAACGTTCCAAAACTTTTTTGGGGATATGCTGTTCTTACAGCAAATTACCTAATAAATAGAACACCTTCTCGAGTTTTGAATGAAAAAATTCCTTATCAGGTCATGTTTCCTGCCAAGGATCTTTATAGTCTTCCCCTAAAACTTTTTGGTTGTGTTTCGTTTGTTCATAATTTATCTCCTGGTCGTGATAAGCTTGATCCTCGGTCTTACAAATGTATCTTTCTTGGTTACTCTCGCACACAAAAAGGGTACCAGTGTTATAGTCCCTCATTACGGAAGCACTTCGTGAGTGCTGACGTCACCTTTTTTGAAACCATCCCATATTATTCCCTCGAAGGTGGACAGGTGCGACCACCCATGTTGGCTGACCTTGGTCAGTCCCCTTGTATCCCTGAGCTTACTTCTCGACCACCAATTACACAGGTTTATGTTCGTCGTCCTTCCGCTACCGCTCCAACTGTTGCTACTACAGATCCGGCTTCTGTACCCACACCATCTCCTCTAGCGTCTGCGGATCCTACTCTCGATCTTCCTATTGCTCAGCGTAAAGGTACTCGTTCCTGCACTTCCCATCCTATCTCTCACTTTGTCTCCTATGATCATTTATCTCCCTCTTTTCGCGCTTTTTCTGTCTCTTTGTCCTCTCTTGTTGTTCCCAAGTCTTATCAGGAGGCTCTTTCTCATCCTGGATGGCGTTCTGCTATGGAAGAAGAGATGCGCGCTTTATCATTGAATCATACTTGGGATCTTGTTCCCAAGCCTTCTGGAGCTCATATTGTTGGTTGTCGTTGGGTGTTTACTATCAAACACAACCCTGATGGTACTGTTGATCGTTTGAAAGCTCGTCTTGTGGCCAAAGGTTTCACCCAAACCTACGGGCTCGATTACACTGAGACTTTTTCTCCGGTTGCCAAACTCAATTCTGTTCGAATTGTTATCTCTCTTGCAGCCAACCTTAATTGGCCTCTTCATCAACTTGATGTCAAGAATGCATTTCTTCATGGTGACCTCTCTGAGACTGTCTATATGGCTCAACCACCCGGTTTTGAGTCCAAGGGGGAGTCTGTTTGTCATCTTCGCAAATCGTTATATGGACTCAAACAATCTCCCCGGGCTTGGTTCGATAAGTTCAGTAGTACCGTTGTGTCTCATGGTATGACTCGAAGTCAAGCTGATCACTCTGTATTCTTTAAAAGGACTACTCGTGGTATTGTGATTCTCGTGGTTTATGTGGATGATATTGTCATCACCGGCAGTGATGGTGTTGGGATTGAAATATTGATTCGTCATCTTTGTTCCAGTTTTCTTACTAAGGATCTAGGCAAGCTTCGGTATTTTCTCGGCATTGAGGTTGCTCGTTCCAAAGCGGGCATTAGTTTATCACAAAGGAAATACACTCTCGATCTCTTGAAGGATACAGGTTATCTTGGTTCTAAACCTGTAGCTACTCCCATGGACACTAATCTTAAACTAATGCCGGAAGATGGTGAATTGGTTGATGATCCTGAGATGTATCGGAGACTTGTGGGTAAGCTTATTTATCTCACTATTACTCGACCTGATATCTCCTATGCAGTCAGTATTGTCAGTCAGTTTATGACGTGTCCTCGAGTTCCTCATATGGAAGCAGTTGTTCGTATCTTGAAGTATCTTAAAAATGCACCTGGACGTGGACTTCTCTACAAGTCATCTGGACATCTTCGTATCGAAGGATATACAGACGCTGACTGGGCTGGATCTCCTGCTGATCGTCGTTCTACTACTGGTTATTGCACCTTTATAGGTGGCAATCTTGTGACTTGGAAGAGTAAGAAGCAGTCAGTTGTGGCACGTTCTAGTGCAGAAGCAGAGTATAGAGCAATGGCTCATACCACTTGTGAGTTGACTTGGTTGCGTACACTTCTACAAGAGTTTGGGATTCCAGTGCATGGTCCCACTCCTTTATACTGTGATAATCAGGCTGCTATCCACATCGCTAATAATCCAGTATTTCATGAAAGGACCAAACACATTGAAGTTGACTGTCATTTCATTCGGTCAAAAGTGGAATCCAAAGAGATTAGCACGCCTTTTGTTCCTTCAGGCTCTCAACTTGCTGATATTTTCACGAAGGCTCTTCCCAAGACTTCCATTGACTCTATTTGTCTCAAGCTTGGAGTATACGATGTATACGCTCCAGCTTGAGGGGGAGTGTTGGAAATAATGTGTATATGGTAGTATATATATTGTAATTAGGCAAGTTAGTCATTGTAATTAGGCAAGTTAGTCAATTAGGTAGGTAGCATCAATTAGGGATTTAATTTCCTCTTTCCGTATTATTTTCTTTCCTTATTCATCTTGTACACAGTCTATATATTTCCTCATTGTGAGAAGAATAAATCATATCGTTCGTATATTTCGACACGAATCAAATGCATCTCCCGCCATATCCCTAAAGTATCCGGCCGTATCCTAGAAGTATCCACCGAGTATCCAAAAAGTATCCGAAATTAAAATTATTTAATTTTAATGTTGGATACTTATTTGGCGTATCCGATACGTATCGGGGTGTATCGGGTGAGTATCGGTATCGGAGAAGTATCCGATACGGATACGTGACTAGTTTCGGAGTATCCGTGCTTCATAGGTAATCACAATACATGTGTACTGCTTAGAGTTTCTGTCATCCTTCATATATGGAGGTACCAAGTGGATTTTAAACATGGTTAGAATATTAGTTTAGTCATTAGTTTAGTCCCACATTGGTTACGTAAGGAATCATGTAGTCTATGCCTTTATATTAATAAAGCTCGTGTTAGGGTGTTTAATCACCTAATACACTTTTATCTTTCTCTCTCTCTTTCTTTTCCATCTCGCTAACATGGTATCAGAGCGCGATCGTATTCCACCCTAGATAAACCCTAACCCTAGAAATAAAACCCTAAGCCTAAATCTGTCGCCACCAATCTAAACCTTAACCCTAAAAATCTGCTGCCACCACTCAGGCCTGCCACCTGCCGCCTGCTGCTTCCCCTCTGTTGCCGCCTTCCCTTCTGCCGCCACCACTCAGGCCTGCCGCCACCACTCAGGCCTTTCCTTGCTGGTCCGAACCCTGCTTCTGTTGTTACCGCCTGGCCTTGCTGATCTGCCATAGCCTCTGCTTCTGTTGCCCTTGCTGGTCCAAACTCTGCTTCTGTTGTTACCGCCTGGCCTTGCTGATCTGCCATAGCCTCTACTTCTGTTGTTACTGCCTGGCTCCCTTCTGTTGCTGGTTCTGTTGATGCTTTCTTCGGCCCCCTTTGCTGCTTCCCTGCTGCTGTTCCTTGTTGCTGACCTTCCGGTGGCCTGTTGACCTCTGTTCTGCCCTTACGGTGGTCTATTCACCTGTGTTCCTAATGCCGTTGATGCTCTCTATCGCCGTTGTTGCTGCCTTTATGGATTAGATATGTTCGCTTCCGCTCTTGGTGGTAGATCCGGTCTTTTAGTTCTATTTTTGATTGGATCTACCTCTTCTTACCCATTGGTATGTGGTTATCCCTCGTGATTTGGTTGCTTGATTGAGGTCGTTTGATTGCTCTCTTGCTTTGTGGCTTATTCATTGTCTTTTGGCACCATGACTGAACGGACATCTGAATCTGAGTCTGCTACTTCCCATGTGACTCCTACTGTTCCTAGCTCTTCCCGATTTCGTGATAGGCGACCTATTACCTCCATTCTTCTGAATGACAAGAATTATGCTTTAGTCCCGATCAATACCATCGCTTAGTTGGAAAGCTAAATTATCTTACTGTTACTCGTCCGGATATTTCTTTTGCAGTTAGCCTGGTTAGTCAATTTATGTCTCCTCCTCGTCATCCACATTGGGAGGCTGTTCTAAGACTTGTGCGGTATCTGAAGGCCCATCCGGGACGTGGTTTGTTTTATCGTACTAGTGGGCACTTGCGAGTTGAGGCCTTCACTGACTCTGATTGGGCAGGCAGCGCAACTGACAGGAGATCTATTACAGGATATTGCATCTTTCTCGGTGGAAATCTCATTAATTGGAAAAGTAAGAAGCAGACAGTTGTTGCGCGATCTAGTGCCGAGGCAGAATATAGAGCAATGGCGCACACGACTTGTGAGATTGTGTGGATTCGTTCATTTCTTGAGGAAATAGGATTTCCAGTGCAGGTACCTGTAAATTTGTATTGTGATAATCGCGCTGCTATTCACATAGCATCCAATCCAGTTTTTCATGAGAGAACTAAACATATCGAAGTCGATTGTCATCTTGTTCGAGAGAAATTGACTGGTGGTATTATTGCTACTCCCTT
Source organism: Arctostaphylos glauca (assembly GCA_019985065.2). Taxonomy (NCBI): domain Eukaryota; kingdom Viridiplantae; phylum Streptophyta; class Magnoliopsida; order Ericales; family Ericaceae; genus Arctostaphylos; species Arctostaphylos glauca. The sequence continues at coordinate 180,346 of JAHSPW020000016.1, read as the reverse complement.
TGTATCTACCAATGCCCAGTTAGCCCATATGTTTTTTACTAAGCCGTTGTTCAAACCACGGTTGGAGTTATTTTGTGACAAGCTGGGACTTATTGATATCTACTCTCCAGCTTGAGGGGGAGTGTTAGAATGTTAGTTTAGTCATTAGTTTAGTCCCACATTGGTTACGTGAGAAATCATGTAGTCTATGTCTTTATATTAATAAAGCTCGTGTTAGGGTGTTTAATCACCTAATACACTTTTATCTTTCTCTCTCTCTTTCTTTTCCATCTCCCTAACAATGAGCATCTCCAAGCCATCCTTCATATTGGGCATGTTAAAATTTATTTGAATTCCAGGCTGCAATTGGCTTCATAATTGACACATCTCCAAATAAGAACTCCAACAGATACTCCTAGTTCTCTATTTTAGTATAATTTCCTTTTGTAGTGGGATCTGCGCATAAAAACTCCACCAATAAGATTAATACATTTTTTAACTAAGTAATAAAAAAAGGAGATTTGGCATGCTACTTTCCCGTATCTCAAATTTGACATAGGAAGTGGGATGCCAACACTTGCGATTCGAAGTGACCTTTAAATAGTCCTAGTAGCATCACCACATAGGACTTGGCATATTGGTTCGAGAATCTTCTCTCACATGTCAAAGTTTCTCATTTTCTGGGCAAAGAACAAGGGGGGTGAATCCGTCATACCTTCAAAGGGAATCTTCTCTCACTTCCAAACTTCCTAATTTATACCCAAATCCATAGCTTCTGTATATCAAGGTGATTGATATCTTTAAACTTCTTAGCATGCCGACATTCATCACTGTTTGTTTTTTGTAATGCTAGCTAGCATGCCAAAATTCGTCAGTTTTTGTGTTTTGTAATGCTAGATACTCGAAGGAGATTCCCTGATGCGTATGAGAGACTTCTTCTTGATGCTATAGAAGGTGAGAGGAGACTGTTTATTCGAAGTGACGAACTTGATGCTGCTTGGAAGCTCTTCACACCTGTTTTAAAAGAGCTAGAAGAGAAGAAAATTATACCACAATACTATACCTATGGGAGTCGAGGTCCCGTTGGGGCTCACTATCTTGCAGCCAGATACGATGTCAGGTGGGGTGATTTTGGCATAGAAGAAAAGGTTTCTTTTTGAGATTTCTGCTGTGATTTTCAAGATGGTGGAATGAATGGCTCATGATTTGGATTTAGTTTTATTTCATTTGAGTATCACTATTTGTTTCAATTCCGAGATGGGGAGATCAAAATATTGGAGTCAAATTTGTTAAAACTTAAATGAAAATAGTATCGGCTAGACAAAACAAGACTTCGGGGAAGAAATGTAACTCTTTTTTTTTTTTTTTTCCCTTGGACCCATCTTTTATCACCAGTACGTGTTTTTATGGATTTTTTTACCATGAAGTTCAAATTTTAGTGCTCGAATAGCAAACCCTGGAGAGAAACCGTAGAAGCAATGGCACAACAGAACTTGCGTTCATTAAAATCTCTTTCGGTCATTTTTTTCTCTCGAGAAACTAGACATTATGTAGAAGCAGAAAATCATGCGTTATATATGAGTTCTAGCTGGATTATGTGCCCTTACAACTTCAGTCCCAGCAACTTTACTAACCACCACCTTAATAAACTGAGTACAAAAAACGTTGAAATCAGAAAACAACCAAACTAGATAAACTTGGACCTGCAGGGGATTGTTGAGGCAACAGACATATTCCAGTGAAACCGTCCAAAAAATCACACTATGGACTGGTAAATGAATAGCAATAATGATGTGATATTTATAGAGGGGATAAAAGAGTAGATAGTTTGAATGATGAATTAATTTGAGGGATAAAATTTGACTTAGTTTCTATGAAATCGGAGATAAGAGTAAAAATTGTCAAATGACAATTTTGTTTTTGTGCAGTGTTAAACTTGACTATATATTAAATAAAGTATATAAATGAAAAATCAAATATATCTAATTAATTTTGGATAATTTAAAAAGGTAATTAATTAATTAATTAAGAAAATTATTTTTTAATATATTTAGTTAAAAATTAATTAAAAAATGAACGGTGCGTAGCCTATTTTCTTTCTTAGATTATTATAATTCAATTAATTTAATTGATTAATAAAGTCTTAATACTAAAATGAAGTTGAAATTTCTATAATCTTAAATTGTAGAACTTCATTCGGAATCGAAAAGATGTCGAACAAAAAACAACACACGAAACATAAAAAAAGAAAATTATAACAAAGAATAATTTTTCAACATTGTCCTTACGCACATTGATTTGAGGTTGTACGACCCTCGTACTTATGGATAAGAGATTAAATCTCTTGTCCCGCATTATTTTCTAGCTAGTGGTTGTACATGGCAATAGCCAACGCATCCCTCTCAACGGTCCATTCATTGGAAGTGTCTACGGTAGTAATCATCTACAAAAAAATTATCTAATAAAAAAAATTAGTATCATTAATCTATCATCTACCATGGGATGGTTTCACCCTTCTTTTTAGTAGTGCTGATTATTTCAAGATTTTCAATTGTTTTTAAAAACAGTTCCAGATTATTTTATTTTTTTGGAAAAGAATTCTTTTATTAGAAAGAAACATATTAGAGATATAGATATTTAGGTGATTTTCTTTGAGAGAAAGTTTTTCCAGTTTCAATTACAAAAGAGTATCTCCACTTGATTTGGTTTGTAAAGCTACCATAGTCAAATTTGGTGAGTCCCATAAGTTAGCGAGGGCCAATAACAAAGGAGGTTATGTTCACTTCCCTTTTGGGAAGGTGAACAAAATAGATATGATACAGGAGCGGGTCCTCTAAAATGCAAGGCTAGGTGATTGACATGGCTTTTTTTATTCACACACATGATAAAATGTATCTACCAACAATTGATCAATTTTCATTTATTTTTGTAATTAAGAGTGTCCGGATCAGTAAATATGCATTCGATTTATGGACTTTCATCAGTTAACACATGTGCAAGAGAAGAAGAGGAAAGGCAGTGTATAAGAGAAGAAGAGAAAAGACGGTGAATGAAGAAATCCATCCTCTGTTTATTCAATTTTCCTTGCTTACAAAACAAACACAACCTTGCTATTTATAAGGACTCAAAGACCTGAAGCTTGAAGCTAACCACGTGAAGCTGTTACAACCATTTCTAACAAACTAACCAATTGCCTAACAAACTGATCAGCTAATAACCAAAGTACCACTACTGGAAAATGACCAAACTGGACTTTAGGACACCTGGGACACCTGAGTTACACCCTCCGGCAAACTGATGGGTGGAGAACCAACAAGCAGTTTGGATTTAAGAAATAGAAAACGGCTAACAGCAAGAGGCTTAGTAAAAATGTCAGCAATTTGAGCAGCGGTACCAATATAAGACACAATAAGTTCTTTGGATAAAACCTTCTCACGCACAAAATGGTAATCCACTTCAATGTGTTTAGTACGAGCATGAAATACGGGGTTGGCAGCTAAGGCAATTGCAGACTGGTTATCACACCAAATTTGAGGAGAATGAGATAAAGAAACACCAAGATCAGCAAGTAAGTGGCGAATCCAGGACAAATCAGCAGCAACCTGAGCTAAGGCACGATATTCAGCCTTTGTAGAGGAACAAGCAACAGTGTGCTGTTTCTTGGCACACCAGGAAACCAAGTTTGAACCTAGAAATACGGCAAAACCAGTAGTAGATCGCCGGTCAGTGCGATCACAAGCCCAATCAGCATCGGAGTAGGCTGAGAGAAGAGTAGACCCAGGAGTAAAGTGAAGACCGTGATCCAAGGTTCCTTTGATATACCGCAAGATGCGTTTAACAGCAGCAAAATGTTGATGAGTAGGAGCATGCATGTGTTGACATGCAACATTAACAGAATGAGAAATCTCAGGCCTTGTCAAAGTGAGATATTGCAAACTTCCAACCAATGTGCGATACAGAGAGGGAAGATCAAACATAGAATCATCAGCCAGAACAGAAGGCTTAACCGAAGTAGGAGAAGAGCTAAGTTTGCAATCTTGCATACCAGCTCTATGTAACAGATCACTAGCATACTTATGCTGACTTAGAAATAAACCTGAAGGAGCAGTATGAACCTCAATGCCAAGAAAGTAATGCAACGTCCCCAAATCCTTCATAGCAAATTTAGTGCCAAGAAGATGAACATATTCATTGATTAGAGCATAACTATTTCCAGTAAGAACAATATCATCAACGTAAACTAGAAGGAGAAGTACAGAAGTTTGTCGATGGAGAACAAATAAGGAGTGATCTGCAGAACTCTGTACAAAACCAAGCTGAGTAAGAAACCCAGAAAATGTAGAAAACCAGGCCCTTGGAGCTTGTCTCAAGCCATACAAGGCTTTATTGAGTTTCACACAAAGTGTGGATGAGTAAGACTACGATAACCAGCTGGTTGACGCATGTAAACATCCTCATCAATAATACTATGTAAGAAGGCATTGGAAACATCCAATTGACGTAAAGGCCAGTGATGTTGGACTGCCAAACTAAGCACAAGGCGAATGGTTGGTAATTTAACAACAGGGCTGAAGGTTTCAGTGAAGTCAAGGCCTTCCTCTTGCTGATTACCATTGGCAACTAAGCGAGCTTTGTATCTAGCAATGGAGCCATCAAAGTGCCGCTTGATTTTATAGATCCATTGACAAGGAATAACTTGGCCATGAGAGGGAGGAGGAACTAAATTCCAAGTGTTCTGCTGAACAAGAGCTTCATATTCCTCAGCCATTGCCTTTTTCCAAGCATACAACTTGATAGCTTCCCCAAAATGTTTTGGTTCAGGTAAGGAAGGGGAAGAAGTAGAACTAGCCAACAGAGAAAAAGGGTGCTTAGGTTTAAAGATACCAGCCTTGGAACGAGTGACCATAGGATGAGAGGATGAACCAGAAGGTATGGTAGGAACAGAAGGATCAGAAAGCTGAGAGATGGAAGTAGGTTGGGAAGTACCATTAGGAGCAGGAAACGGAGACACAGTAGATTGGGAAGTACCATTAGGTTGGGAAGCACCATTAGGTTGGGAAGTACCATTAGGTGGTGAAAGAACACTAGGAACAGTAGGTGGTGGTATAGGTGAAAAGGGAGAAGGAAAGTGTACGGGATACTCAGAAAATGTGGTGAGAGGTATTTTAAGTGGGGGAAAAGGATCAGAGGAGCTAGAACTAGTGGAGACAATAGAAGGGTAAGGGAAAACATGTTCAAGAAATTTCACATGACGAGAAATGTATATCTTATGAGATAAAGGATCAAAACAGCGATAACCCTTATTATTTGAACAATAGCCCAAGAACACATAAAGAACTGAACGGGGACTCAACTTGTCAGGTTGATAAGGCTTAATCCAGGGATAACAAGCACACCCAAAAGATTTCACAAAGGTGTAATCAGGTTTGGTGTGATGCAACAAAACATAAGGAATTTGAAAATCCAAGGAAGAATGAGGTAATCTGTTGGCAAGATACACAGTAGTAACCAAAGCTTCCAACCAAAACTGTTTAGGTAATGAAGCATGTGTTAACAGTGTAACAGTGGTTTCAAGCAAATGTCTATGTTTCCGTTCTACCACTCCATTTTGTGCTGAAGTATATGGACAAGAAGTCTGATGAGATATGCCAGCATTCAAGTATAGTTGAGTTAAAAAATGATTGACAAACTCCTTGCCATTGTCGGTTCTAACCTTTTTGACAGTAGCTTGATACTGTGTGTACACATGAGCTTTGAACTGTGTGATATGCTGCTTGACTTCTGATTTATGACGTAAAGGAAATAACCATGAAAATCGAGTGTAATCATCCACAATCAACAGATAATACCGGAAACCTTGGAAAGAACTAATAGAGGCAGGGCCCCACACATCCATATGAACTAATTCAAATGGAGAAGAAGTCTTACTCTGAGATCTGGAGAAGGACAATTTATGACTTTTCCCAACAGAGCAACTACAACACTCCACATTCTGAGAGGTAGATATAGGTATATTATACTGTTTTATTGCTGATTGAAACAAAGTTGAACTTGGATGACCAAGCTTGTGATGCCACATAGGAGCAGAAGCTGAGGAGATAGTCACCAAGGTTGCAGCAGACTGTTCACCAGAGAGGTTTGCAGCAGAGGAATCATCAGAGAGGCTTTGTAGGGGATATAGGCCCTTGTGACATGGCCCCTTGAATAAGACTTTCTGTGTTAACTTGTCCTAAATCACATAACCAGTACTATCAAAAATGATAAAACAATTGTTGTCATTGGCCAACTGATATACGGATAGAAGATTATGAGAGATAGTAGGAGTATGTAGAATATCATTCAGCTGCAGTTTGGTGTTAGGAGAAGCTATAACTCCATTACCTGTATGAGCCACTGGAACAGAAGCACCATTTCCAACAGTAATTCCATTTTGATTAGAGCACATAACTGGATGAGACAAATTCTGAACATCATGAGTAACATGATTTGTTGCTCCACTATCTAGATACCACTGTGATGGAGAGCCATGGTCATTGTGAACAAGATTAAGTGAGGAGGAAGGTGTCAATTGATTCCACAAAGGCTGAGAAGGGCATTGAGTCCATGCCGGTGGTGAGTACTGAGGTAGAAAAGACTGTGATGGTTGAGAAGTAGCAATATTAACCTGGCCTTGCATTGGCAATCCTCCTTGCATTGGGAAACCACCCTGCATTGGCAATCCTCCGTGCATTGGCAACGCTGATGGCTGAGATAAACCAACACCAGTGTTGACTATTGGAGGAAGAACTTGTGGTTGAGGAGCAAAATATCTAGGCTGAGTATAGAAACTGTTATTCATAGAATACTGTGGTTGACCTCCTCTCCATCTCTGTTGATCAGGTCCAGGATATTTCATATTCAATCTGAAATGACAAGTCATGGCTGTGTGATTTGTTTTGCCACAAATTTGACAGCAGACCTATTGTTTCTACCTCGAAAATAACCTCCAGGATTATGAGATGCAGGATATGAAGGTCCAAATTGTTGAGATAAGGACTGAGGAAAATATGCACCAGGAGATGGCTGAGATGGCTGAGATTGCTGTGAGGTGTGTTGAGGTAAGGACTGATTCTGAGAAGTGGTCTGAGTGTCAGAAGAACCTGATTTCTGTGAGGTAACAAAAACCTGAGAAGGCTCCAAAACTGGAGCATGTTGTTTCTTCATCATGTGTCGATCTTCAGCATTGAGAATGTTAACTAATTCCTCAAACTTAATAGAATCACCTCGAGTGCGGATAGATGTTTTCAACTGATCATATTCAGAAGGCAAACCATGAAGTGTGTAGAATATAAGATCATCATCATCTACTATATAGTTTGTGGCTGCTAACTTTTGAGCACAATCTCTTATGGACTCAATATACACATCCATGGTAGAGACCTTAGACACATTATACAACTGCTGTTTTAGGTCATGTATGTGTGATCGAGTGAGTGTATTATACTTCAGTTCCAAAGCTTTCCACATTTCGTGAACATGAGTACAGCCTAAAACATGAGACAGGGTGTTTGCTGACAGTGTTGCAATGAGGCAAGAGAGTAATTGACTATCAATTAGACTCCACAACAAGTATTCAGGGTTTGAGATTGCATCTCCTGCTGAGTTTTCAGTGGTTTCAGACGGACATATCAACAAACCACAGATATAGTTGAAATAACCATTGGCTTTAGTTGCACTCTGGACTTGCATCTTCCACATCAGGTAATTTGAAGATTCAAGTTTAATAGTGACCAGAGAATGAAAATTAGAAACCAGAAAAATTAAGGACTGAGGCATAGTTACCTTATTTGTTGAACAACTCATTTCGTACTCTGATTGAGCACAAAGAAAAGTATGAGATCTCAGGATTCACGTATGACTTTCGTCTGTAATGGCTCTGATACCATATGGACTTTCATCAGTTAACACATGTGCAAGAGAAGAAGAGGAAAGGCAGTGTATAATAGAAGAAGAGAAAAGACGGTGAATGAAGAAATCCATCCTCTGTTTATTCAATTTTCCTTGCTTACAAAACAAACACAACCTTGCTATTTATAAGGACTCAAAGACCTGAAGCTTGAAGCTAACCACGTGAAGCTGTTACAACCATTTCTAACAAACTAACCAATTGCCTAACAAATTGATCAGCTAATAACCAAAGTACCACTACTGGAAAATGACCAAACTGGACTTTAGGACACGATTAATCTCTGAGCGACTAATTACACTGTTCACAAGTGGACGACGATTGATCAATTGTCATTGAAACAAATAGAAGTCTCAAAATATTTGTATTCAAACGGATAAGTCATTTTTCCTAATTATTTGGTAAATATTTGGAATTTTATTTTCTGAAAATTTTTGTGTGCGTGTGTGTGTGTGTGTGTGTGTGTGTGTGAGAGAGAGAGAGAGAGAGAGAGAGAGAGAGAGAGGGAGGCTGTTCAAAAAATTAGAGACGCGTGAAATCTTGCAATGAACATAGTGGCTGATGGAACAGTTCAGGACCTCCTCTATTTGCTTTTCCTGCAAAACACTTGACACCGGTGTAGTATCTAATCAACACCCCTCCAATGCCTAAGTTAGAATCGTTAACCCAGAAAAGGGAATATGTTCATTAATTATCCAAAAAATGAGTCGAGGGATTTCTTTTGTACCTTGTTTGTCAACTTCTTCTTTGCTCAACAAACCTTGCCTTGCTTGCTAGTTCCACAGAGCAAAACTTGGGGATGCCTAACAATTTCCCTTGAGAAAAGGTCAATTGACTCTGAGATGCTTATCTCTATTTGAAACGCAGACGTTGTCATAAGAAAATGACCAACACTATCACTTTGTAATAGGAACACCGAATTGAGGAGGGCCCATGGGCCTATGTCTAGGCCAGCCAACAGACCCGGACGGTCCACTATCAACGTCTTCAGCATGTTACTTGATCGAGTAGACGTTTGCCCTCAGTAGATGACATCCCCTGACCAGGTACTCAGTTCTCATACTCATCAGTTACTTTCCTATTTTCGAGCTGGCACATGATTGCGAAGAAATATCAAGAGCCATAGAGGAGAACTGACAGTTGCACTTTTATCCTTGTTTTGCGCACAGAATTTAATGCTGTGACAAGCTCTGTGCAAAAATTACACGTGGCCTCCATCGATCCCTTGGTCGTGCGTCTCAAGGGACGACTCTTATTCGAAAGCAGAGGTTTCTACATAATACCTCTTGGCCTTTCGTTTCTCTTTTGGTCTTCTAAAAATCCTTCAAGCAGCCTTATTGCCCATAGGACTTGCTCCTTGCCTATTCAACAATCGAACCACTCCATGCCACCAGTGTCTTCTCTAGGTACGTCCACACCTCTAATTATTTGTTTTCTAAGATTGGCTGAACATAGGACTTTTGATTTAGACCCCCTAAAAATTGGGACACGACTGGCCTTTCTTCTTTCTTCGTTGGACACTATTCATGTCCTTCCTTTAGAGGATTTGCTCACTCCCCAAGTGTCGAGGGATATTATAGTGATATATTCGATATCATTCGTCCTACCATTCCTTAGATTCAAAGAATGGTATTTCATCGGAGTTCCTCCACAGCTACGCCTTTTGCAGGCACAAACTTAGATGCAGAATTAGCTATTGATCAAACCACTCATCTGGGCCATCCTCACAATGCTTCCACATCTGAGCACGACTCACCCCCTCCAACTAGTGTGGCCCTAAATGTTAGACCCGTAGATCTTGGTAGAATTATCTCAACCATTACCGAAGAGGAATTGCTAGTGGTGGAAGTGAAATATTAGATCACAGATACCGTGAGTCTAATGGTTCTTGGTCCGACTGAGAGGGCGAACACCCCCGTGTTGGGTGATCTTTGCTTAATACACAGCCAATTTTGAATCCGGGTTCTGACTTCCCTTTGCTCAACTTGTAAGAGAGATTTATCTGGGTTTATCCCCAGGGCAGATTTTGACCAACTCTTGGCGACTTTTGATTGGCTGTGGTGTACTCAGTAACTCCTTTGTTGGTGATTCTTATTTAATTTGGCTAAGGAGAGTGTTGTTGTCCCCCCTGCTTCTGACTTTTTGTGTTGATTCTAATCATGATATCTTTTTCAGTTAGGTAAATGTATATGGGGGAGAAATCATGAGGAATACCATAGACTTCCAAGATCAGAGAGAGACTTTTACGAGGAGGAAGAAAATCCACAAACGGCTAATGGAAGAGCAGGCCCAAGTGGTGGCGAAATTGAAGAAGGAAAATGAGGAGTTAAAGGAAGAGAACGACGCAAGAGAAGCCAAGTTGCGAAGTGTGAGTGAACCGTCTCAATTGTAGGAGTAACGGGTTTCGCAGCTAACTGAAGCATTAATAGCTGAGCAGAAATTGACTGCCAATCTAGGGAGAATGCTTACCGAAGCGGAAGCTGCCTCTAGAGCTCAAGAACGGGTGGTCAATGCCCTTACCATGATGTTTGATGAGAAGGACAAGATGCTGTCGGAGAGGGAGAAATAAATTAACTCAGTCCGTGAGCAGCTGTCTAGAGATCAGGCTAACCAACTGGCCCAACTGAAAGATACTTCGAGTTCTATTGACATAATGACTGAGTACTATTTCAGTGGCTTCATGTCATTGAAAAGAAGAATCAATATAGCTCATTCTGAACTTTATTTATCTCCATTCAATGCTAAGGATAAAAGCATAAATTTGGAGAGCAATATGGATGAAGCTGAGGGTGAGGACATGACTAGTAAAGAAGCAACTGCCCTTGAACAAGTAGAGACATGGTCATTTATTTAACTTAAACGTATTCAGCAAAGGAGTTATAGGCATGAAAAACTTGAATAGCCAACAAAAAAATAAAAAATAAAAAATACCGAAAGCAAAGTAAAAATTACTGAAAGTACTTCGTCATATGCTCAACATTCCATGGATGAGGGGGTTTCTTTCCGTTTAACATTGCCAATCGATAAGACCCTATTTTGATATGCTCTGCTGTTTGGTAAGGACCTTCCTAGTTAAGCCCTAGTTATCCAGTCTTTTTCCCTGTGGGGTCTACTTTCCTCAGCATATGTCACATGTTTTGAAACTTCTTTCTCCCACTCGGGTGTTGTAATACTTTGTCATTTGTTGTTGGTAGACAACAACCTTCATAGCTACCTTCTCCTTTTTCTCCTCTAGTAAGTCTAATCCCTCAATCAAGCCTTGATCATGTCGGCCTGTCTGTAGTCAGCAGTCCTATGGCTGAGTAGCCCTATTTCCATAGGTATCACAATCTCGACCTAGTAGGCCATTGAGTAGGGAGTTTCCCTTATTAATGTTCTTACTGTTGTATAGTAAGCTGAAAGGACGTTGGGCAGCTCTTCTAGCCAGTCTCCCCTAGCTACCTCCAACTTCTTTTTCAAATTCTTTTTTATGGTTCGATTTGTTACTTCTACCTGACCATTCATCGTAGGATATTCCTTGGAGGCATAATGAACTTGAATCCCTCTTTGCTCACAGAAATGCTAAAACTGGTCATTATGAAATTGTTTACCTCAGTCGGCGACGATAACTCTGAGAAATCCAAACCTATTGATGATGCTCTTCCAAACAAAGTTGATAGCTTTTTGAATTGTGATGGTAGTCAAAAGTTGTAGCAACTCGCTCCCCTCCTATACAACACTGTCTGCCTTGGTTGCCCAAACCCCATTGACTTCTTAGTAGGTCACCCATTCTTGGATTGCTCTAGGATGAGCATTCTTAACTGTGAAGTTCCAATGAGTTTTGGCACCCTCACGACTTTTTAAAAGGCCTTGTACAAGGAAGGTTTATAATCTTATAAATACTACCGAACTTACATCCACCAAGCATGTGGAAACCTTGACCACCCATCCGGATGTCCCATTGAGACACCATCTCCTAGACGCTAGCCTCACAGCTAGCACCGCAGCCTGGCTGGGGTGTCACAAAAGTTCTACTTCTACCCACTTGTAAAATAATCCACAGCAACTATGGAGATTTTGTTCTGACCCTTTCCAATGGGTAGAGGACCAATTAGATCTAATCTCCATTGAGTGAATGGCCAAGGAAATGATATTGGCGTCAACATAGTCAGTGGTTGATGAGAAATATTGGCAAACTTCTGGTATTTTTCACACTTCAACACCATTTTCAATGCGTTAGACTATATCGATGGCTAATAATATCCAATTCTTAGCAATTTATGAGGCAAAGATCGTCCTCCCAAGTGATTTCCACAGGAGCCCTCATGTGCTTCCTTTAGAGCATACTCAACCTCATTATTGGTAAGACAAATCAAAAGTGAGAGTGAATAAATTCTGCAATAAAGTGTTCCTGCCATATATAAATATCTGGCTGCCTTGAGCCATAATTTTCTTGCCAATCTCTTTCCGATGGCAGTTCTCTATTTGTTAATAAATTCACTATAGGATCGACCCATGATCCTTTATAATCAACTGCGCTTATCTCTACTGAACATTATTTGATGTTGGGCTTTTTCAACTACTGAACAGGGATAGATCTACCTAATGCTTCCTCTCTGGTTGTAGCTAAGCATGCTAATAGGTTTGCTTCCTAATTTCCCTCCCTAGGGACTTACTATCTCAAATCCCTCAAATTTCTTCTGTAACAACTTGAGTTGGCTCAAATACTGCTTCATCCTGTCTTCTTTCACTTCGTAGTCCCCCAAAACTTGCCACGCTACCAGCTGAGAGTTGCTTTTAACTACTAAATCCTTTATACCCAAGGATTTCTCTAGCTTGAGTCCAGTGATGGGGGCTTCATATTCCACTTCATTGTTAGTGGTTTTGAAGCCAAATTTGAGGGCGTACTGGAGCTTGATCTAATATGAGGAGACCAAAATTATGCCTACCCCGTAGGCATTACTGTTAACAGAATTGTCTACATACAAAGTCCATCTCAAAGAATGCTCTTCCTAAAGTTCTTGCAATTCTATCTGCGTAGTGTGAGGTTCTTCCGAGAAAGTGAATTCTGCCACAAAGTCTGCCAAGGCTTGGGCTTTGATGGCTGTCCTTGGGCAAAAATCCAAATTGAATTCCCCCAACTCAACCGATCACTAGACAAGACATCCGAAGGTGTCAGGGTTGTGGAGAGTCTTCTTGAGAGGCTAGTCAGTCATGACTTTAATCGGATGAGCCTAGAAATAAGGTCAGAGCCTTCTCGCTGCTGTGATTAGGGCAAAGGCCAATTTTTCAATCTCAGGGTATGTTATCTCTGCCCCCCTCAGGGCCTTATTAGTGTAATAATCCGGATGCTGGATCTTGTTTTCACTCGAATTAGTACTGAGCTAACTGCATGAGGAGATATCGCTAGATACAAACATAACTCTCCTCCTCCTCTTGTAAAATTGAGGAGAGGAGGAGAGGACAAATACTCTTTCAGTTGGAGGAAAGCTCGATCACATTCTTCAGTCCAATGGAAAGCACTTTTCAAGACTTGAAAAATGGATGGCATTTGTCGGTTGCTCTAGATACAAAATGATTGAGGGTGGCGATACATCCTGTTAGCTTCTGTACTTCTTTAGTTCCTCTTGGGGACTTCATGGTCATGATAGCCTTGTTCTTCTTTAGATTGGCTTCTATTCCCCTTTGAAAAACCATGAACCCCAAGAATTTGCCTTAGGAGACTCCAAATGCACATTTACTAGGATTAAGCTTCATACGATATCTCTTGAGCACTTCAAAAGTTTTCTTTAAGTCGGTAACATGATTGGACCTGTTCAGACTCTTTACTAGCATATCATCCACATAGACATCCACATTCTTGCCGATCTATTTTTGAAACATACGGTTAACCAATCTCTATGGCACCTGCATTCTTGAGTCCAAAAGGCATTATTTTATAATAGTATAGCCCTCGATTAGTTATAAAAGATGTTCTCTCCTCACCATCATTTGACATCTGGATCTGATTATAACCCAAAAAAGCGTCCATAAAGCTGAGTAACTCATGACTTGAGACAGAATCTACCAAAAGATCAATTCTAGTTAGGGGAAAACTATCATTAGGGCATACTTTATTAAGATCCTTGAAATCCGCGCAATGATGCCATTTCCCGTTAGACTTGGGTACCAGGAAACGTTCGAAATCCAGATTGGGTATTGGGCTTCCCGGATAAATTGAGCTTTCTTTAGCTCATTCACCTCCTTTGCCATGGCTACATTTCTTTCCAAGGCAAATGTTCTCACCCTCTGCTCGACTGGACGATACGCAGGATCGACATTCAATCTATGTACCATTACTTCAAGATCGACCTTCAATTTTTGTACCATTACTTCAGGATCAATTCCAAGCATATCTTCATGTGATTAGGCGAAGACATCCAAATAACTTCTCAAGAACCTGATTAACGATTCTACTTCCTCAAGATGCAATCCCAAACCAGTGTGGAATACCTTGTTGGCTTTGCCCTCTACCACAGGTACTTCGATCAATTTTTCTACTGCCTCCCCTTGCTTAAGCTTGTCTTCATCTCTCACATCATAAAGTGGTAGGTTGATCCTACAGCCCATAACTTATTGAGTGCTTGTCTACCCAATATAGCGTTATAAGCTGAAAGGCAATCCATTATAAAAAATTCTACCAAAAGTCGTTGCATTTTTATTCTCACTATCTAACATGAAATGGAGTGCTATCAACCCAATGGGATGAGAGGTTTCACCCGAGAATCCCACCAGGGGAGACTGCATTAGCCTAATCTTATCTTTTTCAAGATGCAAACCCTCAAAAGCACGTAAAAAGATGAGATCAACAGAACTACCTGTATTGATAAGTACTCTTCTCATTGTCCAATTGGCTAGTAGTATTGTCACTACCAAAGGGTAATCATGAGGCTGAAGGATCCCTTTGGCATCTTCTTCTGTGAACTGTATGGTGGGAAAATCCACCCGTGCTTGCTTCCTCGGCCTCGCCGTATTAAATACCTTTCTGACATAAGTCCTGTGAGAGGATTTTGTGTCCTCACCAACACTTGGTCATCCGGATATTATTCGAATCTCTCCAATTGGGCGGTGGATCAGTGGATAAAGAAAATATGAATTACCCAGGTTTGAGCCCCGACATATAGGCTACTATGGCAACCTTGTTGTCTGCATTATCCAGTTCCATGGATTCCCTATTAAATCGGGAGGTAAAATCTCTTAGACTTTCACCTTTAATCTGCTTGACATTGAGGAGGTAAGTAGCTGGCTTCTTGTACTGTTGCCCAGCGACAAAATAATTGACAAAACTCTGACTGAGCTCTCGAAAAGTACTGACTATGCCTAGAGAGAGTTTATTAAACCAAATGCGAGCTACTCCTTGGAGCATAATAGGAAAGGCTTTGCACATAATGGCATCCAAAACAACTTGCAAGTACATAAGGGATTTATAAGTTTTCAAATGGTCAAGAGCGTCTTTTGTCCCATCAAAGGTATCGACTTGGGGAACCTTAAATGTAGGCAGAAGAGGGATGATCATCACATCGGCAGTGAAAGGCAGTTCAGTGGTCTACACTAACTCCTCCACTAAAGCAGGGCTTTGATTTTCATTTGTTGAGCTAACCCATCTAACTGGGTCTTCAACTAACGCATCTGATCCATCAAGGGGTCTTCAGGAAGTGGTTGGCTCATTGATTGATCATTAAACTGACTACCGGCTTGGCTATTCACCTCTTATTGTCCAGTAGCAAGATCTTCTTCAACTTTGGGCTCTCTATCCTGAGGGACATCTCCAACAAGAGGAGGAGAACCTCCTCTAGGAGGTGCAAGTTGGTAACACTACAATAATTCTTGATTCTGTTCGATGATACGATGCATACTAGTTAAAGTAAGGACCTCCTATCGAGGGCCTGATAATGCTCCTGGGTGACCAGACCGAGAGGGATCACAGGGGCTTGATTCTGATCTTGAGTTGGATCCTGAGGTTGATTGTTGGTGTTCGAAACCATAGAGCGAGTAAGGACCAAACCTATTCAAATCAACAAAGTAAGGAAACGTCGTTCCCACAGACGACGCTAACTGATGGAACGGTTTGGGACCTCCTCTGCTCACTCTTCTTGCAAAACACTTGACACTGTTGTGATATTTAACCAATACCCCTCCAATGCCTAAGTTAGAACCCTTAACCCAGAAAACGGAATATTTTCATTAATTATCCAAAAAATGAGTCAAGGGGTTTCTTTTGTACCTTGTTTGTCAACCACGGAGCAAAACTTGGGGATGCCTAACCATTTTCCTTGAGGAAAGGTCAACTGACTTCGAGATGCTTATCTCTATCTGAAATGCAGACATTGTGATAACAAAGGGATCAAGACTATCCCTTTGTAATAGGAACACTGAATTGAGGAGGGCTCGTAGGCCTATGTCTCGGCCGGCTGGCTGTAACGCCCCGGATTTCGGAGACGTTAATTTAAAACAATTTATCAAAAGTCAACCATATTTCCATTACTTAGTCAAAATAAAGTTTGATTACAATCATCCGACTATAAAGAAATTATATTAAAATTTGAAATTAAAAGCTCAAAATATATCTAGGTGAACCACGGAGCTACGAGATCCTCCTCGAAAGTACCGCCGTTGGTATCTGGATAAACGGGCTCAACAATGTCATCTTCGACACCTGGCATGAAAGGCCAGGGGCAGAGAAATTGCACCAGATGAGCGATTAAGGCTCAGCAAATAAAACTACCCTAAATCTCAAATCTATGCAATGGATCATATGATGCATGATCATGAAGATAGTATGAGCAGTTAATCAAGTATTATGAACAGAACAAAATAATCAGAGTTGACATAATCAGATTAAACAGTCAACGGAAGTATTAAACAAATAAATACAGTAAATGAATGAAATGTTGACAATATATCCTTAAGTCAAACCCTATGACTTGTTTCTAAATTTCTGACACACGCAACCGACTCATATCCAAAAGTGTCCACCATTGTTAACAAGTGTCCAAAATTTCTTTCAAAATACAAAGTTCGGGTCGACACAAGTGTTGCCCGTCATCAAACTTTCATTTTTCAAAGTAGTGTTATGATGTTCCCGACCCCTACGCTGACCTCGTATCCGACGCTAGTGTACCCAAATATTGGCTCTCGTATCCCATGCTCCCAACCGTTTATGCTCCCAGCATTATGTCTCCCATATGTCGTGCCTTGACTTAAAAAATATCTAACTCCTCCCATTCAACTATGTTTTATTTTTGAAAAGACACGACACGGCTTACGAACATAACCGGCTCACGACATAACTTGGCTAAATACATAAGATATGACCGACTCGGCTCCAAGACACAGCCCGGTGGTAGCAGACGTAGTTCAGCTAAAATTCATGTCTCGGCTAAAGACATCTTAACACGTCTCCCAAGGAGTAAGTCAACCCTCGAGTCACCAAACATAAGAGTTTATCAAATTCTCAATTTTCGTTACAAAGCTCGTGACTTTTTACGGGTATCATCTCCACCAACCTCAAACGTTCCTCATTAACGACTAGACTCGTGGTAGCATGATGATACATTGCAAATGCAAGTTTACTCAAACGAACAAGATAATACAAATAGGTTAGCTATGGCACATAAACAATAATCGCATGCTTTCATTTCGCACGGAAGCTTCTAACACGCTAATTTTTGAATAAAATGTCATCTCATAATGATATAGGATACCTAAAGTTTCAAAACGATAATCTAAACTTGATTATAGGTGTAGTAGTCATTATGTAAGAATTGGGTCAATATTCTAATTTTCTGAAAAATGTTGCTGTCTGAAAATTTTTCTAAGTATAGAAAAAGTTTGAATTTTCAAAGTTTCGATTTAGAGGATAAAAAGTCCCAAAAATGATTCCTTGATTTTCTAAGCACAATGGTATATTTATACGTCTCAAACGCATAAGTTTAAGGTAAGTTTTGGGCCAAAATATAGGAAGAAAACGGATAGTTTTTCGATTTTGTACTAAAATAGGAAGGACGACATTTTGATTCGGATGGAATTTTAATTTTCTATAAATGTCATTGTTTCCAAATGGGGGGTACTTCCTTATTTTCTATAAATAAATTAAAGTAAATACATTATTCTAGATTTCTTTACTTTAATTTTATTTAATGAAAATAAGTATATTGTCATAGAACATACCCTGGCTTAACAAGCCTCAGTCAGAAACTAAGTGTCAAGAGTTCACAACAGAGGCACCGGTGTAAGTTTTTCACAAGCATCGGTGTAAGATCAGTTCTGTAGTGTACTAATAAGATACAGAGAGTAAAGGTACCGGTGTAACCAAAACTGAGGCATCAGTGTAAGGTCAGTTCTGTAGTGTACTAATACGGTACAGAGAGGTAAGGCATCGGTGTAACCAAAACTGAGGCACCGGTGTAAGTATGAAAATCCAGAACATTGTAAAATACAGAAAGCAAAGGCACCGGTGTCTCAAAAATTAAGACACCGGTGCCAACTTCATCTTCTACGAAATACATCACTGGGTTTTGTTTTCTCCGAGCTCCGTGGAGCTCAATATGGATCGATAGCATAGATTAAAGGTTAGAGAGAGTTTCATTTACCTTAGTATTGAAGAAACTAAGTTTGAATCGGAGGATTACGGCTTGGATTTTGGTGATTGAATTTCAAACAAAGTTCTCCCTCTTCTCTCTCTCTATTGTTTTTTTAACTTCACACCTCTAAACCACAACCATGGCACTCTCTCCACTCCTCTGAACACTGAAATTTCGTAGGTGGAATGGTGAGGATGATAGAGTACAAATAGAGAGAGGTTGTGCGTGAGGGATAGCTTTGCATGGGGTACCATTGGTGAGTAAACTTTCTGCAGAAATCATATGATTACAATGGCTTTTGAAGCAAATTAGGGATTTTAGAGAGGATTTTCTGAGAGAGGAAGGAGTGAGACTCAAGTGATGCATGGCCATAGGGGAGGAGATATTTGCTCAGGTAGAGGTAACTTGCAAGTTACCTACATCTGTGATGATCATCTGCAGAAGATTTCCAACGTCAAAAAAATTAAGAGCATGAGGGGTGATCATGACTAAAGGAAAATAATCCTATGTGACAAGTTCCATGGAACATGGTTGATCTAATGGATTTTGGGTCAAGCAAAAGAATTTCTGATGGGTAAAGGGTTTGGGCTCAAGTATAAATGGCTTGACGGATTAGGTCCAAACACACACATGCCCAAATTCATGAGTATAATGTAGGAATAAAAATAAAAACGCGCAAAAATAATTAAATCAATTAATGATTTCATACATTAAAATTTATTTATTTATTTATTCTTATTATTATTTGTATTTAAAAATTTAGGGTCTTTACACCGGCAGACCCAGACGGCCGCTATCGACGTCTTGAGCACATTGCCTAACCGAGGAGACGTTCGCCCTCAGCAAACGACGTCCCCTGGCCAGGTGCTCAGTTCTCATAGTCATCAGTGGCATTACCAATAGTTGATGTTGCTAAAATGGTTAATGTTATTTACATGTTATTATCAGAGAAAAAATAAGAAAGGAATTACTCAAATAGCTAGCTAGGAGGCTATTTTTTCTGATACATAAATAAATCAAGGACGCGAGATTTAGATGAATAAAACTACAAACCTATAATTTTGTACAGAATTTTCATAGCCAATAAGAATATTTTCATTTCTGTCTTTTTTTTCAAAAACATTTACTAGCATAGCAAACTTACAATTCCTGAATTGAAGTCAAGTTGAGAATTGAGAGGTGCTACACCTAGGTGAGGATCCACCCTCATGTATATAGGACCTCAAAATCTTAAATCTGTCCTATCACGTCATGACGAAATCAAATCTAGCTTTTATATAATCAGAGTATCTGGTCAGTTTGAGATATTTTTCGCTTATTGTCGATTAATTGTTGGAGCATAAAGTTACCGACTGGACAAATTACCAATGATTTCAAGTATATTGTTGTCAATATTCAATCTCAAAATATTTTAATTTACAGCTTATATCGATCTACGATTGAACAACCCATTGAGGTTGAATTAATCAAACCTAACTTGCCTACTTTCCAGTACTATTATTTAATTTATGATGGGTACTCCCATTTCCATTTTCAATGCCACTTTAAATGACAAAATTGCTGGACTACTGAAAACCAGTCATGGATTATGTTGTACTAGGAAAAAGTGGGTAAGCTTATTTAATAAAAGAACCCCAACCGCCCACCCCCAATGTACAATAATATAGGCCAGGTAGCTAGGAGGCGGCGCCAACCAATTAATATGGGTGAACTTAAACTATCTCCTACGCCCCCTAGAAGTTATTCTTTGCCGGAATAGTCCCAAGAGGACGGTAATGCAATTTTCAAGTCACCTAGGGCAAGTTGAAGTGGGGACCCTAAATTTCGAGAATAGGGTGGGTGTTGTGCTAAAAAGAACAGCACATATGCCTAAAATCAAAACACGTGTTAAACGACAAAAATATGCTTAAAAGCACAATACATGCGCTTAATGTCACAGTGGCAAAAGTAAAAAGAAAACCACAAAAATATGCTTATTTTTTCATCGCTGCATTAAAAAAAATTGACCAACACAACTCATTTAAACATGTTTCGGTGGTGTTCTTTGAATTTTATTTTTGAAAAAATTAAAAAAATTCACCGTTGACTTAAAAAAATATTTCAAAATTACTTGCAAACTATAAATTTTAAAATAAATTTTTGTTAAGGGTTTGTGAGCACAAAACACACAAAAATGATGTTTTTTTTTTCTTTTCACAAAACTGTGCCGTTTAAGGCACAATTTCCGACCCTTCAACTAAGTCTCTTTCGAGAAGTAGCAGTAGAAAAATTCAGCCACGGTGAGAGCTCTCTCTGTCACTTGATTTATGCCAAGGAACGATCGTGGAGATCAAGAGCCAACAAGCATTAGGCATTAGTTGGCTCGAGACAAGGTTCAAATAGTGTAGGACTTCCTGAACCAGCAGATGAATCGGAAAGTATAGCTCGCACTGCAGATTGCTTTCATAGAGACAAATCTCACCCCCAAAGTCAACAAACCCAATGATCAGGACAAGGCAGGTGCAGAAGAAGACAATCAGGGAGAGAATAGGCACCCCAGATCTTGTCCAGGTCTCGCTCTAGAAGCACAAATGCAATACCTTTAGCGACAAAGGATTGAGTCCGCAGAGTATCGATAGGGTCCACCATTGCTAGGGGAAGGATGTTGAGGACCTTCTCTTCTTCAAACTCTCCAGATCAAGGACAGAAGTCAACATCAAGATCAACTGGCCCAGTGGTCGATGGGTGTGGAATAAAGTGAAGGCCCCAAGGAAGGAAACATGACCGACCGGCAAACACGCTCGATCGGGGATTCGCTTGTGCTGCACTGGGGAGAAGTACAAAAAGCCGAGCAGCCTTAAGCCCCCTTGCCAATCACGGAACCCCATAAATGGCACCACGAATCCTCCCCAGGGTGCCTCGGGAATGTTGCACGCAGAATCATGGAAGGGATTAGGTCAGGACAATATAAATGGCGCTAGTTAACTGAGGATCTCCCCTTCAGAGGTAGACACTCACATACTCTTAATTCCATTCGATTGATTATTCCTATCTTCTACAGTTTTTTACTTTTTCGTAATTTATTGTAACTTGATCGTTGGAGAGTCCACGGCTGGACCACTAGCCCTTGGTCACCGAACTTGTGTGCAGGAGCCCAAGGAGCCAGAGGCCAAGCAAGAGATAGCCGTCCATTTTTTGGCACCATCTAAAATCAAAATAGAAATTGCTTTGGTGAAGATCATCTTGTAAACGGCTCACTAGCTCCTCAGAAAAATCAAAAATTATAACAGAAATTAAACCGTAGTGGAACTCAAGAGGTAATCTTGAAGAAGTAGAGTAGAAATTTGACTCACCGAAACACTATAAGTCTTGCATCCTCTCTATCTCTTATATATCCTACTATTTATTTCAAGTGTTCGATTTAATTTCTAGTTAAAATTTTAATTTATAATTTTAGTATAGCAGCACAATTTGCCGTCCCTCCAGGTTGCCTTTGCAAAACCAAAACGTTTTGTAGTCTATGATTTTTTGAAAGTGCTGTATCATTTGAAGTTTTTACAGCCCCACCACTTATAATATAGACAGACTTATTTATTACTTTTCTGTGGCTTAGTAAAAAATTTGGGTCAGGTTGTCACAAGTAAATATCCACCGTTTTAATTCATATGATGATTCAAAATGTTAAAGTATGCGATTAAATTATAATTATAATTTATTTTACTTTATTTTTTAAAGAATAATAATTTTTCAGAATATATTCTATCATTATAGCACTCACAATTAACCGTTTCAAGTATCAATGTAATGTAATTGTGAAAAATTTAAAGTTAATAATTTTACCATATTAAAAGGGGTGATTTAGGAATTGTTATAACAATTATGTGGTAATACTTGTTTTATAACTAATTAATCAGGGTATATTATCTTTGAGTCATCATATGAATTAAATCTAAGGATAAAATTACAAATTATGCTACACATACAACACAATGCACAACATCACCTAAAATGGTGCCGTTTAAGTAAAAAAAATGCCAAAACAAAAAAACTCCCGAAATATGATTCTCACGCCCATCTCTCTCTTACTATCTCACATTTATCTTGTGATGTCCTGCTTTTCAGCAACGTCAATTAAAACATTTTAAATTCCATTTTCTTTGAATAAATATAATTAAAATATTAAATCATAAATGTAAATTTTAAAATAACATACTAAAATACCCCTTCTAAGATTGCATTGTGAATTGAAAATAATATACAGAGTTTCTAAAGGTAAAGTCTCCATGTGTTGTCACGGTCTTCAACTTAAAAGCCCGGCTCTTCCAGTTCGGGTTGCTTCTCTCTTCTTCATCTAGCATGAATGCCAGAGACAGAGAAATTACTCTATGAGTACAGAATACTCAGCGAAAAACATACTCGAAACACTAATTCAAGAAGCATGCAGTTTGACAGATATAATAAACATATGAAAGAACATAGTATAAATTAGCGAAAATAAACACATAGGTTTATTATGAATCTTTGTATTAAGTTTCTAGGGTTCACCACCACGGAAATCCAAACCTACCCTTTGAACACTAGCATAGGCAATCGGTTGATATTGACTAGTTCTTACTTACTATGGGCTCATAGTCTTAGGTGATATATCCGAATGAATATCAACCCGGCAAGACAAAGACTTTCTACCGTCTGCTCAAGTCAATACCTACTTCACCCTATCTAGATCATTCACAACGTGGCTTCACCAGGACCAGTCACCCCAAACCTTAGCCGCTTCTCCTTATCAGCTCAAGGACGCGCAAAACACTGGTCGCCACTCCTTTGGGTCTGGAGCTACCATTACAGAGGTCCCAAAGTCACCTCCAACAGTGTTCAGCTACTCCTAGTTGGGGTAGCTGAACACATGGCATAATTACGCCATAAAACACATGGGCCAAAACTCAGAAACGACATTCTCACGATAAGCCATCCAAATTAATTTCCATTCTTTCATTTAATGAATCACTTACTTTTCTCTATATATGAACTATTTTATAATGTACGCCTGACATCCTCTGCTACAATGTCACAATGTCATTCAATCCAGTGTCCCTAACGTCTGACTCTAGGTTTTTCCACATTCAAATACACTATATTCCGGAAATAAATTTGGCAGCATAATAACCATAAATGAACAAATTAGAATTTCATCATGACCTTTTTATGTCATAAATTCCATGAACATAACTTTCAGAATCTCAACAACATTTCTACTTTACTTAAAACTACATAACAACATAGTCAGGTTGGTATTCCTGTTCTCACGAGATCCCACGGGGATTTGTGTCCGATTAATCAGTTCTTCATAACACATTAAGTAGTGCATGCATATGCGAGTGTTGTGTAATTGGGACACGATTTAATTATTCGGGACGAGACCCGATAAAAATATGCGATTCCTTTAAAAAAAATTACACGTAATATCTACAAATTGCATGAACTAAAGTTGCAATTAGTGATTCCGGCGAAGATTGGCAATCGGAGTGGTGACTATAGTCTTCGGCAGTGGCTTTTTCCTCTCTCACTCTCACTCTAATTTCTAGCTGTTTGTGCGTGGGTGTGTTGGGTAAGGAATGAAGGAAAAATGGCAAGCCTTATATAGGCTCCACCAAGGAAGATCAACTTAATCATGCCTTTGGGATCCAAAAAGTCATTCACGAATTTGACTAACAAAGGGTAATGAACCCTTGGGTTTAAAAGGCTCTGAAAATACCAAAACGTATAACATGGGTTATATAGAAAGTTAGGGATAAAATAAATGGGTTGGGAACACAAAGGGGGAAGAACCTCTCATGGTTCAAAGTATGGAATGCTGTGAGAGGAGGTGTACACAAATAGGGAGAGAACTAGAAAATAATCTAGTACATCTCTCCCCTCATCACTACACACGCACTCTTGTTACGGTCCATTCATTCGACGTACTAATGAAAGTAATAAATAAAATAAGCAAATTAAGTATGGACAAATTTCATCTCAATTAAAATGAATCAAAAAGAATTTCAATCAATAATAAAAAAATATCTGCTTTTTTTTTGGTTCAAAAAGTCAAGTCGTTACATATCTCCCCTCTCTCCTCACCCCTCCTTCCCCAGCAACCGTCTCCCTCCCTAAACCCCATCTCATCCACCCATGGGCACCACCCCAAAACCGTACAACAAACAAAAACAAGACCTTGAAGGAGAATCTGACGAAATCTTAAGATCAGATCTTGAGAGAGAGATAGAGAGAGAGAGCGACCTTTACAGAAAACGGGATCACCGGAAGCCATAAACGCAAAGGAGAAAGGAAAAGATCACAACTTACCTAAAAGGCAAAATGGTTAATAACTTGGGCAAATTTGCACTGGCACTTGGAATATTCCAAACTTGCGCTTGAGAATGTTGGAAACTAATTGTCATTTTGATAAATTATAAATTGCAGATTATAGAAATTTATACTTAAGATTCGTGGAAGTATGTAATGGAATGTGAAAACTAGATTAGAAATTTGCGTAGTGTTTAGAAGGATAATCATTTTATTGAATTGCAGAGAAGAAAATGCAGAGTGAGAAAACCGGTCGAGAAGAAAGAAAAACAAAAGATTTAGAGACATGGGTTTGGGGTGGTGGCCAGTGGGTGTATGAGATGGGGTTTAGGGAGAGAGACAGTGGCTGTGGAAGGCAAGTCGAGGAGAGAGGACAGAAGAGAGATACATGTGGAATTGTGAGAGAGAAGCCCGAGCATTTGATTTTGGGTTTTATTTTTTGACTTTTTTATTTTTATTTATTTTTATTTTTAACGTAGGTGATGTTGTGCATTGTGTTGTTGTGTAGCATAATTGTAATATTTTAGGAACGAAACAAGATGGTGGTTGAGTTAAGTGGGTAAGGAGTGCCACATGGCCCTCCATTTTCGTGGCGAACAAAAAGTGATTATTGAAAATAAAAAACACATTATTATGTATATACATAATAGATCTCTTCATTTTAAAAAGAATAGATCTCTGCATTTTGGTTATTAATTAGATTTATTTTATTTTTTTTCCTACCAGCTGAAATTTATATTCTTAAGTGAATCATATTCAACTTCAAGACAAATTCTTTTTGTTGTATTGCCATTTTTTTGCTACAATCTACTTTGTTGGATTTAATTTCGTTAGTAGTATTGTCATATGGTCGTGTCTTGTCTCTTACTTCCCGAATGACCACTTTACGCTTTGTGTATTTTACCCAGAACATGTGCAGAAAGGCTTTAGCTAATTTAACTAGTTAATCTTCTCAATCTATTTTAGCTACCGACTTTTTCTTTTAAGCACAATATTATTCATTATGTTTAAAAATTAAAAAAATCACTAACTATGAAAATAATTTAAAGTGGATAAATTTTTTAATATATTTTTATCCTTTCTGAATGTTTTGGCTTTTGGACATAGTTTTTTATTTTTTTAAAATTTCTTATCGAGATGAATTGATACAAAACGTTGACGACAGATAAAATAATAAAAAATTATTCATTATGTTTAAAAGTTAAAAAAAAAATCACTAAATATGAAAGTAATTCAAAAGGGGAGATCTTTTAAAATATTATTGTCTTTTCAAAATGTTTTAGTTTTTGGACATAATTTTTTATTTTTTTAAAACCTCCTATCGACAACGAACTTATAATTCAAAAAACATTGACGAACGTCAAAATTATAAAAAAATCAAATAAGAACAAAAATAATTCACTAAGAATGTCACGCAAAGCTATTATTATTTTCTTTTTTTGTCTTTTTTATTCGATATTTTTGCATCAATTATTTGGTGAATTGTTAGTTCATCTCAATGAAGTTAATATAAAAAGTGTAAAATTATATTCAAAAGTTAAAAAAATACTCAAGACAAAACTGATGTCTTTTTTTATTTGTTTTAAATTTTTTTAGTTTTTGCCCATAATTTTTTATTTTTTTAAAAACCTTTGTTGAGACAAATCAATAATACACAAAAAAAATAACATAAAATAAAAAATTATATAAACCTTTCTAATAAAGACAAAAAAATAATCAGCAAATAATCCAAAAATAATAATTAACAAATTTTGAGAATGACAATTTTCCATTATTTTTAATATTTTAAGCTTATCTAGACTTTTTTAAAATTTTGATTCATATTTTCATAATTTGTTTATTACTCTCATCTAGACGAATGAAAAATTGTAAAAAAATGTAACAAAAAATTATAAAAGAAATCATAAATTAAGAAAATAATACCAAATATCTTTAATTAGAAAATAATTTCACATAAATAATTAAGAGGTACAGGGACCTCTTAATAGATAGACATAAATAGATAAAGGGACCTCCCTATATTAAGAGGTAAAATGAGTCAGAAATAATTTTCTTATGTTAGTGTTGTTATTGTTAAAACATTAGGGGGCTAAATTGGTAATTACGCTACATAGAGTTCTTACCTTTTTTTGCAATTTTGCTATTCACAGTGAACAAATCACCAAACAGCCAAGGGAAAGATGTTGAAAGGTGGTGGGCCATTCCTTTTTTGCCTTGAAACCTCCACCCCCTTTTCTCTTTCTCTCTCTCAAAATCAAGGTTACCAATATATTTTTATCTTTACTTATATTATTTCCCTACAAATAAAGTTATTGTTATTTTTCTTTTTTATTTATTTATAAATTAAAATTAAAAATCTCTTAAATTACTCAAAAATATTTCAATTTATCACATGTCTTAATGCGTCCAATTTTGAAGGAAAAAAAAATGAGTGACACTACTCATTTGAATCCATTTCGGTGATGCTTTCCAAATTTTATGTTCAAAAAATTACTAAAAATTTACTCTATACTTAGAAAATTATTTTGAGATTAATCGTGAATTCGAAATATTTTGATAAAAGATTGTTAAATTATGATAACGTATATGTTGATTTATATTTTTTAAAATTTTTTTGTTAATTTATTAACAAAGTTAAAAATTTATTAAATTACTCAAAAATATTTAAATTCAACACGTGTCTTAATGTGTCTAATTTTAGAGAAAAAAATTACGAATACCGCTCATTTGAATCTCCTTCGATAGTGCTTTTCAAATTTTATTGTAAAAAAAATACTAAAAATTTTATTATTTATTTAAAAAATTATTTTGGTATTAACTATGAACTCAAAATATTTTGATAAATAATTGTTGAATTATGATAAGGTACTTATTGATTTATATTTTGTTATTATTTTCTTTTTTATTGATTTATAAAGCAAAGTTAAAAATCTCTTAAATTACTCAAAAATATTCAAATTCATAATATTTCTTAATGCGCTCAACTTTGGAGACCGACGCTGCTCATTTGAATCTCTTTCAGTAGTATTTTTAAGTTTTATTGTTGAAAAAATATAAAAAATTTACCGTTTACTTAAAAAATTATTTCGGAATTAACTGGCAGCTCAAAATTTTTTGATAAAAGATTGTTAAATTTAAAAATTATTATAAGATCAACAAATATTTCACCATAATTCAATAACCTTTTTATTAAAATATTCTGAGCTCACAGTTAATTTCAAAATAATTGTTTAAGTGCACAGTAAATTTGCAATAATTTGTCGATAATAAAATTTGAAAAACACTATCGAAAGGTATTCAAATGAGCGTCGATTACTTTTGTTTCCTCCAAAGATGGGCGCGCTAAAATATACGATGAATTTAAATATTTTTGAGTAATTTAAAATATTTTTAGTTTTATTTTATAAATAAAGAAAAAAATAACAATCCTTTATTTGTAGGGAAATAAATAAATAAAGATAAAAATATATTGATAACCTTTATTGAGAGAGCGAAAGAAAGAGAGAGAGAAGGGGGGGGGGGGGGGGGGGGGGGGCGCGGGTTGGAGGTTTCAAAGAAAAAAAGGAATGGCGCACCACCTTTCCACGTCTTTCCCTTGGCTGTTCGGTGACTTGTTCACTCCTAATAGCAAAATTGCTTTTTTTTATCCGGCTCAGAGCCACAGAGTTTGGGTGAAATTAGGGCAGGTCTGCCAAGTGGGGTCCAGCTTAAAGGATGCCCAAAGGACGGTGGTTAAGCCTATATAAAAAAAGAGATAAGACTAACGACGTTAGTCAGAAGTTAGCCACATGAAAGGATCTATTAAATAATTTATAAAGTAGAGACGGTCGATGCATTTCAAAATCTTAGGAGATCAGTTGCCTGCATTTGTAAACCTTGAGAGAGGTCAGTGCAATTTACCCCTTATCTTCTTATGCGTGACTTATAAAAAACTGAATTATGATTTTTTTAAAATAATTTATTGTATAACTAATAATAATTAATATAATGTTTGGGTTATTATAGCCTTGGCAAATTTTATGGTGCCGTTAGTAATTTTTCAGGTGACTTATAATTTTTTAACGTGTTATTAATATTTGGGTGTTTTTAGTAATATTTGTGTGGTTTTAGTAAATGTTTTTGTGGTAATAACGAATTTGACTGTGGGGCTTGTAAATAAAGAGTAATAATAGTGAATATGACGTGAAGATAATAATTTAAGTATCAGGAACTAATTTATTGGGTACCATAAACCATTTAAACTACATAGTCAACCTATTTACAATTCATTTGAGATTAAACAAATTAATGCTCCATAATAATTATTCGTATTATTTTTTGTTCTTATTTGAATTTTTTTGTAATTTTTTATTTTGCATCGATTTTTTGTTGACTATTGATTCGTCTCGAAAAAGGATTTCAGAAAAGTACAAAATGATATCCTAAATTTTTTAAAAAGTTTAGAGAAATAAAAATAAAAAATATAATTTTTTTAAAATGAATATAAAAAATAATATAGACCCATATTTTTTTTATTCCTTTAACAAGTGAGCTGGGTTGAAATAAATTTGAACCATGTTAAGACACATGTGTCCCGAGTCGTTAGATACACTAAAATTCAGTTATTCGGTACAACCAATAATTTTGCCTTAGGGCAACTCTAATGGTCTGAAAATGGCCCTTGCCATTGCCATTTTTTGGCAAAAATTGTAAAAATCAGAGTCCAATGGTTGAAATGGCAAGGGCCAAAAAATGGCCGTTGCCATTTTTCTAGCCATTTCTGGGCAAAAATAGCCGCAGAAATGGCCCTTGCCAAATCTGCCAAGTCACCCCAACCAACCCCTTCCCGGCAAAATTTATCTCAACTGCTTCCTTCCATCAGCAACAAAATAAAAAATGAACGAACATCAACAAAATGAACGAACACCAACACCATCAGATTACCGAAAAACAGACCCCAGGAACAAAATAAAAAAGTATTAATTAAAATTGCTTATGTATTAATTGAACGAACACAGCAACAAAATGAATGAACACCGATATTTCAATTTCGTTGGAAATAAAAGGATTCTACTTTGCTTGGTATTCGAATTCATAATTTCATTAAAAACAACAACTAATTTCATTAACATTAAAAGGAACAACTAAACTTATCTACTACCGTTACATGGAAAAATAAAAACACGAAGACTAATCATTTCAAATAGCTAATAGAATTACATAATCTCATTCTTGACTAAAGCCTGTGAATTCTGGAAAGTAAGGCTGGGGAGGTTGGCGTGCGACCATTTTTTCCATGATATCATTCTTCAACATTGCGTAGTAATGCCGCGTTTGAGGATCCGCAATCTGAGATAGGTCCATGTTCATAATTTGCATTTCATTCTTCATCTTTTCATTTGCTGCTATTTCCTCCATTCGCGTAGTTTTCATTCTTCCATTGAATTGAATATATATTTTATTTATATTAATTCATTGTCAAAATGTATATTTTAAATTTAAAATTTATCGATAATTTGGATTTACTATAAAAATTATAAAATTATTAAAATATTTTTTTTCAATAATATACGAATCTTCGTACAAACATTTAAATTTGACTGGGACATGTAGTTGGTTAAAGTTAGTTATGAAAAAAGATAGAATGGTAATTGTTTGAAAAAATGGCCCTTGCCATTTTTCTGAACCACCGAACTCAGCATTGCCATTTTTTGGCAAACAGCACTATTCATGACCAAAAAATGGCAATGGCAAGGGCCATTTTTTGGCCACCATTGGAGTTGCCCTTATGACTGCCAAATGCCTGAGGCCGGCAGTGAAAACCATATCCTCCGTACAAAACACCGACTAGTTAGTTCTACTTCATTAAAGCGCATCATTTGCATTTCAAATTCCATGCTTTCAACGCTACTAGTATTTAAGCACCGAGAGCTGGTAATCGACTCGACTGCTTCTCTCTCTCTCTCTCTCTCTCTCTCTCTCTCACACACACACACACACACACACAAGGTGGGAAGTCTGTATGCCATGAAAATGGATTTTCTTACTCACTGGTTCATGGATACTTTCATCGCTTTGTTTCTCTATATTGTTGTATGTTTGATCGCACCGCCGTCCTTCATATTCAAGATGATGCATACTATCATGAGATGTTTCTATACAGAAGAAAAAATGGAAGGGAAAGTCGTACTGATTACTGGTGCATCATCAGGGATTGGAGAGGTTAATTCCCACCCTCACCATGCTTACTAATTAATTCCACCCTCTCTCTCTCTCTCTCTCTCTCTGTAAAATATTCATCGTTACCTACTTATGCATGGTGTATTTTTTTTGTGGTAATTATCAGCACATGGCATATGAATATGCAAGGAAAAAAGCATCCTTAGTACTTGTTGCAAGAAGGGAGAGCCGCCTTCGCGAGGTTGCAGAAACGTCTCGCAAACTCGGCTCCCCTGATGTTCTTCTCGTTACAGGGGACGTTTCAAATATCGACGATTGCAAGAAATTCGTAGATGAAGCCATAAAACGCTTCTCCCGGTGTACATTCCTTACCCATTTATTCTACATATTCATTGATTTTGTGCCTACAATTATTAAAGACAAAAGGATGGTAATAGGGAATTTGGGTTTTTTTAATTATTTATTCATAATAAAGGTTTCTCCCTTACTATACAACGAAAATTTTCATGAATCTCTAGCCAAATAGGAATAGTAACAGGACGGATCGGGGTGCATGTTACTGTCTCTGTCTCTAATCCCCAAATCTATATATATCCAATCTTCATTATCGCTCAGATCTTTGAACGGGAATTATTTTTACCCTCTACCCCCATCCTGAACGGGAAATCGAGATCTCCAAATAAAAATCAGAGATTGGAGATCCGTAAATTAAAAAAAATTAATATTTCTAATATAAAAAGATAAATTACATTAGATAACTCTGAATATTTTTTCATAATAGTCATTAGACAAGTCTATGCTCCTATTAATGATAAACTAAATAAACTATAACAAATTTTATAAATTTGTTACGATATTCATAACAAATTTAAATACCAAAAAAATTAAGCAGTATATACGTTATTCCTAGAGGAAAGAATCAAGAACAGTTCATCAATTTAAGAGAAACAAATGAATACAAAATCCAAAGAGAGTTAGAGAGGTCTTGCTGTGAGTCAAAGCTATGTCTCATAACCTCACGGCCCTCACAGCCTTAGTTGTGAGAGAGATGGAGAGAGAGAGAAGAAGAAGAAGAAGAAGAAAAAGAAGAAGTATTGAAGCGGTGCGGCGGTAGAAAAAAGTAGAATTGGAAAAGAAGTGACTAGACATAAAAGAAAGTAAGAAAACACTAACAAATTTAAAATAGGATTAAAATTCACGCGGCGAGTGCGGGGCAGGGACAGGGATAGGGACGGGGAGTAGAGCGGGGATACACGAACTCAAATCCTACCCGTTCTCCAATATTTTTTTTTAGTTCATTCCCGAAAAAAATCTCAATTAATTCCCGATCTGTTTAGGGTAGGGTAGATTAGACGAGATTGTCATCCCTAATCCCAAATGTTTGATTGTCCTTGGCCAAGGGTATTATGGTACTAATAGTATAAATATTAGTTTAGATATATTTATTTTCTCAAAAAACAAAAGATGCTCCAGTAGCCTAGTGGCTAGCTAAGTCTTTGGGTGTTGGTTGAAGTGTTATAGATTTGAATCTGAATGCAATCATTTTTTTTCCGAATAAACATTTATCAATGGTTAAACAATCGCCATTAGTAATAGAAAGCTTTACCGGCGGTTGAATTACCAAGTCGCGTTTTACTTTCCCTGACAGTTTATTAGATGCTAGTCTGAATACTGTTGCTGGAAGTATCGACGATTTGATGTTTTTACGGCGGTTTTTAACCGACGCAAAAGATCATATTTCCCGTAGTGTCACTACATGGGGTTTCTTTACCCAGAAGTTACCATTGAGAGTCATCGCCTTTTGTTAACCTTCATAGGCCATGAGATTGGAATTGTAATCTCGTGGGTCTCTTAATCTTGTGTTTGTTTTCACAATTTAGATTGAATTAGCAAGGTGATGGAATACTCAGTCCAAGCATTGGGGGGATTGAGACACCCATCCCCAACCTAGTATTCCCAATCCCATCACACCCTCTCCACACAAAAAGACTAAGTTTCTCATGCTAACAATTCTAAATGCCCAAAACCAAATATATATGGAATGCTAAGCCCAAGTATCTGTAGTTTTTTTTTTTTTGATTGGCACAACCAAATATGCATTAATAATGAGCAAAAGAGATTACATCATTGGAATTTCCATTTAGCAAGGAGCCAAATTGAGAAACCCACAACTTGTACAACTATTATAAAAAGAAAACGTAAAAGAAAAGGGAAAAGAAAGCCCCCGTTCACATTGGCATAAAAAGTATTTGTAGCTAACACTATCATTTTCTATTTCTTTTAGAATGATTAAAAAAATAAAACAATTAAAGTAGGGACAAGTTTGAAAAATATGTATTTTAATCCAATCTCTTTCTTTTGCAAACAAATATCAACCATGCACTAGTAATCTTATTCATAGTAAACAAACATACAACACTAGTTTTAATAATCTTTTAGTATTACGAATCTCATCTGAATCCCACCACCTTACGAATTCCAAACTACAAAGAAATTTAACAAACAAGGCCCTAGATGCTTCCAAAAATGTTTTGAATCCACTAGAATCTTTCGAAGCATCCTAAATGCGCAAGCAGAGTTCACAGTACTCATAACATTTATTTAGTGTTTAATATTTATTGTTTCATGGTTATTTATCTTTTAAGCTCAATATAGTGCTGGTGCAGAATCTGGGATCTTCGGAAAATGAATAATATGATGAATTTGCTTCGGAGCGCATTACAACGTCGCTTTTCAAAAAAAATATTCGCCCCTACCAGTTGGTGTGTATCGAGTTGCAGCAAATATGTTTCGAAAATACAACGAAATCCGATCGAAATGAGTCAAAAAACATTTGAGTTCAACCCTTAGCTCATTACATAAAATTAAAAACAAATGAACCAATGGACTGTTAAATTTGTTTCTGTACAGTAACAAATTAACACTACAAGAAAACGATTTTTTGAGTGAGAGTTTTTCTGATTAATTTAGTGTGTTTAATGGTTGTGATCTCGGCTTTATTTATAGACTCAAACGCACCTAATCGCGTAGGGTTGTATCTAAAAGTGAAATAATAGTAAAACCATCCCTGCATTCGCAAGTTTCCCAGCACCATCCTCTTGTAATTTTTTCACTCTTTCGGGCCGTGTCTCTGCTATTGTTTACCCAAACCAAACCAAACCAAACTGAGCCTTGTGTCCCAAATCAATTGGGGTCGGCTACATGAATCCTTTTCCTCCAAAGAGTTCTGTCAAGTGCTGTTTCCTCACTTAGCCCTAGTAGACTTAAATCCTTGCGCACTACCGCATCTAATGTCAATTTGGGTCTTCCCCTCCCCGGAGCATTGCTATGCAAAGCTATCCTATCCGCTCTCTTGGGTTTTTTTTTTTTTTTTTTATGATTCTTCATGCTTGTTTCAGTTGACTGATTACTGAAAATTGGCAATTTTTCAATTTTGACTCCCGATAGAAGATTTGAAAAATATTGCGGATATCTATTTGGTTTGGGAATTAACCAATATCCGTTGAGTTACGGATAACAATTTTAATCCCGACGAATATCGAATCGAATTCGATTATCGTTTACTATTCGAATATTGGATACGACTATTCCGATATCTGTTTCGATATGCTCCGTTGCCACTCTTATGTGTAAGTTTGCAAGCGAGAGACCCGTCAAGAGTGTGAGCGCTGGCGAGTGTCCAAGTGGAGTGGTGAGTGTTAGGTGAGAGACACTCAAGTGTGAGTGACTGTAAGAGTGAGAGTACAACACACACACTTGTGTTCTGTGTAAAAGTGAGTACTTGAAAAAAAGTATCAGTTTGGGTGTGGAAAACAAAATTTAACAATTAGCACTGTCAATGTAAAATGCCCCCACGTACCCTCATCAGTTTTCTTTTTGTGGCCTTTTCTTATTTATCTGTCTCTATCTCTCTCGTAATATAAGCCAAAAAAGAAGTTTTATCGAAAAAAATTCATCCAGCTAAACCAAGAATTAACGACGTATCCCAAATGAATAACCGAATTGGAGGGAAATCATTTGAGCTCCAGAAGGAACTTGAATTTGAGTCGTTGGAGTTGGAGTAGACAAGGTTTGTAGCTTGAATTCTTGTACTTGGAACAATTCTTTAACAGTTGTAGTTATCACAGTGGATCATCTGGTGAATAATGCGGGGATTGCCAGTATATGTGGAATAGAAGAAATCAGAAACATTAAGAAGCTCACCCCTGTAATGGTATACTCTCTCTCTCTCTCTCTCTCTATGTTTGTGTCGTTTAGATTGTTGTAAGAATCTAAATCTGGTCAAATGGGAGGTGGTTACCATGAGGAGGGCTAAAGGGGGGCTTGGGATTAAAAATTTTTGGTGGATGAACTTATGCCTCCTATTCAAATGGTGGTGGAGGTTTGGCGTGGAAAAACATGGCCTTTGCAGGAAGGTGATTTGTGATATATACAGGATACCAACCAACTTCTGGGTACAAGAGATTACTAGGTATCCTATTGGCTCTACTATTTGGAAAGGGATTGTGAGATTTAGAGAATCTCACCAATCAATTTTTACTACATTTTTGGGCTCCATAAGGTTGTGAGTAGGGGATGGGAAATCTATTAGCTTCTGGAGGGACCCCTGGCCATCCTCAGGACAGTCTTTTTGCCAACTTTATAGTACATTGTTCCAATTATGCATGGATAAGGAAATCATACTAGCTAATTTCATTCAATCCAATTTAGGAGAAATTTATTCAGTTGGGAAGAGAAAGATCTATTTCAAATCCAGACACGTTTGGCAAAGTACAAGAATTTCAATAATCAATAGGGAGGACAATTGGATCAGGATCAATAATTTGGGAAATAAGGCGAAGGGCTTCTCGGTTCAATCATTATACAAAGGAGTGAAAGTAGCAAATTCTAACCTGGACCATACTCCTCCATCATGTGTCTGGCTTTGATATTTGTTCCCCCTAAGGCTCAGTTCTTTAGCTGGTTGGCCTGGAAAGGTAGGTTTCAGGTGGAGAAAAAGTTGTTCTTCTTGGGTCTCTTGAGCATCAGGGATGCGATGTGTTCCTTCTGTAATTATGAATTGGAATCCCAAGAACATCTCTTGCTGCATTGTCCATGCGTATGGTCTATCTGGTTTAACCTCATGTCTTTGTGGAATATTCAGTGGGCAGTTCCAAAGACCTTATCAGATCTCTCAATCTGGTAGTCAGGGTGGAAATTCTCCAAAGGCTCCAACGGTCTATCCAAACTTCTATGGCAGTCTTTGCCATCCACCATCATCACAGAGTCTGGGTAATGAGGAATCAGCTCTGCTTCAGCAATATTACTGTCAATTGGGATAAATTGAAAGACGAGATCAGGTTCAGATGGATTCAGGGAGCTATGGACCATCATAATTAAGATAGATTATCCATAGCGAGTGTGTTGTATAACCCCTCAACGATTGCTCAGTGCGGATTCTTCTCTTGAAGGAGCTAGGCCGTGTAATACTTTTATACTATCAATATACTTTTTTGCTTTTCAAAAAAAAATTAATTATGTTTGAAAATTGTACAGGATATAAACTTCTGGGGCTCCATCTACCCGACCTATTTTGCAATTCCCCATCTCAGAAGAACCAACGGCAAGATTATCATCAATTCTTCGGGTGCTGGACTGATGCATCCTCCCAATTCAAGCTTCTACAATGTAAACAACTGGCAATATTATATGGAGGGACCAACAATTTTTTAGACTAGTATTAGATCAACACCTAAACTCTTTATTTCTGATTAAATTTCAATGATCTTGACTGCTTGGGATCAAGTCTTTTCCTGTAATATTTTGAGCTGATTTCTCGCGGATACCCTTAAAAACATGTTTTAAACACAAATTTAATCAGGAATGAAGAGTTTAGATGTTGATCTAATATTGGTCTAAAAAAGTGTTGGTCCATAGAGTCGGCCCTTATATATATATATACACACATATACACTACTGCGTGCGTTTACGACTAATGACTTGTTTGATATATACATACAGGCAAGCAAAGCAGCACTGATAAGTTTTTATGAATCGCTGAGGACTGAATTGGCCCCTTCAATCAAAATTACAATTGTGACCCTTGGTTTCATTGAATCAGAGATGACTCAAGGGAAAATCCTATCCCAAGACGGCACTGTGGGAGTGTATAAACAATTCAAAGATGTAAGATTAATCACTACTCTACAAAGAGGTTGACACCCTGATTTATTAATTAATCTAAAACTGGAAGTCTACAGAATATGCCTTTTTCTTTTATTATTATATTTTAAAGCTTTATATGATCATGACCTCTTAATTTGGATGCATGTTACCATGATTTCTATGTTTGACAAAATTTTTGTCTCAGCTGAAGAAAATACTAACCACTAGCATTGTTTCAAAAATGCTACAAGCACAACAAAATTGTACAACATTTGGCACAACATGCCAAAACTACGTCGTTTCATTAAGGGAAAAAACAGTGAGGTTTTGTTTGTTTGTTTTTTCCTTAATGAAACGACGTAGTTTTGGCATATTGTGCCAAATGTTGTGCAATTTCGTTGTGCTTGTGGTGGTATAGGTAGCTGAAAAATTTACCCCATGGACTTGAATGCCACATAAGAATTGAGATGTGGGTTTGAGAGTATATTTTTTGGTACTAATTATATTTATCTTACTATACTATATATAGGGAAATTGCAAGTGACATATTTTTGGAATTGCAAGCGACATACTTATTGTGATTGTGTGGACGTAATGGGTATCTGGGTTTTAGGACACCTCCAAGAGTCTTGCTAAATTGTCGTTTCAAATTAAAATAGCTAGCCAAATATTTTTGGAAAACTTATGTACCAAAATAGTAGGATTATAACATCCCACATGGGTCATCCAATGAAATGGAAAAAAATTCGATGATATTGTATGTATAGCAAGTCTCTAAACAGTATTATACGTACGCATCTAGGGACGGACACATGTCGCCCTTCGGGGTTGTGATGCCAATGCACCTTTTGCTATCACCACGTACGTACATGTATAGTATATCTTAGTGTACAGTATGTCTTGTGTACTAATGTAACAAATTTTCACGATATTGGGGCCTCCTATGCAAAGCCCCAAACCAGATGCAAATTTTTTATTCAAAAGTAAACCTACATTGGTATTTGGTTTAAGTTCTGATCCAATAAAGTTCCCTTTTTATTTTGATCATAACCCAAAAGTTGGAGTACTTTCTATTCAATTAGTTTTGTATATTGATAATAAAATGTCTCAAAATTTATCATAGACTCAATCACGGACGACTTAAGTGTCTTCAAAAAATGTTTACTTCTATTTCGGTAAGTGTTTGGGTATATGTATAAGCAATCCTTACTTCAACGTTTGTCTAGATATATTTTTGTGAAGCTTGAAGCAAAACGGCTTATATTTTTCGTTGAAATGTTAGTCTTGCATATTTATTTTTTTTCTTAAGTGAACTTTCAAATTTTGGCACCCCATTATGAAAATACTCCTGGAATATATATATATATATATATATATATATATATATATATCACACACATATACACACACATACATATAGTCATGGGTATTTTGGTCTCCAAATAATAAGTTACCTCGTCCTGTAGGAATTTCCTGCGCATGCAGTACGAATATTTGGACACTAATGCCTTTAAGTATATTTCTTGACAGGAAATTATTCAAGCACTGCCAGTTATGAATACTAAACCATGTGCAAACGCTATTGTTGAGGGGGCATGCAGTGGCAAAAGAAATGTGACTGAACCAAAATTTATAAGGGCGATCTTCACGTTGAGGTATTTTTGTCCCGAATTAGTTGAATGGTACTATCGAAAAACGCATTTGGCGGCACCAAAGCATGTATAAGAAGCGCATACACTTTTCTACCATCAAAGGTACGTGACACATCGTGTTGGACGGTTAATACTCTCAAAAATTGTTTATGACAAATGTTGTATATTTCACACCGTTGAGAAACGTACATTTTAAATATTACGTGTAGGCAAAATATTAAATAACTAGAGATAAAACAATAACCATGTACCCTCATACCTGTTCACCCCTAGTCCTTTAAAGCTATGATGTTGGAAAATGTATGCAATTGTTGTATGGTTTGATAAGTTGCTTAAACGATGTTTGATTTGGTTTATTAGTATTGATGGAAATTTTCTATTTGAGGTCAAGTTATATTGGTCTTCGAAAATAAGGTATATAGTTCATTTTAATCAAGGTTGGGCTGGAGTTTTTGGGACCATAAGCGAAATCTAAAAAATTGGCCATTTATATTTTTTAAACGTAAAGAAATTAGGGAAACTTATATTTCAGTCCCTTCTCTTAGTGTTTATTATGTTTTCATCCCATGCACTTTAGCAAATTAAGTTTCAGTCCTTAATTTTTTTTAAATAATACCGAACCTACCCTCAAGTGAGTTTAACCCTGGTTATAATCTAAATCCCTAAACCCACGCCCATAATCCTTAAATACATGGCAACAGGAATAGGAATTGTCATCTCCGAAAAAGGAATCGTCATTCTCAAAAATCACGGGACCGAGGAAAAACCGGCCATCATCCTCCGTTTTGGGACCTCGCCAGTGTTAACAAATTTAAATGTCAGGTAGGAACGTAACACATACAATATATAATTGCAAAACAAATAGAGAATATGGTAAATTTTATGGACATGAACAACACCTACAGGCCATAGTACACTTACCACTATCATGGTAAAATTGATGACCGTGATAAATTTGCCGTTAAAGATGAGGAATGGTCGTCCATGGTAAATTTGCTTATAACACATACAATGAATAGTTGCGACCAAGAGTATAATATGGTACATTTTATGAAAATGTACAACACCTACATGTCAAGGGGACACTTTATGCTATCATGGCAAATTGATATTTATTATGTTTTTATCCCATGCACTTTAGCATATTAAGTTCCAGTCCTTTCTTTTAAATAATATCGAACCTATCCTCTAGTGAGTTTAACCTTGGTTAATTATAATCTAAACCCCTAAACCCACCCCCGTAATCCCTAAATACACAGCAGCCGAAATAGGAATCGTCATCTCCAGAAAAGGATCGTCATTCCCAAAAATCACGGGACCGAGGAAAAATCGGCCACCATCCTTCGTTTTGGGACCTCGCTAGTGTTAACAAATTTAAATGTCAAGCAGAAATGTAACACATACAATATATAATTGCAAAACAGGTAGAGAATATGGTAAATTTTATGGACATGAACAACACCTATAGGCCATGGTACACTTACTGCTACCATGGTAAAATTGATGACCGTGATAAATTTGCTGTTAATGATAAGGAATGGTCGTCCATGGTAAATTTGTTTATAACACATACAATGAATAGTTGCGACCAGTAGTATAATATGGTACATTTTATAGAAATGTACAACACCTATATGTCAAGGGGACACTTTCTATTATCATGGTAGATTGATGTTCATGTGTAAATTTGCCGGTCAAAATCAAGTCCGACCGTCCATGATAAAGTTGTCCATACCATGGTGAAATCGGAGGTAACAAACAAAATATGGTAAATTGTCACATTTCATGGTAATTTTGCGCAGTAGATGGCAACACCTGTCATCCATGGTATATTTGCTTAGGTTATGGTAAATTTGGAGGCCACAAACAGCATCTGGTAAACATGTCAATTTGCATGATAAATTACATGACAAATCAATCAATCTACATGTTATGGTAAATTCGTAAACATCATGGTAAATTTACAGGTAATCAACATCGCCGGCTTGTCACGTACATTTTCCATGAAATGGTTCCTCACCATCCAGTCCGAACAGTCTCCAGACAAAAATACATACGTTTAACGAACAAATCCCCCTCTTAACACTCGGGCTTCGCTGAACCCTAGTAAATTCGAAACTGTGACCCACAATACTGTAAGCATTGCAATGCTTTTCGGATTTCAACATCAACCACCGTAACGTTGAAAAAACGAAAGTATACATCAGAACTTACAAAATGTCAACATTTTATTCAGTGCTTCGGTTATTGCAGAGAACGAAGTACCATTTGATGGTCCGGTGATGAAAGACTTCTGGCCAGAGAATTTCAATTAAACTTAATAAACCACACATGAGTCCCGTAATTCCAATCTTGAACCAAGTCCGAGTCAACCAATCTTTGAGAAGCACTTAGGAAGCCGGATGTCAAGGAGTGGTTTGGGGATGTGTTGAAGGGTTTTGAGAAGAAAAGAAGAAAAAATTTGAAGAAATTGGGCAAAAGACAGAATTCGGGCCAGTAGCATTCTCTACCGGTAGAGGATAATGCCTATCGGTAGATTTTGAAACCCATGTCTTTCGACTATAATCATCAATAAAGAGAAGAAAATATCTATTTTTACCGAAAGAATAAGGATCAATTGGTCCACACACATCGGTGTGAATAAGTTCCAAAGGCTTGCTTGCTCTTGATATTGCCTCTCTTGGAAAGCCTTTTCTAAAGTGCTTACCAAGAAGACATCCTTCACAAAATTGATCCGGATGATTGATGGAAGGCAATCCTTTCACCATTCCTTTGTTGGATAATAATTTTAGTCCCTCAAAATTTAAATGTCCAAATCTCAAGTGCCAAAGCCAAGTAGTATCTTTGTAGCATACTTTCAAGCATTTTGCAATATCATTTTGGATATTTAACAAGAACATTCTATTGTTTGACATTGGCACTTGGGCAATCAAGTTTCCTTTGTTACTTCTTATAAAAAGACTACGATTTTTCATGTGGATATCATAGCCTTTTTCTAAGAGTTGTCCAATGTTCAAGATATTTGTTTTCATATTGGGGACATAATAAACATTTGAAATAAATTGGTGCCTTCCATTTTTCAAGCGGATCAAGATTTTACCTCTTCCCTTCACCGGAATTTTGGATAGATCTCCAAAAGAAACATTTCCACTAATTGATTCATCGAGCTCCACGAACAAGCTTTTGTCTCCACACAGAGATTATTTTGAGTTTTGAAATTTAATTTTCAATACATAAGATGTCGTCCGTAATCTCGAAATCAGTCCTACGTGTTTTTTTCGAAATATTTCCCGGGTTCGAAAGTTGCATTTTTAGGAATTATTTTGAGTTTTAAAACGTCCGATCTCGTTCGAAATCTCGAAATCGATCTTGTCCATTTTTCTCGAAAGACTTTTTCTGGGTCAGGAAGTCGCACTTTTTTGGAATTATTTTGATTTTTGAAATTCGATTTTCAAAGCGTAGGATCGCGTTTGAAAACGATCTTGAGCGTTTTTTCCGAAATATTTTCCGGGTGTGAAAGTAGTGTTTTCGGAAATTATTTTAAAAAATTCAAAACGTCTGAAGTAATTGTTCCAACCAAATCTAATTGATCCGAGAATATGATTGAAAAAACCTCAA
Source organism: Arctostaphylos glauca (assembly GCA_019985065.2). Classification (NCBI taxonomy): domain Eukaryota; kingdom Viridiplantae; phylum Streptophyta; class Magnoliopsida; order Ericales; family Ericaceae; genus Arctostaphylos; species Arctostaphylos glauca. The sequence goes on along the minus strand of JAHSPW020000016.1, from coordinate 137,927 downwards.
CTGTCATTTTGGTATACATATTTCTAAAGATAATTGTGATCCCATATATTAAGCCTAAAAAAGTGTTGCTGATTTAAACTAAACAATTCAAATATTAACTAATCACAAGATAAGATGGTAAATTACTCCTCAAAAATAATGGCAAAATCGTCTATTCATACAATTACAGGATGTAAATATAAGTTGGAAAAGTGGATGAGATGAAAAACTAATCGGAGGGGTAGATAGGACCTCGATTCAAATTACCCAAAAAATTATGATAATTTTAAAGACTATCACAAAAATTACTTAGCGTTATAAATGATCACAAAAATACAAGTACAATACTAAAAGGAGCCCTTTATATTATATAATAGATTTTGCTTCTTATTTTTTGGACCACGAAAGGAATTTTCGACCATTGACAATTTAATTGGACCTTTTTTTTGTTGTTTGCCTGGAATTCAAAAATAATGCTCTTAAAGAAGAAACAAGTTTAAAAAGTTGAGTTTTTTTTTTTTTTTTTTTTAATCCCTATTCAATTCACTACTAAATTTTAGTGGGGAGCCCTAAATTGTGGCTCATTTTGAGGGCCCTAGACAATAGACTCTTGAGCTTTGTTCTTGACCAGCCCTTGTTTTAACTGTTGTTTTAATGGGCAAAGTATAAATTGTGTTTATCTAAAGGACTCCATACATATACACATATATATGGAATAACGTGCAAGATCAATTACGAGATTTCGAACGAGAATAAAAGTTTTGAAAAGCGAATTTCAAAACTCGAAAGAATCCCTAAAAATGTGATTTTCGGACTCGAAAAATATTTCGAAAAAAATGCACAAGATCGATTTCGAAATTTTGAACGAGATCGTAAGTTTTGGAATTCGAATTTTAAAACTCAAAATAATCTCTGAAAACGCGATCTTCGGACCCGGAAAGTATTTTGAAAAAAAATACACAGTATCAATTTTGAGATTTCGAACGAAATTGAACATATTCACAATCGAATTTCAAACCATGAAATAATTCTCAAAAATGGTACTTTCGCACCTAGAAAATATTTCGGAAAAAAGCTCAAGATCGTATTCAAATGAGATCCTGCGTTTTGAAAAATGAATTTAAAAGATCGAAGTAATCCTAAAAAATGTAATTTTTTTACAATAAAATATTTCTAAAAAAATGCGCAAGATTGATTTCGAGATTTCAAACGAGGTTGTATGTTTTGAAAATCGAGTTTCAAAACTCAAAATAATCCCCAAAAACGTGACTTCAAAACCTAGAAAATATTTTCAAAAAATGCGCAACATAAATTTTGAGATTTTGAACGAGATCGGACGTTTTGAAAATCGAAATTCCAAACTCAAAATAATTCACAAAAAAATGCGGGTTATATCAATTGTGAGACTTCGAATGAGATCGTATGTTTTGAAAATTGAATTTCAAAAATCGAAATAATTTTCGAAAATGCACCTTTCAGACCTTTGAAATGTTTCAAAACTACGCACAAAATCAATTTTGAGATTTCGGACGAGATCGGACCATTTGAAAATCAAATTTCAAAACTCGAAATAATCCAAAAAACGCAATTTTTAGACCCGGAATATGTTTCGAAAAAAACGCGCAAGATTGATTTTCAAGATTTTGAATGAGATCGTGTGTTTTGAAAATTGAATTTCAAAAGTCGAAATAATTCCAGAAAACACAACTTTTAAACCTGAATATATTTCAGAAAAAACATGCAATATCAAATTTGACATTTCGAACAAGATCAGACCTTTTGAAACTCGAAATTCAAAACTCAAAATAATCCCCGAAAACGCGACTTTCATACCCAAAAAATGTTTCGAAAAAAATACGCAAGTTTGATTTTGAGATTTCAAATGACATCGGACGTTTCAAAATTCAAATTTGAGAACTCAAAATAATTCCCGAAAATGCAACTTTCGGACCTGGAAAATCTTTTGAAAAAAATTCGTAAGATTGGTTCCAAAATTTCGAACGAGATCGGATGTTTTGAAAATCAAATTTCAAAACTTGAAATAATCCCGAAAATGCGACTTTCGAACCCAAGAAAATGTTTCAGAAAAAATGCCCAAGATCGATTTCGAACAAGATCGGACAATTCGAAAATCGAATCTCAAAACTCGAAACAATACCCAAACAAAGTGACTTTCGGAGCCATAAAATGTCTCCAGAAAAACGCGCAAGATCAATTACAAGATCGTAAGTTTTGAAAAGCGAAACTCAAAACTAGAAAGAATTTTCGAAAACGCGACTTACAAACCCGAGAAATATTTTGGACAAAACGTGCAACATTGATTTCGAGATCTCGAATGAGATCGTATGTTTTGAACATCGAATTTCAAAACTCAAAATAATCTTTGAAAACGCAACCTTCGGACCCCAAAAAGTATTTTTGGAAAAACGTGCAATATCAATTTTGAGATTTCGAATGATATGTTGAAGAGCAAGACAATGCCCAAAGAATTTTGGGCCGAAGCCGTTGATTGTGCGGTTTGTTTGTTGAACCGCTCTCCCACACGAAGCGTTTGGGGAAAGACTCCGCAAGAAGCATGGAGTGGAAGAAAGCCCGGGATCTCACACTTGCGAGTCTTTGGGAGTATTGCTTATGCACAAGTGCCGGAGCAAAAGCGGTCGAAACTTGATGATAGAAGCGAAAAGTATGTATTCATCGGCTATGATTCAAGCTCTAAAGGCTATAAGTTGTATAATCCAAGTAATGGGAAGGTGATCTCGAGCCGAGATGTGGTCTTTGACGAAGAAAGCACGTGGGATTGGGAGACTCAGAAGAAGAGCAATATGATTTCGTTCCCGTGTTCGAAGAAAGGTTCGAAGAAAGGGAGGAGCCGCAAGAGTCCACGACACCACCTCCATCACCAACTCCAAACCGTGAAGATCCATCCTCGGAGGAAAGCTCAAGCGAAAGGCCATGCCGCATGAAGAACCTACAAGAGCTCTATGAGGTAACGGCAAACCAAGGCAATCTCACTTTATTTTGTCTTTTTGCCGATTGTGAACCAATAGGTTTTGAAGAAGCGGTGCAAAGTAAAAAATGGAGAGATGCCATGAATGAAGAGATTCAAGCAATCAAAAAGAATGACACATGGGAGCTAGCCAATCTTCCGAAAGGACACAAAGCTATTGGTTTGAAGTGGGTGTACAAGGCCACGAAAAATGCCAAAGGAGAAGTAGAACGCTACAAAGCAAGGCTTGTCGCGAAAGGATACAAGCAACGAGCCGGAATTGACTATGATGAGGTATTCGCTCCCGTTGCTCGCTTAGAAACTATAAGATTAATTATTTCTATAGCGGCTCAAATAAAATGGAAAATCTATCAAATGGACGTCAAATCCGCTTTCTTGAATGGCTTTCTTGAAGAAGAAGTTTATATAGACCAACCTATGGGTTATGAGGTGAAAGGGCATGAAAATAAAGTTTTAAAATTAAAAAGGGCCTTGTATGATTTAAAACAAGTGCCAAGGGCATGGAATAATAGAATTGATAAGTATTTTCAAGAAAATAATTTTACTAAATGCCCTCATGAGCATGCCCTTTACACCAAAGTGGAGAATGGAGATGTTTTGGTTATTTGCTTGTACGTAGATGATTTAATATTCACCGGCAACAATCCAAGAATGTTTGAAGATTTCAAGCAAGCAATAACTCAAGAATTCGAAATGACGGATATTGGGCTCATGTCATACTATCTTGGAATCGAAGTAAAGCAAAGCAAAAACGGTATTTTCATCTCTCAAGAAGGCTATGCAAAGGAAGTTCTTAAGAAGTTCAACATGGCTAATTGCAAACCAATTAGCACGCCGGTAGAATGCGGAATCAAGTTGTCAAGGTTCCATGATGGAGAAAAAGTAGATCCAACATATATTTCAAGAGTTTGGTAGGAAGCTTGCGCTATTTGACAAACACAAGGCCCGACATACTCCTCGGCATTGGACTCGTGAGCCGTTTCATGGAGGAGCCAACCACAATGCATTTAAAGACGGCCAAGAGGATTCTCCGTTACATAAAAGGTACACTTGATTTCGGCCTACTTTATTCATCATCTAACAATTTTCGGCTTGTTGGATATAGTGACAGTGATTGGGCTGGAGATGTAGATGATCAAAAGAGTACAACCGGCTTCTTATTTTACATCGGTGACACGACATTCACATGGATTTCAAAGAAACAACCAATTGTCACTCTCTCCACTTGTGAGGCCGACTATGTCGCTGCAGCTTCATGTGTATGTCATGCAATGTGGCTAAGGAATTTACTCAAGGAGCTTAATTTCACACAAGAAGAAGCAACGGAGATATTTGTGGATAATCAATCGGCGATAGCACTAGTAAAGAATCCGGTCTTCCATGATCGAAGCAAGCACATTGATACAAGATATCACTTTATAAGAGAGTGCATGGCAAACAAGGAGGTCCGAATGACATTCACAAGGTCACAAGATCAAATTGCCGATATTTTAACCAAACCGCTTAAGCATGACATCTTTTTCAAGCTAAGAGCTTTCCTTGGAGTTGCTAAATCAAGTTTAAGGGGGGATGTTGAAGTATAAACTTGATTTGGCCCAAAGAAAAAATATATGAAGCCCAAGAGAAGCCCAATACAAAAGGCCCAAGGAAGAAGATATTTTCAAGTTTCTAGAATATTTCTATTATATCTTGTTTCTAGAAGAGTTCTAGAGAACTCCTATGAAATATCTAGATTTTTTATATTTTGTCACATGTCTCTAGAATGTGCTATAAAATATTATTTTGTAAGATAAATATCTAGGTCTAGAATCATCTTTGGAGTAGTATAAATAGGAGTGGGCTCTAGCCATTTTGTATCAACCAAAAAGTTTGAGTCCAAGTGTAATACAAGTATTTACTTCCCATTCTTGTCTTAAGTGTTTTACTCTCTTCCAAAAATATTGTCCAAACCCATCCTCTTCCAACAGTGACGATGATGCTGCAAATGATGCCGATGAGTGATCTAGTTCCTTTTGATGATGTCACAGGGGAGAATATTTAATTGGTTGGGGATTAGTTTTCATCATTATGTTGGTTTATGTTATTCATGTTAAAGACTTTTATCTCCTATAATTTCAAACTTTAGTACTCTATCTTGGGATACGACCATGTTTTGGCCTTATTATTATGCATCTCTTATGATCTTTAAAATTTTGAAATATCACTTTGTTGATTACGACTGTTATTTGGCCTTATTGTCCTTATTATCTTTGACGGGATGATGTTGAACATCATTATGTTCTTTTGGGACTTGTCCTCATCTTAGTATGACTGGCTGTAATATAAAATGATGATCTTAAATAAGTCATAGTATTATTTCCTCTTCTCTTTAAAAGGAATTAACTCCTGATTTGATATCTAAAATTCTTTTTATGAGTGAAAATTGCATCCTCCCATTTTCTACAATTTCATAGGGGTAGCACATTTGTTTAGGGGGAGACTTAATCAATAAAACTTAAGTATTTGTGTCATCATCAAAAAGGAGAAGATTGTTAGAAATATAAGTTAAAACTGAATTTTGATTACCTTTAAATACTCTAGTTTAAAAGGCTCAAACGTTTCTCATTTAATTTTTCACTCGCTCACACATCTGACGATCATATCTAAAAGATATGAAACAAAAATCAAAGATCTTTTTCAGGTAGTTCAAACAGAACAAGTCAGCCCAAAGATATTCAGACATCTCAGACAAAAGCTAACTACCAGACAGAAGGCTCAACTACCGGCTCTAAGCACCAGCAGTCCTGCTAATTGTCTGATCCAAAGAAAAATAGTTAAATCAGTTAAGATACAGCAACCAGATAGAATGGTTAACTACCAAATCCATATACCGGTTGACCTGTCGATCGTCCAGCCAGTCTTCCAGCCAAGGCAAATGAAGCAACATCTGAGAAGTTCTAACTACCAGGCAGAAAGCCCAACAGTTGATAAAATTAACCTGTTGACTTGTCGGTCATCCTGCCGGTCTACCAACCCTTTTTAAGTTTTTGTTTTTTACAGCAGTTTTAACGAGCAAAAATGCATTTAATGCATCCCCAACTACAACCAAATGTCAGATTGAGAAAAAGAACATTTATAGCTTCTCTCGATTCATTTATGAAGATTCAACAACCATTCCAAAGACTTTGATCAAGCATTCAAGAGCATCAAAATACTTTCAACTTTCTCTCTTCAGAATCTCTTTGTATTGAGTTTATCCACTTCAATATCTACTCAACTAAAGGAGTGATTATATTATTGTATTGAGCTACTAATACTTTCATACACAAACCATTGTAATCCTTTGAGTGTTTTGGGAAATAAACACTTACAAGAGTGATAGAAGCAAAGTTGAAAATTGCTATGGTAAAGATCAACTAGCGGTTTACTAACTTCTTGGGAAAGCTAGAAGGTTGTAATAGGACTTCAACAATAGTGGAACTCGAGAGATCATCTTGAAGAAGTAAAATAGTGATCCGAAGCCAACGAATTGCCGAACCGCTATAAGTTTTCTTGTCCCTTTTACTTATTGCATTCTAAGTGTTTGATAAATTGCTTGAAAGAATTTTTATTTGGTAATTTTATTTAACAACACAAGTCACCCCCTCTCTTGGTTGCCTATTGGACTAACAATTGGTATCAGAGTCTAAACTCTTGAAAAGATTTAACAATCTAAGAGTGATCTAGGGCAACTTAACCTTTACACTCCGAGGGCTTATCCTCCCATAGACCTCCCTTGTTCGATGGCTCGAACTATTCTTACTGAAAAAATAGGAATTTACTTCCGTGGATTGGGATTTATGGAAAATCATTGTGAATGAGCCTACTATATCAATGATTGAGGTAGGAGGAATTCTTGTAGAGAAACAGGATAGCGATTGGATTGATGGTGAAAAAATAAAAATGGAAAAATGCTAACAGTGTTAATCGTTTATATTGTGCACTTAATGCCACAGAATATAATTGCATATCTGCATAGCTAAAGAAATTTGGAATAAATTGCAAGTCATTTATGGGGTACAAATCAAGTTAAGGAATCTAAGATAGATTTACTTGTTCATAGCGATGAGCTCTTTCAAATGTCTCCGAATGAGACCATTACTCAAATATTTACTCATTTTACTAATATTATTAATGGTTTAAAGTCTCTTGGTAAAGTATAATGTAATCCGGAAATGATGAGGAACATCCTTAGGTCTCTACCTAAAGAATGGGAAACCAAGTCATCTGTTAGCTTGGAATCCAAAGACTTCAACAACTACTCAATGGATGAACTCATGTGCTCTCTCATGACAGAATAAATACATCACAACATGAGTAAAGATGAAAGCGTCACAAGAAAGGACATTGCTCTCAAAACTTCTACTTCAACAAAGTCAAAAGAAGTGATAGAAGTAAATGAAAGTAGTGATGATGATTTGCTTCTCATAACCAAATATTTCAAGAAGTATCTCAAGAGCAAAAAGGGATGGAAAATAGAAAATTTGAGAGAAAAGAAGAATGCAGCAAAAATGATCAAATCATTTGCTATGAGTGCAAGAATCTCGGTCACATCAAATCCAAATGTCCTGAATTCAAGAAACACTTCAAGAGAGAAAAGAAGAAGGCTATGGCGGCTTGGGATAATAGTGATGATAGTGAGTCAGATGAAGACAATGACGTTTGAGTTATTGCAAACCTTTGTCTCATGGCAAGAGAACAAAAAGAAGAGGTTTGTTTAAAATCCATCTCTAAAGAAGGATCAGGGCACAAGACGAGTGACGCCAAGGCATTTGAATCTCTCACACCCAAAGATGGCGGCTATGTGACCTTTGAAAATAACAACAAAGGAAATTAAGATCATCAGTAAGGTAGTATCGATAAATTTTCTTTCTCTATCATCGAAAAAGTACTCAGAAAAACATACGAGATGAATTTCGAGATTACAAACGAAATTCGATGTTTTGAAAATTGAATTTCAAAGTAATCCCCGAAGATGCGATTTTTAGACTATGAAGAAACATGAGAGATAGATTTTGAGATTTCAAACAAAATTTGATGTTTGAAAATTGAATTTCAAAACTCGAAACAATCAACAAAATGCGATTTTTAGACTCGGAAAATATTTTGGGATGGTTTGAAAATTAAATTTCAAAATTTGAAATAATTCCCGAAAATGCGATTTTTATACTTGGAAAATATTTTAGAAAAACGTGAGATCGATTTTGAGATGTAGAATGAAATCATATGTTTTGAAAATTGAACTTCAAAACTTGAAATATTCCTTGAAAACATGACTTTTAGACTCAGAAAATATTATGGAAAGAATACACGAGATAAATATCGAGATTTCGAACAAAGTCGGATGTTTTGGAAATTGAATTTCAAAATTCGAAATAATCACCCAAAATGCGACTTTTAGACTATGAAGAAATGCGAGAGGTCGATTTTGAGATTTCAAACAAAATTGGATGTTTGAAGATTGAATTTCAAAACTCGAAACAATCCCCAAAAATGTGACTTTTAGACTCGAAAAATATTTTGGAAAAAAAACACGAGAGATCGATTTTCAGATTTCAAACGAAATCAGATGGTTTGGAAATTACATTTGAAAACATGAAATACTTCACGAAAATGCAATTTTTATATATTTTAGAAAAAGTGTGAGATCGATTTCAAATTTAGACTGAAATCATTTGTTTTGGAATTTGAATTTCAAAACTCGAAATATTCCTTGAAAACATGACTTTTAGACGCAGAAAATATTTTGGAAAAAATACGCGAGATCAATATCGAGATTTCAAACGAAGTCGGATGTTTTGAAAACTGAATTTCACAATTCAAAAAAATCTCCAAAAATGCTACTTTTAGACTATGAAGAAACACAAGAGATTGACTTTGAGATTTCAAACAAAATTGGATGTTTGAAAATTGAATCCAAAACTCGAAACAATCCACGAAAATGCGATTTTTAGACTCAGAAAATATTTTGAAAAAAAAAAAAGATCGATTTTGATATTTCGAACGAAATCAGATGGTTTGAAAATTAAATTTCAAAACTTGACATAATCCCCAAAAATGCAATATTTATACGCAGAAAATATTTTGGAAAAAGTGCGAGATCGATTTCGAGATTTAGAACGAAATCATATGTTTTGAAAGATGAACACCAAAACTCAAAATATTCCCCAAAAACATGACTTTTAGACTCAGAAAAATATTTTGGAAAAAATATGCGAGATCAATATTGAGATTTTGAACGAAGGCGGATGTTTTGAAAATTGAATTTCCAAATTCGATACAATCTCCAAAAATGAAACTTCAAACTACGAAGAAACGTGAGAGATCGATTTTGAGATTTCAAACAAAATTGGATATTTGAAAATTGAATTTCAAAACTCGAAACAATCCCCGAAAACGCAATTTTTACACCCGAAAAATATTTTGGAAAAAAAACACACGAGAACAATTTCGAGATTTCGATCGAAATCTAATGGTTTGAAAATTAATTTTCAAAACTTGAAATAATTCCCGAAAATGCAATTTTCATACTCAAAAAATAATTTAGAAAAAGCGCAAGTTCGATTTCGAAATTTAGACCGAAATCATACGGTGTTTGAAAATTGAACTTCAAAACTCCAAAAATCCAATTTTTAGACTCAAAAAATATTTTAGGAAAAAACACGTGAGATTGATTTCGGGTTTTCAAACGAAATCAGATGTTTTGTATTTTGAATTTCATAACTTGAAATAATCTCCAAAAACATGATTTTGATATTCAGAAAATATTTTCAAAAAACGCTCTAGATCGATTTCGAGATTTCGAACGAAGTCGGACGTTTTGAAAATTGAATTGCAAAACTCCAAATAATCCTCGAAAATGCAATTTTTATACTAGAAAAATATTTTGGAAAAAACGCACGAGATCGCTTTCGAGATTTTGAACTAAATCCGATGTTTTGAAAGTTTAATTTCATAACTCAAAATAATGTCTAAAAATGCGATTTTTAGACTCTGAAAACGTTTCGGAAAAACACGCGAGCTATAACAGGTTCCTTCCTTTGCAGCGTATACTCTTTTTATCTCTCGATGGTTTATTGAACGATCCTCCCGTAGGAAGGAGGCCTCCTGCCATCCACCTAGATATTTCATGGATTTGGGTTGTTCTTCTTTGGAGCCTGTGGTGAGGATCTAGACTAGTCACTTGTCTGATTCCCATCTTAATTGTTTGTTGGAGTGTTTTCTATGAGGTTTTAACTTTTACACAGATGGCGTCAATTATGAGTGGGTAAAAATTACTTATCAAAAAATTAGTTCTTTAAACTGTGGCTGAGCAACTAGCTCTCAAACTCACTAAAAACCTCATTTCTACAAGACAATAAACCATCGAAGACTTCTCTGCTTCTAGTCGGCGAAAGGGCACTCTGATGATTACTTATGTATTTAACCAATAGAACCCTAATACCTAATGCTCGCAATAAAAATCACAACCCCCCATGGGCGTCTACCTTATTATAGGGGTTCTCTCACACTAATCCAAGTCCTTTCCCATGTCATAATTTCGCGTTAGAGATAGATCAAACTTGCTCATAATTATTTCCTAACAAGATAAGTCTTATCTCGACACCCCCAACCCTTATGATTTACAATTAGAGTTTTATTCAACTATTGACTTCTCGTTATAAGTCAGATTGACGTAGGACGTCTCATCATTATCTTCTTAGAACTAGATCCATGCTATTAAAGTTCATTACATATATTTACCTAGTCTTTTTATTATTTAACTACATTTCTTAGGCTGTGAAATATTATCTTCCGCTCAGCAATATGTCAATGCACACAAGTACCGTGTTGCCGAGTTGACTGCTTGCCTATTTGTTCGATAAAATTCTAATTAGGTTAATTAGATTTACCTTCTTGAGTCAAATATTATGTGGTTATGATTATTGGGGAAACAAAAAAAACGATGAAAAGGATCATGCCATCGGTTTAAGGAGGCCAATATTCACTTCAGTCTGGTTCAGTTACATTTTGAAGCATTTGAAAAACTGGAGTTCTGGTTTGGTTTTTGATATCTGAGTATTAAAAACTAGTTCAGACAGGTTGTATACTATATACACACACACACACACACACACATACATACATGGTTTTTTTTGGGTTTGTCCCAAAGTTGTGGTTGAAGTTAAGTTGATTGACTTGGTTTACATTGATGGGTTGGCCCGAATTGTTAATAAATTTTATAATGGTTTAAAGTTGTGTTTTAATTGCGTTTATTTTAAGAATTTTTGTACTTTCTCATTTTATTTTATTTTTGGTTTGGCTCAAAATGTGGCAAAAAATTTAAATAGTCCAAATCGGACTGAAACGTCCCAAACCGGTTGAAATCATAATCGGTATGGTTTCAATTTATAAATTTTCAAAACCAAAAAACCGATTGAGTCCATAAATTCTATTAAATTGGGCCGACCTAGACCAGTTACACCCCTACTTATGGTGGTGTAACCCAAATTTCCTTTTACTTTTGTTTTAATAAGTTTGTCATTTCAACATTTTTGTTTCTGTCTTCTTGTTGTCTCTAGTCAGCAAGAAGACACTCTGATGATTACATTAGTATTTAACCAATAAAACTCTCAATATCTAATGCTTGCAATAACAAATCACAACGTACTTTAGCCCCATGGGTGCCTACCTTTTTATAGGGGTTCTCTCACATTAATCTGAGTCATTTCTCATCTTATAATTTCTCATTAGAGATTGATTAAACTTGCTCATAATTAGTCCCTAACAAGGTAAGTCTTATCCGAACAAGGACATTCTTTGATCCGAAGTATCTTCGGGAGGGGACCTCTTCGGGGTTGACTTAAGCCTATAGGCTTTTGGGGTGATAATTCCTTTCATCCTCGTCCGCCAGTTACTTGATACTTACTTCCTTTGCTTGCTTCGGTGGTGAGATTTATGGTTGCAAGAGAAGCTGACTTGTTTAGCTCCCTCAGTTTGGGTGTTGGGTCCGATCACGAGGTGTAAAGACCCGGAAAATTTTAAACTTTTTAAAAATGAAATAAATAAATTAAAATTTATATTTGAGGTTATTCAATTGATTGGTTGTCATGTGTTTCGCAATTTTAGTTATAAGACCCGAGCCCGGGGTCGTTGGTTTTATTTCGCGCGGGTTACGTACGTAGTATTTTTATGTGGAAGCCCATGTGGGGGCTTAATATCAGATTTTGGGGGTTTTAAAGGGGGAGAACAACACACACACACCCACATATCTTTCTCTCTCTCCCTCCACCATATCTCCCTCCACCTTCTCTCTACCACCACCACCAAAACATCACGCCATTTTCGAATTCCTTTGGGATAGAGCTTGCTTGGGTCGTGCTTGACGTGGAATCGAAGACGGATCGCGATTTGGAGCTCGGGAGGAGTAGATTCGGAGCTTGGAACTTAGGGTTTTCATCTCTTCGCCAAATCCTTCGATTCAAGGCTTGAGGTAGGGATGTCTCACCTCTATTATGTGTATATGTATGGTATTGGTAGTAGATTTCGTGCTTGGATTGGTTGTTGTTGTGTTTTTGGCCGGATTGATCGAGTAGGCGAACTTCTGTGCGAACTGAGATCGACCAAGTCGCTTGAGCGACTTGGGCGTCGCTCGAGCGACCTTGGAAGTCGCTCCAGCGACTGTCTAGCGACCTTCCAGCGATCTTTACTGATTTTTGGCCCGTCCAGCGACTTGTTGGCCGCTCGAGTGACTTGTCGGGCGACCTGTACTGATTATTTTCACCCCGATTTGGGAATTATGGACATTTAAGAGTACTTCCGCTCATATATAAGATATGTGGGACATGTGACACAAGCGGGACCATATTGTGACGATAAATTTCATAGGGATCGATGACTTTGAAATTATATCCTTACGCCTTTATTCGTATTTTCGTTTCTCTTTCACTATGGGATTGAATCGTGATTGGTGTGATATGTGCATGGCCGGTAAAGGGTCAAACTATAAATTTTGTGTTGCATTGACATAATGTGATTTCTAGCCTCCGACGGGAGTTGAGCTAGTTGTGTGATGTCTAGCCTCCGACGGGAGTTGAGCTAGTTTTATAAATTGTCTAGCCTCCGACGGGAGTTGAGCTAGTTTTATAAATTGTCTAGCCTCCGACGGGAGTTGAGCTAGTTTTATAAATGGTCTTGCCTCCGACGGGAGATGTGCTAATTGGAATATGACAACTGAATCAGTCTGGAAACCGCGAATTGATCAAAGTATTTGACATGCAGGATTGGTTATGGATTAATGGATTACCTGTCATACATGCATGACTATTGTTCGGCACGACATGATGCCTTGTCTAACTTCCGTTGGGAGAAGTGCTAGGGTATCACCCATCTTGACTTGTGTAATTATATTCGACTGGCATTGAATGTGAGCGATGGGTTGATCATGAGATGTGGTTATCGTATGTGTATTGGCGAACGGCGGATTGTCATTCGTATGGTTGTGTATGACATATGAAAGTGATGCATCGTTATACCATGATAATTGTGCATGCCATGCATCTCCCACGCGTATATTCTTGGCATTGACTTTCCCACCGGGCTCGTAGCACAATCACTTGTACATCACGTCGAGTCTTTGAGTTTGGGCTAGTTGTGTGTGATTAGAAAGTGTCGAAGGACATTTGTTCGGTATGACTTTTGATTGGAAGAAATTATACAGTGGACCATGAGGGATTGGAGGAATTCAATGACATCTTGAGGATGGTTGGGGTTGAGTCGGGAATCGGGTAAGGACAATGTTTGACCCACGAGATGAAAGTTATGTTAGAGTTTTAAGCCAGTAGCAATGATGAGTTATTGAGAGGGAATCTTATATTTTGTGAAGTTATCGGGTAATGCTAGAATTGGATGTGAATCACATTTTGACGGGTTACAAGTATGCCCTTGTATTGAGGTGAACCTGCATCGAGATTACTATCACCCTTGTGCCCCTCATAGGAAAGTTGTCTACCTATCCTTAGGCTTAGACTTGCTTGCGAGGTACCGCACCATTGAATGAGGGTTGAATCGGGTTGTGAGATATTCGTGAGAGAGAATCTTCTTCCTTGAGCTTATGCCCTTGTTATCATGTCTAGAGGTGATCTACTATGTCTTAGTGTTGTGAAGGGTTCTTTGGTTTCGTGAAAGGATGAGAAACCTTGGAGTACCTTGAGACTTTAGAATGATTGGGGTTCGGAGTAGAGTACGGTTGACAGGCCAGTATGTTGATGTATCTTGTCTGTCGAGATTGACACGCTTGTGTGACCTTGGACATTAGATGGTAAAGTATGAATGAAGGAAATTAAATGGGAAATGTGTACTAGCTTTGACTAGCCTCCGGATGGAAATGTGCTAGGTGAATCTTAACATGATTAGCCTTTGGTGGGAGATGTGTTTGCAAATTCTCAATATTGTTTGGCTTCCATTCGGATACGTGCCAGTTATCTTTCGATGTTTTCTAGCCACCGTGGGGTAAGATGCTGGTTGGAGAGATAATCTTCGAATCGATACGAGTGGTGAGAAGTGAGAAATGTGAAATACTTAGCACGAGAACGTCCTGAGTTTATGAAAGGTATGGATGATAAGGTTGTAATGATGTGACCTGGAAGTCTTGGGTAGACATTGAGTGGAGCAATGGATGGGTTGATGAGGAAATGTGTGGATGGGTTGTGCATGTCTAACTTAAGATATAATGTGCAAGTTCATACTTATGTGATTGTTGAGTATTGGGTGGCATGCCATTTCATTTCATATGTTCATAATATTTGTGTAGACTTTCCTACTGGGCTGTGTAGCTCACCCTATCCCTTTCAGGTATCCTCTCGGAGTTTAGCATGGAGAGCTTGGAGTGCATGAGACGATGCATCATTCTGGAGGACTACGCATAGATTGCATGTTGAGTCTTATAAACTCCTCAGAATTATTATTATTTTGTTAAAGCTATGTACATTGTAAGCTTCATGTTGACTGGATGGTTGATTGTGAATAAAATATTTGGGTTTATTGGTGGGAATTGTGAGGTTTTCATAAAAGATATGTATTATTTTTATGTTCGAAATTCGGGGCGTGACACGAGGTATATCTTGAGATGCGATCACACACGTGTTGGATTAAAAATTACTTTGATCCGGAGTTTTACTTTGGGGCTGACCTGACCCTATAGACTCTCTGAGAAAGAGAGTCCAACCCTCCTCAATTTCTTACCTAATTTTAGTAGTTACTTGCTCCTGCTGCGCATTGTTGGATTTTTGGGCATTTGTTATTCGAATTGGTGGTTGGTTGGATCTAATGGTGTTGTGATATTGTTGCTGTTGTAACACACGTGTTATGAACGCGACTAAGTTTACAGAGAGATTAACAAACGCCAATCAACAAGCAATCACACGACACACAGATTTACGTGGTTCCCTCAAGAATGAGGTACATCCACGGGCGAGGAGAGAGAGGACTTCACTATCAACCGTAGAGAAGAGATTACAAAGAGCCGGCTATGATCCGTAACTCTAGAAAGGCCACAATATGAAGTATTGACCAAAAGATTGATTCTCAAAAGGATACTCAATAGGTGTTCTTAGTTACCTATATATAGGTAAACCCTAAAGAGATATATTAGGAACGAATCCTAATCCAAATAGGAAATAAATCCTAAAGAGATATATTAGGAACGAATCCTAATCCAAATAGGAAACAGATCCTAAAGATATGCCTTCAAAATCGCATCTGCCAAATATTCCGCGCGTACATCATACTACCGGTACTAAACCATATTCTACCGGTACTGAAACCTGCTGGAATATCAAGGCATTCTCAACAAATCTCCACCTTGACTTGAATTCCACTGAAATCCAAAATCCTCCATAACTCTCTTCTGTCTCCACCTCACCACAAAACCCCAAGGGGCAATCAACTGCAAATGCCAAGCAAATCCAAGCAATGCTTGAACTTGGCAACCGGAACTGGTTTCGTCAACATGTCTGCTGGATTATCCGCCGTACCCACTTTATTCACCTCAACTTGCTTCTGTGAGATGATGTCCCGAACGAAGTGATACCTGACATCGACATGCTTGGTCCGCTCATGATACATCAGATTTTTGGTCAGATGTATAGCACTCTGCGAGTCACAAAAAACTGAAGTAACCCCTTGTGCAATACCAAGCTCATTAAGGATCCCCCTCATCCACAATGCCTCCTTCACAGCTTCGGCAATGGCCATATACTCCGCTTCGTTGTAGATAACGCGACCGTAGCCTGTAAAGTAGCTTTCCAACTAATGGCACTCCCGGATAAAGTGAACACATAACCTATCAATGATCTCCTCCTATCATGGTCACCGGCAAAATCCGAATCAACATAACCAATTACTTGATTACCTGGATTAGAAACCCCAAACAATAGACCCACATCTGCAGTTCCTTTTAGATACCGTAGTATCCATTTCACAGCCTCCCAATGTGCCTTGCCCGGTCGCCCCATATAGTGACTAACGACACTAACTGCATGTGAAATGTCGGGACGAGTACATACCATGGCATACATAAGACTCCCAACAGCGCTCGAATATGGAATCTTAGCCATAAGCTTTTTCTCTCCCTCTGACTGTGGTGACAACTCTGCTGAAAGCCGAAAATGTGCTGCTAACGGGATACTGACTGGCTTCGAGTTCTGCATGGCAAAGCACTCAAGCACTTTGAGAACATAGGACTTCTGATTCAAGAACAATTTGCCATCTACTCGATTTCTGCTAATCTCCATACCCAAAATCCGCTTAGCTGCACCCAAATCTTTCATCTCAAATTCACCACCTAACTGTCGCTTCAACCTGTTGATTTCTGATACACTCTTGGCAGCAATTAGCATATCATCAACATACAACAGTAGATAAACAAACGAACTATCTGGAAATACCCGGAAATAAACACAACTATCATATTCGCTCCTAGAATATGATTGGCTTAACATAAATGTGTCAAACCGCTTATACCACTGCCTAGGAGACTGCTTAAGGCCATACAAAGACTTACGAAGTAAGCACACGTGATCTTCCTTACCAGAAACAGGAAATCCCTCAGGTTGACGCATATAAATCTGTTCTTCAAGCTCCCCACGCAAAAACGCCATTTTGACATCAAGTTGCTCTAACTCGAGATCATAACATGCAACAATAGCAAGTAAAGTGCGAATGGAATTGTGTTTTACAACTGGTGAAAATACCTCATTGTAGTCAACACCTTCCTTTTGACTGAATCCTTTCGCCACTAGCCGAGCTTTGAACCGTGCCTCTTCAACCCCTGGAATACTTGGCTTGCGCTTGAAAATCCACTTGCACCCAACAATCCTCCTATTTTTAAGTGGTTCTGTCAATTCCCAAGTTTGGTTCTTTTGAAGAGACTCAATCTCCTCATTCATAGCAACACACCACTAAGCACTTTCTTTGCTCGAAACAGCTTCCGCATAGCTAGAAGGCTCATCATACTCCACTGTTTCAGCAATAGATAAAGCATAGGCCACCATCTCAGAATAAGCCGCATACCTTTCAGGAGGCCGAATTTCCCTCCTTGGTCTATCTTTAGCAATAGTGCGTGGTTGCTCTGTCGGTACATCATCATCTGTGTCTGAACTCCTCTTCAATTGGCTGATCACTGTCATTCTTCCCTGAGCCGGAAGATTCACTCACTAACTCCACCTGCTTTGGAACCCTTGGTTCCTCAACTGCTTCTTTAACCTGCTTAGACCCATTAACCATAAAGTTTTCATCAAAAGTAACATCTCTACTTATTAAAAACTTAGAGGTTTCCGGACACCATAATCTGTACCCTTTAACACCTGCCTGATAGCCCAAGAAATACACTTCTTGGCACGTGGCTCCAACTTACCCTCATTCACATGAGCATAGGCTGGACACCCAAAACACACGCAGTACGGAATAATCAGCCTTATGTCCCGATCATACCTCAAACGGAGTCTTACACTCAATAGCAGTTGACGGAGACTTGTTCACCAAATAACAAACTGTGGAAACGGCTTCAGCCCAAAAATCTTTGCCCAACCCGGCATTGGACAACATACATCGCGCCTTCTCCAAAAGAGTCCTGTTCATCCGTTCAGCCACACCATTCTGCTGTGGGGTTTTTCGAACTGTGCGATGCCGCACAATTCCCACACTGCTGCAGAATTTATCAAATTCGCCAGAACAAAACTTCATACCATTGTCAGTCCTTAATCGTTTTATTTTCTTACTGGTCTGATTCTCGATCAAAATTTTAAACATTTTAAAAGTGTCAAGTGCCTCACTCTTATGTTTCAAAAAATACACCCACACTTTACGAGAGAAATCATCGATAATACTCATAAAATAATTATAACCACCTTTAGAAGTTACCTCAGTGGGACCCCAAAGGTCCGAGTGAAAATAATCCACCGTGCCTTTGGTGCGATGAACAGCTGTACTGAATTTCACCCTGCACTGCTTGTCGTAGACACAATGCTCACAGAAATCCAGCTTCTCAAATTTCTGGCCACCCAGCAAACCCTGTTTGCTCAAAACTGTCATCCCTCTCTCGCTCATATGCCCAAGACGCATATGCCATAACCGAGTCAAATCCGAACTTGTGACATTTGATGAAGCAACCACTGCAGCAGAACCTGTAACTGTACTGCCCGCTAGCAAATAGAGACTGCCCTTTTTCTGACCTTTCATCAGCACCAATGCACCCTTTGAAACCTTCAAAACTCCACCTTCACCGTGGAATTTGTACCCACGAGCATCAAGAGCACCCAGGGAGATTAGATTTTTCTTCAAATCCGGGACGTGCCGAACCTCAGACAGAGTCCTAACAATACCATCATGCATCTTCAACTGAATTGTTCCCAAACCAACAATTTTGCAGGCCTGATTATTGGCCATTAAAACTGTACCACCATTGACTGCCTCATAAGTGGAGAACCACTCTTTATGCAGGCACATGTGGTATGAACATCCAGAATCCATGATCCATTCGGCTTGCGAGTGGGAATCACCCGCCGAAACTGATAAAACATTATCAGTATCTAACTCATCTGAACTTTCAGTAACCCCAGCAATTTCCTTTCCCCCTTTCTGGCCTTCTGCTTCCTTCTGCTTGAGTACCAAACAATCCTGTTTCCAGTGCCCGGGTTTCTTGCAGTAATTGCACTTCCCCTTTTTCTTTTTACCTGCTGACTTAGATCGAGCTCTATTGCTCGAATCACCCCTTTCATTCGTTCTTCCCCTAACAAACAAACCCTCCGCTTGCACGTCACCCTCACCAGACACCTTTTTCCTCAATTCTTTCAAATAAAGACTGGCTTTAACATCCTCCATAGATATCGTGTCTTTGCCATACAATAGGGTTGTAACAAAGTGCTCATACGAAGGCGGTAAAGAACACAATAAAATAAGGGATTGATCCTCATCATCGATCTTGGAATCAATATTTTTCAAATCCATAATAATATGATTAAACTCGTCTAAATGATCCTTAACAGGTATACCTTACGCATACGAAACGTGTAAAGACGTTGTTTGAGATATAACCTGTTTGTGAGTGATTTCGTCATATAGATGCCTTCCAACTTCAGCCAAATTCCCGCTGCTGAAGTCTCTTCCTCTACCTCACGAAGAACATCGTCTGCTAGACTCAACAGAATAGAACTCAGCGCTTTAGCATCCATGTCTTCCCAAAGTTCGGCGCTGATGCCGAACTTTCCCTGCCCCTGCAAAGTCTTCTGTAATCCCTGTTGCGTTAACAAAGCCTTCATCTTAATCCTCCAAAGACTGAAGCTGCTGCTCTGTCCGTCGAACTTTGCAATCTCAAACTTAGCCGCCATAGCCACAAGCGGAAATCTCGAAACCCTAAGGCTCTGATACCAGTTTGTTGTAACACACGTGCTATGAACGCGACTAAGTTTACGGAGAGATTAACAAACGCCAATCAACAAGCAATCACACGACACACAGATTTACGTGGTTCCCTCAAGAATGAGGTACGTCCACGGGCGAGGAGAGAGAGGACTTCACTATCAACCGTAGAGAAGAGATTACAAAGAGCCGGCTATGATCCGTAACTCTAGAAAGGCCACAATATGAAGTATTGACCAAAAGATTGATTCTCAAAAGGATACTCAATAGGTGTTCTTAGTTACCTATATATAGGTAAACCCTAAAGAGATATATTAGGAACGAATCCTAATCCAAATAGGAAATAAATCTTAAAGAGATATATTAGGAACGAATCCTAATCCAAATAGGAAACAGATCCTAAAGATATGCCTTCAAAATCGCATCTGCCAAATATTCCGCGCGTACATCATACTACCGGTACTAAACCATATTCTACCGGTACTGAAACCTGCTGGAATATCAAGGCATTCTCAACAGTTGCACATGATGACTTGTATAATGATGATTCGGAATAGCTAGGGGAGACTACTCTGGGGCTGATTCTCTCCTAGTTCCATCTTGCCTTGTCTTAGGGTCCATCCTCTTTGACACCAAACTTCTGACATGTACACTGCATCGGAGGTATCCATTTTAGTTATCTAGTTATATTTTCTCATTTATCTAGTCTTGTTATCACCTATCCACGTCCCATGTCTTTCGTCCTTAGTGGCCTAAATAGTTGAGGTGATGCCTCATCTATTCTTCCTTGCTTGGGGGATGGATAACTAGGGCAAGCACACGACTTTATCCTAAGGCACTTTTCATCAGGATAGTAGTTGTTGGATTGATTCAACAATTTTCTTTTCTTTCTTTTGTTTTCTTGCATTCTTTCGTTTCTTTCCTTTCCTTGTTGTTTCTTGGGGTATGCCCTTGTAAACTTGTATATTCGCTTAACCCCTTTTAATTTCAAGTTGATTTACCCAAAAAAAAAAAATTCTTATTCAACGATTAACTTCTCGTTATAATCAAATCGACATAGGGCTTCTCATCCTTGTCTACTTAGAACTAGACTCCTGCTATTAAAGTTCATTACATATCTTTATCCAGTCTTTTTACTATTTAACCACCTTTTTTACGTTGTCAAATATTATCCTCCACTCGATAATATACCCATGCACAAAAGCACCGTGCTTACAAGCTTACTTCTCGCCTATTTGTTCGATAAAATCCTAATTAGGTTAAGTAGATTTTACCTTCTTGAGGAAAATATTATGTGGTTATGGGTGAAATAAAGAAAAGCAGTGAACCGGACTGGACTGTCGATTTAAGGAGCCCAATATCCGGTTCAGTTCGGTCCGTTAAAGATTTGAAAAATCAGTGCTCTGGTTCGGTTTTCGATTTTTGAGTGCTAAAAATTGGTCCGAACCGGTTGTATACCATACATACATTTTTTTGGGCTTGGCGCAAAGTTGTGGTTGAATGTAAGTTAATTGAATTGGTTTAAGTTGATGAGTTGGTTTGAATTGTTAATGAATTTTATAATGGCATGAAGTTCTGTTGTAATTGGGTTTATTTTAAGAATTTTGGTTAATTTTCACTTTTTTGGGATTTGGCCCGAAATGTGACCCAAAATGTTTAATAGTCCAAATCAGACCAAAATCGTCCCAAACTGGTCTGGTTTCGATTTATTAATTTTTAAATTTGAAAAATCGATTCGGTCCCTAAGTTCTATTAAATCAAATTGAACCGAATTACATTCCAAATTATGATGGAATAATCCAAATTTCCTTCACTTTTGTTCTTTAAGTTTGTCATTTCAACGTTTCTGTTTATGCCACTCAAAGACAACTTTGACAAGGGAGGTCTTTGTAATTTTAAAACTATCAAGGAAAGTATCTTGTTAAAAACATCAAGACAAGTTAGTGTAATCGTCTTTAAGTATCTATTTAGGGTTCGCTTGGTTCCCACCTCATGTTAATATTTGATTATTGTTAATTAGTGTTAAATGCACTGACCTCCGCTGAGTTTTCTTGTAATAATCCGCGATTTTAATTAATTCTTAATTAATTAAATAAATTTTTGATATTAGATTAAATGTTATTCTTTTAATTCAACTTTTAGAATTTTATTAGACTGCTCGAGCAAGTTGTAGGCCACTCGAGTGACTTTTATTTTTGTACACTGCTCGAGCGAACTCAAAGCCACTTGAATGACCTATTCGAATTTCGAATCTCAGCAGCTACTGCGATCTTGCATTAATGGTGAAAATATTATGTTATTAGAATTTATTCGGGATTTTTATTTGATTTTATTATGTGATTATGGGATTGGATCTCTACTTAACGAAGGTAATCGTCATTTTATTTTTACGAAATCGTTTAAGGCAAAAGTCAGAGAGAGTGAGAGAGAAATAGATTTGTTCTTGAGTTATTGCTCCGGGAGGCTTAATCCGTACACAAAACTCCTAATCCAAAGTCGTTGGTTGGTTAATCTTCAGGAGTTCAGGTAGGAAAAACTACTACTAACCCTCGGATTGCTAGATTACAGTAGATTTAATGTTAATTTCTCAGTTTAGAATTGCATGTTGGGGTTTTGTGTTTTCTCAATGTTCAAAGCATGAAATTCGTTGTTGCTATGATCCAATTTATGAAATTGATGGAGGGTTATTGATGTAAGTTTTATAAAATTTCTCTTTACGTGTACAATTTTTATTTCTAAGGCCAGAATCATTCTAGGGTTTGGATCGAATACTTTGCATTGAGAACTCTAAACCCAGGATCTGCTAAAAAAAGCTCGCTCGAGCGAGCTATGGGCCGCTCGGTGCGACCTGTCTAAATTCTAACAAATTTTGACCATTTTGAAAAGACAGAGTCTAGAATCCAATTTTAGGTAGATCACTCGAGCGACCTATTGAAAAACAGAAAAATACAGAATGTTGTCCGCACCTCTGGACAGCAGATTTAGACCCTATCCTACAGTGTCATGTATGTTCACACTGCACAAGCATCTACAAACATGTTTGGTATGATCACAAGTTCCTATGGAGGTTCGTGTGCACATTTGACCATAAGTTGTACAACATTATAAACTTTGATTGTAGTTTGATAGTTGATTCATGAGTTGATATTTTTTTGGTACACACATGATACGGCCATCGTGCCAATGGTTGAGTAGGATTGGGTTGTCGTGCCAATGGTTGAGTAGGATTGGGTTGTTGTGCCAATTGTGGTTTATTGTGGCCATCACACCGATGAATAAATGCTTTTATAGACGAAATGTTAGATTTATAGAATTGGATTAAAAGCATGATTTGGTGATTACTTGAAAACTTAGTATCCACATTAGGGACACCGGTTCGAATACCACCGTAACACGGTAGTAGAGAGTGTTAGGTGATCATTACAAGTAATGAAACATGTAGTGAACAAGTAAGTTCGTAAGATGGATAAATGGAATTAGTGGCCGTTTTGCCAAGTGTTGTTGGGCATCGTGCCTAGTGTTGTGTTCTAGGTGTCATTCCACGTTTATGTTCCAAGTGGGTTTGTGTCCCATCGGGCGTCGTCCCGTTTGTTAAGGACCCCAATTAGGAGATGGGTGTATTCGATTGGAGGTGACTTCAGGGTGCGCCTGCATCGACAGCTCCAAGCCTTGAGGGAGTGACGGTCTTGTCTTGGGTGACCTAGAACCGGTAAAAGGGAAGCGGCTCAGGATTGTAGGTATTTGACTTGGCAAAATCATGTTTTCAGTGGGGTTTAGTTAGAGTGAAGTAGGTATTGACTGGAATAGATGGTAGAAGGTTTTGCCTTGCCTCGGTAAGAACTTGTCAATATCAACTGAGTACTCTATGTCAGTCGGGTAAGAAGGGATATCGGGGAAAAAAGGTTTCATTAGAAACTTTAAAGAACAAAAGTATAATGAACTTATGTGAATTTATTTACGCACTTTAATATTTTTCATGAATAATATGACTTGTTGTACATATATATCTGTGGGTGAGTTTTTCCTACTGAGTGTCACAACTCATTCGATGCAACTTCTCTGCCCCCAGTGTTTCGTACTAGATGTTGCGGAGCAACCGGAGTACGTTCCCGAGTATGAAGAGCCGAGACCTGCTAAAAAGGACAAAGGTGGCGTTTAACTATCTTATCCTTAGTAGCTCTGTTCATTTATTTTTCAATAAAATATAAATCTTAAGGGGTATTTATGTAATTTCTATTTCTGCACTTAAACTCTGATATATCTTTATCATTTTAATAAAATAAGAATATTTTTGAAATTCTTAAATCTAATAATTTAATAATTGAATAAAAGGTTTTAATTAATGTTCTAAGAAATCGAGGACATTACAATTTGGTATCAAAACTCTAGGTTTGACCAACCCTGGACCTTGGGATTGGGTAGTATCATACGATCGAAAATTTTATTTTGCGCTAGATAGTTATCACCTTTTAGACTTGCAGCTTTCGTTTCTATTGTTTAGTTTTAGTTATTATTCGATATTACTATAAGTCTAATATATAACTATTGTGCATATGTCAAATGTCAGACCATGAGTTTGATGATGTTATGTTGCCAGTTGATGTAGAGGTTAAGGATCACTAGATAAATCACGTGGTTACTGAGGGGTTTGAGGGCCAACAGGGCCTAGGTTTTGCAAGTTGGGGTGATTTGGTGGCTATGGATCTGACATCGGCTCAGGCGAAAACCGAGCGAGGAGGATGAGGAGGACGTGCAGGAGATACTCATACGTGTGATACCATCACTTGCGCCGCTACCTGATAATTAAGCGTGAGGATGGCGCCGTATATCGACGGGGATGATGGTGTACATTAGACTACCACCGAAAGTGCACAACAACGTCAAGGCATTATCCGCACCCTATTTCCTTGGACCCGTTTACATATTAGGCCGCTAGGGCTAACAGTACGACCTAGATGTGCTGGAAGGCTTTGGCCAGCTTTACGGGACAACAGCTCTAGTGAACTGGTGCGAGATGACTCGGCTAGCAGAGGAGTGGCAGATAGTATCGCCACATAGAGATTTGGACTTTACAGGCTTCTAAGTCTATGTTGAGTTTCTTGTTGAGATTTTAGAGATTGCTACTCGCAACTAGTGAGAGCAGAATGGGATGTACTGCCGCGTTAAATGACAATATTTTGGGATTGAGGAAGAGACTTAGGAGAAGGAGTAGAGGATGCGGGTCAAGTACCCGAGTTTTTTTGATTGATTGAGGGAGTAGCTAGATGGCAGTTAGAATAAGTCATACGATGGTGAGATAATTAAGATAGGTAGAGGACAATGCGTGTAGCTTGCACTTTTTCTATCTTTTTATGTACTAACCCATTGTAACACAAGAATAAGAATTAATAAAGTTGTTTCAAGTACCCGGGTCTTTTTTTCGTCGAGATGAATAAATAAACCATAAAAAATGACGCAAAATAGCAAACGAAAAAATTAAATAGAGACAAAAAACAAAAATTAGTTTTAGTTAATTGTGAGGATAGTATAGTAATTTAAACACAAGAGCAATAAAGATTATATAATAGAAGGGTATTTCAATAACTTTGTATAATAAAGACAAAAAACGATTGTATAAAGCTAAAAGGAAGTGTGAAATCACTTTCCAGAATTTAAGGTTCAATTTGGCCTAAATTGCTTATGAATAAATAAGTTTTGTCTCTATTCAAAAAAATTTGCATTTGTTATTTTGGCTTCAAATTTTTGTAGATTATTTCTCCGTCTCGATGAGACAAATCTAAAAAGTATAAAATTATGTCCAAAAATAAAAAAAAAGTCACTAAATATAACGAATGAGGACAAAAAAATATTTTTTTAGATTATTTTTGTCTTTTATGAACTTTTTTCAAATTTGTCCTAATATTTATAATTTTTTTGAAACTTCTCATCGATACGAACTAATAAACTACAAAATATTGATGAAAATTAAAAATTATAAAAATAATTCACATAAAAATAAAAAAATAATCAAATAAGAAACCCAAGCCAAATCCGGTCTTAAACTCTCACTATTAGTCCAAATGTTCAATGCTCTCTCATCTCCTCTTAAATGGAGAATTTTCACTAAAAAAAAAAAGGTGCACCATTGTGAGTGATGGAGGAGTAATGGTCATGATTATCCCTTTTTCAGCATACCTCATGCTGCTTAGTGCAGAACAGCAAGCCCCAGACGTGTGTGTTTATTTGGACTATGGTATTTATTGAAAAAAAATTCGTCTTTATTTAAAATTTTTTTGTAATTTTTTGTTTTTCATCAATTTTTTTTGATTTATTGGTTCATCTCGACAAGAACTTTCAAAAAAGTTATCAATCATCGGCCAAATTTGAAAAAAGTTCAGAAAAGACAAAAATAAATCAAAACACAGAATTTTTGTACTTATTCGTCGTCTTTAGTGACTTTTTTTAACTTTTGGACATAATTTTATACTCATTAAATTCCTTTCATCAAGACGGACCAATAAACTATAAAACATTGAGATTTAAACAACAAATGCAGAATAAAAAATGAATAAAGACAAAAATAAAAAATAAATAAATACTATACTAGAGGCCAAATGGGGCATATATATATATATATATATATATATATATATATATAGATAGGTAGGTATATAGCATGAAATATATTATCTAATTTCATGGTGGGCAAAGATGATCCAATCAATCTAGTCTTTGACTTGGGCTAAAGAAATATTCTGGGGCTCCTATTACCTTGTGATTGGTTGGTTTAAAGGTCAGAAATGATCCAACGGTGTACAGGAGTAAATCGACAGATGCAGAACATGTTTTCTCTTTTCCCCCACTTGTGGGCCCTACCTTTCCTCTGTGTCTGACTCATTTCACATGTCTTATTTTGTACGTGCTGAATACACCTCGGTTTCGGCCATCTTGTAGTCTATTTTATTTATTTATTTATTAGATTTTACTTTAATTCTCATGAATTATTAGTTTGTTCTGATTAAATAAATTTTAAAAAAAATTATGTCCAAAAAATTAAAAGAAGTTCACTAAAGACAAATATAATTTAAAACAGCCAAAGTTTTTGTATTTTTTTTCAATTTTTTAAATTTGATGCAAAATAAAAAAATTCAAAATTTTCTTACATAAAAACAAAAAATAATTTAAAAAAAAGTTTGCCCAAAAAAAGAAACGAATATTAACGTTCCCTGTGGAAAAAAAAAGCGAAGAATATAAAAATATGCCACCACATACCAACTCCCTATATATACTATTCAGATTCCATGTATTGAAGAGTGGGCGTGAGAGGGATCTCCACATTCAAGTACTATAATATACAGAAGCAAAATGGTAAAGATTTTTAAAACTAAGAACACTAGTTTCACGCGAAATGCATAGTAAATCGTGTTGCACGTTAAAATGATCTATTGACGCGTAAAATAATACTCGAAAATTATTTGGTCTGTACTCAAATGCTCGGTTAGTATTTTATACTCCAAAACGATATCGTTTTGTTATTGTTTTGTACTTAAAACGATATCATTTTTTTAGTGTTTTTGTGATCTAAAACAATATCGTTTTAGTGTGCAACACTATGTTGTGCATACAAGATGCATCACTACAAAAAGGATAATGGGAACTCCACCATTAACTACTTCATTTATGAATTTCATAGGAATCGAAATATATGTTCTGCCGAGACAAAATTTATCACTTGCTATCCTCTTGCCTAACAGACAAAGACGGCCTTTGCTCAGACCTTTTAGACTGATGATTCCTGCCCCACCGCTCTTAGTTGAAGCTATGGGTCCATTTGGCCTGACTGAATTATTGGATTATTCACTGTTTAGTTTTTTGTCATTATTTGAAATTTTTCTTTAATTTTTTGTTTTTCATCAATTTTTTTATGATTATTGGTTCGCCTCGACAAGAGCTTTCAGAAAAGTTCTCAATCATCAGCTAAATTTGAAAAAAGTTCAGAAAAGACAAAAAATAAGCCAAAAACAGCGTCCGTGTTGGCTTATTTTTCGTCTTTAGTGATTTTTTTTTAACTTTTGAACATAATTTTATACTTTTTAGATTCCTTTCGTCGATACGAACCAATAATCCACGAAAAAATGACATAAAAATAACAAATACAAAAAAAATTTGAATAAAGACAAAAAAAAGCCGGATAATCTAGCCTGAAAAAATTTTGGCCAAATAGCCTTGAAAGAAAAGAGGAGACTCTCCCATTTAATGCACAGTAAGAACCCTAAGTACATAACACAACATATGCTTTCTGGAGTCAAAATTATAAGTGTGCGATATGTATTTTTTGGTTTGATATATTAATATAATCATTATGTATTTTTAAACGTAGATTATGCTTATAAAAATCATAAGGTCGCATATACGAGATGATACGAATTTTTAATGCGGTAGGTGTAGATATCAAATCAATATCTACCTTTAAATGTATTGTTTGTTTAACTAAATATTCTTGCGATATCAACACGATTCATGATCGTTACATAATATTTTCACAGTTTATATAGTTTGAAGAAGTTAAATTTTACATTATCTTGTTTTCTGTTAAATATGTGCAATAGATTTTGTATTTTATATTGTCAACGTATATATACGTTTGTTAACTTATCTTATAACAAAGAAAAAAGGGACGATACGTATCTTGATGACGATCCGCAGACGTTGAGATCTTAATAATAAAGGTTGTATTTAATTTCAATGTTCAGGATCCATTGATGAATTCTTCATTTCGTAAATCAAAGCCGCTAGAAAATATTAATTATGATATGAAAGGATTAATGCTTATGTTAAAACAGATTTTTTTGGAATATTTTCTAAGAAAAATCTGAAAACACATCTAGAATATCTGTGTTATTTTAGCACCACCTTAGGAAAACAGTTCAATGCACATTACTCGTTCTGTTTCATTCATAATTTAGTTCATTACAAAAAGTCAAGCCATTTTTGGATAAAAACATAACATCTTGTTTTTTTACATAATTTCTTATTTTCTTCCACAAAATTACAAATGCCGATTTTTTTTTCTACTCGAGGTATTCAACCAGTTTTGGATTTTTCCCAATCTAATATTGCCGAATAGTCCTCAGATGATCAATTTTATCGTCCACTTGTAGGGCCTTATTTAAAACCAGAGTTTTTGCGCTGTATAAACTAGCATCATAAGAGCTGATAGCACTTGAAAGATTTCGAACCTGGAATTTAGGAGAAATTATATCTCTAAGTTTTAAATCTTGACCATCAGGCCAACCCGTTGAAGTTAATTTAAAAATGCCAATTAGTCCTTATTTTCATTAATTTCACTCACGACACTGAAAACATTAACTAAATACAGGAAAAACCAAGACAACTTTGCATCTCTAGCTTTTAAAAAAAAAAAAGAAGTCTTGATTCTATTATTGAATTCGAGCCACAATTTTGAGTAAATAACACTCGTCATTCTTGTTGGATCAGTTTCACTTCGCTCATTCCTTGTGTAGGATGAAAACTATGGATTATTAGATTTTGTTGTGACGAATATGAGATTGTGAGCCAAATATGCAACCCATTTTTTACTCGAATCGTTCATTTTGTTTGACAAGTTTATATTTCTCACAAAAAAAAAAAAAATAATTGTTTAGAGACATCAATGAATGCAAGAATAAAATATGTGTTTTTTGAAATTTCTCTGAGAATCATATCCATCAAAAGATTTATAAAAAATAACAAAATTTCCATACCTACCGTAGGGTTGGATTAAATTATATAAGCATAGAAACTCCCTTGCTACTCTTGTGAAGCATAATTAGGGAGTGGTTCTTGAAAAGAGGAACGACACTGGAGATAATTCACTAATCCTTATCCTATAGAGAATGGATATGGATAACTGTTATAAGAGATTATTCTGGATCCCGTAATACCTGGACCACGATCTAATCAGAAGTTGATCAGTACATCATTGACCATAATAGTCCTCAGATGACCTAGTCATACTGGACGTACAAACTTGCTGTTGAGTAGAAGGAGAGCTGAGCACACTCCTGAGCTGAGGAGGGTCATCAATTCTTTTACTGATCAGTTACTTCCTTATTTCTGAGAGAACATTAATAGTCACGAGGAAATATCCATACATCAAGAGAGAAAGAGGGAAAAAAATGATGGTTATACCTTTTCCTTGATCGATGTGCAGCATTAAATGCTACTGCAAGCTTTTCTCTTGAGCTTACATGTGGCTCAAATCAATCTGTTGGACGTGTGTTACAATTGACGACTCCTATTTGAAGGCAGTTAGTAACCCATCTGAACATCTTTACATCTCCCAAATCATTGTATCTTCTCGACATCCTCTTAGAGCGAGACTCTTGGCGATTTTACTGTGCATCCAATCATTTCTTTCTTCTTAGGTACGTCTTTCTTCTTCATCTAGCCTTTCATCATCAGTTCTAGATGACTATAGGTTCTTACCCTTAGACCCTTTGAACCCGGGGCACGAGTGATTGTTGTTCTTCTTGTGTTTGTGTTACTATATACACATAACTCATTCATATCCGCCTACTTTTGACGAGTTCGCTCACTCCTTGCAATAGAGGAAGTCTATTTCAAGAGCATATGCGAGATTATTAGTCCCGCTATTCTGCGCATGTAGGAAATGGTGAAACATCAAAATTTGTTAAGGGTTTCCTCTTTTTTTGAAGTGGACTTGAGTACAGAGCTGGATAGGGACCAAACTGGGTTTGCCCAATCCCTAGGTCTGATCCAGAAAATCTAGCCACTGCCGCTGATACTCTTTCTCCCAATCCTGTAGGGAATATAGTGAGCACCAAGCCCTCGGACACTAAGGACCATGCCTCGTCTATTACTAAAAGAGAGTTGTTAACCCTGAGGATCAAATACCAAATTCTTGACTCTGTAATTTTAAGAATTCCCCTACCCAATGGGGGGGGGGGGGGGGGGGGGGGGGCCTTCAAATCAGATTTTTTGGGGCAAAAAGGAGGGGGCAAGAACACATCTCTCTCTCTCTCTCTCTCTCTCTCTCTCTCTCTCTCCACCATATCTCCACCTTCTCTCTACCACCATCAAAAAACTACCACGCCATTTTCGAATTCCTTCGGGATAGAGGAAGCTTGGATCGTGCTTGACATAGAATCGAAGACGGATTGTGATTTGGAGCTCGGGAAGGAAAGATCCGAAGCTTGGAACCTAGGGCTTCTACCTCTTCGCCAAATCTTTTGATTCAAAGCTTGAGGTAGGGATGTCTCACCCGTGTTATGTGTATATTCATGGTATTGGTAGTTGAATTCGTGTTTAGATTGGGTATTGTTGTGTTTTTGATCGATTCGGACGAGTTGCGAACTGTCTGTGCGAAACCAGAGATCGACCAAGTCGCTTAAGCGACTTGGGCGTTGCTCGAGCGACCTTGCTTATATGGAAGTCGCTCCAGCGACTTGTCCAGTGACCATCCAGCGAACCCCACTGATTTTTTGGTGCGTCCAGCGACTTTTTAGCTGCTCTAGCGACTTGTTGGGCGACTTTTACTGACGGCTTTCACCCTAATTTGAGATTATGGACGTTTAAGAGTACTTTCACCCATACATGTGGTATGTGGGACATGTGACACAAGCGAGATCTTAATGTGGCAATACGCCTTTATTCATATTTTCGTTTTTCTTTCACTATGAGATTAAAATGTGATTGGCGTGATATGTGAATGGCCGATAAAGTGTCAAAATATGAATTTTTGTATTGCATTGACATGATGCGATTTCTAGCCTCCGACGGGAGATGTGCTAGTTATGTGATGTCTAGCCTCCGACGGGAGATGTTCTAGTTATATAGACGGTCTAGTCTCTGACGGGAGATGTGCTAGTATGTTTCAATATTGTC
Source organism: Arctostaphylos glauca (assembly GCA_019985065.2). Taxonomy (NCBI): domain Eukaryota; kingdom Viridiplantae; phylum Streptophyta; class Magnoliopsida; order Ericales; family Ericaceae; genus Arctostaphylos; species Arctostaphylos glauca. The sequence goes on along the minus strand of JAHSPW020000016.1, from coordinate 106,141 downwards.
TAGCCACCAACGGGTGATGTACTAGTTGGAATATGATAACTGAGTCGATATGAGAACCGCGAATTGACCAAAATGGTTGACATACAGTACTGCATCTAGACTAATGCATTGCTTGTCATCCACGTGTTATTATGAACTGTTCATGAAGCATGCCATATCATTCATATTCATATAATATTGGCGTAGGTATCTCTACTGCGCTTTTAGCTCACCCTTTCATTCTTTTAGGTACAGTTCCGGAGGCTTGACATGGATTGTATGGATGCATGGTGGTGCATGTTTTGTGAAGACTTTCATACTAGGAGTTACATAGCATCTTTAGAACTATTTTTGAAAGATGTAAACTAACTCCTCTTTTGTTCCTTCTTTTGTAATTGAAAGCAAATGGTATTGTACTTGTTCAAACTTATATTTTGGGGTGACAGGTCGGGAGTGCCACCCAAGAATTGTAATATTTGAAATACTTTATCAATGATGGATTATGGAAATTGTATTTTGGGTAATTGTGAGGTTTTAAAATAGTAAATAGGGTTATGCCATATGTTTGAAAACGAGGGCGTGACATTACGACTACCTTTTTCCCGACTTGTAAGAGAGATATTATGGTATCTAAACCTTTCCCCATGACAGATTTTGCCCAATTCGTGGCAAATATTGATCGGCTTTGGAGTACTCTGGGCAGCGACAACAGAAGAGAAGGCCCAACTAAGCAAGGAGGCCTTCATGTACACCCATTAGGTGAATGTGACCACCCAAGGTTGGTGGTATTTCTCAAAAAGAGATGGAGGCACTATTCTAGTAGGCAATCTTCCTTCAACAAACAAGAACTAGAAAAATAAGTTCTTCTTTGTCTCTGGAGAATGATGAGATGACTGATTTTGTCAAAGTTCATCATTTCTGGGGAAAGCCCCATCCCACCCGTGAGCATTTTTTTATTCGCAGTTGTACTAATATTCTTCATATACATGTACCTAACCCCATATTCTATATAGGTAGACAAGCACCGACTATAACCAAGGAAATAGCTATGCAGATTAAGATTGATGTTGAGTACCCTGATCACGATTATCGGGTACTATTGGAGGCGGAGACATTGGCCAAATATCTTTTCGCCCCAAACCCTCAAATGAGGCTCTTGCTTTGGAGAGAGATAGTAAACTTTTTGTATTTCTCGCCCGTTTGTTTTATCCTTTAGTTTTTCTCTTCATCTTTCTTTTGATAGAAGAAAGTAAAGAGATGGTGATTGTCAACAAGGGTAGACTGGAAAGCCAAGATGACCAAAACGGATAAGAGTAGCAAAAGAGGTGACAAGAAAAGACCTCTAGAAGACCCCACTACCTTCATCGACTCGGGGGCTACATCTCCTAGTGAACCCCATGTCAAAAAGAGAAAGGTTGAAAAAGGCGACAATGATAAGGAAACTACAACTTCTGATATCTTATTGGAGAAGAACACAACTAAGAAGTGAACCGAAATGATCGAGAAGCAAACTAAGGTGACTGAAAAGAGGAATGAAGAGGTTGCTCCCAAGAATCAGAGGAACTTAAGCTCAAATGTTGAATCTTCCTCTCCTAAAAGAAGGACCATAAGGGAAGAAAGGGGCCAATGCAGTGGAGCTTGACGCTCCTATCAGAGCATTCTCTTCTTCTATCCAAAAGGGACTAGACAATACATCAGTCCTGAGGAGGCCTCTCTTGCCTGCTGATAAGATATATGATTCCGGCACTGAAGATGATAGAGCAACCATGAGGGAATTGGTCCCCACAGAACTACATGCTCGATTCTTGTTCAACTTTGGGCAAGGTAACAATTTTAACCGTCTTTCAAGGCATGTTTGTCTGTTGGTCTTTCCTATTGACCTATGTCCTCCCTTTTTAGACAATTGCATTTGAAGCCGAAGCAATAAGGAGGGATATAGAACTTCACTAAGAGAAAGAAGCTCTTGAGAGAAGAATAAATACGCATGAATGTCTGAGAGACGAAAAGGCTCAAGCCTTGATTCAACTAAAGAAGGAACTAGGCAAGTCGAAAGAAGACGACAACATCAATGAGGCATAGATCCAAAGTCTAAGGGACTCCTTGAAGATTGGCAAGCATGGGATTGAGATCCATAAAAGGGCTTGTGCTTGCTTAACATCAAGGATGGAGGCTGAGAAGAAAACATCAGAAGCACTGATGAATGAACTTGCCACTGAGAAGGATGTATCGGAGAGGCTGAGAGATGAAATTATTGATAAGGACAAAACCTTAAGAGACTTAACCTAGATGTGTGATGAAAAGGATAAGATGTTTTCTGAAAAGGACTTGGATATGTCCAATGTGAAAGAACAGCTTTTTAAAGCACAATTTGATTAATTGGACTAGCTGATGGGTAAATAGGGTTTCATTGATGTCATGACCAAGTACTACTTCAGTGGGTTTATGCCCATAAAACAGAAAATAGGGGCCACCCATCCTGAGCTGGACCTCTCTCTTTTCTACGCTGACAATGATAGCATGACCTTAGATACTAAAGAAGATGAAGCTGAGGAAGAGGAAATAATCAACAAGGAGATGGGTACAACGAGGGATGCTGATGACGAAGGCTTGGTGCCTACCTTTGCTACTAAAGAGACCACCACAAATTTAATCCTAGTTGCTGCAAAGGAGAGCATGTTACCTTTATCCACTGGCACTATAGAGGAGGCTATTGTGGACTTAACCACTGGCATTGAAGATGAGATCACTATGGACTTGACTGATGCCAATGCTTCCAAAGCTCAGAAGACTAGCCCTCAATCTTAGGCTTCTTTTCCTTCTTTTCGTTTTTATACTGGTCATTTGAGACTTTTCCCACCTTACGTTGGGTTCAACTCCTACCTTTCCTGACCACAAATGTTGTTTGAACATGACTAGGCATGTGTATAATTTGGTTTGAATATAAGTGTCTGTAGTCCTTTTATGAAAGTTGATTTCTTATTTAACTGTGCTTTATGTTTAGCATATTAAGTTAATTTTAGAATGGTCCAGGAGGACATTTACTGAGTAGATGAGGCTACCAAATTAGAGTGGTTCCGGATGACATTTGCTGAGCAAGCAAGGCTCCCAAATGAGAGTGGTCTCGAACGACATTTGCTGAGCAGATGAGGCTGCCATATTTGGAATGGTCCTGGAGGACATGCCCTGAGTAGATGAGGCGACTAGGCTTGTACTGAAACCGAAGGACATACGTAGATAAACATCATCCCTAATCATAACAAATGTACTAAAAATCTTTTACTCAAGCATTGTCATTCAATTAACTTGGGAGAATAATAAAGAAATTCTAAACAATCAAAGTTGAGTAAAAGAAGACGAAGTGAAGAGTAAGCAATACTATTACTGAAAGTATTTCTTCATGTGCTCCGCATTCCATGGATGAAGAATTCTCTTCCATCCAATGTAGTGAGATGGTATGACCCTACTTTGATGTACTTTGCTATATGGTATGGACCTTCTAAGTTAGGTCCCAAACTTCCACTCGTCTTTCCTGTTGCATCCACCTTCCTTAGCACAAGATCTCCTTTTCTAAAGTTCTTCTCTTTGACTTGACTGTTGTAGTATTTGGCCATTTGTTGTTGGTAGATGGAAATCTTCATGGCTGTTGTTTCCCTCTTCTCTTCTAGTAAATCCAAATCTTCTTGTAGGCCCTAATCATTATCTTCCTTTTCGAAGCCAGCAGTCCTATGTCTACAAAGACCTATATCCACAAGAATCACAGCCTCTACCCCATAAAAAATTGAATAAGGGGTTTCTCTTGTGGAAGTTCTTGCAGTAGTAAGATAAGCCCAAAGAACACTAGGCAGCTCTTTTGGCCAATCTCCCTTGGTTGCTTTTAATTTTTTTTTCAAATTCTTCTTTATTGTCCGGTTGGTTACTTTGATCTACTGATTAACCTTTGGATAACTGATGAGCGCACTATATTGCATAATAACGTGGCTCAATATACTCATTCTGGCAATTATGTGTAGGCAAATGTATTTATTTAGTTAATGTTGCACGCGTAGTTGTCTTTGTACCCTTTCAGGTTTGCGAGCGCTAAATGAATGCCCAAAAGGTTCTACCATGATTTAAGGCCTCGGAACCATTGGCGATATTGATGGAGGACCAATTGAAGGCTCGGGAGGAGTAAAAGTGAGTCCGGATCAAAGAGACAAGGAAGAACTGAAAATTGGAGTCAGAAGCCCTCTCTATCGATAGAGGTTTATCCCTATCGATAGAGCCCTAGCAAAGAACCAGGAAAAACAGCCCTTTATCGATAGAGGTCTCTTCCTATCGATAGAAGACTTAATCAAAGAAGACCAGAAGACTTCCCTATCGATAGAGGATCACTCCTATCGATAGAAGGCTTAACCAACTAATACCAGAGGACTTCTCTATCGATAGAGAGATCCTCCTATCGATAGAGATCCAATTACGTCTGATTCTTTGCCTCGAATTCTGGGCCAAATCAGGGAATAAGAAGCTTCTTTTATTGCCATTATGGAGGGTAGAATGGTACTTTCACCTAGGTTTTGTAGGATATTTTATTAGGTTGTAATTACTTGGCTAAAGGGGTCTCTCACATAACATCACACATATAGAATATTATCAGATTTTGGAGAGCTCCTTGCCTCCCTTTTGTCTTAGAATATTTGTTCTTCATGTTTTCTCTTCAAGTTTTGGAGTAAGTTTGCTAATCTTTAGTGTTTATTGCTTGAAGATCCTTGTATTCTCTTGGAATCATTTAAGTTTTGGTAAGTTTTTACTCATATATTTCCATTAGTATTGTATTTCTCACCTTAAAATCTGATTGTTCTTAGAGTTTTCTAGTAGTTTTGATTTTAATCCTTCTTATTGTTCTTAGATAAGTTTGTTTTATCATGTTTTCTCCTACTTCTATCATTTTCATGTTAAATATGAGTAGCTAAATTAGTGTGGGTTAAGTCTAAATGTGAAGTTTATTTCAAAACCAATTTGGTCTAAATCTTCTCCATATGTATTAATGTCATTGATGGATCTTTCTAAGTTTTTCATATTGAAACAAAAATGAAGAGTTAAGTTCTTGCTTAGTTATAGCCATCCTTAGAGTTGGTATATCTAATACTTGAATCGATGTCCTTCATCTTTTAATCCTATTTTCTTGAACTTGAAAGAATCCATCAAACCATTTTGTGAATTAAAATCCTGATTTTCACCGAAGTATTTTCCGATCTAAAACCCGAGACCGGGGGCTAGATTGAGTTATAAGGAGAAGAGATAAACCGACGAAAGAATTGAATAGACCAAACTTTAGGACTTAACCCCACTCCTTAATCTAGTTTTTCCCCTCTTTTAGTAGTATAATTGTTAACCAAATCACCAAACAAATTTGAGGTTGACGTCCGAAACGTCGAAAACACCAATTTGCGAAATCTTTGAATCCAACGTTCTTTTCCCTGTGGATCGATACTCCGGACTTTCCATTATACTCGTTTTAACATATTTTGAGGGGAGTCCTGTTTTATGAAATTAAACCATTGACCTGAGGCCGGCACCCTAACGACGCACACTCTTTGCCGGTTCGGTCATGTTTTTGGCGCCGTTGCCGGGGAACTTTGAATAGTTGTTTTTAAGGAATCACAGATTTTGCAAAGTGCAAGTTTCTTTGGCGGAAACCTTTGACCTACCCATATTGGTAAACCTAAGGTGTAACGCAAGCCAAAGGAACGTGCAATTCGCAAGTTTTATTTTTTTTCTTTTTGCACTCATACTTGATTGTTAGGAGAGTGTCTTCGGTGTATGAGTGTCTACACTCGTGACGCTACACATAGGCTCATCCGCCAAGACAACCCTCCTCTCAACCCAATGGCCGAACAACATGAGGCCAATGGCGCACCCATGGGTCGCACCATGCGGGATTACTTGCACCCTACTCACACCACCACCACCTCGTGCATTCGCTTTCCTACCGATACTCCCGAAGGGCAACAATTCCATGTAAAGCCTAACATGCTTGGCATGTTACCTACCTTCTATGGGATGGAATCGGAGAACTGTTATGTGCATATCAAAGAGTTCGAGGAGGTGGTGAACACTTTCACCAACGTGACCGCCCACCTTGAGACGGCACGTCTGAAACTCTTTCCCTTTTCTCTCAAGGATAAGGCCAAGCGATGGTTTCTCTCCTTGAGAGCTCATTCGGTGACAAGTTGGGTGGAAATGCAGGTTGAATTCCACAAAAAATGGTTCCCACTTCACCGCACTACCACTTTAAAAAAGAAAATCCAAAATTTTGAAGAAATACCCAACGAATCCTTCTGTTCATGTTGGGAAAGATATAAAGAGCGTCTCCTCGCCGTCCCTCATCACGGGTATGAGGATTGACAGATTGTGGCATTTTTCTATGAAGCCATATCAGTCCGCAATCGCCAATTCATCAACCTCATGACTAGTGGGGAGTTTCTGAACCAAGGGGCCTCCGCAGCTCTAGCTTACCTAGATGAGTTAGCGGAGAACAATCAATCATGGGATTATTCGGATCCCAATGACCGCTCTTATAAAACCCCCACTCAACACGGAACCATGGGCAAATACATGCCTAGGGAAGAGGATGACATCAGTAAACGCCTCGACCACCTCTCTAGGAAACTAGAGAAATTGGAGATTAATCGAGCGAATGAGGTCTCTTCCATTTCTAAGCCCGGGTAGGCTTGTGCCATTTGTGACACCATGGACCACACTACCAACATCTGTCCAACTATACCTGCTTTCAAAGAGGTACTTCATGGTCCGGACCAAGCTAAGGTCCATGCCCTTCACCAAGGGCAAAAGCCTACCAACGTGCCCTTCAACAACAACTACCATCCGGGATTGAGAAATCATCCCAATTTCAGTTGGAGGAACAATGAGGCGGGTGGCCAAACCCAAGGACCCCCGGGATTCCAAGGACAATATCCGGCCCATCAAAATGCACAAGGGCCGGCACCACCGCGGTATCCACCAAATGCCTACAATTCTCCGGGTCCCTCCACGGATCCTAACTCTTACCAACCGCCTAACTGGCGAAGTTTGGAGGATACCTTGCAAATGTGCATGCAAGGGAAAGCAAATGTCAATGAACAGAACACGCAAGCCATTGGGGACATCCGCTCCCAACTCACCAAGTTGACCACCACATTGGGGACCATGCAACATGAAAAAGGGAAGTTTCCAGCCCAACCACAAGCAAACCCCCAAGGTCAACATTTTGTACAAGGAGATTCTCCTTCGGGGTCAAATGTGGAACAAGCGAAGGCCATCACCACATTGAGGAGTGGGAAAGAGGTCGATAAGACCATTCTCCCAAAAACAATCCCCACTCCTCCTCCGGTGCCTATTCCACTACCCCAAAATGATGAACCGGTGAGTGTTTTGCCTCAATCCCCCCCCCATTTCCGCATCCACATCTATTCCTGTGGGAGAACCCATGGTCTCAACTTGCCCAATGCCGGCCCCATTCCCACAAAGATTGAGGCCTCTACCCAAGTTGACGAACTCTAACGAGATATTTGAGCTTTTCAAGCAAGTTAAAATCAATATCCCGTTACTTGATGCGATCAAGCAAATACCTTCTTATGCCAAATTTTTGAAAGACTTGTGCACAATCAAGCGCAAGCACAACGTGCAAAAGAAGGTGTTCTTGACTCAACAAGTGAGTTCGATCATTCAAACCCCCATTGCACCCAAGTACAAGGACCCCGGTTGTCCTACAATTTCTGTGAGGGTTGGGGGAAAGATAGTGGAGAAAGCCCTGCTTGAATTGGGGGCTAGCGTAAATTTGTTGCCATACTCGGTGTATGAGCAACTTGGGTTGGGGGACATGAAACCAACCTCGGTGACCCTTCAATTAGCCGACCGTAGTGTCCGGGTACCGAGGGGGTTGGTGGAGGATGTGCTTGTCCAAGTGGACAACTTTGTGTACCCGGTGGACTTTATAGTCCTTGATACTTGTCCCACGTCGAATTTTCAAGCCCAAACGCCCATCATACTTGGAAGGCCCTTCTTGGCCACGTCCAACGCGGTGATCCATTGTCGAAATGAGTTACTAAAAATGACGTTTGGGAACATGACCCTTGAGCTCAACATATTTAACATTGGGAGCCAAATGGGGGATGATGATGACATCCGTGACGTAAGCATTATTGACACACTCGTCCAAGAACACGTCGATTGTCATCTCTTTTCCGACCCCCTAGAGGCTATGCTTACTGCAGAAGAGACCGAATTCTTAGATTCACCCGAGGTTGAGTACATTTACTCCCTCCTAAGTGAAGAGGAGGTGATGGGTACCGAAAGGTGGGTACCCACTTTTGAATCATTACCACCCGCAGAACCCAAGACCCTACCTTCTACCATCCAACCACCCAAGCTTGAGCTCAAAATTCTCCCCTCTACTCTCAAGTATGCTTTTCTTGGTGATTCTGAAACCTTTCCGGTAGTAATTTCATCTGGCCTTAACGATCACCAAGAACAAGCCCTCTTAACAATTTTGAGGGACCACAAGAGAGCTATAGGGTGGACCATAGATGACATCCAAGGTATAAGCCCCCTACTTTGCAAACACCATATATACCTTGAGGATGATATCAAGCCATCTCGCCAACCCCAACGCCGTTTGAATCCCATCATGAGGGATGTTGTGCGAGATGAGGTGTTAAAATTGTTGGATGTGAGAATCATCTACCCTATTGCCGATAGCAAGTGGGTAAGCCCTATCCAAGTGGTTCCCAAGAAGTCCGGGGTGACTGTAGTGGCCAATGAGGAAGGGGACTTGATCCCCACATGTGTTGTCACCGGGTGGAGAGTATGCATTGATTATCGGAAGCTGAATACCTCTACTAGAAAAGACCACTTTCCTCTCCCCTTCATTGACCAAATGTTGGAGAGGGTAGCCGGTCACCCATTTTATTGCTTCCTAGATGGTTATTCTGGATATAACCAAATAGAGGTGGCCCTAGAGGACCAAGAGAAGACCACTTTCACTTGCCCATTTGGCACTTTCGCCTACCGTCGTATGCCCTTCGGGCTTTGCAATGCTCCCGGCACCTTTTCTAGGTGTATGATGGGTATCTTCAGCGACATGATTGAAAAAGTGGTGGAAGTGTTCATGGACGACTTTTCTATCTTTGGTGACTCCTTTGAGTCATGTCTTAATAATCTGGAATCTGTACTTGTGAGGTGTGAAGAGACTAACCTTGTGCTTAATTGGGAAAAATGTCATTTCATGGTTACCCAAGGTATCGTTCTTGGGCATATAGTCTCTTCTAGGGGGATTGAGGTAGACAAGTCCAAAGTGGAACTTATCTCTAAACTACCCACTCCTAAGTGTGTCAAGGATATCCGTTCTTTCCTTGGGCATGCCGGGTTCTATAGGCGCTTCATTCAAAATTTCAGCGCCATTTCTCGTCCCTTGTGTCACTTGCTATCAAAATACACAACCTTTGTGTGGACAAATGATTGTGAGGAGGCCTTTTCAAAACTCAAAGTCGCTCTCACGACTCCTCCAATCATGCAATCCCCTAACTGGAGCTTACCATTTGAGCTCATGTGCGATGCTAGTGACTATGCCATTGGGGCGGTCTTAGGTCAAAGGGATGGGAAGGTGCCTCATGTCATTGCTTACGCAAGCAAGACCCTGAATGATGCCCAATTGAACTACACGACCACTGAAAAGGAGTTTTTGGCGGTGGTATTTGCTCTTGACAAATTCAGGTCCTATCTCATAGGATCATCCATTGTGATTTACACCGACCATGCCGCCCTCAAATACCTCATGACCAAGCCTGATGCTAAAGCTCGGCTAATTAGGTGGGTATTACTTCTACAAGAGTTTGACTTGACCATCAAAGATAAAAAGGGGGTTGAGAATGTCGTGGCGGACCATTTGTCTCGCCTCGAGTTTGAGGATCATACCTCTAACATACCCATTCCCGACTCCTTTCCCGATGAGCAACTCTTGGCCATTTCAAGTTGCCCGTGGTATGCTGATATTGCCAATTATTTGGCCACGGGACAACTCCCATCACATTGGACTCCTCAAGATAGGAGAAAATTTCTGGCTGAGGTGAGGAGATTCGTCTTCGATGATCCCTATCTTTTTAAATTTTGCCCGGACCAGATTGTCCGGCGGTGTGTGCCCGATGATGAACAGAAGTCAATCTTGACCTTCTGCCACACCGAGGCATGTGGCGGGCATTTTTCCTCGAAGAAGACAGCTGCTAAAATTCTTCAGTGTGGCTTCTATTGGCCTCACATCTTCAAGGATGCCTTTGAATTCTGCAAGGCTTGCCCGCGCTGTCAAGAGTTGGGTGCTTTATCCCGGCGTAACATGATGCCCCTCCAACCTATCTTAATCATTGAAGTTTTCGATTGTTGGGGCATCGATTTCATGGGTCCTTTTTCCAATTCTTTTGGGAATCTCTACATTCTGTTAGCCGTGGATTACGTGTCCAAGTGGGTGGAAGCCATTCCAACCCGAACCAATGACCACTCTGTTGTGGTCCGATTCCTTAAAGAGAATATCTTCTCCCGGTTTGGTATGCCTAAAGCCCTTATTAGTGATCAGGGCACACACTTCTGCAATCGCCCTATGGAAGCCTTAGTCAAGAAATATGGGGTCAACCACAAAGTATCCACTGCCTACCACCCACAGACCAATGGCCAAGCTGAATTGGCCAACCGTGAAATCAAGCACATCCTTGAGAAAACGGTAAACCCGAATCGCAAGGATTGGTCTCTTAGACTAATTGATGTTTTGTGGGCTTACCGTACTGCCTACAAAACCGTGTTGGGCATGTCTCCCTACCGCTTGGTATATGGCAAAGCTTGCCACTTACCGGTGGAAATGGAGCACAAGGCTTTTTGGGCTATCAAACAGTTAAACTATCGGATGCCCGAAGTCGGTGCCCACCGCAAGCTCCAATTGGATGAGCTTGAAGAAATCCGCCGGGATGCTTATGACAATGCCCACATCTACAAGTGTAAGCTTAAGGCCTTTCACGACAAGAACATTGTCCGAAAAACATTCACCCCGGGCCAAAAGGTCTTATTGTACAACTCGAGGTTACATTTATTTCTGGGTAAATTGCGATCCCGGTGGGGAGGTCCCTACATTGTGAAAGCCATCTCCACTCATGGAGCGGTTGAACTTGAGAACCCCAAGAATGGAACAACTTTTAAGGTGAATGGCCACCGGTTAAAGCCTTACATTGAAAATTTTGATCCTGAGGAATCCGTTGAGGAATTGAGAGACCCGGTCTATGACGGGTCCGATGTGAACAATGTGGACCCCAATCATTTGGGTCCGTGAGCTTTATTTAAAGTCTAGGAGACTATAAATCCTTGGAGTATGTGATAACTCCAGTGTTTGCCGTGCTCGAACGGCATCAGACGGTCTGGTATAGCCACCTTGTCAAGCTACGTATGTAGTACCTTGAGGTTGGGTCTGACGGCAGGCGCGTGGACAATGAGAAATCTGTCTGAACCCTTTCGGCTTTAGTGTCAAGTTCCGTGGAGATTGCTTCAAAGCGGAATGAAGGGGTAAGGAATTTGGGGGGGGCCCCCTCCAAAGGGAGTGGTAGCCTATTAGATGATGGCGCTACTTCTCAAGATATTGTTGAACCCCACGCATACTGTCCTTCCAACAATAGGGAAACACAGCCTTCGACAAGGAAGAAAAGTAGTACTCGTGTCCTTCGCGTGAAGAAGTTGGTGGATTTATTGCTTACTTTCATTTATTGTCATTTTTGGACTAACCCGCTAATGAAATTTGTGTCCCATGAAGTCATGTTTGCTCTTAGTAGGTAGTTGGTGGTTCAGTCTTCGCAAGGTGTACACGCTACCACATCAGCCTTGGTAGTTTGGGTCTAAGTACGGGGTGATTGCAGAATTCAAGAGCCCAAAGTCATGGGTGTAGCTATGTGCTACGGTTGTTAGTCCAACAAAGCTTCGGCGATGATCCTATGTGACTAGCTATGGTCCACAAGTTGGAGCCGAAAGAGTACACCTTGGAAGCCCTCCCAATGACAAACGGTGCATGTGACGAGAAATCCTCAAACTTGGTCGAGGTATATGGTGGTTGACATTCCACCTCGCAGGTATGTTCGTCCCTCTTTTATGCTTAATGGTGCGTTGTCTTCTTGCATTGAGGACAATGCAATTTTCAAGTTGGGGGGAAGGGTTAGTCTAATTTTAGTGTTAATTTCGTCATTTTAGTCCCATTTTTTTTTGAAATTGTTGTTCCATTTCCCATGAAAGTAGAGTGGAAACCTATGCTTGGTAATTTGGATATGTACAAGAGGCATGCATGCGATGTATTTGTCATTGAGCAACAAAGTCAATTCACACACATAAACATGAACTATTTGGAACACTTTGAGCTAAGTGTGTAATTAGGTGATTTGATCATATAGAGTGGAGATTTAATTTGAAAAGCATCCCGCACTCAATCTTCATATGAAATCCATGCCATGCTCATTTAATGCTTAACATCTTGCATGCATCAATTTGGAATCCATTTTGTAAGGAGAAAAGGAAATTAGGCTATCTTTGCATGATTGAACCACACAAGTGTCCCATAATCCAAATTTTGAACCTAGTCCGAGTCATCCAATTTTCATGAAACAATTAGGAAACCGGATGTTAGGAGGTGTTTTAAGAGTGTTTGAATGGGTGATGGAAAGAAGATGGGTTAAAAAGATGAAGAATTTGGGGCATAAGCAAAGTTCAGACAGAACCAACCTCTATCGATAGAGGAAGGTTCCTATCGATAGAGGATCAGTGCAAATTTCAGACAGATTCAACCTCTATCGATAGAGGAATGTTCCTATCGATAGAGCAAGTTTTTCAGCATTCTCTATCGATAGAGGATGATTCCTATCGATAGAGACAAGGCCAAAAATGGACAGAAGGTTTCTCTATCGATAGGAAGAGGCTCCTATCGATAGGAGCAAGGGAAATTTTCAAAACAGAAGACTTCTCTATCGATAGAGACCACTTCTCTATCGATAGAGAACCCAGATTTCGGCCAAATCCCTTAAAAACGCCCGAACCCTTTCATTTCCCTCATCCGAAATTCACACCTCCTCCTCCAAAAGTCACGATTTTTTCCCCTCAATCCACTGAAATCTCACAACCCTTCCGAATCAAACTGAAATCCTACCCTATTTATACCCAAAACCCCTCACCCACCTTCCTCCATCCGAAATTTCGTGCCCTAACCCTCTCAATCCGAAATTTCAACCTCAAACTCCGAAATCAAGCACCAATGGCTCGTTCTAAGGTCCCCAATGTGAGTGAAGAGGAAGAATTTCAAGAGGAAAGGAGTGATGAGACCCGAAGGAGGGAAGAAATCCAAAGGGGTAAGCGTAAGGCCGCCGAAAGCTCGGGTAAAAAGAAGAAATCAAAGGAGAATCCAAAAGAATCGGCCAAACGAGAGTGGGAAAACTCAATGGCAACCCGCAAGGCCACGTGCGAGAGAATGGTTCATCGGGAAGATATTGGGGAAGAAGAGGCGGTTCTCGTAATTGATAGCCGGGGGTTGAAGAAATGGTTCGATCCGGTCAAGGGGTATATTCAACCTATTGTGAAGACGTTCTTCACAAATATGAGACTCCCGGAGGGGGAAATCACCCAAATCACGTCTACCGTGCGGGGTAAGCGAATTCTAATCACACCTATGGTCATTACGTTTTATTTGGGATGTCCCGCTTTCGACGAAAGTATTTGCACATTCCCAAGAGAGGAAGAGGTGTATGACCCCCGCTTCTATGCGGATGAGATGTTCTCCGATCCGAATGAGTTCCATGGCCAATTCCCCGTTGGGAGGCTTAAGGAGGAGTATAGGCTCCTAAACAAGATCTTGCATTACAACCTCTACCCCCGAGGGGTGGAGAACATTCTTGGGGCAAAGGAGGTCCAATTGGTCTACTCCTTCTTGCACGATGATGTGATAGATATCGGGAGATACATTTTCAGGCAGTTGGTGGAATTCAGGACCAACACGATGCGTAGGGCAAATTTTCCGTACCCGGCAATGATCACCCAACTGTGCCTCATGATGAGCGCATGTTATTGTGTATTTTACGGCTCAACACGTCTAGTTTAACTTGCGTGCACGTATTATTCCATGTTTATACTCGATAATTGCACGAAAAGGTATTTCATGTCCCGTGCAGGTCAAACAGAGAAAAGAGGACCCTGATGTGCCTAAATCAACTCTCCAAAAGTCAAACGAGGTCCGAATGGTCGAAGCCGAACTTGGTTGGGAGAAGCAATGTCCAGAGGCTCAGTGACACCGGTGCCTCAATACCTTGACACCGGTGTCTTCCCTTTATTCCACTGATGAAGCCAGAATGCAGAGACCAAATGACACCGGTGCTCAATTCCAGTGACACCGGTGTCTCCCCCTTTTTCCAAGTGAAGGCCAAGATGCAGAGTGTCCAAGACACCGGTGCTTCTGAGTTCTATACACCGGTGTATCTATGCAATGCCAATGGAAGGAGGATGATACAGAGTGTCCAAGACACCGGTGCCTTCAAATCCTTTATACCGGTGTCTCTGCCAAATGCAAAGAAGATCAAGATACAGAGCCATAGTGACACCGGTGCCTCAATTCCTTTACACCGGTGTCACCCCTTTCACAGAATACCAGATACAGAGCACCAGAGGCACCGGTGCCTCAATACCTTGACACCGGTGTATCTAGTTCGACAAAAGCAAACTTTTGCCTTGGGATGGCTGACTGTTGGGGGGTCCACTTTGCCTTAAAATGTGTGCCAAATCAGGGGACAAAAGGGATATTCAGCCTGGGGAAAGGAAAAGAAGCTTCTATTATGCCTTTTTGGAGGATAATATTGTAACTAGCCTAGTTTGTTAGGATATTTTCTATTAGGTTTTTACTTTTGGCCAAGGGGTCTCATTAGCTAACATAACATCTTAGAAAATATCAGATTGTATTCCTTTTTGGAGAGCTCTTCTTGCCTCCCTTTAGCTTTTCTAGTTGTTCTTCATTGTTCTTGAAGTTTTGAAGTAAGTTTTGTTAATCTTTATTGTTTATGCTTGAAGATCCTTGTAATCTCTTGGAATCAATTAAGTTTTGGATTAGTTTCACTCATATAGTTCCATTTTAGTATCTTCTTATCCTAAAATCTGATTGTTCTTAGTGTTTTCTAGTATAGTTTAGACTAAATCTTTCTTATTAGACTTAGATAAATTGGTTTTATCATGTTTTCCTTTGAGTATATCATGTTTATAGTTAATATGAGTAGCTAAATTAGTGTGGGTTAAGTTTAAAGGTGAGGTTTAGTTCAAAACCATGTTGGTCTATATCTTCTCCATATGTGTTAATGCCATTGATGGATCTTTCTAAGTTTTTCTTATTGAAATAAAAATGAAGTGTTAAGTTCTTGATTAGTTATAGCCATCCTTAGAGTTGGTATATCTAATACTTAAATCGATGTCCTTCATATTTTAACCCTAATTTTCTTAAACTTGAAAGAATCCATCAAACCATTTTGTGAAGTAAAATCCCGATTTTCATTGAAGTATCTTCCGATCTAAAACCCTATACGGGGGATAGATTGAGTTATAAGGAGAAGAGATAGACCGACGGAAGAATTGGAATAGACCAAACCTTAGAACTTAACCCCGCTCCTTAATCTAGTTTTAATCCTCCTTTTAGTTGATACAATTGCTTAACCGCACCAAACAAATTTGAGGTTGACGTCCGAAACGTCGAAAACACCAATTTGCGCACTCTTTAAATCCAACGTTCTTTTTCCCTGTGGATCGATACTCCGGACTATCCATTATACTCATTTTACATATTTTGAGGATAAGTTCTGTTTTATGAAATTAAACCACTGACTCGAGGCCGGCACCCCTAACGACAAACACTTTTGCCGGCCGGTCACTTCAACATGGGAGTGGAGGAGAGATCAAATGATGCATGGACTAAGGGTTTGGGACCCATTTCTGGTGTCACTACAAGTAAGAGCAAAGCCCACTCTCGAGACCCAACTGCTGTGAGACCCCCACCCACAGTTAGAACCCACGTTCCTTCAGCTTCTCGGGTCAGTGCAAGAACTTCTGGCCCCTCTGTGGAAAGGCCTGACGAAGACTCCTTCAAGAAAAAAATGTGGAAAATGATGAAGAAGATCTTCTGTCGCCAGTCTGAGATCATGAAGACACAGAAGAAGATACTGAGAAGACAGAGGTTCACCATGGATTATGTGGCTGAACAGACAGGGCGCCCATACATTTCTGAAGAAGAGGAGAGTGAGACAGAAGAGGAGGTGAGCAATGACAGTGAGGAAGGCTCGGGAGAAGAGGACATTGGTGAAGAAAGTGATTAGAAGTAGAAGGGGGATAGAGTCAGAAAAATCAAGTCATTGAGTCTAGGATTGTGTGTTCTTTTTCTTTTTATTGTAGTCATCATGGTATGGTGCACCGGGTGCACATTGGTATTGTCACGACACCGGCAAAGGGAAGATGACCTAATCCACATATCAGCCGGTGTCAATTCTTGTACTTCAATTTTGCTATAAAAACCATGAATATTATGAGCTTTTGAAGTCCTAATCGATTCTAATTACAATTTGGATTCTATCTTGATGCATGTTTGAGTAGTTACATATTTCTAGCACTTGGCATTCCTATATCACATTGCTATGTTCCATCAACGCATACCAGAATACTTTCATTGTGATTGCGCTTATTCCTTGAATGCATAACCACATCTTCGGTGTGTATATTCGCGCAAATTAGGGATGCAAAGTGTAAGTCATGAAGTGCACAATTTGTTTTGAGGGCAAACTGAGAGATTTGGAATCAAGGCTCGCTTTGGTTAACATTGCTTAATAGATTTCCAAGCTCACTTGTTCGTTATAGTTCATGAATGGTTGTGCGTGTTTACATTGCTCATTCTTGCTAAATGCGCCGAGTACACATGGAAAACTACGAATCAAGCATGGTTGATAATTAGACTTGCATGGGAAATAAACTGTCTTTTCTGTTGTTAGTATGATGCGTTGCTAGGGACTAGCAACCTTCAAGTTGAGGGGTGTGATGAGCGCACTATATTGCATAATAACGTGGCTCAATATACTCATTCTGGCAATTATGCGTAGGCAAATGTATTTATTTAGTTAATGTTGCACGCGTAGTTGTCTTTGTACCCTTTCAGGTTTGCGAGCGCTAAATGAATGCCCAAAAGGTTCTACCATGATTTAAGGCCTCGGAACCATTGGCGATATTGATGGAGGACTAATTGAAGGCTCGGGAGGAGTAAAAGTGAGTCCGGATCAAAGAGACAAGGAAGAACTGAAAATTGGAGTCAGAAGCCCTCTCTATCGATAGAGGTTTATCCCTATCGATAGAGCCCTAGCAAAGAACCAGGAAAAAGAGCCCTCTATCGATAGAGGTCTCTTCCTATCGATAGAAGGCTTAATCAAAGAAGACCAGAAGACTTCCCTATTGATAGAGGATCACTCCTATCGATAGAAGGCTTAATCAAAGAAGACCAGAAGACTTCCCTATCGATAGAGGATCACTCCTATCGATAGAAGGCTTAACCAACTAATACCAGAGGAGTTCTCTATCGATAGGGAGATCCTCCTATCGATAGAGATCCAATTACGTCTGATTCTTTGCCTCGAATTCTGGGCCAAATCAGGGAATAAGAAGCTTCTTTTATTGCCATTATGGAGGGTAGAATGGTACTTTCACCTAGGTTTTGTAGGATATTTTATTAGGTTGTAATTACTTGGCTAAAGGGGTCTCTCACATAACATCACACATATAGAATATTATCAGATTTTGGAGAGCTCCTTGCCTCCCTTTTGTCTTACAATATTTGTTCTTCATGTTTTCTCTTCAAGTTTTGGAGTAAGTTTGCTAATCTTTAGTGTTTATTGCTTGAAGATCCTTGTATTCTCTTGGAATCATTTAAGTTTTGGTAAGTTTTTACTCATATATTTCCATTAGTATTGTATTTCTCACCTTAAAATCTGATTGTTCTTAGAGTTTTCTAGTAGTTTTGATTTTAATCCTTCTTATTGTTCTTAGATAAGTTTGTTTTATCATGTTTTCTCCTACTTCTATCATTTTCATGTTAAATATGAGTAGCTAAATTAGTGTGGGTTAAGTCTAAATGTGAAGTTTATTTCAAAACCATGTTGGTCTAAATCTTCTCCATATGTATTAACGTCATTGATGGATCTTTCTAAGTTTTTTCATATTGAAACAAAAATGAAGAGTTAAGTTCTTGCTTAGTTATAGCCATCCTTAGAGTTGGTATATCTAATACTTGAATCGATGTCCTTCATCTTTTAATCCTATTTTCTTGAACTTGAAAGAATCCATCAAATCATTTTGTGAATTAAAATCCTGATTTTCACCGAAGTATTTTCCGATCTAAAACCCGAGACCGGGGGCTAGATTGAGTTATAAGGAGAAGAGATAGACCGACGAAAGAATTGAATAGACCAAACTTGAGGACTTAACCCCACTCCTTAATCTAGTTTTTCCCCTCTTTTAGTAGTATAATTGTTAACCAAATCACCAAACAAATTTGAGGTTGACGTCCGAAACGTCGAAAACACCAATTTGCGAAATCTTTGAATCCAACGTTCTTTTCCCTGTGAATCGATACTCCGGACTTTCCATTATACTCGTTTTAACATATTTTGAGGGGAGTTCTGTTTTATGAAATTAAACCATTGACCCGAGGTCGGCACCCTAACGACGCACACTCTTTGCCGGTTCGGTCAATAACCTTTGGAGGCATAATGGACCTAAATACCCATCTGCTCATAGAATACATGGAATTGATCATTGTGGAACTGTTTACCCCGATCCATGATGATGCCCCTAGGTAGACCAAACCTGCTGATGATGTTTTTCTAGATGAAATTAGTGGCCTTCTGAGTCATTATGGTCGTTAAAGGCTTAGCTTTTACCCACTTGGTGAAGTAGTCTACAACTACTACGGCAAATTTGTTATGCCCTTTGCCAATGGGTAGTGGACCAATCAGATCCAATCCTCACTAAGCAAACGACCACGGGAAAGACATTGGAGTCAGCATGGTTGGAAGCTGATGAGAAATATTGGTGAACCTTTGAAATTTTTTGCATGTTTGTACCACCTTTTGAGCATCTGAGTGTATTGATGGGTAGTAGTACCTTGTTCTCAGCAACTTGTGATCTAATGCATGCCCTCCTGAATGGTCTCCCCAGGAGCCTTCATGAACTTCTCTCAAAGCATAATCAGCCTCTTCATTAGTTAGACAATGTAGGAGTGAGAGTGAATAACTTCTTCGATAGAGTACTCCCCCCATACTTAAATACTTGGTTGACTTGAGTTTTAACTTCCTATCCTTGTCTTTTTCTACAGGTAATTCTTCACCTTTTAGATAGAAGCTCATTATAGGATTTGCCCATGACCCTCTATAATCCAATGCATTTACCTCTGTCATGACTTGCTTAGTACTGGGCTTCTCCGATTGCTGTATGGGAATAGCTATACCTAGTGCGTCCCCCTTGGTTGTAGCCAATCAAGCTAGCTGATAGACTTCTTGGTTCTCTTCTCTGGGAATCGTTGCAATTTCAAACTTCTCAAAATTCTTCTGCAACGATTTGATATGTCGCAGATATTGCTTCATCCTGACCTTCTTAGCTTCATTATCTCCCAAGACTTGTCCTACCACCAACTAGGAATCACTCCTAACAACCAAGTCTCCAATTCATAAGGATTTCCCCAATTTGATTCCCATGATGAGAGCTTCATATTCTGCCTCATTGTTGGTTGCTTTGAATCCAAATCAGAGTGTATATTGAAGTTTCATTTGATCAGCTGAGATCAGCACAATGCTACCTCTGCAAGCTTCATTGTTTATTGAGCGATCCATATGTAACGTCCATCTTGGTGGTTGCTCTTCTTCCATCTCCTATTGCTCTGCCTATGCAGCCTATCGTTTTTCTAGAAAGGTAAATTTGGCCACAATGCTTGCTAAAGCTTGGGCTTTAATGGCCGACCTTGGGCAAAACTCCAAATCAAACTCGCCTAACTCAACAGACCATTAGACTAAGTGTCTAGAGGTGTCTAGACTGTGGAGGATTTTCTTGAGGGGTTGATCCGTCATCACTTTGATGGAGTGAGCTTGAAAATAAGGTTGGAGCCTTCTCACCGATACGACCAATGAAAAGGCCAGCTTCTCAATTCTTGGGTACCTTACTTCTACTCTTTTGAGAGCTCTACTAGCATAATAAACTAGATATTGAACCATCTATTTTGCTCGAATTAACGCTAAGCTGACTGCATGAGGACATACTGTTAGGTCTAGATTCAAGTTTTCTCTCTCTACTATATAGTTGAGGAGAGGGGAAGAAGATAAATAAGCTTTCAACTAGAGAAATACCTGCTCACACACCTCAATCCATTGAAAAGCCTTCTTCAGAATTTGAAAAAATGGATGGGCACTTGCCAGTTGTTCGTGACACGAAACAATTAAGAGCTCCTATGCGTCCAGTCAATTTCTGAACTTCCTTTATACCTCTTGGAGACTTCATAGAAATGATGGCTCTTATCTTCTCAGGGTTGGCCTCTACCCCCCTCTGTGAGACCATGAACCCTAAAAACTTTCTTGAGGATACTCCAAATGCACATTTAGTGGGATTCAGCTTCATTTGGTATTTTTTGAGTATCTTGAAAGTCTCTTCCAAGTCTTCAACATGGCTGGCTCTGATTCGAATTTTCACTAGCATGTCGTCGACATATACCTCTGCCTTTCTCCCCATCTACCGATGGAAAATACAGTTAACTAAAATTTAATACGTAACACTTGCATTTTTAAGCCCAAACCTTATAACAATAAAATCCTCCTTTAGTAACGAATGACGTCTTCTCCTCGTCATCCTCAAGCATCTAAATCTAATTCTACCCTAAAAAAGCGCCCGTAAGGCTGAGCAACTCACGCACTGCCGTACAATCTATGAGAAAAGTGATCATAGGCAAAGAAAAGCTATTCTTGGGGCAACGCCTTGTTGAGATCCTTGAAATCTATACAGAGACGCCACTTCCCATTGGGCTTTGGCACCAGAAACACATTGGGAATCCACACTGGGTACTGAGCTTCCCAGATGAACTGAGATTTCACTAGCTTATCCACTTCCCCTGCTATGGCTACATTTCTTTCTGGGGCAAACGTTCTCACTCTCTGCTTGATTAGTTGATGTTCTGGATCAACATTTAACCTGTGAACTTATCACCTTGGGATCAATCCCAGGCATATCTTTATGTGACCATACAAAGACATCTATGTAGCTTTTCAAAAACCTGATCAGGGCTTTTGCTTCTTCTGGGTGTAAGCCTGACCCAATCCAAAATACTCTCTCGACATTGCCTTCTGTCACTTGTATCTCCAACAGCTCCTCTACAGGTTCTCCATGCTTGAGTTTGTCTTCATCTCTTACATCCATGCCATAAAAAACAAATGCCTCTTTTGTCGTTTTTATAGAGGTCAGGTAGCATTCCAGTGCTTTTCTCTGATCACCCTTAACCCTCCAATCCCATTAACTGTTTGGGGGAATTTTATTTTAAGGTGATAGGTTGACACTACAGCCTTGAGTTATTGAGTGTTTGTCTACCCAAGATTACATTATAGGGTGAAGGACAATTCATCACGAAAAAATCCACCATGGCAGTCACATTCTTGTCCTCATTTCCTATCATGATAGGCAGTGTAACCACCCCTATAGGATGTGCAGTTTCTCTTGCGAATCCTATAAGGGAAAACTACACCGACCTGATTTATCCTTTCCAAGTGAAGACCTTCAAAAGCAGGTAAGAAAATAAGGTCACTTGAGTTACCTATGTCTACAAGCACTCTCCTCATCGTTCAATTGGTGAGTAACACCGCCACCACCAAAGGATCATCATGGGGCTGAACAATCCCTCTCGTATCTTCCTCCATGAACTGAATAATATGACTTTCGAGAACATTGTGTATCCCCCCCGACTCCCGGATATCATCTAGATCTCCCTATTAGATGAGGCTACGGAGGAGGAGGAGTTCGATCTTGATCTCCCCCGGGTCCTCTCCTTTCTGCTTGTCTTCTAGGCAGGTTGTCTTCTCTTGGCACAAACTGTTGTAATCGCTCACGTCTGATTAGCCCTTCAATATGTTGTTTGAGCTTTACAAAGTCATCTGTATTGTGTGCATGATCAAAATAAAATCTGCAATATTTATTTCGTGAACGTCTATTTGAGGGGGTCTTCATCTTGCCTGGCTATCTGAGTTTAGGACAATTGATGATTTCTTGCAACACTTGATCGATAGAAGCCATGAGATGTGTATATTCTGAGAATCTCCTCTCCGACCTTCTTCTCCTTAGAGATTTTCTCTGATCTGCCTTCTTTCCTCTTAAAGGGTCTGTAGGTCGGTATTGAGACCTCTCACATCATTTTCTATCCCTTCCCTACTAGTATCCTCCATGTTGACCAGCAGGTTGTGCATATCTTCCTCGATGAGCCGCCAAGGTATCCTTCGCATTTATCTGCTTTTGTGCTCTCAACATGAGTTCAGCAATGTTAGATGGGGGATCAATGGAGAGGGAAAGAAAAAATTGTCCAGGACTTATTCCTGACATATAAGCTGTTATGGCAACTTGATCATCTGCATTATCCACCTGCATGGATTCCCTGTTGAATCTGGAAGTCAATTCTCTAAGGCTTTCACCTTTGGTTTGCTTCACATTGAGGAGATAAGTGGTCGGCCTCCTGTACTGCTGTCCTGCAATAAAGTAGTTGACAAAACTTTGACTAAACTCTTTGAAGGCACTGACAGTGCCTAGAGACAACTTATTGAACGAGATTTGAGCAACCCCACGAAGCATGATCGAAAAAGCCCTACACATGATGGCGTCGAGAATAGCTTATAGATGCATCAAGGACTTGTAAGTTTCCAAGCAATCAAGGGGATCCTTTCTCCCATCAAAGGAATCAATTTGAGGGTCCCTGAACTTTGGTGAGAGAGGGACTGCCATCACATCAACAGTGAAAGGCAAATCTGTTGTCCGAACAAGCTCTTCCACAGACGCTAGGGTCTTGATTTTTACCTACCCGATCAACCCATCTAACTAGGCCTTCATTTGTCGTATCTGCTCTGTTATTGGTCCTTTCGAAAGTTGTTGTCCACCTAGGGGACCATTTAGATGACTACCAGCGTGACTGTTAACTTTTCCCTATTCAATTGCAAGATCATCCTCTACTCTAGGATCACCATCTAGGGGGATATCTCTGAAGTAAGGAGAGAGGCGTCCTCTGGGAGGTATAGGATGATAACGCTGCAACAGTGCTTGGTTTTGTTCAATAATACGCTACATTCCTTAGGTCGGGGTAAGGACCTGCTCACGAAGTGCTTAGTAATCTTCTTGCGTAACTGGACCAAGAGGAATAGCGGGGATCTAATTATTCTCCTGGCCAATACCTTGAGGTTGGTTATTAGCATTTGAAGTCATGGAGCGAGTGCTAACCATAACTTGTTCAATTTAGTAAAGGAAGAAATGAATGTCATTCCCACAGACGGCGCCACCTGATAGAACAGATTATGGCGTCCTCTGCTCACTCGAACCTGCAATAGACTTGACATCGATGTGGTGCTTTGCCAACACCCTTCCGATGCCTAAGTTAGAATTTAGGGTGGAGAAAATAGTAAAGAACCCTCTATAATAAGGCCAGATTTTTCGTATCTTGTACCATAGGGTTGCATTAGATTATATGGGCATAGAAACTCCCTTGCTACTCTCGTGGAGCATTATTAGGGAGTGTTTCCTTGAAAAGAGGAATGACACCAGACATAATCCACTGGTCCTTATCCAATAGAGAATGGATAAGAATAACCATTATAGGAGATTACTTTGGATCCCGTAATACTAGGACCACTATCTAATCAGAAGCTGATCAGTACATTATTCATCCGAACAATCCTCAGATGACCAAGTCATATTGGACCTACAAACTGGCTGTTGAAAAGAAGGAGAGCTGAGCACACTCCTAAGCGTAGGAGACCCATATCCGAGTAGATTACATATACTAGTCAGGTCGTCAATTCTCTTACTTGTCAGTTCTATTTATTGATGTTCAATTAATTTTATATTTCGATGCACAACAGATTCAAGAAATCGAACAAAATAAACGATTTTGGATTAACTTAATGGGGCTCAAAGCAGCAATCACAACCAAAGTTATCAACCTCAAGCCGATGAACGCACCGATTTTGTTACGGGTAGTACTGGTATGTACCGACATATCATTTTTGATTTATCACTAAAATTAATATACATATTTCAAATAATATTTTCCAACAAAAAATCATATTAAACATCTTTACATATGATAAAGAGATGCCATGTGTCAACTGTTCATCCTTTTCGTCCGACCAATTTTGGTCTCGTCCTATAGAATTACTTTTATACCCTTAACATGTCTTTGTTCTTTTATTTTCCAAAATTGCTATTTGGACCAAAGCCCCCACCGAACACCCCACCTAACACAGGTGGCAAGGTGGGGGCCACCTTTTTTTGCTTTTGAAAAATCATCTCCCTTCTCTCTCTCACAGAAACTTAGCAATAAAGTCATTACACTTGATTTTTTTGAAATATTTCTAATTTTTATTTTTCAAATTTTGCTAGCTTTGTGTCAAATACTTAAAATTATTGATTCGTCTTTTAAATCATTCAAAAATATTCACATTCATCACATGTTCTAATGCACTTAACTTTAGAGAAAAAAATGACTGACACTACTCATTCAAATACCTTTCAATCGTGCTTTTCGAATTTTATTCTCGAAAAAATTCTAAAAATTTACTGTTAACTTCAAAAATTATTTTGGGATTAACGGTGAGCTCGGAATATTTTTATAAATGACTGTTCAATTATGTAGTATATTTGTTGACCTTTCAATAATTTCATAATTCAACAACTCATTATTAAAATATTTTAAACTCACAGTTAATTTCGAGATAATTTTTAAGTCAAAGATTTTTTTTGTATTTTTCGAGAATAAAATTCAAAAAACACTATCGAAAGGAGTTCAAATGAGCGGTGTCGGTCACTTTTTTTTACTCCAAAGTTGAGAATATTGGGACATGTGATGAATGTGAATTTTTTGGATGCTTTGTTTTATAAATCAACAAAAAATAAAAGAAAAATAATTATAAAATATAAATCAATAAATATCTTACCATAATTCAACAACCTTTTATCAAAATATTCTGAGCTCATAGTTAATTCTAAAATAATTTTTTATGTCAATGCAAAAATTTTTAATATTTATTTGAGAATAAAATTCAAAAAATACAATTGAAAGAGGCTCAAATGAGAGATGTCGGTCATTTTTTAACTAAAAAATTGAACATATTAGGACATGTGATAAATGTAAATGTTTTTTAATGTTTAACTTTGTTTTATAAATTAACAAATAATAAAATAAAATATAAATCAATAAATATCTTGTCAAAATTCAACAATACTTTATCAAAATATTCGGAGCTCACGATTAATTCCAAAATAATTTTTTAAGTTAACGGTAAATTTTTAGTATTTTTGCGAGAATAAAATTTAGAAAGCACTATTGAAAGGGAGTTCGAATGAGCGGTGTCGATCATTTTTTTCTCTCTAAAGTTAAGTTTATTAGGACATATGATGAATGTGAATATTTTTGGATAATGTAAGAGATGAATCAATAATTTTAAGTATTTGACACAAAGCTAATAAAATTTAAAGAAAAATAAAGGTAAAAAAATATTTTAAAAAAATCATTTTTATTACTAAGTTTATTGCTAAGTTTATGCAAGAGATAGAAGGGAGATGATTTTTCAAAAGCAAAAAATAGTGGCCCCTACCTTGCCACATGTGTTTGGTGGGGTGTTCGCTGGGGGACTTCTGCCCAAATAGTAATTCTATTTGTTTTGATAATAGCAACGAATCCCCCACCGAATTCCCCAATGATCACGTTGGAGGCCTCCCATTTACTTTTCAAAAATTCCAACCCCTAGGGCCCCAACTCATTTTTCTCTGTAGCAAATGTTTTTTTAAATATTTTTTTATCGTTATTTATTTTAAATTTTTTTAGGTTTGCAATAAATATTTCCTATTTGGATTAAGGTTCCATTTGAATATCACCCTTACCACTTTTCATAACTATTACCACTACCTCCAAAGGTAGATGTTGATAGAGCCTCCTCTAAATTTACCAGAATCTTCCTTAATTATTGGAGTAAGGGCTCGAAAGCCCAAATTGTGTTATAATCAAGATGAAGCCTTACATCCACAATAATAATAACAACAACAATTAGCTGTATGAGCTTTTATTGGCCTTTATAATTGTGGGTATCCGGAAGTGCTCCTCCACTAGACACTTTTAGAGGAGCTTCTATCCACCAAGAGGATCTCAACAATGATATGGGTATTTGAAAGTCCTCCTTCACTAGAGACATCCAGAGGAGCTTCCACCCACATGGATCCGAGGTCTGAAATACTTGTCTCCAATAAGAAACCAATCTTATGGCATTCTTCCATACTCAAAGCTCCACGAGCTGGCGACTCTATCAACATACAAGACCCCTCGGGAGCAGGTCCTAGGGACTTGACTCGGGATCTAAGGAGGCATGTGGTTTGGAGGCTAGAGCAAAGGGATTGTCAAGGAGGAAGAGTCCCCCCCGGCGAACTCCAACTTGACCGATCGTAAAGAGAGGGACACAACCCACAACTAACCCATCTTCCACCTAATACCTCAAAAGATGTATCACAACACCTAGGAGCTTGTACCATACTTCCATATGATACAAGTCTCCATATATCACCTAAACTACCTCTGAGCCCTATGACACATAACTCAACTTCTGACCATAAACCCAAATAAGGATATGTCAACCACCACTTCGACCCTCAAATAGGAAGAAAGCTCATCAGCTGGCTTTCTCCTCCTTTGAGGCTTCTATATAAGAGAGAGTTGACATAGCATTAAATACAACAACATCTACCTATCCCTCATTGAATACAAGAATTTACTCTTTGGTTGAGCCCATTTTCATTGCCATCCCCCTCTCTCTCTCTCTAATGTCACTCCGAGCTCTCACCTTCTCCACCTCCGGTGGTCTCGAGTCTACTGTAGTGCCTGCCATAATTCCCAAGAGGCACGCTTCTACTCCTAACATCCACATTATACACTGCTGGGAAAGAGTGGTGCTCACTATAATGGCAAGGAAAGACGCTCAAACTTAGACTAGTGTGAAAGTAACAGAGACCTCAGGTGGTGGTCGGGTGGAACAACCCTCACAAGTAACCATTATTGAGCAACTTCGTTTAGTAACGGAAACCCTCTTGGCTATGCAACAAACCCAAAATCTATTGATGGAAAACTTGCTTACATTGCAGAGGAGAGCTGCCAACTCACCGGTTTCTCAGATAGAGATAGATCGATCTCTGCCTATGGGCTTAGAGATCGACAACCTACCCTTCAATAGCATACAAGCCCTTTCGCTTGGGGAAAACCTCCCTCCGGTGGCAGCTTCAGACCATACTCCCCCAACGGAGACACCCTCGCCACAGGTCCCCTCCCATGGAATAGGGTCTTCCATTCTCCCACAAAACTTAGCGAGCCCAACACCCATCACCCTAGAGCAAGTCTGAGTGCTCATCCGATCGGAGAGACCTCTTCTGCCTTTCGCTCCAGACGTGGATCTACGCCCTCCACACCCAATGGAAGTTGCAAGCATGCCTTACCCAGAGGGGTACACTGTGCCTAACTTTATTCGTTTTGACGGTAGACGAGGGAACGCCAAAGAACATGTGACTCGCTCTTTGCACAGCCTCGGTGTCCATAGTACGGATCATAGTCTTAGGTTGAGGGAGTTTTCCAAATCTCTGACAAAGAGAGCATATTCATGGTATGCTAACCTCGCTCCTGGCTCAGTTGCCTCTTGGGATGACTTGCTCAAAAAATTCTATTCCAAGTTCTTTTACGTGAAAGAGCGCCTCACCACCCTCCATTTGTTGAAGGTGACCCAAAGACCATTAGAGGACCTCCACTCATAGGTTCGCCGCTTCCGCAAACTATCGGTGGACATTCAAGATCCGATGGCAGAGGACTACCTCGTGAAAATATGCATACGGGGAATGCTCTCCACTTACAAGCCTCACTTGGTGACTCAACATTTTTCGGGCTTCTTCGCATTATGTGAGGCCACTTGAAATTTGAGCGAATCAGTGCCCAAATCCTCGCGAGAACTGGCACGCCCACCTCACTACCAACCCTCATCGTGGAAGCCCACATCCCACCATGGCCACTCCGCTCACATGGACTCTAGGCCATCACCTACGTATTTTTTAGTCCGCCTAACCGAGGCCGAGTGGACCAATACAAGCGCCAAAAGTTTAATGAGCCTCCAACCTTGCCGGTGACAGTAAAGGAAGCCCAAGCATTCCTTGATGCATGGGTGCATGATGGGAAGGTAGCCCTCCCACCAGTTCAGAAGGAGCCAACTTGTCAAGACAAGAGCCATCGTGACTATTACATACTCCACAGAATCGTTCGTCATGCCACAAAAGATTGTTGGGCCCTCAAGGGGATGTTCCAAAAATTTATGAATAAGGATTTCTTGGAGCTCCCAGCTACCAAAGACGTCCTTCAGAACCCTCTTCCAAACCACAGAGACAACGGAAAAGCAATTATGATGGTCACCCATGGAACAAAGCCCCCTGGTAGAAGGGGCTCAACAATGACTATCTCCCACCATGATGAGTTCGAAGAGCTAGCAATATGTGAAGCTTATAATCTTGCGGAACCTGAATGCTCTAACTTCGAAGAAAAGAGAGCCTTTGTCCTCCAAAATTCCACCAAGTTCAAATGGCCCTTCGATCAATTTGGTTTCTAAGAGCCTACTAGACTCGACACCACGAAGGCTATACTCCGTGTTGCCAAGGAGCATGTAAAGCAGTGCATGGGCCTCTCCATAACAGTACGCAAGGCACTCAGAGACAACTCCATCTCCATTACATTCACCGAGGCCAATCGTCGGCTCCTTTTTCCTCATAATAGGCCTTTATATGTTCTGATAAAAATCAATGGTGTTGAATTCCAAAGGGGCTTTATGGATGGAGGAGCTTCCCTCAAAATAATGCCTTACTCCACTTTCAAAGTTGCCGCCATCCCATCCAGTTACCTTTTGGAGCAACCCATCACCATCTCCAGGTTTGAAATCATAGTCAACAGACAATGGGATTTGTGCAAGTGGACTTGATCGTAGACCAAATACGCTCCGCAACTAAGTTTCACGTAATCGACTCAGAGACCACCTGTCATGCCCTCGTAGGGAGGATTTGGATGCACCGGTGTGCTGCCATCCCCTCTTATCACCAATGCATGAAGGGCATATATAAAAACGACATTGTCACCATCATGGGATCCCAAAAGCCTTTCAAGCCTGATGAGGCTCATATGGCGAACGTTGTATTTTACAACAATGTGGATGAAGAGGAAGCCCCGCTCCCCCTAGAGGCATCCCCATTCCTAAGTGGAGCAAAATTTCCAAGGAAGATCTCCCCTCTACGAGCTTCGGCCATACCAAGAAATGAGAAAGAAGCACAACTTCGCCTAGCTCCAAACCCCCTCCGCAAATGATCCTCCTAGGTTGACAAAGTACACCATGTCTGATGGCAAAGAGGTCTAAAATCAATGAAGGTGCACGGGGTTGGTCTCCTCGTCCGAGGTGGCTGGCTCCCTGTTCGAATGTCATAAGGCTCACAATGGGTAGGAGGACCCAATAGAACTCCTCGCCCAATGTTGTGCCTTATCAAATCTAGCACACCGATGATCAGGCAACAACAAGAAGAAGAAAATGAAGAATCCCAAGCCAACCTCCTTGAGAGAAGAACCGAGCTTACCCTCTAAACATTCCATTTCCCTCCAAGAGGTCAAGCTAGCTCCGGGATGCCTACAAGATGGACCTCGACCACAAAAATAAGAGCTCCAAGAAATCAACCTCGCTCCCGATAGAAGGCTGCCAAAATCAATCTCTATTTGCAAAGACCTCCTAGAGGAAAGAAAACAAGCTCTAATCAAGCTCACAAGGGAATACGAAGATATCTTTGCATGGAACTACGACGAGATGTCTGGCTTGGATCCAGTCGTCACCATGCATAGGCTCAATATTCTACCACATGCTCACCCCATTAAACAAGGCCTCTAATTCTACAATCCATATGTTGAACTAAAGATCAAGGACGAGGTAGTCAAGCTCCTCAAGGCTGGATTCATCAAACCAGTCCAACACCCCTCTTGGCTCTCTAGCATTTGCGTGGATTTTAGAGATCTGAACAAGTCTTGTCCAAAGGATGAGTTTCATCTCCCTAGCATCGACACTGTAGTGGATTCCGCAACAGGTCATTACATGTTCTCATTTATGGATGGATTCAGTAGCTACAACCAAATTCAGATGGCCCTAGAGGACGCTCCCAAGACTTCCTTCCGAACGCCTAATGGAAACTTCTTATATACCGTCATGCCTTTCGGGTTGAAGAACGCAAGCGCTACGTATCAATGAGCCATGACCGGAATCTTCCATGACATGTTTCACAAAGTGTTGGAGTTCTACATTGATGACTTGGTGGTCAAGTCCAAGAAGGAGGAAACTCACCTTGAAGACCTCCAACGCGTGTTCGAACAATGCAAAAGGTATAGACTACGAATGAACTCGTTAAAATACGCACTCAGAGTCATGGCCGGTAAATTCCTTGGATATGTGGTCCATCTTCACGGGGTTGGTCCCGACCTCGCTAAAATTTTGGGTATCCAGGAAATGCCTCGCACTGCTAATATCAACGAGCTTCGGACATTTCTAGGCTGGACATCTTACTTACGAAGGTTTATTCCCACCATGGCGGAAATCACCCAACCTTTTGGGAGTTTGATAAAAAAGGACGCCAAGTTCATTTGGAAGGAGGAGCATCATAAGGCATTCAAAGTTGTGAAATCAGTGTTAACCTCGCCCCTCACGATGACTCCTCCTCAACCTAGAAGGCCTCTCTTCCTATACATAACCTCCACCCCTCGTTCCATCAGAGCTTTACTAGCACAAGAAATGGACGATTTGAGCAGCCCATATACTACATTAGCAAGGTGATACAAGGGGAGGAGGTGAGATAGAGCATCGCCCCTTGTATTTGCCACGCAGAAGCTCCGGCACTACCTCCTCTCCTATACGATCCACCTTGTTACAAAGTGTGATCCTATTAGATTCTTACTTGCCCGGACGGCCCTAGCAGGGATGGCCGCTCGCTGGCTATTATCATTAGCCGAATATGAGACTGTTTGCAAAGCCCCATGGGCGGTCAAAAGTCAAGCGGTAGCTGATCTTCTAGCTCATTTTCTGAGTGAAAACTACGAGTCCCCGTTCGAGGAACTCCCCGGACACGAGTTTCAAGTGGCATAAGTAGAGACAGGGGAATGGAGCTTAAGTTTTAACGGTTCCTCAACAACAAAAGGTGGGGGAGTTGGAATCGTCTTGGCATCACCAAGCGAACAAAAGTCAACCTCTCCTACAAACTTGATTTCCTTTGCTCTAATAACGAAGCTAAGTATGAGGCCCTTGTCCTCGGTCTCATGGTGGCTCTGAATTGTGGTATAGCCCTCATTTTCATCAAAGAAGACTCTAAGCTTGTGGTGAGGCAAACAAATGTTGAATATGCCATCAGAGAACCTCCTTTGGCCTCTTACCGGACCATAGTGCAAAGACTAACTGACAGGTTCGACACTCTCTGTATAGAGCATGGTCCTCACTCAAGAATCGGCACCCCAACGCCTTGCCCACCCTTGCCTCCAAAGTTGAGGTTCCAGTTGGGCCGACCAAAATCAAAATTATAAAGCGAACCATGCCTTACTCAGTGGCCAACATTTTTCTGGAACCAGAAGTCCAAGATTGGAAGACCCCCATCATCAATGAGCTCAAGAACCCCTCAGGATCCATGATAAACCTAAAGCACTTCACCATCTATCAGGGCATTTTATACTTCAGTGGCTTCGGCGGCCTTCTAGCTTGCTGTGTGGGAGTGGAGGAGGCCAAAGGCAAACTTCATGACGTTCATAAACGATCATGCGAGACACAAGAAGTGAGCCTCTACAGAAGACTCCAACGCCAGGGATACTATTGGCCTGATATGGCCAAAGATGCTTCAGAGTTGCAAAACAAATGCCTTAGGTGCAATGAAGCTCGATCCAAAGCTAAGTGTAATTTCATAGGCGTCCACCTCGACTGGCGAACACCCTATGTTGAATTCCTCTCCAATGGCTCCTTGCCTCCTGACAAGGCAAACGCAGCAATAGTAAATAAGCGTGCCTCCAAATTATTCGTCCACAATGATGAACTCTTCTAAAGAAGTTTTGAGGGCCAACCCCTTAGATGCGTGTTTGGGGTGGAGGTATCGAAAGCCTTGGAAGTTGCTCACGAAACCGAACACCAAGGAGGCGCCAAGCTCTATCAATGCTTGCACCATGTGGGGTACTATTGGCCTACTATGGAGAGAATGCCAAAAACCATGCGAAAAGATGCAAAGCATGCCAATTTCATGGCAACATGATCCACTCCCCGACTGTTGATCTCCATGCCATTGGGAATCCATGGCCCTTCCATACTTGGGGGATGGACCTAATTGGCCCAATCACCGCACCCTCTCGAGAAAAAATTTGGATACTCACTGCTACGGAGCTATACACTAAATGGGTGGAGGCCATCCCACTTCGGAAGGCAACTGAAGCTGCAATTTCCAGTTTCATTCGGGAGAGCATCATATGTTGATTTGGAATTCCCAAAGTCATCCTCTCCGACAATGGCACACCATTCATCAACCGATCAGTCGGCCAACTCCTCGCGTCCTATGATATCACCCACCACAAATCCATGGCTTACTACCCTAAGGGGAATGGGCAAGCAGAGGCAACTAACAAAACCATACTGAAAATTCTTAGTAGAACCTTGGAGGATCACCAAAAAAACTTTGCTCATGCTTTGCCCATGGCATTGTGGGCTTATTGCCACTCCAAGAGACGACCTACTCATATGACTCTCTTTTCCCTGGTCTATGGCTCCGAGGCCGTCCTACCACTTGAAATTGTAGTTCCATCAGCCCAAATGGCCCTACGAAGCAACGTCCTCCATGACTCTAGGCCAAGCGAGTTGGAAGCCTTGGATGAAAAAGGGACAGAGCTCAAGCCAACCTCCGGGTCTACCAACGACAGATCGTGCAAGCATATGATGCCCTGGTTAAGCCAAGGCAATTTGCAAAGGGAGACTCGGTTTTAAAAGCTGCACCCCACATCATTCGAGGAATCTCGGCCTCCAAGTTTGCAGCCAAATGGGAAGGCCCATTTGTGGTGAAGGAAGCCAATCAAAAAGGCTATTATAGGATCTCAAGACCAAGCTCCAAGGATCGCATGAATCCTATCAACTCAAAGTGGTTGAAGGCCTACCATCCCTAGTCCATGTTCTCTTTCTCCTTTACATTGTTTTACTATGAGTATGTAATTTAAGAAGTTCACTCGGAAGCTCCATTTAATGTAACCTCTGAATGAACAACATGAATGAAATCTCCTCTGGGGGCCATTATTGTCATGAACATGTCTCAAACTCAAACCACCCCCCTCCCCCCAAACAACAAGTAACTTTTAAGAAGATACCTCCGTATTAAATAAAGCGTTGTTGGGATCTACCTTCTTGTTATGTTATCTCCTCGTACAAAAGAAAATTTTTGAGCACTTGAACTCAACTCCGCCTTGAAACTAAAACCTTATGTAAGCTTCCGAGCTCAACTCTATCCTCGGAAGACTCTCACCTCCTAAAAGGAGTCATTGTCCTACAATACTCTTGGCTTTAGCGCTGCAGGGGCCCCAGGCCTAGTCTAATCGGAGGCTTGTTGACCACCCAAGCCTTGAGCTCGGCCATTGACACGCTTCGCGTTATATACCTCGACTTCGGCCATTCACATGCCATGCATGTCCAGCCTCCAAAAATACCTAAAGGTATGCCTAGGTATTTCTCCAACAAGAGAGCTCCACACCTCCTAGGTGCTCTTCTGCAAGAGTATGTCTAGCCTTAAACACCCAACCTTGTGCGGTGACATGCCTCATCTCCTCAAAATTTCCTCGCACGCGCTCATAAAGATCAAAGTGACTAAAGAACAAAAATAAGAGCAATCCACTAGTACACATTCAATTCAAAATACATGGAAAAGCAAAGAAGAAGTAACATCATACATAAAACAAGAATAGTATAGCAAGATGGAATGTCTATTCATGAACAAGAGCATAGATAGAAATCTTTGAAACATAGAGAAAGAAAGAAAGAGGAGAGTAATGAACAAGACTATCCCCTCAGGTCATCACAAATTGCACCACAGTACTTGACAAGTCGCCCTCCTCGGCAATAGTAGCATCATACTCATCCAACCTACTCCTCGCTTCTCGTTCCTTCTCCTTCATCACATCCAGAGTAGCCTCTTTCTCCAAAATCGCCATCTTCATTTTATCAAGAGTAGCTTTCTGCTCTAAAAGAGTAGCCTCATGCTCTAAAATCGCCCCTCGCAAAGTCTCACACTGCAAATGCGCCTCTTGCTGCGAAATCAGACTTCCTAAATGCTTCCAACGCTCCTCTAACCATGCCACATTCAAACCACACATTATCGAAGACTTCATGCCCACAAGGACAGCCTCCAAAACTTTAGTATCAACAGGAGGCAACGTCATGGCATCAAGACCCTCTAAGAAACTCCCAAAGATGGACAAGGCATAGGACCTCATAAACGTACACATCTCCCTGAGCTTGGCAAATGTGCTTAGCTGTCTTGATAGAACAGCCAACAACCTCGAACAATAGTCTTCACTTACACCTCCAAACATATCGAGAGTTATTACTACTTCCTCTCCACCTCCCGATCTCAGACCAACGGAACCATCACTGCATTGGAGAACCATATAGGCACCATCCTTCTCCTGCTGGACAACGGCTTGAGAGCCACCATTACCGCCCGTAATCACACCGAAGGGAGGAGACGTCTTCTCTCTACATGTAACCATAACAAAATTAGAGGAAACACTTAGTGGGGGAAGTGTAGGCACACCCAATGGAGCAACCGTGGGCATGCCAATTGGAGGAGGCCTCTCCCTACCTCCGCCAAAAGTGGAAGGCACCACATGATGAACTTGTTGGGAATCCATTCCCAGAACCCAGCAATATGCGTACAGATTAAATGTTAACATATCGAAAAACCCTACAAG
The DNA here is from genome assembly GCA_019985065.2 of Arctostaphylos glauca. Classification (NCBI taxonomy): domain Eukaryota; kingdom Viridiplantae; phylum Streptophyta; class Magnoliopsida; order Ericales; family Ericaceae; genus Arctostaphylos; species Arctostaphylos glauca. The sequence goes on along the minus strand of JAHSPW020000016.1, from coordinate 70,797 downwards.
GCGGAATTAGGGTTTTACCTCGACTCCTACAGAACAACGATCGCTGGTAGAACTTGTTACAACCGTCTGCTGTAAGCCTAAAGATCTTCTGCCGTATTCCCTTATACCGCGATTCTCGTGCCGATTGTGGGATCAAACGAGATCGTCTTGTTCTCTCTCAGACCCACGTATTCAAGTCTCTCAATAACGTAATGTGTGGCTGACCTAGAGAACGAAGCGGTATATTTATAGGGCTAGGGCAGGGACCTCAGGAGAAATAATTCTGGGCTCCTTGTGTAAAATAAGAAACCCTAATCCTACTAAGACTATATTTCTTATTTCACAAATTATAATTCACACCACTAAAGAATTATAATTGCACTCCCGTCCTTATATCAATTTATATTTCGAGCTCCAAGTTATTAAATACTTACTAATCTCCCCACGTTAAGATTACAGATACCCGTTGATTATAATAGATTACTAACAAAACTATCTCCAGCGGGGCTACTCCTGATCTTTCGCATCCCCTGCCTCATCTTCCTCACCCTCCTGCGACTCCTCTCTCTCCTCTTCCTCACTCTCATCTGCATATACCTCATGCCATGGAAAACGTCGCATGGAAAGCCTCTTCCCCATTCTGTGGCAAGGAGTAGGTGGAAGTAAAAGATCTTCCGCTGGCCTTTTAGTGTTTGATGCAACCTCCTGCCTAACACAAAGCCTCTCACCACTGCCACCTTGGGCGCCATCGTTAGGCCGGACATCCTCGGTCACAACAATCACCTACAAACAATCACAACATATTATTAACACAAGATTCAAAGGCAAATGGTATTACAGACACTAAAGAAAAAGACTAGTAAATTAAACATGAAAAATATTTTACCTCCTTCCGCTTTGATCGGTCACCCTCCTTCTGACACAGTAGCCTCGCACCCCTAGAAGAACCATGCTCGCAATACTCGATCACAACTTTCAACACCACCGACTTAACAAAGTCTGACCGGCCCCACGTGTCCCGACCTGTACACGGTACCATGGCACATAAATTAGGTCCCTTATTCCTTAGATCTATCTCATCTATCTCCAACTCCTCAGGCATACCCTCCAGCAATGTAAAAAAATAAATCTAAGTTCTTCCTCCAAAAAGCATGGCAAGCCGCCGAAGAATGCCCAACCCTTTGGGCGCCCGGTATAAACATTGAAGTCTCCATCCTATCAGAATCAGCCCATGCCGTGCTTAATACAACCTTATGCTAGACATCCACCCGTCCCTGCACCGTAGGAGGGCCTCCTGGCACCCCTTGATCTAAGCGAAACTGACAGGCCACTCTCAATGGATTATAGGACACCAAACCAAAAGCTCCATCCACATACCATGGCAAAGTACCAGGGGTAATCCAACTAGCAATCAATTGATGATTCATTAGTAAGGCGGTATCTAACATAACTGTCTCATCAATAGCTGAATATGCATCGATTGACTCGACCCCCGGCACCTCGCCTATATACGGCCTCGCGACAAACTCCTCAGCGTCATCATAAAGATCAATCAGGCAACCATGACTCTTCAAATTGGAGCAACCCTCCTCGCTTGCTCGAGTGGAGGTCCATCTTGTGGCTCGAAACTCCATCCCCAATAAGAACTTATTGGGACGTGAAGCAACAGAAAGAAACTGCTCATAGAAAAACATGCTAAGAAACTCCATGTGGACATATGTGCATAAATCATATCGCCCTTTCGAACACCGAGTAGCAGGGAGAAGCACATCTAATTTCCTATATAAGTACCTAAAAACAGCAGCGCCAAAGCCACCAATCTCCTGCTTGCAAGAATAGACGCAATACGAAATAAGCTGGAATCTAACCCACCCTCAGGAGGTCCTGAAAACACATATAGGGCAAGCCAAAGGGCGATGTAGGCCGTAAGGTGACTGGAATGGCCAAGCATCTCCCCCTCCACTCTGTGGCGACCACGAAACTCAGAGGAACCACTCAAGTCTCAATACTAGTGCACGATCCACCCTCCAAAGCAATTCTTCGGATTGTTCTGATAAAGAGGACCCAAATATATAGTACTTGTGTAAGGACCCGCCTTGGCACAATACCCAATCTTTTTCTTGCTAGTCAAATCCAACAAGAACATAAGGGCCTCAACAGTATTCGTCTGCGCATCCGTCAACTCTAATGTAGGATCCACATCTCCAAACATATTGAGCCTCAATAAGCAACTCACATCCTCCAATATGGGCCCAACCTCACCATGTGCCGTAACAAAAGTATGTGTATCTGAACTCCAGCGAGAAAACATCACCTCTAACCAACCCCAATCACGAGGAACACCAAGTCGATGCGTGGCGCAAATACTATCATAGATCCCTGCTCTCTCAAGAATATCCCTATGCATTAGGTCCTCAAGAATCTCCGCTGTCCAAATACCAAATGCTCGATGAGACAACACCTGAAATTTGAAAGCTGAACACGAGAATGGAAAATCACCTCGTTCCACCCCAAATTGGTAAATAGGCTTCGGTCTTATAAACCATTCATCCCCTTCAGAAGCTTCAGAAGCTTCGGCCATCCGCACACAAGCTCCCTTGGCCCTTTTCCCACTCCCGCAAATGTTTTGGTGTAGTACCAAAATTTATCTTCCCTACCAAAATGGGAAGCTCAAAACCAAAACTCTTGCCCAATTATCTGAAGTGAGCAACTCACATTACCACCCCTCAATTTGCTCTTATTTTCTCTCGATGACCCCTCGGCTCCTTTTTCAAAATTGTCTCGCTTCTCCGAGTAACCCCCTACGGCCACAACTGATGCTCCTCTAGACCTCACCATCGCTCGGAGCACACAAATTATATTGAAGGGATTACAAAGTAGTGTTGGAGGTAATGGCAACCCCACCCTCCCACCATATCTCTAAATCTCCAAATTTGACAAGGTGGGAGGCAATGGAACTCCCCCTCCAATCACATCTCCATACTCTAAATTTTACAACGGGTGGAGATTATAAGAACTCCTCCTCCATATCTCCAAAATTTATGTGTTGGAGATCAATACTGTCTATGGAACCTCTCCTCCAAATTATCTCCATATCATGAGAACTCCTCTTCCATATCTCTAAATTTTATACGTGTTGGAAGTCGTAGAACTCCTTCTCCGACCATATTCCTCTAAAATTTTACAAGTGTTAGAAGTCATTGAACTATTTCCCCAACTACATCTCCGTGTCTCCAAACTTTACAAGGGTGGGAGACCACAAAACTCCAAACCTCCAAGTCCTACAAGTGTTGAAGATCATAGTATTCCTCCTCCAACAATATCTCCACATCTCCAAAATTTTCACAAAGTGATTAGAGATTATATTACTCCTCAAACTATACTTTCGAATTTCACAAGTGATCGAAAAAAAAATGGCGACATCACCTGCTTGAATGCGTGACCTCATCCCCTCGGAGGTGTGACATGACCTCCTCGGAATCACCTACCTTGGTCAAACCTCACCCCAAGTGTTGGAGACCATACTCGCACCTCCCCGGTGGTGTGACATCACCTCTTCTGATAGTCACTCCCTCCAATACTTGGTTAATTTTTTTAAAAGCACTCCTCTAAATTACCGCTCCTTCCAAAACTGCCCCTCGGGGACAACCCCTCGGGAGATTCCCCCCTCTCATTTGAAATCTCCTCCTCCTCCTCTCAGGCCACCATTTTTGGAATCCAACTCCTTTATACTTTCGAATTCCACAAGTGAAAACAAAAAAGTCAGGACTCCACCTCCTTGGGGGTGTGACATCATCGCCTCTGCTCAATGACCTCACCACCTATCCCCCCCCCCCTTTGCTCGCGACCTTCCCCCATATTTCCTTTGGGTATTCCACTCAACCTCCTTCACGAGAAGATACAACAATCAACAGTTTCCATTTTGTTTTACCATACTGGAAGCTTTCAATACAAAAGAAAATGAATCTCTAGATTTCGGGTCCTAAACAAAAACAATACTAATAACAAAACCACACCTGCTCAAAATCTCGTCTAAGAACCAGCTTCCCAAATTAGAGGTCTGGGTACTCAGGCTGATGCCTTTGGTCTGGGTGTGAAAATCTTGTCCGAAGAGCTGCCCTCCCTCCACTGATGTTCTCTCATCTAAAGGGGCAAGGAACATGAGCATCATTTTCTTGTGTTTTTTTTATTTTTTTGGGGAATAAACACAAGCAGTAGCTGCTGCCTTGGCAGGTTTGGGATATCGAAAGGGGGAAGCTCAAAGCTATCTACCTATTCTGCAATAAAAGAAAAAAAATATACATACCTGAAGTGATGACTAGATAAAGCAACGCACCCTCTCCCTTGCACGACTTCTCCTCCTCTTCTCATTGTGTGCTCCTCGACCCTCTCCTTCTCTTGCACGCCCCCCCCCCCCCCCCCCCCAACTCTCCCTATCGCTGAGGTCTCAAGGCTTTGGAGGCCGACAGTTGGCAGTTTGGAGGAGCAGAAAAAAAATTTAACCACAACAGTAGGCTCTCCCTTTGCTGCTGTGTCCATTTAGGAAGAGTTATGAGAACCCCAGAAGCTATCTCTCTTTACTAAAACGAAAAAAAAGGGGTATCATTTTAGTTTATTTCAAATATTACATGGTACTCTCTTACAAATTTTTACAGTCTTTTATCAAAGCAGTAACTTCCATCACATCAATTTTTTTGAAAACCACAACTCTAAAGAAGTTGACTATATGATGAAAAAAACTCGCCTTTACTGCCATATTTCACTATAGCAGGCTCTTTATTACCCATCAGTTTTTTACTTTTGTCCTACATACGTACCTTTTTGTAAGAAAAAGCTAATTCTACACAAGATCTTCTAAAAGCTAATTGTTGACAATTTATATCAAGCTTTTCACATCATGTCTAATGATGTGGTGCTCTAGGTAATAGTCCTTTCTACTACTTACAAAAAAAACAAAAAGTAAAATCTCATTACATATTTTTTATTATTTATTTATTTATTTATTATTTATTATTTATTATTTATCTCTTAGTACATATACGGTTCGGAGGCCTCCCCGCCCCTTCGGGAATCTTTATCCGCTCCAAGAGACCTCCTACGCTCCAAGAGGACCCCCTCCATTCCAAAAAAGAGGGGGAGGAATGACCATTAAGGAAACCTCCTTGGTTCCAAATAAAATTAAAACAAATAAAATTACCAAAACCTCCATATGTCTCTCGGTTCATAATTTACAAAGATCAGTCAATATATCCACAGGACCCCCTCCACTCCAAGAGGTCCCTTCCGCTCCAAGTGGCCTCCTATACTCCAAGAGGCTGCCTCCGCTCCAATAGGTCATTTACTATCCAAGAGGCCCCCTCCGTTCCAAAAAAGAGGGGGAGGAATGACTATTACGGAAATCTCCTTGGTTCCAGGGGCGGACCCAGGATTTGAGCCTGGGGGTGTCACCATCAAAATAAATTAACAACTAAAAATTAAATTTGTATTCAATAACAAAAAATATAGGTATTCAAAATTTAATGAACTAAATTGGGGAGAGTTTGACTGAACAAAAGAGTATGGGGGTGTCACAGTGTTACACGATAAACTTAATTTAATCTTAAAATCTTAAAAAAAAAAAAAATTTGGTTGAAGTGGAGCATGGGGGGGTGGCACGTGACCCCTCCCCCCCCTTAGTAGGTCCGCCCCTGCTTGGTTCTAAAAAAAAAAATTACCAAAACCTCCATATGTCTCTCAAGTTCATAATTTACAAAGATCGATTAATATATTAAGAGGACCTCCTCCACTATGGGAGGCCCCCCTTCTGCTTCATAATTTATGAGGATTGATTGATAAGGAGGGAACCACCTCCGCCCCAACATTCTGGATATCTCCTACGCTCCATAATTTACGACGAGTGGTTAGTATATTATAAGACTTCCTCCGCTAGGGAAGACCTCTTCCACTCCAAGAATTTATGAGGAGCAATCCAAAATAAAAATTGGTGTGGCCAGCATCACACATTAAAAGCGCACTGAAAAAACAAGCACAAGAAAAATGCTTACAAAATCAGAAGCACTCCGTGATGAGTTTCCGCCTCTAACAAAAAAACTTTGCACCTCCTAGCAACTTACCGCAAGGGTGTGCCTTGCCTTAAACAAAGACTCCCCTCCGAAAAAATTTCAAGAAAGTTTCTATCACTCTCCAAAATGCTCTTCAATCTCCAAAAGACAAGTGAAAAATTCACCATGAGCTCCTCGAAAAATTTATACCAAGACCTCCCCCTCGATTTGCCAAGACAAGGTACATGATAAGACAACACGCTCCAAAAAGGCACCTATTGTAGAATATCCCTTTGCCCGGTCGAAAATAGCAAAGATTCTCAGGAATAAATTCATACAATGTTATATACGTACATACACTCACTTAAGACGTGAGCGCATGCGCATAGGGGGACATTAATGTGGGTATCCAGAAGTCCTCCTCCACTAGACACTTTCGGAGGAGCTTCTACCCACCAAGAAGACCTCAACATTGATATGAGTATTCGGAAGTCCTCCTCCACTAGACACCTCCGGAGGAGCTTCCACCCACATGGATCCGAGATTCGAAAGACTTGTCTCCAACAAGAAACCAATCTTATGGCATTCTTCCATACTCAAAGCTCCACGAGCTGGCGACTCTATCAACATACGAGACCCCTTGGTTGGGAGCAGGGCCTAGGGATTTGACTCGAGACCTAAAGAGGCATGTGATTTGGAGGCTAGAGCAAAGGGATTGTCAAGGAGGAAACGTTCCTCCTCGGGCGAACTCAAACTTGATCGATCCTAAAGAGAGAGGGGCACCACTCACATCTAACCCATCTTCCACTTGACACCTCAGAAGATATATCACAACACCTAGAAGCTTCTACCATACTTCCCTATGATACAAGTCTCCACATATCACTTAAACTACCTCTGAACCCAATGACACATAACTCAACTTCCAACCATAGACCCAAATAAGACTATGTTAACCACCACTCTGACCCTCAAATAGGAAGAAAGTTCACCAGCTAGCTTCCTCCTCCTTTGAGACTCTTATATAAGAGAGAGTTGACATAGCATTAAAGATAACAACATCCACCTATCCCTCATTGAATACAAACATTTACTCTTTGGTTGAGCCCATCTCCACTGCCATCCCTCTCTCTCTCTCTCTAAGGTTGCCCCGAGCTCTCTCCTCCTCCATCTCCGGTGGTCTCAAGTCTATTGCAGTGCCCATGATAATTCCCGGAAGGCACACTTCCGCTCCTCATATCCACAATAATGTAATTAAAAATGAAGATAGCTCTATCTCCTCCAAACCCCCCCCCCCCCCCCGGCCGGCCCCCGGCGCATTCTCCCCCGGTTTCTCCTTTCTATATTAAAATAAAGAAAATATTTTTCTTGATTTGTCAATATTAGTTTAACATAATCAAGACAATCCTATTTATTTCTTCCAAACACTCACTCTCAAGTAAAAAATATAGTTTTATCATTTTGATGTATATATATAACTAAGTAAAAAAAAAATTGTGATAATTTTTTAAAAGCCAAACAGGTAACTAATATCACTTTTTCTTATTATTCTACTTTTTACATTATCTTGACTTTGAAGAAAATTTATATACTAGATGATTTTGTAATGGGCATCTTTATTACCATGACTTTATTAGCGTGTCTTGTGCATAACTACTCCTTAGTATAAAATAAAGAATCACAATTTAAAAATAAATCACCAAACATTAAAAAGGAAAAGGGATAATTTTAGTATCAATTCATGTCTAATTACCTAAAAAAAATATTAATTGAATTTTTTATTTTTTTAAATACAGGCCGGGACGTTATGGTATGGTACGGTACCGGCTAAAACATGTTGGAACAGTCTGAAATATGCTAGAATAGACCGGAACGATACTTTGGTAGTTTGGTACCGTTACAAAACCTGTACGGAACAAAATAGATAACTTTGATCACAACAAAAACAAAAAAAAACATCTACAACAATATGGAATGATGAGATGATGATAACCCAAACAGAGATTTGGTCCAATGATAGTCAAATTGACAGGGTAGTAAATGCTACGATCCCCTGTATGATAATGAGCATTGAAAAAAGTGTATCCCACATAAGGAAGGAATATGTGGATGGGGCTGAAGATAGAGCGCGTGAAATGTCTTTATTTTGCAAATGGGCTGTACAAATCAAATTGGAGATTGCACTAAAAGCTGCTAGTAAATACAGAGACAGTGGAAATCCCTTCAGCTTTAGCAGAATCCTGCTTGATTTGGAAATGTAATCAAATGTATGAGAGAGAGAGAGAGTGTAAGTGTATTAGGAGACATAAAGGGTAGGTGCCCTTAAACCAAAGAGGGTCCTCAAAGCAAGTTGAGCAAAATCAATCTTAGATTTTGATGCCCTGAAGGATTCCAAAAGCATATATCACTGGTAGGATGGGTTTAACACCCCATAGGGAGAGAAAGGGTATGTGCCCTTAAAGCCGTATGAGTCTAGCAAAAGGGAAGCAAATAATCGCCCCACATAGGAGTTTTGAGACCGCAAAAGTGACCCTTGGGGATTTTTTTTTTTGGAACATGACTTGAGATAACTCATAATCTTGATAATTGTAATTTGGAGTGAATTGATATTCTGTCGAAGCAAAGAAAAAACAATATCCAAAATCGTTCTCGGGCATTAAAAAGAGTCCCTAGGGAAGGGTCGTTAGGCAAAGTGTGAGCATTGGAGCCACCTTAAGGACAACAAAACAAACCCTAAAAGACTAGACGGTAGACCATTAATATAGTAGGGGCAGTGTTGGGGGGGTTGTGGGGTCCACATGACCAACGACAAGCCCCGAATAGTACCCACATGCGGACTGCCCTCATTTCTCTTTAATATGTCCCTCCAAAAAAAAACTCTTCGTCAGACTCAAGAGCCACCAAATCCTTTGCCAGTTTTACCCAGTTGGAATCCATCGCTAGAAACAACACCCCAGAGAAGAGAACTCTGCAGAAGAAGAGAGAGAAGGGATTTCAATTCTCTCTCTCTCGCTCTCTCTCTCTGTGTTTTTGTGGTGAATTTCTTGTAGTTCGCAAATGGATAACTGGTCGACTTCTCTCAACGTCGATGACGAAGTTGAGAAACTTGTGGTTCGTATGAACCCACCAAGGTATTTCAATTGGGTCACCTATTTTTTATTTTGAATATCCTCAAAGTTTGTTGAAATTGTGATGGTTTAATCTGTTTTTCTTTTCTTCCAAATCTTACGGTGTGAATGAACGTCCCAAGGTTTTGATAATCGTGTCTGTTTGATTGAATATATCATCGTTCGTGAACTTGTAGGGTTACTGTTGATAATGCCTCCGACAGAAAAGTCACTCTGATCAAGGTAATTTGAAGTTTTGTTGGGTCAATTGTGTTACCTTGGAAACTGATTGTTAAAGAGGTTTGCTCTGTATTAACTTGTATTTCTCTTGGGGGAATTTCCACAGGTTGATAGTGCAAACAAGAAAGGGAGCTTGTTAGAGGTGGTTCAAGTTCTGAATGATATGAATCTAATAATTAGAAGGGCTTATATTTCTTCAGATGGAGGGTGGTTTATGGATGGTTAGCTTTTTTGACACTTCATTTAGCTTCTCCTTTGGTTATTCTTAACCCTTTATAGTGTCACTGGAATTTACCTTTTGGTTCTAAATGACAGTGTTTCATGTTACTGATCAACATGGGTATAAGATCTCCCAAGATGGTGTGGCTGAACGAATTCAGCAGGTACATCTCCAAAAATTAATCTTGATACCTGATTTTACCTTAATTATGAGGTCTGAATGAGCTTTTTCTCGGGCTCTGTAATACTACGAATAGGACATTCCAGAATAGAGATTAATTAGTTATGTTTGCCAGACTAGAATAGGAAGCTTCATTTAATCCGGGTGCTAAAGTATCAAATTAACCGTCTCACTTATTATTCCAAAATTCGTTCTCTAGTAAATGATAAGTGACTTTGTTTTTCCATCTGTGTGCTATTGATTTGTCTCTGGTAGATTGTACTACTGAAGTAGTAGAAAAATTACTCTAGAAAGTGACATGGTTTAGAGACACTCCATGAGGAAATTGGTAAAAAGAAGGAATGGCATGTGTAGTAGACGTAGAATATATTTCTACCACTGAACATTAATCTTTAAATTCAGAATTGTCATGAATCTTTTTCCTGAAAGGAAAGGCAAGTAGTACTTCCTAAATAAGTACAACGGCCGTGGTGAGCGGAGCAATGTCCGTCAAAACATATGTAGTAGCATGAATAATTGGACCATAAGCTATGAAGCACGGATACTCCGAAACTAGTCACGTATCGGTGTTCGAGAAATATCCAACATTAAAATTAAATCATTTTAATTTCAGATACTCGGTGGATACTTTTAGGATACGGCCGGATACTTTAGGGATATAGTAGGAGATGTATTTGATTCATTTGAGGGTGCCGATATACTTGAAGTTGATAGATACTTGAAGTTGATAGTCTTTTTCTTGATGAGCCGGATATAAAAGCCGTGATATTCTCCAATGAAGGCTAAGGGATGCAATTGAATGTTGAAGTTGATATGGGTAAAAATTAGTAAGAATTATCACTTCTTGGTTTAGACTTTGGTTGCTTTCTTCGGAAAATTAACTTGTTCTAAATAATTGGTATAATGTTATTAGCAATTTAACCACTATTCTAGTTCTTTTGGCTCCTTTTTTTGCATAGTACATAACCGATGATTATAAAAAAAATTAATTTTTATAGCATATTCCCGACGTATCTATATCTTACTTTTTTAGGTTTTTCCCTATCGCTGTATTCGTATCGTATCCGTATCCGTATTCCGTATCGGTATCTGTGTTTCCTAAACCAGAAGTAATCTTATTACTATTGTACTCTACTTTGGCATAAGCACCTTATTGCCATCTACAAGGACTCCCACTTTATCTCCACCGCTACAGAGAAACTTCTCCACACCCAGTGACAAATAGACCAGACAGACCAAGTAGTGATTGCTGTTTTTGCTTTGTACTTCCTTTTTTGTTCTGCAAATTGAAGCAATGTGTGGAACCATGTGATTTTTAAAGTCACCTTGACAGTCACATTTATGTGTCACAGTCATTGGGACCAAGAGGACGCAGTTTTCGCTCATTGAAAAGGTCAGTTGGTGTCCAAGCTGCCACGGAGCATACAACCATTGAATTGACAGGAAGAGACCGACCCGGATTGCTTTCTGAAGTTTTTGCTGTTTTAGCGGACCTAAAATGTAATGTAGTGGCTGCAGAAGTGTGGACCCACAATTCAAGAATGGCATCCGTTGTTTACATCACTGATGAATTGAATGGATTACCAATCGATGAACCTGATCGACTGGCCAAAATCAAACAACTTCTCCTTCACGTGCTGAAGGGGGATAGAGATAAGCGAGGTGCCAACACTGCTGTTTCTGTGGGTTTAACGCATACTCAGAGACGGTTGCATCAAATGATGTATGCTGATAGAGACTATGATACAGATCAACTGAGTGAGTCAGGGGGTTCCACAAGTGACCGGAGCAACCCCCTTGTTACTGTTGAAAACTGTGCTGAAAAAGGGTACACTGTTGTGAACTTGAGGTGTCCTGATCGGCCTAAGTTGCTTTTTGACACAGTATGTACATTGACGGATATGCAGTATGTGGTATTCCATGGCACTGTCATCGCTGAAGGACCAGAAGCTTATCAGGTGCTTCCTAATGCCCTTGAAGTTGAATTATCTGGTATTTCTTTTCTCTTATCATCGTTACTGTACATCCACATGAATGGAGATTGTGGCAATCTAGTCAATGAAAATTCCCAAATTTTCTGGGGATAGAGCCTTATAGTGAGCATCCTAACTGAATATAGGCCTGTTTGTTTTTAATCTTTGTTGAGGAAAGAAGTTGAATCTAATGTGCTGCCTATTGTATTATGTCTTGAAAAGGAATACTACATCAGGCATATCGATGGAAGCCCAGTTAGCTCTGAAGCAGAGAGGCAACGTGTCATCCACTGTTTGGAGGCTGCTATCAGGAGACGAACATCTGAGGTAAGACAAAGAAGACCGATTACTTAGATTTTGACATCATATTGGGATATACGTTACCTGTGGATCACGTGATGTTCTCACAATGGCTATGATACAGGGTATAAGACTCGAACTTTGTTGTGAAGATAGGGTTGGTCTTCTATCAGATGTCACTCGTATGTTTAGGGAAAATGGTCTTTCAGTCACTAGGGCAGAGGTCAAAACACGGGGATCCCAAGCCGTTAATGTTTTCTACGTGACTGATGCATCAGGATGTCCAGTTAAGAGTGAAACAATTGAAGCAGTTCGAAAAGAGATAGGCCTAACAATTCTAAGCGTGAAGGATGATGATTTCGACTCAAATTCTCCACCGCAACAAAGTGGGAGATTCTCCTTGGGTAATCTTTTTCGGTCGAGATCAGAGAAGTTTCTATACAACTTGGGTTTGATAAGGTCATATTCATGAGCGAATTTCTTAGGTGAAACAGGTGATGTCAAAGTGCATGTAAGTAGTAGTTTACAAGAGATTAATAATCACATCGGCTATTAGGGCTGCATTGTAGTGAATTTGATCAAAGACCCCTTGTTGATCTTGGTTTAGGCCTCCAATTTGGATTATACTTTCATCTTTGTAAAGTATCATGTAAAATGTACATTTCCCCTGTTGCCTCCTCCTCTCTTCTTGAAATGTAAATACATTTTGTGCAATAATTGTTGTTGCACAGTTGTTCTTCAGGATCTTGGTTTTCAATTTCTATTTGGTGGATACAATAAGGGCGAACTTGAAGCAGGAATTCCTATTTAAGATGAGAAAGACTATCATGTGATGAGGTCGCCTCATATAAAGCTGTGAATATGGGTTAGGCTTTTAAAGGATACAAGTATGTAGTGTGAACACATTTATGGAGCAACCATCTGACTCTGATGGGAGGAAATTTCGAACACTTCAAACTCAACTCGATTTAGACTCTACTCATTACATCTTTGAACCGAGTCAAGTGAAACTTGATGGAGTTTAGAAGTAAAAGTTGCATGCGAAGTTTTTCTTGAGCATTCATAATTGTCTTGAAATACGAGAATACAGTCAAAACATTGCATGCTAAATTCTTCATCTATTGTTCGTTTTGTTTAGAAAAATGCTAGGATTCCATAATAGAATCTCCGAAACGTCCAAGAATGTACAAGAGTTTAAGAGAGAATAGATGTTGTAAGTGTTGTGTGTGTAAGAGACGAATAGGGAATTGTTGCCTTAGCATTTCTGGGACATTTCTGGAATCTCATTCTGAGATCCTAGCATTGCTCGTATGTTTATCATCAAGGTTTAACATGGAAAGTCACAAATGCATGGTCCCGACCATCAAGGGCGGAGCTAGGAATACAACTCGGGGGTAGCAAAATTTGAAAATGTATATGTTCTAAGTTAATTGTTCATAACACCAAATTTTTTTTTTTTACATGTTATAGGTTAATCTTATCCAAAAATCAAATAAAAATATACATATGTTATGAATAAGAAAAAAAAATACAGCACGGACACCTAATTAATATTCAAAAATCAACACTCAATAATTAAAAAATAACAGTTAGTAATCACATAATAAACACTCAATAATAAAAAATAGAGCCCTTACATCACACTTTTTTCCTTGGTGGGTATCACAATAATAACAAAATTAACGCGTGATCTTGGGACACAGTCAAATGGTGCTCCAATATCCTTCATCACCATATATTCAATTATGTGAACCCCAATACTAAATATAAGAACACTCACATAAATGTATAGTGATTGAAGGTGTTAAAATATCATGTGGTGTCCTAATACCACTTAATAATTACTCTTGATATAGTAATTAAAATAGAAAATTAAAAAAAGAATTGGAGTTCTGTAAAAATTGGGGGTCTCATGTGCCACTCCGCACCTCAACGTGGCTCCGTCCCTGTCGACCATTATGAAAATCGACTGATAAAGTGAGAATTTAAAAATCAATTTTCATTTGCATTCTCAAACTACATCCGAAGCATAAAGTTAGAAATCATTTTCTCATTTGGGTTCATTTTTATTTTTTCCTTGTTTTTAGTGAATTTTTTTAATTTTTAGACATCTTTTACTTCAAATCTATATTACCAATAATATAAAGTATTTTAGTGAGAGCAAGCTAGAAGTATATTTGTACAACGAGTCATATATTTTTGTTAGTCAATTTTTATTTTAAAAAACCAACAAACGCATTTATAGAATTAAAAAATAAATAAAGGTATGAAAATTTTCAAACCTTAATGTGAAGTAAGGAATGAGAGAAATTTTGTGTGCATTGAGAGGAGAAGAGGGCAAGTTAATAGTGGTATGATAAACATTAGAGGAGTATTTTGAGAATTTACAAATTATCCCCTGACATTAACAAATTTCATCCAAAATTAACAGAAGTTAAATGTAAGGGGATAACGATCAAATACTTTCAAAAAACAGGAAAGGTCATTGTATTTTTCGAAACCTTCTTGCATTTGTCAGTAACCTGGGGGAGGTCTGTGCATTTTACTCTACATTTTATAAAGGAGTTGTACTTATATCCTAGGAAAAGACAACACCGTCAAAAAATAAAATTTATCATAATTTATCATTCAGGTTACATTTTAAATAGCAATTTGCTAAAAATAAAATTAGACACGTATTATTCAAAGACTTTTATTAGTTCATAATCTATTCTAATTAAAATTTATAATTTCCAATTCACAATTTAAAAGTTAAAATAAAAATTGGCACATGCTTTCACGGTGATTCATCAGTCAATTATGGACTTGGAGTGGACGATAGTAAAATTAGAAATACAGGACAAAAGTTTGTGATTCAGAGTTGACTCGGCTTATGACCGACGGCTGCTTGGAAAGGGTGTTTGGATTTGAAGTTAGTTTTCTCATCCAGAAAGATCTTGGATTTTAACAAGTGGGACCACCCTTTGGGCTAAACCAGATTCTGTCGCCCAAATCTTTAATTGCCACATGATTTTGTCAGAGACACATTGACATTTCTCTTTAATCTCATAAATGTCGAAAGGGAAACACAAAATATACATTTTGAGGGCTTTTCAAGTTATCAAATTTATTAATTCATATGCTCTCTTTATGCAGCTATTAAGGGGGTGTTTGGGAGCCTATTTTTTGTATTTTCTCATTTTCATTTTTTGATTTTGGTTGTTTGGGAGTCAGTTCCCAGAATGAGTTCTGCAGAACTCATTCTCCATTTTTAAATTTAGGAGCAAAAACTCAAAAAGAGGTTTAGACCTCTTTTTTGCATTTTCATTCTCATTTTATATTCTACTACTTTTGCAAAATGCATTTTGCACATTTCTCCCAAACACTACTCTGAAATTCAAAACTCATTCTGACCATAATCTAAAAGGCTAAAAAGTCAAAAAGTCAAAAATAAAAAGTTAAAAAGTACGCTCTCAAACACCCCCTAAATGTTCTTCAGGCACAAATATTCAGCAAAAGTTGAGCTATTGAGAAACAGAGTGGGGGCACGTGCCATCTTTAATTTTTTTTAAAAAGAATGTTAAGCTAATATTTAATTAGTTATTTATTGATATCTAAAGAACTTGAATTTTATGCATAAATGATGTAAAAACTATAATTTAAAGATGAGGAATTCCAATCACAACAATAACCATAGTAAGTTTTATTTAAATATCACAAGATAGTTGAACCAATCATTTATTTTTTTAACCATAAACAAAACCCATGACAAAGTCTAATTATATAAATTCACATTTATTGGACACCGCTACCCCACTAATTAAGTTTTAGTTCCGGGCTTAAGTTTCATAAAATTAGTTGTGTACCTCCTATCGTGCTTGGAAATTTTTTGGCCCCTTCGCAAAGAGTGTCGACGGAACATGACAAGATCTTGATTTAAAATGCAACCAAGTGTAACAAATGAGTTTAACAGTTAGGGTTCGCTCAAAAATTCAAAATCGCTACTTGACATTAAGTTTAATATGACAAGTATCTTTAATACCTATCCAAAATTTAACTTTTTTCATTTTAACTAGTATCTTTTATTATTCATTTCAACAACCTCTCTATTATTGCTATTGTCTTTTAAAGCAATGGGGCAAAGGAACAAAACATAAATTGATATACAGTTCTGCTAACAAGTACTCCCAGGGCAATTGTTAAGGAGCAGTTAGTGATTGAATTTAAACTTAATGAGTTCTAAATCAATTGCATCATAATTAATAGTTACTCGATTTTGAATGTAAAATTAATGACACTTAATGCATGATGGTAGGATGTATTTTTACTTTCAAATGTTACCCTTGTTTAGACTTTAGAGATAATATTCTTAACCCTTCAATTTTCTATAAAAATCTAGTTAAATTCTTAAAAAATTTCTCCAAAAATATAAATAAAGACTATCGTTTTGTTTATTTTTTTTCAATTCAAAGCGATAAATTTCATTTATTTCATAAAAAATAACTAGTGTAAAAAGAGCACACTAATTGAGGTACTTAATATTTCAAATGACATGTGTAGTCCAATGGTCATATTAAAAAATATGAATGAATATCAAAATAATAACAACAACAGTAATATTTGTAAATTCAATTTTTTACTGGTGTTTCTATAAAAATACATTTTAAGTGAATAACATCTTTTTGTACTTATCAAGAAAACAATTGAGCAATGGTAATGTTGGCAATACTATTGTAGTTATTGCTATAATAAATATAAATACTTAAGAAATATCTCCAATTTAATAAGCATCATAAATTAATTTATTTGACTCAATAACTTTTAGCAATTAATAAAATTATTTATTATGCACTTAACAATTGCCCCTGGGGTACCATTTAGCATTTGCCATCGATATAACATAAATTCACTAAAATCAGTATAAAGAAATTTTACAACAATCGAAGCAACAAAATCATGAAGGTCGATGTAAAATAAATTTACGAAAATCGATATAATAGAATTTTACGAGAATCGAGAAAAAATATTAGAAGTTGAATCTGATAGATGTTGGCACTACCAGACGGTATGATGGTAATGCAAATATCATTTCCAAGGAGATTCTTATAAAATCTAGGGATATGCGTAGCAGGTGTAAGTCGTACCATACAATATGCAAATTTCATCCCATAGCCTCTGGAATATAAATCTCGTTTCGCTTGAAATTAAAGAAAGTTTGCTGACTGAGCATGACTTGTGACTTTTTATTATTTCAACCTCAAAAGATTGACATACGTATGCTCTCGCCAGAAATATAGACTATGTAATGTGAGCTTGACTGATTAGTTCATACCCCAGTCCTAGGGGCACATATGTCAATTTTTCCCAGTATGACGTTTACAGTGAAAACATAAAAGGAAACAAGAATGAGATAAATAATATGGCTATTTCGCTGTGTATACCTTGTATAGCTTCAAGAAAACAACAATTATAAAATGAGAAAGACATTTGAATGCCTAAATAGAACCATAATCCAACATAACAACGAGTTTAACTCTTTTTATCCTAAAGTATGCTAGTGTTATAGATAACTCAGATCTTTCTGTTGAATATCGAGTGCCTAGTCTATGTACTCTCGGGCAGGGTTTTCTCTTATTTTCTCTCAAAAATCCTAATGTTAGGCTTAATTATAATCTCTTTCCCTTTATCAAAACTCCAAAACTAGGAAGTCACGAGTTGGCAGAAGGGAAAGCTCAGAGACAGAAGAGGTTCAGTCTGAAATCAAACATACTGAAATTAAAAAGGGTGTACCATATATATAGGCCAAGCTAGGCGCCATTTCTAATCCTCCAAGACCGTAGGTGCATCTCATATAGCACCCATAATGGTGCATCACCAAGTGGGCGTTGGTGATTGTTGACACTCTAATAGCTCTGCAAATAAGCATGCAACACGTGGCGTAGCATTTTGGGATTGCCCACATGCGAAAATGCACAAAACTTCTAAGTGACATCGCTCAAACTTTGGGAGCAGTTAGTTAACTGTCGCCATGATGACATAGGTAGAATGTGAAGCAATGACATTTCACATGCATAGGCGGTTATTTCAAATGCCATGCATTCGCATGAATCAAAAGAAAATAAGGTGGCAAAACGTGGGCTGCAGTCATGTTAGCCTAGATTCAAGTTGTATTTGCTCCATCAACTGTCTCTACATGGAAAGGTCCTTAGAAGGAAATTACCTATAGTACATGTGGCTAGTCAGATCACAAGAAGGCAGATTGTCAACGTGGGGTGCAGTCATCTCAGACTGCAAGTACTGCTAGGCGACTAATTATCTATTACAAGTGCAACCAAAAAGGGCATATTCAACATCATTGCTCACTCAAGCAGGGGAATGGTGGTACTGGGGGCCCATTCACAGAATTGGTCATTCCAGTTAGGTTCAGTCCAACAGAGTTCTACACTAATACAATAGGCAAGGGCAACCTGACCAGCCTCATCAGCTCAATCAGTGCAGTCGGGACAGGTAAATAAGGGATGCACTTAAACCATTGTAGCGCCAAAGGTGGCAACATCAGGAGCCTCTTTTGTTTGAGGTACTTTTCTTTTATTTCGCACTTGGGCTAGTGTCTTGTTTGACACGGGTGCCTTGCATTCATTTATTGTTACTAGCTTAACATCCACTTTGGGTCTTGAGGTCAGTCTATTAGATTCTAATTTTTTGGTTGAGACACTTGTAGGGAGTGATGTGCCTCTAGACACATGTGTAGGTCGTGCGAGATTGTATTTGTCGACCATAGCCTTCCTTTTAATGTCATAATGTTGGATATGAGCATCACTGACGTTATTTGGGGCATTGATTGGATAACTCTTTATAGAGCCACTATTGATTATTACTAGAGTATGGTGATCATTTGTACTCTGGATGAGAGTAGTTTTCATTTTTTGGGAGATCGGGGAGGTGTTCAGTAAGTGGTTCATGGGTTGTGGGGTTGAGAGAATTTTAACCATCTTTTTGTAGTAACCTGGGATGACGAAGGGAGTCAAAATTGTGGGGACTAACCTCGGGTAGTATGTGATTTATCAGATGTCTTTTCGGAGGATATTCATGTGAGCTTAACTCCTCATCGGAAAGTAGTGTTCTCTATCAATCTTGTGCCTGTGACTTCTCTAGTTTTTATAGCACCTTATCGATTTGCTCTAGCAGAATTGAAAGAATTGAAGATGCAACTTTAGGAGTTGTTAGATAAGGGATTCGTCCGGCCTAGTACTTCACCATGGGGCACTTTGACCCTATTTACTCAGAAGAATGATGGGTTTTTGAGATTGTGCATTGACTACTGACGACTGAATAGTGTGACAATCAGGAACAAATATCCGTTGCCTAGAATTGACGATTTATTTGATCAACTCAAAGGTTCTTGGGTATTTTCAAAGATTGGTATGAGGTCGGGATACCATTAGTTGAGAGTCAGAGAGAAAGATATTTCCAATACAACATTTAGGATGCAATATGGTCATTACAAGTTTGTGGTGATGCCAATTGGTTTGACCAACGCGCCCGCCGCTTTAATGGGTTTGATGAACAGGGTTTTTCATGAATTCTTGGATTAGTTTGTTATGGCCTTCGTAGATGATATATTAGTTTATTTAGCAACAGAGGAGGAGCACAAGGAGCACTTGAGAATTATATTACAGATTTTGAGGGAGAATTCTCTCTACGCCAAATAATCGAAGTGCGGCTTCTGCTTTTCAAGGTGAAATTTTTAGGACATGAAGTGCCAGATGATGGGGTGGTAGTGGATCAGTTGAAGATAGAGGCATTGTTGACTTGAGAGTGACCGAAGAGTGGAATTTGGAGCTTTCTAGGCTTAGCTGGCTATTACCGATATTTTATTGGGGATTTTGCATGTTTGGCTGCTCCAATGAAATAACTTACTCGAAAGGGGATCAGATTTGTGTGAGATGAGTCGTGTGAGCTTTCATTATAAAATCGTATTGGTAGGACGCAGTTGGAAGCACATTTAATCTAGTTTTTGGCATTTTGTGTTTTATCACTCTTTTAGATTTCCCTTCCCCTAACTTTTATGGTGTATTATTTTTCTTGAGTGCTTCTCTCTCTAAGATCTTCCTTATTCTTCATTTTTCTTGAGTTTCTTGGGTAAGTTGTAAGACATTTTGATTCAAAAATTAAGTAATGTAAGTTATATTTTCCATTTCTTTACTTGGTTTGTTCATTTCTTTAGTTTTTCAGCAAGTTGCTAGAATTTTGGCTATTAATCTTGTGTGTTCTTTTTGTACAGATTTTTGAGTACTCTTTGTAAGTTTAATTCATGCTCTTTCAGTTTTAGTCCTGGGTATCTTGTTAGCTTTCATTCTAAAAGTATGAGTAGCTAAGTCATTTTAGGCTAAACCTGTAACGACCCGTATTTTCAGAGTATATTTTTTATTTTTTTTATTTTTTTATTTTGATATTTTAGATAATTTTAATTTTAGATAAGTTATTGAATTTCTTTATTATTAGATTTAATTAATTTAATTATAATTATCCTTTCGTCTAGGTTCATTGAACCTTTGGGAGACTTATCAGATTGACTAATATTTATCCTAAATTATTTCTGTTATTCATTTTAATATATTTTTACCTATTTTATGGTATTTATCCTTATATTTATTCCTTTTGATAATTATTCGAGTGTTTGATTCCCAACCGAACACTATCTTCTTGATTCATATCCTAGTTAAACCCAAATTCGTTTCCCTTTGCCTATTTATTCATCATCGTATCCATCCAATTTTTACTTTCTGTCAATTCATATTTTTTGCATGTCCCAAGATTGCTGTGAGGTATCCTCTCAATAATCTCATATTCGTTTTATTTTATTTTATTTTTTTGTTGTTCGTTTGTGTTTCCGAACTTATTGCGTGCAGTCTCTTTTCCTTTTCTCTCTTTTCTCTCTCACTCGTCTCCCTCTCTCTCCTTCTCTCTCTTCTCTCTCTACCAACTCTTTCTTTCTCTTTCTCTCTCTTCTCTCTCTTTCCCGGTTTCCTCTCTTTCGCTCTCTTGTGTGTACCCCTCCCTCCTCCTCTGTTTGTTTTTGGTATGTATTATTCCAGTTAGTATTTTCTTATTTTATTGATTATTAAAAAAAGTATACTGTTTGTTATATATATATATATATATATAATATATATATATATATATATAAACAGTGTACTATATATAATAATAAAAATAGTATAAATAATTTTCTAAAAACAAATATATATAGAAAATTAGTAAGCACACTATTTGTTTTTAGAAAATTATTTATACTATTTTTATTATTATATATAGTACACTGTTTATATATATATATATATATATATATATATAAATACATATACATATACATATATAATATTTGAGTAGTTACCTAAACTATTTTTTTTTTAATTAGTAACATACTGTTTTTATATATTTATTATATTTGATGAATGGTTTTGATTTTTTATATAGTGTTGCAATAATTGGATCTCGGTGCGGTGGTTGATTTCGTGAGTTTTCGATAGTGCTTGATTCGTCGGGTCGAGGTAGGAAATTTCGGACCGAGCCCTACATATATATGTGATTTATGAGTAGATTTAGTTTGTGTTTGAAGATTGTGTAGGAGACATGAATCGAATTGTTAATAATTAATTATTAAAGAAATTATGTGTATTTAATTATGTGAATTAATCAAGCTGAGAATTTATTATACGTGACGATTCGTGATTCAATTTAATTTAGTTGATAAATTAAAGAACTATTATTTGTTGAGACCGATTTGTATGCTAGGGCCCACGAACGTTGTATGTGACTTAGATTTGATCGATGTTGATGATATCGTATGATTTTAGTGATTTTAATTTATGCTCGATGCATGTTTAACTAAAATCGCATGATGATATTTTATTGTTGCATGTTGAGCATGACGGATGATCATTGTGCATGCATGCATGGAAATTGAAAGATTAATTGAACGGCAGGGTTAGATGATCTCATTGTTGCGATAATGAGCGATAATCAGAATATTTTGGAGTTGTGGTGGATTATGGGGGATTGTGAGACCCCAATGTTTTGATACCGATGAAGAGAATTGCGAGGCCCTGAGATTGTAAATTTGGCGGAGAGGAATTGCGAGACCTCGATGCTACGATACCAATGAAGGGGATTGCGAGACCCTGAGGTTGTAATTTGGCTAAGGAGGATTGCGAAACTCCGATGCTGCGATACCAATGAAGGGGATTGCAAGACCCTGAGGTTGTACTTTTGATATGGGGGATTGCGAGACCCTGAGGTTGTACTTTTGATATGGGAGATTGTGAGACCCCGGTGGAGATAATAATAATAAAAAGATACTCAATGCGGAAAGCTTTATGCACGACATTGCATACGCATTTTTATGCACGATATTGCATATTTCACATTTGTTTATTGTTCTTTGCATGCTGTATAGAATTATTATCATGTATATTTATTTGTAAATTAGGGATAATGTTAAATTTTCCTACTGAGTGTTAATCACTCATTTGGAGCTACTTCTTGGCCTCTGGTATTTCACACCAGGTTTTGAGGAACAGGTTGTTGCGGTACGTAATTTGGAAGTTCAAGAGACTGAGGAGGAAGAGATGAATGTACCAGAACCATGGCTGTACCAATAACAGTCCAATTGTTTGACCTAGGATGTCCCTTTAGTTGTTTTTAATTAATGATAATTTGTTACTCGAATTATTGATTTTCAAAACTATTTAATGAGTTAACTTTTGGTCGGTCGTTTTGCCGGCAGTTAATAAATATTTGAGAATTTGGCCTTTTGTTTTTAAATAGAGAATTTTATTCCGTCGCCTTATTAAATATATTTTTATTATAACATACCATAAAAACATGGGGCGTTACAAAACCTAAGGATGAGGTTCATCCAAAAACTAATGTTAGCCAATATCTCCTAAGTAATTTTTAAGCTTGTTAATGGATTCATATAAGTCTCTCTTTAGAAACAAAAAGAAAGTTATCGCCATAATCTTGATATATCTAATACCTAAGCCTATGTCCTTCCTATTTTGGACTTTGTGCTCTTGAATGGATCCAAAAACACGTCTTTGTATTAAAAAGACTAAATTTCATTGACATATTTCCGATCTAGAATCATTGACTGGAATCCAGATTGAGTTATAAAAAGGATATATTGTGTAACGGAAGTTTAGGGTGATCCAAACATTGTCATTAATTAAAACCTAACAAAACTTTGAGGTTGATGTGAAAAACTTTGCGAAAT